>LR990862.1:13086921-14324882 GCA_905163395.2 Endotricha flammealis | reverse complement strand
CATCAGGGTCCAGTATAATAATGCATACCGCATCCTGATGAGACACCCGAGATACTGCAGCGCATCTGACATGTTTGCGCAGGCCGGAGTACCTGACTACTTCGCTATTATCAGGTCTCGCGTTGCAGGGTTCTGGACCCGTGTCCGCAACTCCAAAAACATGATCCTCTCTACACTGTCCCAGTATCTGGATGGTCCCATTATTAGGTACTGGCTTTCCGTGCAGCGTGACAGCAACAGGAAGTAACCCTGTGTGGTGTAATATTTGTATTCTACACTGTATGGTATTTAATTTAATTTTTATATTTTATTTATTATTTTATTTCTATCATTTTAACTTTAATTTTAGTTAATTCTATTGGATTGTATTTTTTATGGGTTATACCTGAAATAAACGACTATTATTATTATTATTATTATTATTGGTAAGCGTCCTTAACTCTGATGTTCATAGGCGGTAACAACTTTATGTCATACTAAAAAGATCATAAAATAAAACCATTTATTTTTCAACATTTTTGCACGTCAATATTTTTTTTTCCTACTAGCAGTTCCGACGTGAATGGCCTGTTGATCCGCATAACATAAAAAATCCGACACTGATTACAACTATGTCTGAAGGTTAGACTGATATTAAAATGAATTTGTAACATATTTTCTTATTATATTTCTTGCTATGTAAATTATCTTTTATCTGTTAATCTGGTTTCTTTGTAATAAAAAAAAAATAAGTATGTACATAGTTGTTATATTTATCTTGACATAACATCTAAATTAATTGTAATACAATCTTTTATATCTTGTTAAGCAAGTGTTTATTCTTCAGGTATGTTGGTTTTACAATATTTTTTTAAATTATTAGCTTAAACCATAGATTTATTAAATACTAGCGTAAGATTGGCAATGCAAAAAAGATAGATCATAGCATACACGTTGGTTAGAGCGAGATAGATAGGCAAGACCATTTTCCTATACACACTAGCGCACTGTATCGGCCTGACGTCAGTCGTGTTAAAAACAAATCCTACTTATTTTTACAAAATTTATGGTTTTTAGTGTAGTTTTGATGTTAATTATACGTGATTAAATATGGTTACCTGTGCAGTGCCTGGATGTAACTCAAACAAAAAGGAAAATCCACAAAATTATATATCTTGCTTGCACACATGTACATTCCACGCACACTAGTGTATTTTGTTTTTGGTCTCGCCTCAATCAAACCAAAGCCGATCTATAGGTACGCTAGTATATACTAAATCTATGGCTTAAACTGTCCCACTGCTGAACTAAGGTCTCTCTACCTTCATTCCATGAGTTCCTTTTATTTGCAGTTAAGTAGGAGGGTTTTGGAACTTGCGGCGGCATATCCACTAGTCTAGTAAATGTCTCATCCACCAACCCGCAATAAGAACGCCATTGTTTTTGAAAAACTTTACACTGTCCAATTCAAGTCTCTGTGTCTAGTGTAGTCAAGTGAGCCCCGAATTGACTGACTCTGTGAATAAACAATTTCATTTTCATTTCATGCTAGCTAATGTCTGCAGTTTTACCCGCCAAATTCTTCCCGTTCCCGGACTGATATCCGGTAACTGATATAAAAACTATCATATTTGTTAATCCGGGTTATAAACTAACCGGTTACCTCTATCAAGTCGTTTTTGCGTAAAAGAGAAACATACATTCTTACCAGCTGTCTTGGAACGCACAACGAATTTAATCAGAAAGATATGAGACGTAGTAGGAAGTGTTGAAAGTACTTTTTTATACCACAAAGGTGGCAAACAAGCATACGGCCTGCTTGATGGTAAGCACCACCGTAGCCTATAGACGCTTGCAACACCGGGAGTATCACTCACGCGTTGCCAACCCTCCCAACCACCCAAAGTGGAGTTCTGGAGACCTTATTCACCGTGGGAACACAACATGGCCGAGACCAATGCTATTTGAATACGATCTTGTGTAAAGTGTCCTTCCCCAGACGGGCTGCTCCGAATTGAGCGGAATAAACGCTGTGCCCTACCTCTCTTCACCAATAAGATCAAATTGTCACACAATCCTAATGGACTAGAATTACCAACTTAAACATTAATTAAGTGTTACTTAATATGTGTCTCAATAACTTGCCCAACTTATGCCGGGAACTGAACACAATACCTTGTGTCGGCCTACCTGATCGTCAGTGATGGATAGATGTATTTAAACATATTAATTTATTTGAATGTATTTTTATTGAGAGATGAGTGTGGTAAGACTGTGTACAGATTTGAGATTAGGTCACGTTTAGACGATGAGAAAAACAGCTGATTTCTGAAATGGAATATTATAGTTAATTAGCCGATGCCCTCGGTTTTACCCGCGTAGACCCGTAGTTCCCGTTCCCGGGTTGATATCCGGAATAAAAATGATCCGTGTTAATGCAGGTTAAAAACTACCCGTGTGCCAAATTTCAAACATTTATAATTTTAGGGTAGGGTAGGTAACCTTAGGGTCTTGATTTTAACTTCGAAATTATAATTTAAGTATGAATATGCATGTCACATGTTTTGTACTTACATTTTACAAATAAAATAAACTGAAATATCTTAAGATACTAATATTATAAATGAGAAAGTGAGTTTGTTTGTTTGTTTGTCGTTCTTTCACGGCTTGATTAAGCAGCCGATCATTATGAAAATTTGTATACATAATTGTCAGTGGTATAAAAAGTAGCCTAAGGCCGCTGTATGATGGGCTAGCGGCCAACAGATGGCGCCACAAGTCGCGCTATAGGTTGTTTTGTTGTCAAGCGAGATCTATGTCATACAATTAACCGCGAGCGAAGCCGCGGGGAAAAGCTAGTCAATAAATAATTTCAAATACAAAATCAAAGAAACTTCCTTTCTATCTGTTATGTGTGTGCACCTTTAAAAGGCACTTGGCTCATATTTTTCGTTGCCCAACTGAACTAATGATTCGATTATCAGTCCAATTGTTAGCAAAAACACTGTCAATGTCAGTGCGCAAGCGCAGCACGCAAAGATTCGCGATCATATTGCGCAATTGTAAAAAAATGATAGTACAGCGAAGTGCAAAAAAAGCTCACTACACATTTCACATTTTCGTCGTTTTAATATCATTTTGATATCGCATATTTCGGAGACCATAATACGAAATAGTCTGTAATGTCAAGTTGACAATAAAACGACATCATAACTTGTAAGCATTCCGGTACCTATGCCCGTACATTTTGGCAAAAATAAAGAGGGAAATACTTTTTTTGGGAACATGTAATTATCAGTATTTATCAGATAAATAAAAGTCAAAATTATCAGCTGTCAGATTCGCTGCGTATTCGCATATAATGCATTTTAATAATAAACTTTTATTGTTTATGTCTAGTAATATCTTCAAGGCAGAAATAAATTACCAACCAGCAAACGGCTGAAAAAACAATAGGTCGTTCATCAATCTTAAGCTTGTTTGTAAGCTGAGAAAGGTTACTTAGTTAGGCCTCCGGCTTACATGACGTGTACTTGGTTAATATTAACTAAAATGGTTTCTTTTCAACCAATTTTGCTTTGGGACAAAGTTAATCTACTCGTTTTGGAAACAAAACACATGTGTAGTTTTAACCTTTATCAAATCAAATCAAATCAAAATATTTTTATTCAAATAGGCATATTACAAGCACATTCGAATCGTCACTTTTTTTTCCCTACCACCAGTTCAGACGGCAGATTTGTGCTAAGAAGAACAGAGACCATTTTAAAAGAGCAAGTGCAAGAAACTTAGCACTTGCTCTTTTAAAATGGTAATGACATAAGTTACAATTACGGTAAATAAAAGTAAACATTGAAACAAGAATAAAAAAATAAAATAAAACTGCAATTTTTTTTTTTAATAATAAAGAAAAATTAATAGAAAAAAAGGCGTATCAATATACAGGTATACATATATACATTTTAAGGTGTAAAAAAAAGGGGTAAACATATATATATATGCGCAATATATTAAGTACCTAGCAGTAGGTAGACTTGAGTTTAGTGTCTGTGCCGAATTGATGATTCCAGCTATTCTTATCATTTAAATAATCTTCAATTCTACAATAAGCCTTTTTGCTGAGTGAATGTTTAATGAAGGATTTAAACTTTTTTTCTGGCAAATTCAGCACGTTTTCAGGCAGTTTATTATAAAATCGAATACCACTTGCAACAAATGATTTTGAGGTCTTGGCGAGCTGGTGCCTAGGTAGAATCAATTTATGTTTATTTCTAAGATTTACATCAGAGTAATCACTAAACTTTACAAATGTGTTTATATTTCTACGTACATACATTATATTTTCATAAATATATTGACATGCAACGGTCAAAACAACTTTGGTAGAGATGACTTGTATTATGCCCACCAATTTTATACTTTCTTGTGGGCAATAAATAAACAAATAAATAAAGTGGATGGTTCCTAATATCTGGCCGCCCTAGGCGCGGCCCTATTGGGTCTTAAATCCGCCACTGAATAGAAATGTGTATCAGACTGAGGCAAAGGCATATATTAGTAATAACCCGAGGTAGAATGGCCACTCTCCGCCCCGCACCGAATCGCGTTACCTCAACCCCAGGCGGGTATCGTGGCGGGTGCAGTCGCAAAGGTGTGCGTTTAGTGAACGAATGTGTATACGTGTGCGCGTGTACAGACGACATTGGCCTATGTAGTAGAAATAGGTAATTATTTCACGCGCGTTGTATGGAGTGTCCGAGTCGTGGCAATGGTTCAAGTAAGCAGTTGACCCACGCACAAACATGAATTTACGTATTTGTAAACATCTGGAATTTGGCGACAATCCAAAAGAGATACTGTTCCGGGTGGATACTTGGAATAGTAACTGTTGTTAATTCCAATAATTTAGGTATTCATTCGCACGATTGTATGGAGATTTAAGTAAGGCACGCTACCCGTGGCGCCGCGGACGCATAATTTGTGTAAGTGGAATGTTACCGACCGATTCCCGATGATATATTATTAAAAAAAATGTAGATAATGTTGTGGTTTAGGGGTTTACAAATCAGTTTTTTTAAATTGATCCGTCGCGAATGCTGACTATACTTTGTACATGTATTTTCTGTGAACGATATCAATGGAGATTTTATAATAGCTCATTTCATAAAAGCTCTACTTAACAGTTCTCTCATAATATTGGCGTGAAGTAGCAATGCAAAATTTTGTCCAGTGAGTGACAGTGTGGTGACTGACAGATTCTGAAGTTTTCCTGTTCCTTAATCCAACCAATCTACATGGCATTTTTATAGGTTCTATTTGTGAAATCAGAAAACTGTGATAACCAATCTATACTTTGTATATCATTGCCTATTCCTTTTAACAAATGCCTAACTTCGTTATGACTGAATTATTGGTTAAATACAATTTGAGTGTTCTTATCTGCCACGCAATGTCTATATCGACATAAATATTTTTTTTTTATAGAAGAGGTTGACAAACGAACATATGGTACGCTGTCCAATAAACAAAGAGCCTCTAGTGTACATTGTTATTTACTTTTTGAGGAGTTGGGCTTCCGGATCTCTCACTCACGGTAACGCATTGTTGCTTCGCTGATATTCTTTGAGAGGGTGGTACTTTTCCTATAATTTAGTTAGAGCTTTTTTTAAAAAAAAAGAAGAATGCCCATTAAGGTTAAATTTAAAAAAAAATACGCAATCGAATAGCCATACTCGATTAACTTGATTAGTAAAAGAAATAAATCAACAAGACTGGTTAATAATCGATTCTATAATCATTTAAATCGAATGGCCGACTCAAATAGAGATGTTTTAAATTATCCGTAAGTTAACACCTAAACAAATTAAATGAATAATGGAGTATGGGCAAAAAAAACTAATAAGATAAGGTGCCTAATCGTTAATTAGACGTGGTTAAGTTGAGGATGATTGAGCGATATTATGAAAGATGTAAAACGTCATAACATCGTCAGCTGATATGAAAAAACCGGGCAAGTACGTGTCGAGGCACGCACAGTGTAGGGTTCCGTATTTGCTACGCTATGCTTGCAGATGAGTGCAATGCATAGCAATGTATATCTGCTGTGTGTAACACGCACGCACACAAGTGAGGCGACTCAAAATACGTCTCGCCGTATACATACACAGTTACACACGAATACGTACAACCAAACTACGCCTTGCCTTGTCTTTTAGAAATCATCAAATTACTTGTGAAAATGCCAAATTGTGTTGTAAAAACTGTAAGAATCAGTCTTCAAAGGATAAAAAGCAGGATGGAATCACATTTCACACGCAAGTGATTTGGATTTGAAACAAATATTTTTCATTAAATCAAATTAAAATTTTGTTACACACACATGTTTACAAAACTAACCTCATTTCTCTGTTCGCAGAGTTATGTCTATCATTTTTTATTTGGTCTGAGGTGTCAAGTTAAAAACAGCGTATTCATGTTGTCTCGACTCAGTATACAGTTTCGACGTCCAGACGCTTTGAAGAAAGATGATAACAAATTTTTTTTAGAGAAGGTGTACTTCGGTCGATTTTATTTATAGTCAGCAGTCACAGCAGTGGACTTCTTGTGGCTGAGATGATGATGATGATGATTTATAGTTCCTGATCATAAACTCCAATTACTATCCTATCGGACGACCTCCGTGGCGTAATGGTTACCACGCCAGACCGCCACCCAGGAGGTCCCGGGTTCAATCCCCGGTCTGGTCATGATGAAAAACGATCTTTTTCCGATTGGCCTCGGGTCTTGGATGTTTATCTATATATCTATTTGTTATAAAATATAATCTCGTTGAGTTAGTATCCCATAACACATGTTTCGAACTTCTTTGGGGCTAGCTCAATCTGTATGAATTGTCCCTATATATTTATTTATTTACTATGCACTTTAAGCAATGTTAGCTTTACATTACGCTTTCAATAAGATGAATCAAACTTCGAAACACAGAAATATTTTTTTAGCTCGAGTTGACGCTGTCGTAGTTGGCGCCAAAAAGACGAATCTTTCGTTATCCTAATTTTCTTGAAGTGCATGTTCACGCTAAGTCGTTATGGAAGTAATAGATAAAAAAAACCAATCAAAACACCATCAAACGAAAATTTTGAAGTGATGTAATGCCTTCTCGTCACTACCCTACTTATAATACTATTCTAATATTACAAGCTATAATATAGTGTACTATAAATTATCATAGGGCCCCAACCATAATATTATACGGCTGAAAAATGCCACCACGACCACGATTAATGTTGTTTGTCTTTCAAAAGTGCGCTTATGTAGTGCCAATTCAGTAAGAAACACGCGATTTTTACGGTAAAAGCATTTGTAGGACTTAGAGCCGATTGTTTGATCAATAGTTAAGTATACTAATGGTTAATATTCGTTGAAAAACTAACTATTTGTTGAAAATTGCTACGAATTTTAACCATTAGTATACTTAAACTACTGATCATACAATCGGCCCTTAGAGGTATGACGCGAAAAGAATTAAAAAAAAATTACCAATGAATCGCATCCAAACCCATTTTGGTTTCGTCACTCAGCACTCGTCTAATATTCCAAAAAGATTTTTTTGCTTCAAATTTTACAGATTCGATCAATAATTATATTTTTTCTCATGAACTTATTACTCTAAAGATTTGTACTAAGCAGATAGCTTGCTTTTTATAAAAAGAGGTTGGCAAACCAGCGTGTAGGTCACCCGATGGTAAGTAATCACTGTCGCCCATAGAGCTATAGAGCAGCTATAGAGCATAAAAGATGCTTTTTAAAATTGCACTAAGTATAACTTGAGAATTTACCTGTATAAAATCGATTGAAATACGACTGATATCAGTATATTAAGATTAATGAAAAAAATATACAAATACCTAGTTAGATTATCACAAATCTGTAACATAGGCCTATGATTTAATAGCTGGCGGTAAGAAGTGGCAGGCGGTGCGTTCTGCAAACTATCTGTTACTATTATATATTATATCACGTCATAATATAAATCTATTACATTCTTGGAATCCATTTCATGTGATATATGATATAGTAATGACATAAATTTAAAAATATACCAGTTTTTGTTGTAAAAAGCGAGTGTAACAGAGTTTTAAATTAAGCATTAAAATACTAATAGGGTACGTTAGTATTGAAATTTATGGTGTGTATGCTTTGTGGTAAGTGGTGAAATAAGTGTATTTAAATACTTTTTTTGTATTAAGATAGGATTTGGCCGTTCAACAAAATACTTGAATATTATTTTAAGATTTCACGGAATGATCTGTTGTAGACTATTAAGTAATCTGGAGTTGTAGTTAGTCGTTTTATTTTCTAACTTAAAAAGAACAAGATAAAGCCTACCACACATTCCCGTTCCCAACGATGCTGGGTCTCGTGTAAAGCCAGGACGGTGACCACAGATTGGACTCCAGGCGTCTTCTATACAATAATCTGTACCTATATCATCAGACCCTTGCAACGCCAATGTTTTTTTATATGTTTGGTTATAACAATATTCCTGTATTCAATTCATTTATTTTCCAAAAAGGATATCTTTAAAATGAAAAATTTTAAAATTAAAGAATTAAATACAGGAATATCCAGTGGGACAATTCACATAACAAGAACAAATTCTAGTTCGATTCAGCGACACTCGCTGTCTCTTCTTCTTTCAGCCTGTCATCACCCATTGTTGGGTATAGGCCTCTTAATGGGCTTTCCATAAGGATCTTGTTCTGGCAGTGCGCATACAGGATTTTCCTGCGACTTTGGCGATGTCATCAGCCCAGCGCATGGGCTGCCTCCCTATCTTCCGACGACCGGTTCTTGGGCGCCACTCCGCAATCTTACGCGTCCAGCTCGCTGTCTCACTCATACAAAATAGGAATTGAACAGGACAGCGAGGGTCGTGGAATCGAACTAGAATCGGTTCTTGTTACGTGAATTGCCCCACTGGTAAAAATACACAAATACACAATGCCATCTAGTTTCAAACTAATCGATTTTATTATCTGACTCCCTAATCTGTACACAATATACACATATTTATATTATTATAAAATCTCTGTCTATATCAGTATCGCTCCTATTGGTACACAGTCCTGTTTCTAATTTGAAATTATAAATTTGTTTTGGATGCATTGATCCCATATCATCGAGTTTTAGATAACATTGTACTCGTAATTATAACCACACCCGCTCCTGATAGGCTGGTTTAGATTACATCTCAATTTATAATAAATTAAAATATTACAATGGATAACGAGATTTATGTCTTAATCATTATATTTTTTTATATATAAACCAAATAGAATAAAGGATTTAAAACTTTATTTTTTCACATAATATACTTCAATTCAATTCTTTATTGCTCCTCAAATTACATGCAGATTACATAATACACTATACAATACAGTAATATAATATAATACAATAATTCTACACTCACTTAAGGGCCCTGTTGGGCGCTGCAAAAGCAGAGAGGAGGAATTTCGCCATAATATTAATAATTATAATACTCAGTTATATGGTTACAATTTTATTTATTTGATTATATTAATGTAATGTCAATTACTTGGTTATTATTATATCAAATTAATTGTTCAATTGATTAAATAAATTTATCGTTAAGGTATTCTGTCGCAGAGTAATAACACTTTAAGAGTAAAAGTTGTTTTATCTGATTATTGAATATTTTTCCATTATTTACTATTGCTTACTATTACAATAACACTATTTAACCGAGTGGATATTTTTTTTTTAAAGAACACGACCTATTTGTGTTGATGTTTGCAGTCATCCAAAAATGTCATTATTAAATAATAAATTTTGGACAATTCAAACAGCGCTATCTAGTCCTAAAGTAAGGCTACGCTTGTTTTATAGATACCAGGCAATGGATATATATACTTGTAATACATAGAAAACACCCAGACTCGAGACGAATACAAATACCAATTCGAAAAGGTTTCTCAGCGCGGGTATATTTTTTACCGCCCAGGCTAGGGTTTTACTGGAGCATATTATAGCCAATAGGCTATATTATATTTTAAAAACCTTTTTGAGTTTATTTACACACACACACACACACACACAAAATACAAAATATCTTTCCTCTTTCTAATATTAGTTTAGATTTTATTAGTGCCGAGAGTAGAGTCACTCATTACGAATGCGAGTTGTCAAATGTCAATTAATGTCAAAAAAGCCACAAGTCGTTTTTTAAACGGGACAAACTCACACTTGTTTCCTGTAGGTATATTAAACCCAAATATTTCACCTTGGTTTATCAATAAGGAAACAAAAACAACTAATTTACATATTTACGGACACGTTAAAATATTTTAACTATCCAAAGACTATCGCGTGAGTGAATGATAATTTGTGAGAACGCCGCGGTGGTCCACAAAAAAAAACGGAGGAAAGGTTCTATAGATTAAAGAATTAAAAAATGAAAGAGTGACCAAAAACAATTCTTAAATTTTAATCTTTGGTTAAAACGGTAAGCGGTCGTCAGCTTATCTTAATTGAGAATAATTGAGATTCAAATCTTATGCTTTTTTATCTGCCGGTTTCATAAGTTCCTAATAAGTTAGCCCATCTGTCAATTTATTAGCAACTTAGTAGGTAGAGTCAAAAAAAGGAAAGAGGTTTAAGTATTCACTAAACAGAGTAGAGAATTATGCAATATTTAGAAATCTTTAGTCAAATCTAAATAAAAGCAGGACGGAAAAAAATAAAGTTGATTCTTATTGACCACGCGGGCGAAACCGCAGGCAACCGCTACTAGGTTTTTTTATGCCACTAAGGTGGCAAACAAGCATACGGCCCGCCTGATGGTAAGCACTCAATGTAGCCTATGAACGCTGCAACACCGGAGGTATCACTCGCGCGTTGCCGATCCTCAAATATACACCTAAAATATGACCTAAAGTAGCGCCACGCTATGACGCTATGATGGCCGTTTTGACATATTACAAATAGTGATGTGAACTGTCAATTTATTCTCGAAAAAAAAAAACAAATCTATAAGTTTTATGCACATACCTACTTGATTAAAAAGGTTTAATAAAACAAAAAAATCAATGTTTACTTAATATATTTGAACGAACTGAATATTGGAATAAAAATGAATATAGGAGGAGGGGTACATACTTTATATGCACACTTTGAATTTCGAAAAACAAATGCAGAGTTGTGTTGTAAATAAGTATACCAATAATTATAATCTTATAAAAATAAAAGATAAATGTTCGCGGGACCCTAATATATATATTTTAGAAATCAATGTAATAAATAAATTTTGTGTCCTAAAATCATACATTCGATAAATTATATGACTAACTGAACGTCACTATTACGTCACTACACTAAAGAACAGCAATTTGCTCCTTCAAATGTAATTATTAATTAATACGAAACTTCATGAGTGGACAAATATCAAAACGGCCATCATAGCGTGCCGCTACTTTAAGACTTTATATATTTCTATTTATACATTTAGAATTATTATCTAGGTATGGCATTAGTGGTTCTGTTGGCACAGATTTATAACCATCCTGTTATGGACGGAACTGAGCGCGACCTTGCCATGATTTGCAACGGTCTCGAGACATACTCGTGCAATTGCAAAACAATAATTATATATACTCGGTTAGGAAAGTGGTTTGCCATCGTAAGGTTGTTTATTAGTATTTATTTTCAACATCTGTCATCCTCCTGCTGGGATTTGGGCTCCATTTAAATTTAAACCTCCCTTCAATTATAAGGATTTAATTACCCCACTTAATTTAACTGTTGTTAGGCAGAGTTAAAAATCTTAAACAATAAAAGACTTTATATAGATATAAATCTAGACCGATGATCCAGTCACATGTATTTTTATTACATTCTTCTAGCGAGAAAACTATGAGGAATCACTAATGATCTATATTTATATTAAAACTACACTTTTCCGTGGGAATTTTAAATTTTTTCAGTTCCTAAGAACCATCCTCGTATTTCAAGGAATATTCTAAAAAAATAATTAGCGAAATCGGTTCAGCTATTCTCAAAATTTGCGCTTAGTAACACATTTAGCGATTTATTTTTAAAGAAGAAGATTTTAGAAGAGGTAAAGTTTGTGAGGTTGTGAGGTAAATCTCTGGATCTACTGAACCCATTTTGAAAATTCTTCTACCAATAGAAAGCCTTTTTATTTGTGTGCGAGTGTCATTCCTAATGCGTAAATACTTTTTATTTTGCCGTAATATCCTTAACCGTGAAAAACATTTTGGTAAAATTTAGTCCTAAAGCAATTAAAATGAATTAATCGATCCTTGTTATCCTATTATCGCAATAATTACAAAGCATCAGCGAACATTCTCACAATACTTGTTTCTCTTGTGAAAGGCGTGGCGAGGTACACTCTGGTCGGTTGCATGCATATAACAATTGCAATGTTGTATATTTACATTGTTACACATTTTATTGTTTTAACAATCACAAATTAAATTTAAAGCAAGGCAGAACTCAGCTTGTTTACCAAATGGTAAAATCTTGTTCCAGATATTTATATTCTCATGGTTTATTAGGAGTCTTGTCACTTCAGACCTTGTTATTCCTGGGATATTAGACACGAGCTGTTACCCGCGACTTCGTCCGCGTGAAAAGTTCAAATAAGGATAACTCCTTTTCCTGTCATGCGATTTAAATGAAAGAAAGCCTATATTCTGCTCCAAGCCGAGCACAGAATGAAAACAGCATTAAAATCCGTTCAGTAACTTAGAAGATGTGCGCGCTCAAACAAAAAGACAGACAGACAAAAAATAAAAATAAAAAAAATTGCTTTCATTACCTTTTTCTAACTGTTCCGTCTCCATTTTTGCCAAATATGTTCAAAGTACAGACATATCGGGGTCTACTGTTTTATTATATGTATTGATTTAAAACCGACTTTTTAATTGAAAATGGTTACTAGTTCATTAGCTTTCATAAATGTGTCGGTTGAGTGCCCAAAACTAATTAGTACAGTTGATTTTTCTATGGCAAGTAGGAAAATTTCGAAAAAACCTTTCGGAATCACCAAATCTTCTGCTGAAACCGCTCAGTTTCGATCCCCTATTGATGGGGGATCTCTCTAATTTGTTGCAAATGACTTGTTTAGTCACTTTGAGAATTGGACCATTTCTCTGACAAGAAAGAAACAAACTAGGTATTATCAGTCATTGAAATTATTTAAACCGGTTTGTGATCGACTGTACTAGCATTCCTGTAGTTAGTAGTTACTGGTAAATCATCTGTAAAGTATATTATTACATATTTTTTTTTAATAGCGACGTAATAATTAATTATACTTGATACATAAGTAACGGGTATTTTTTAAATACTTATTTGAGTTTAAGTTAACATCTAACATTTGCTGTGAGGAAAAACTTAAGCAATTTTTATTTGGGGAATTCTCATGAGACATTAACAATGTGTTTGCAAGAAACCATTCTTGGGTTGTAGACTGTATGCAGCTGTATGGTGGTGCATGACTTCATATGTTTGTTGTCACTTTGCTAGTTAGCTGTTAAATTTATATCAAACTTTTGTTATATTTCTATGTTTGATGTCACTGTTATGGAAACTATATTTTATGCATGTGGTGTTTACCTTCAATTAATTGTACATTTGGCTGAAAACTACTTGTAAAATTACACGTAAGAACATGTAATATTGTAACAATTATGGTAAACCTAATAAATATTAATAAATAAATGTGTTGTGAAAATAGTGCTTTTGCTATTAAATAAAGCATATTCCATCTATTATCAAATTATCGCAAAAGGTCAATAGCTCTATAAATAATAATTTGCCGACCGGTTTTATAGCTGTGTGATGAGATTTAATACGTAACAAAATTAAGGCTATTAAATAACTAAAGGATTACAATTAATTCTTCCAATTTGATGTTTTTAGAGACAGCGAGAGGAAAAATTCGATGGATTTAATACAAAATATAATTATTTATATTTTTCTTAAGGCCGGTTTTTCCGACCTTTGTATGAAAACGCCAGCAAATGTACGCCGTGAAAACGTCATATTTTCTTTAATTTCGAGTTATTTTGAGTTTTATTTGAAACTAAATCAAGTCCATAACGTCATATTTTCTTTATTTTCCCTGACAATAACTGCTATAATTTAAAGTGTTTTTTAAAAATGCGTTTCAGAAATCTTTAAATCTTTATGTAACCTTTATTTACCAAAATAATTTAACATACATGTTTATAGTTTATAACAATGACACCCACACTAGGCGAGGCCTGTCACGTGAGGGCCAAAATAGTACTTCAATTAAAACAAAAACAAAAGACTACAGCACAGTAAACAATAAAGACTTGTTTTTTTTGGCAAACAAGCATACGGTCTGATGGTAAGCATCACCGTAGCCTAATAATACCGGGGTAGCACTCACGCGTTGCCACCCCAAGTAGTAGAGCTCTGGAGACCTTACTGACCGTAGGAAACACAACATATAATATAAAAAAAAAATATATAACGTTTAATATAAAATATGAAATTTAGTGAATTTGGTATTATTACAGATACAGAGTACATCTCGAAACGAGGTAATAGTGTAGCAGGAATCTAACGGGGAACAAGTAGCGATCTATCGCAGAAACGTTAACTGTTACCTTGAAAGATGCACGGATACAGAGTCGCTGTAATACAATTGATGGAACAATGCGATTGGAATACTATCTACAATATGTACTATGATCTAAATTACTTTGTATTCGTTATATTTATAAAAAAAACTAGCTGTTACCCGTGGCTCCGTCCGCGTGATCCAGGGAAAATGTAAACAATTTTTCCCATGGGAATCTCTTTATCCCGTTTGAAAAAAAGTTGCCTTATGTCACTCTCCAGACCCTAAACTATCTCCAATAAAAAAATTATATCAATCCGTTCATTACTTTCGACGTAACCACTCAGCCGTCCAAGGCCGAAAAAAACGAAAAATTTTTTGTCTATATTTTATAAGTCATATTGTAGTCATTCATTCACTTTTTTCTCACATCTTATAAAGCAACCAAATCTATTAATTTACTACAGTACGCGCCAAAATTTTGGGCTCGCAGTTTATAAAACAATTGAAATCATCATCATCATTTGAATTGATTGTCGTTATGCACTGAGTACGTATTGTGTCGAACTTCATTTTACGTCTGCGCAAGTAACCGTTGGCGTATCCATCTTTTACTATTTATTTATTACTATTATTCTACTATTATTTTTCCCCAAATTCCTACCATCAGTAACAGTATCTGTAAAGCTCAGTATACGTTTCAAATCTAGGACCTTCCTGGAAAGCATCTATATTTAATGATCACGTGCCCTAACACCTGTGCTCGGTTAAAAGATCGAAATATGTCCCGAGGATTTTACCTTCATACGTTATACTTCAACTTTACGACTTGTAATTGAATGGAAGATAATTCTTTGAAAGCCGAAACGATTCATTATAATAAATGCTCTATCACTCCATAAAAAATCAATATTTTGATATTAACAAACGCTTTGACGGACGGAGTCTTTTACGATGTTTCCACATCATTTTGTCTTCGACTTTTTCAGGGCAATGTGGTCATAAGGAGTCCTGTTATCATTAACTGTTATATTCATTTGATTACACCAGCGGGCAGGTGTTCGCAATATCATCATTATCAACTCATAATCATTCCTATCTATCTATCATACCGTCGACGCCCCCCCTGAAGGCCGCCGACTTGGCTTAACAACTGTCATCAATTGAGAACAGCCGGGACCGACGGCTTCACATGCCCTTCGAAGCACAGAGAAGCTCGAGATAACGAAATCCATTCAAATACTAACTATGATTGAATGTTGATTTGATTTGATTTGCGGTGACACACATCAAGCTCCTCATTCATTAGCAAATTTCATGTTATTTGTTGTATTTAGAGATTTTGTTTTTTCCAATATTCCACGCCATCAATGTTCCTCTTAAATTCCTATAGGAAATAGCGCGATGCGTCTAACCGTTACAATATCGTTCGTGTAATCTAAATCTAACGATGCCCGTTTATTTCTACAATCTAGCATCGTATTAAACGGTGTACAATATCGACACGAAATTATAATTATCAAGAGCCATGAGAAGTCCATTAGTTGCATAAAACAACTTTAGGCAGTAAGCAAACTCTTTTAAAACATTAAAGAAATCAAATCAAATATTTTTATTCAAATAGGCATATTACAAGCACTTTCGAATCGTCACATTTTTTTCCTACCACCAATTCAGATTTGTGCTAAGAAGAACTGGCAAGAAAATTAGCACTTGCTCTTTTAAAATGGCAATGATAAAAGTTACAATTATGATAAATAAAAGTAAACATTGAAACATTAAACGTTACTACGTACGTACGTTGTTTGAGTATTAGAGTAGTTAATACTAGGTAATACTACTGTATTAGTGTAGAGTAGTTTATAAACTTTTAGATAGATAGTTAACATAGATAAATAATTTATTAATATCTAAGACACACATAAGTAACAAGACAATAATAACATTGGAGTTGAAAAGTGTGTGCCGCAGTGAAACAAATAGGTAGCAGCTCAATACATTATTTTGCTCGGTGAGCAAATCACTGATTTTCATCCAACTTCGTTTACGTGTATCTGGCTTTCCAGTTAAACTTTCAGAAAACCCTTGTATGTATCATACCATACATATAAACCTTCATCTTAAACCATTCTATATATTGTTGAAAATTGCATTGTTGGTTCGTTGAGTAGTGTAAAATGTTAGATCTAAGCGAACAGTATGAGTGCTTAAGTTAAAACGATTACTTAAACATGATGATATGACAACGATGATAATACACTTTATTTCAAAACAAACAATAAGTTAACCACAATAAAAGGGTGAAAACATGGTGAAAACACCGAATTGAGTTTGGCAACAACAGAGTAGTATTAAGAAAACTTTGGCAACTGGCCAAAGAATGTGTCCAAGTTGCTTTTTTAAATAAAAATGTACGCTGCATGACACGTAAACAATCTGTCATGCGTCATTTTTGTCTGCAAACAGTGATATGGATGCGCAACTTTCAAAATCTAGTCTTCTATTACATTTAGCCCAAGAGGAGGTCATTATATCAAACCATAAATCATCCCAATACAGGGTCTACCATGCAAAAGTATTTCTTGTAAATTTTGACGACCTCCGTAGCGTAATGGTCACCATGCCGGCCTGCCGACCCAGAGGGTGGGTTCGAATCCCGGTCGGGTCATGAAAAACTTTGTGCCACTCGGTATTTAACAATTTTATAAAAGCTGAAATTACACAAGGAAGAATTAGTTGCGTGTTCAATTAAGGTTTGTCACACAATGGCTAGTCCCTCGGTGGGTGGTTCGCCGCAAATGAGCTATTACTGCGACAGGTGTGCGAAGCGCTTAATTGGCGTCCGTGTAGTCAACGGTATCTCGTTGTATCATTGCAGTTTAGCCAGGAATGGAGTAATGACTTTGTTGTGGAAATACCTTTTTAAATTTATGATTTGCTAGTGAAACCCGCGCAACTTCGTTTGCGTGTATTTATTTATGCACAGCAGCGCCATCTATATCAGACTTTTGATCAAATCAGAAAAAGTTCGTTTTTCATCATGACCCGACCGGGGATCGAACCCGGCACCTCCAGGGTGGCGGTCTGGCGTGGTAACCATTGCGCCACGGAGGTCGTCATTTGTCACTATGACACATCATAATTAGTACAGTCGACTAATGAAAGATCCTTATGGTCTTTCAGATAACTAAGATAATAAAGAACAATAAGGATTCGAGATCGCCGCCTTGTCAACGAAGGTCGTCAAGATGGCGACCTCGGATCCTCACCGTACCACGTTGCTTTTTTAAAGTGTACTTTTTTGATAAAAAGTGTTCATTTAAATACTCGACATTGGCGAAATTGTCAATGTGTCGTCAAGACACGACAGAAACGCCATTAATTAAGAAAAGAAAGAAAGAAGAAGAAAGAACAATAAGAATGATTTTTCAAACAAAAAGATTTTTATGCTAAATCGTATATTTTTCATCGCCAACTCGCACGGCTATGAAATCTGTGGTAACTTGTACATCTACAAAAAGCCTTTTATAAAACGTCAAAAAATTTATGACAGCACAATAAAAATAGAACAAAATGTTTTTTTTTTTCGTTTCGGCAATCAGACTTCAGACGAAGGTTCTATTGTGCCATCAGGTTAATTATATTTTTTTTTTTTTTTTTAACTATCTTGTAATACGACACTTACATCTATCTATCTTGTAATACGATACTTTACGACAACAAAAATTGTTAAAATGGAATGGTGCCAAGTCGCACAATCGAGCGAGGTGCCGAATAACTTCTAGCCTAGTATTTGATAACATCCAATATTTATTTATCTTTATTGATCACAAAACACAAAGTACTGATACAATAGGAGGACTTAATGCTAATTGCATTCTCTACCAGTCAACCATTGGGAAAATCCATTTATCTGTTCTACGGGAATTTTAAACATGAAGCGACATTAAATTAATTAATACATCCTTCGAGCAATCTTGTGAATGTAGTTATCAAAACGGAATAAAGACATTTAACATGCCGTCTAACGATTACATATCAGACAAATAGCATTTACATAATGTATCGCGTTTTTGCCTCATCATCTGGTTAATTACTCCATTTGCTTTTATAACAAGTAAATATTTTGTGAATATTTCAAGCGTGTACCTATTCCAAAAAGGCAAGGCAGGTTTACTATCTATATATATAAAAGGAGAAGCTGACTGACTGACTATCAACGCAGGGCCTAAACTATAAAGGTTAGAAACTTGAAATTTTGCACAGGGGTTCCTTTTATAACGTAGGGGAGCACTAAGAAAGGATTTTTCAAAATTCGAATTCGAAAGCGAGATATATGCAAAAAAAAAGGGGGCTCTCCCCTTTAAATATCTATTCTATTATCTATTTTATTCTTGACGACCTCCGTGGCGTAATGGTTACCACGCCAGACCGCCACCCAGGAGGTCCCGGGTTCGATCCCCGGTCGGGTGATGATGAAAAACGAACTTTTTCTGATTGGGCTGGGGTCTTGGATGTTTATCTATATATGTATTTGTTATAAAATATAATATCGTTGAGTTAGTATCCCATAACACAAGTTTCGAACTTACTTTGGGGCTAGCTCAATCTGTATGAATTGTCCCTATATTTATTTATTGATATATTATTATTCTAATATTTATATTCTATTTTTAGTAATTGTTGTTAAAGTGGCTTTAGCAGCAATAGAAATACAGCATCTGTGAAAATTTCTACTGTCTAGTTATCACGATTCATGAGATACATTCCGATGACAGACAGACAGACGGACAGGTGAGGTTTAGTAGGGTCCTGTCCTGTTGGCATCCTTTGGGTGCGCAACTCTAAAAACAAACGGAATAATAAGCACATCTTTGCAATTTATCTTATCTGTTCTAGTTCTAGAAGTAGTTCTGTTACCAAGGCGCTAATCAAAAGTATATCAGCAATCATGTCTCAATCTTGTTCTCAATGACATTACATTAGTTCAAATATCCTAATTACTGTCACTTGGATATGTAGTCGTCGTTGTGTCCTGCAATTAAACTGGAGGCACTTTTACGTGCAACGCATTTGTTCCATCGAGTCGGTGGCACATATAAAGTCCGTTCGGAGTCGCTGATTTTTCTAATACTCTGAAAGTTTTTTTTTTGATTTAATTACAGAGACGCGAAGTTAAAGTGACAGTTTTTAAATGAGACGTTTTATTTAGCACGTAAATAACAGAACAGAACAAACGGCTCATCACGTTCTGTGGGAGTGTGATCTTTGGCATGACGAACGCGAAATCATGTTGGATTCCTTACATATAATGTCGGGCGTAGTTTATTATTCTGATCTCGTAGCGAGCAGAGAGAACTATCAGGCGTTTCGGATTTTGCAATACATATTATTGGAATCAAAATAGTAAACAACAGCTCATAGCATTAGGTCCCAATATTCATGTAACAATAGACCGTGGCGCTCGGCAATCTAGCCTCACTTGATTTGCCATCTCTCTAGGGTATAATGCCTTTTGCTTCAAATTGCTGTTTCTCACATAGGTAGTTGTTAAGAAGGGAAGTCCTTTCAATACTTACTACTCCGACTATCTGCTTTCTGATTAAATTCGTCGTGAGTTCCAAGACAGCTGTAGTTTCTCCCCCGGGACGTCAATAAGCTTCATCGCTTAATGTCAATCTGAGGTCGCCGTTGTTGATCCTGTCTACACAGGAGACACATCAGTGGAGATGTGTGGTGGGCTTGTCCCGAATTTAGTATGTATATGTATGTACAGATTCGTCAATGTTATGACCAGAGAGATCTCCATTAGTTTCTTTTATCTGTGTGACAGACTAAAATGTGCGTCGACTGCGTTAGCGCGTGTTGAAGCAAACGTTCAAAATTTTTTATGTGGCGTGGCGCAGCGCTATCTGCCAGAATTACATGGATTTTTTGTTGGCGGGAATTTCAGAGCTAGGCTAAAATCCTGCTCTAACAGTTGGTTGTAGGTACCGGTCGATGACCCTTACAGCTGCAAGAAGCATAGTCGATAACGGTTCGGAATGATAAACTGCTGATCGGAATTAGGTCAGATCGGAGCCTTGCTACCTGTTCCTAGATTGTTTTATTATAACTGCGGGCTATCGTTGATAAATAATTATTACTTATTAGAAGATGTATTTGTACTGTTCTTGCCTTGTTCACAGCGGACATTTGTAAATGTATAGATTTATATGGGACCGGTCTCGGAGGCGGACGGCTGGCCGCTGGTTTCCAATCCGCAGTCTTACAGACGTAGGTGACACGAAAGTTTATTTAATATTAAGTATACTTCATACCTAATTACCTATTTATCTCTTTTTATATGGACAAAAGAAAATCACTGTAGGAGGTTAAATCAAACTAGTAACCATTAGGTGACCAGCTGAAGCCTTCTACACAGGCGGCTTGGCGTTCGGTAAAACCATGAAGAAATTTAAAAAAAGTTAAAGAGAATTTACTAAGTAGAATTAATGGCGCGGACCGCCGCTGTTAGTCTTGGACTTTGATCAAATCCTACGGGAATCACGTACTTTTCGGGATAAAACCTTTTGTTAATCCAAGGTGATTACAAGAAAAAGTACCCTATGTGTTCCAAGGTGGCCACTTACATACCAAATATTATAAATATTGGCCCGAGCCATTTGAGCCTGAAGAAGTGACAAACTTACACACAACTTTCTTATAATATTTGTGGGATAATATAGTATGTAGTATTCAAATGCACGATAAAATGCGATTCCGTGCCGTCAGATGAGGTTCAACCCTATTAATGAAATTCACTGTATAAAGCCATTAACGACTGTGGAAATATTAGCCATTGTCACCAACACATTAAACTGTCCAGCACAGTAATTATCCATATAGTGTGAAAATGCCTCCACATTCCATTACGTGAGAACTGTCTTTTGTTGTTTGGTTTAAGTTAGAAGCGGCTAGAGCGTTTACCATGACAAATTTTTTTTTCTTTTGGAATATCTTTAGGTATTGATTTTTTTAAATACTAATATCCATGCAGTAGATATTACTTCTTGTGAGATGATAGATGATATAGATTAACTATTATGACATAAAAGAAGACTTAATATTTTATGCTTTAGATCATTTTGTTATCCAATAAAAGAGCTACGTTTACTCAGATTTATCAGAGTTAGATTCATAATGGGTATTGTATTTAAAATGCTTATTGGACAATGGGGTTCTGAATATATGACTGACTATTTAAATAGTTGAGTAACTAGTAGTAGGTACTTTATTTATTACACTAGTAGACATGATATTAAGATATACAAAGAAAACATTCTAATTGATGAATGTATGAAATAGAAATAGAATCAAATCAAATACACGAAAATGAAAAGTTTAAACGATATTACAGAATGACAGATAGTTATAAAAAGTGTATAAAATTATCCTACTATCCTACTAATATTATAAAGGCGAAAGTTATGTGTATGTTTGTTACTCTCTACGCTCAAATGGCTGGGCCAAGATTCATGTTATGATATTTGGTATGTAGGTAGCTGATATCTTGGATTAACACATAAGGTTTTTTTTATCTGAAAAATACGCGATTCCCATAGGATTTGGTCAAAAACCTCGGGACAAGCCCACCACACATTTTCACCACTGTGTCTCCTGTGTAGCCAGGATCAACAACGGCGACCTCAGATAGACAATATGCAATTAAGCTTATTGATGTCCCGGGGAATAAACTACAGCTGTCTTGGTCAAAAACCTGACATAGATGGCGTTGCTGTGCATAAAATTAAACGTGGGTAACACGGCGGCGCCTCACGGCAGCTAGTTAAAAGTAAATTTACCCAACCCCGCTGATTTTATAATAATGTATGATAAATTATAATCCGCTACCTCTCGTGAATTGTGACGTGATTTATCACTTGTATTGCCATCAATTCACAATATAACTTAACATTTAACGAACTATTAACGCATTTGTTGCGGTCTAAATAAATGTGAATTCACTATATTTTTGTATGTTAATAAATATCTCAGAGGTATTTGACCGGTCACGTTCTTAATGTTCGATATAGAGGTCAATTGTGACATGTACAGTCAGGTGCAAGTTGAGCTTCACAAATCGCAGCACAATTTTGGCTCTTATGACATAGAACTTAAGAATGAGACAAAGTCCGAAATTGGTTGACATGCTCTTCACTGTAACATAGCATAGTAGTATGTAAATAATGTTCTACTTTGTTTTTGGGATAAGAAAAATCTTGTTTTTATTAAACCACAAAGCCGAGAAGAGCTTACATGGATCAAGTGAAGGTGTCGTGTTTTAAAGAGAGGTGACGTAGCTGGCACAAAAGAGAAGAGAGGGAAATGGAGCCTGCTACACCGACAAGAGTGGGGTCTTAAATTTAGAGAAAGAGAAGGTGGCAGACAAGCATCCGGTCGCCTGATGGTAAGCAGTCGCTACAGCACAAAAATATTAAAATTTTAATTGCGTAGATAATCCCACTAATACTACTACACTGGGCGTCAAAAATAAGTAGTACAGTTTTAAAATTGCAATATCTCCTAAACTACAGAAGCTAGACCTTTGAAAAAAAAAAGTTAAAGGACAATTTCATTTCATTTAATAAAAACTTCATGCATAATATCGTCTTTTAAAGATTGATTTTTATTTCAAAACTCTAACTTCTATAGTTTTAAGAGTAATTGCAATTTTAAAACTGTACTACTTATTTTTGACGCCCAGTGTATTATAAAACTTGTGTGTCATGTTTGTTACTTCTTCACGGTCAAATGGCTGGGTCCATTTTTATGATATTTGGTATGTAGGTAGCTGATACCTTGGATTAACACATAGGGTACTTTTTATCCCGAAAAGTACGCGATTCCCACAGGATTTGGTCAAAAGTATGCTAGTCAATGGCAGTTTATAAAGTAGATGTCGCTACTGTGCATTAATACTAGCAAACGAAGTTGCACGGGTTTCGCTAGTGTTTAAATAAACGTATTGCTGCTTCACAACAACTTTCCCTGATTGGTCGAGCTAGCCAATTTTGTAAACGCTCTACCACACGAACGAATGTCGGTAATTTAATATTATTGTACTGACTAACAATACCTAATGAACGTTACAAAGTGTCAGCAAAATTTATGAATACTGATAAAATTTTATCGTTTTCATACTCATAGTCCTTAACTACCAGTTAAGGTATTTCGTTATCTAATTTATGTTTCAATTATCTTTACTTTCGAGCTTAATTAATTCAAATTGCCACCTTTAATGTCCATTTTGTAATGCCACATTGTAGTGAAAATCGTAGCTTTAGATTGGGAGTTGACAGGTTAAGGACTCCCATTTGGGTGAGGCTTAATTCATAAGACGTAGCGTGTTATTAAAATTGGTAGTCGGGACATAGCACATTCCCATTGCCGTGTCTCCTGTGAAAACAGTATTAGTAACGGCGACCACAGTTTGACAATTAGAACTAGTTTATTTTCTTTATCTAAACAAGTTGTAAATGACAAGAAAAAGTGCCTGTGAAGGTCTAATTTCTGAAATAAACGATTTCATTTCATTTCATTTCAACTGTCTGAAGTTGCACATTGAAGTTGACATCCCGGGAAAAAACTAAAATTGTCTTTGAATTAAGAACGTTACATTTGAAAAATAATACACAGTTTTAGATAATTTTAAAGATATTCTGCAGAGAAAGGTTAAAAAAATGAACATTTTTGTCATTGAAAAACGGAAGCACGCTACCGCTTATGATAATGTGATACATCCTTATTGCAAGGTCGCCTAAACGCGTGGGAACGAAAATGCAAAATCTTAAGTTCCGTTTCATTTAGTAGATAGTAGTTATAATAAATGTATGACATAGTTATAGTTAGTGTGGTGTGCCGAGTCGCGACAGAAAGATATCGGTTTCATACATTTATTGTTGAATTACATAGTGTGTTGTGGCGCGTGATGTCGTCATGAAGTCAACTAAATTTTATTTATACCACTAAGGTGGCAAACAAGCTTAGGACTCGCCTGTTGATGAGTGTATAGACGCTTGCAATACCGGAGGTATCACTCACGCGTTGCCAAACCTCCCAACCCCCCAAATGGAGCTCTGAGATCTTACTCACCGTAGGAACACAGCATGGCCGAGACCAATGCTATTTGGCTACGATCTTCTGTAAGGTGGAGGTCCTTCCCCAGACGGGCTACTCCGATTTGAGCGGATTATTCGCCGTGCTCTACCTCTCTTCTTCTTCTAAGAAGTCAACTTATATGCCATAAAATGCCCACCTTCCACTTGGCTTCATTCCTTGACCCTTCAATGGATCCTTGGTAGTGAAAGCAGGAGGCTTCCGGCTCTATTACATCTTACAAAACACGGCGTCATACCACCGCTAGTTCACGTCGATATTCTATGAGGGGTGGTACTGCCATTGTCGAGCCAGCTCACTTACGAGTCACCAGAACCAGTAGTGTCTACTCTCCACCACTCTACTTGTTCCGTAGATAAATGTTTAGGTTGAAAACACAAGCACTTATATAATTTTACTACTTATATATAACGCTAAATCACATTCAAAGATTGTAGCGTGATTATTATTTATAAGTTGTTACTTAGAAGCAAATCCGGGTGCTTTGTTGTCGGAAAATGTATTTTATATGTGTTATTATTAGAATCATTTTACGATGTCTGATTGAAACGTCATGACAGCATGACAGGGTTGTGATTTTAATAAAGTAATTGGAGCATTAAAACCGTATTACGTAAGACAAAACAATGGTGTTTTATTAGTAGTGCTAACAGGAGTCCCGTTAATCCCGTTCCTATGAGAATTCGGAAAAAAATTATCTTAGTTTTTTTGTGGTAGTTTTAGTTAGTAGTAGTAGTTTATTTGACGAAATAGCAAATAATAATATCAACAAATAAATCTTATCACTGCTGATAGGTATAGGTCTCCCTTCAATCGAATTGGATTAGTTAATATCCAATAATTATAAGTACAAATAATTTAATAAATTACAAATAACTTATTATTATTTTTTATTTTTATTTACCCTTTTCGCATAGTGCTTCGATATTTTAAGTAATCTTAAGTACACACTTGAAAAACAGTTTTTATGGAAAGAGAACGACATTGCGGTGGTATTATGACAATAATACAAAAATAATCTCATACAATTTGAAAGTCATTCAATCTCCCTTTTACGTCACATCATGCTACATTTTAATCCATTCCCAGAGCATTTACTCTTTGAATAAACTTAATAAAACCATAATTAATACCTAATTGAGTCTCAAAATAAAGCCTTTCTTTGTGCTCAGAGCCATTTCATCGATAATTATCTCGACACAAAAGAAAAATGTAACAACACTACACTCACAAAGGATGAATGCCTTTAGTGATGTGCCGCACAAAAGATCGATATCGAAGCCCGGGTGGCTTCGGGTTTTACAAATAAATTATTTTTAATTGAACCGTCTCAGTCAGGCACTGAGCCAGTCGCGCGTGCTGACTGTACACGTCTTTTTCTAATGTGAACGTAATAAAACTTTACTCGTAGTCCCAACTTCATTTTTCGTACCAATTGTATCTTTGAGAGCCAATTCTGAAACGCATTTCAATTTTAATTCCACTCAAGCTATCTATATATTTTTTCTAGCAAAATAACATTCCGTCAACGACCGTCAGCCAATAAAAGAGGCGAGAGGTCGTAAATTTGATTAAAGTTTTATAAATTTTGCGTGAAGGGATTTACATGAATTTTTATTTATCAGAAGCATGACAGAGTTCTCTCTAATTCGCTTCTATTGAATTGGAACCCGTATCCCTGCAGTGGTATGATGTAAGTTGATTCATATCATGTGATATCGGGGAGCAAACGGTAACATATTCGATAAAAAAAAACAATAAATGCCAATTTAGCTTGCCACAGTTGGAATATTTGAGAACATTTACAGACAAACATCTGCAGAAGTAGATTGCTTTTTGAAAATGAGAATTGGTTTACTGATTAGCACGGCAAAAAACGATATTCCACAACATCAATCAAGAGCGAGTTCGAATATATCCCAAGGAGATACAATTGGTATCGAAAATGTGGTTTGGACGACTGACTATAATGTAATAGTGAGTCATCGACTTTGAGGTGGTTGCATTTGACGCACGATCGATATAGAATTAGAGTTTAGTCGGGATTGTGGGAACGTAAGGTGCTTATAATTTTTTAGGGTTCCGTAGTAAACAAGGATCCCTTAATCCTGGGTATTTCAAACGGAGCGTGAAAAAGTTTTTCAGGACGACAAGGTGAGACTAAATTCGTAACTAAGGATCAAAACGGAGTCAAATTACATATGCAGCTTTTATTTTAATAGCTGCAACGACAAAACTGGTGCCCAGTAACAAATCAGTATCACTACCGAGATATGCTATATCACTATCGAGCTATGTGGAGCTCAATCACCGGCAAAATTATTTAAAAAGTTTTAGAATACTACAAAAACTTTATTATCAGCTTGCATGGATGGTGTGACTCTATGGTCGTGCTAGGATGGCTACAGGGTGATCAGACTCTGTGGAAACCGTTCGTGGCAAATCGGGTAGCAGACATAAAGCGAATTTCGGCAAATAATTGGGAGTATGTGAAAACATCGGAAAACCCAGCCGATGCTGCTAGTCGAGGATTAATTAACCTTTCCTCAGTTAAAGGATCAGTCACTGTGGTGGAAAGGTCCACTTTAGTCATTATTAAAATCAACAGAATTTAAAACTAAAGAGCAAGAGAAAATACAAGTCTTTGATCAATGGCAAAAATTTTAATCAAATAATATTAATTAACCACAGAATAATCAACAAACGTTTCATAAAACACAAATAAATGACTTCACAGTACAAACCACAAACATGCCTCTAAGTAAAAGATTTTTATTTATAAAATTAAATAATATGAATGATAATAAAAATAAATCCAAAACAACAGGCATATACATAGAAAAGGTTTAAGAGGGTTTCCCCTATCAAAATGAAACCACATTGCCTGAAGATACCATAAAATAAATGACAAAACTTTTATGGATCGAGAAAAATCTGCCACATATAATGAAATCTCTATAACAACCAACTATCAAGGTATGGAACTTCAACATTGCCAAAAAATCATAATAGTTATTATGATGAATATAATATGAATATTGGTGTTCAAAATACTATGTAATAGTAAGTATTATAAAGAAGATACTAATTTCATAACTATTACTAAATTTACTAGTATTCATAACGATTACCATTATGAAAGATACTATAAATTTTGGTGTCAATAATACCAAGTTCTCTGCGTCATAATGAAGATACTAGTATAAATATTGATACCAAAAATACTAGTGCTACTGAAGAAAATCCATTGAATAAAAGAAACTCATTTTCTAAAAATGAAGCTATCAATATGTGTTGCCAAAATACTAAATATCATTATCAAAATACTAATATAAGTATTAAAGATAATAACTATTGGTATGACGTTGCGCCTCTATTGTCTTTAAGCTCATTGCACTTAAGTGTTGTGTGCGCTCCCGGCAGAGGTTATCATTCCGTCAAATTGAAAAATTCCGAGCATATCAATTGGAAAACACCAGAAATTTTCGTCGGGGAGCCTGGATTGACTACTTCCACTTCGTATATGTGATCACCGTTAACTTCATTGTTACGTTGACGTAATCATAATTAATAATCAAATAAATAATTTGTTTATTAGGAAAAGCAACCTTCTCTGCAGCTATTAGTAGGATCAAAATTTAGCTAATCAAACGTCTACCAATTGCTGTTTGCTGCAAGCTGATTGGACTAACCTACTTTGTGACATCTGATAGCTAGTTGACAAAATACATGGTTGCCATACACAAACTTCGACGTTCGGAAACGCTTGCTGATCCAACAACGTGGTTTTGCTGGTAACTGGTGGCGCTAAAGTAGTATTGTTTACCACGCGCGCTCTTTTTGGCCGAGCTGCACGCGGCCTCCTTGGCCGGTGAGGGTGACGCTTCCCAACAGTACCTACACGTATGATAGTCAGTATCGTCACAGATCTTGTAATATTTATAGTACTCGTCCAAAGTCAATAGAAGAAATATATTATTTACCTTATAGTCGGTAGAGATGCAGAGATATTTTAATCTGTAACAAAAATAAACGTAAATTATTTTCACAATGAAAAAAAAAAGCTATTAATCAAATGGTGAGTTATTCGTCATTTCACACGAAAAAACTAGAATGGCACTATTCGATTTTTTTCGTCAACTCGCACTTCAGAATGCCAAAGATAGTATGGAAAACGCCTAAGAGGGACTATGGAAGAGTAAAATGGTCAAGAATCGACATCTAACCGTTTGCTTTGTATTTTAATTAGACTATGATATAATATAAATTTCTGTATTAGAAAACGTGGAAATGTAAGTAGCCACGTCAAATTGATCATAAAATTTGATTATCACTAAATAACTTTCTGAATAGCAATAACAAAATAAGAAAAGCTAATGACATCTATTTTCCTTTTATGACGCTCTTAACTCTAGGAGGTTTACGATACGACAATATACTCGTAACTAGCGGACTCACGCGGGTGCGTCTGCGCATCCTGGTTAACGAACAAAATAAAATTGTAACTACAATTTCGAAAATAAAATTTTATGAACCTTTCAAAGAAAATTCTGCCAAAAACTGCCAGCTATTTTGGAGATTAGGTGAAAATTTTAATTGGTCGAAGTAATTTTATTAATCCTACAATATGCATGTTTGTTACTCGATCGATGTGTTTCAGAAATGCATTTTTATGTGATACATAAATATGATTAAAGTTTTCTAAATATTGCGTGAAGGGATTTACTTGATTTTAATTTTATAGTATTCATATTGTTCTATGTAATTACAAGTTTCATAGCAATACTTACATTATTATCACAAAATTTATAATAGTACTAACGTATTATTAGTATAAATTTAAATCTTGGTCTTACACCCCTTCCACACGGCCCAATATAATTGGTCAATTTGTATACCTGTCCTTTTCTTTAGATATCAACAAGAACAGGACAATAGATTAAATTGGCCCAAAAATTGGGTGTGGACGGGGTGTTAGTTTACCACTTTCATTGGGTGACTGTACTAGGAACTAATAAGATGGTGTTTTAACACGATTGACACTTCTGCCTTTCAACATAAAATTAATGTAAACATAAAATAAAAGTAAATTTTCTTTCTGTTATAATCTTACAGAACCCTTTTATTTCTTCAATCAATCAGAGATTCAATATGAATCGTATCGTATCATATCACCATAAGAGGTAAGATTTAACAACCTCCACATTACATTGTAAACTGGTCACAATATCTAGAACTAAGTTGATAAAACTTACTAGATGGCCAGACAAGCCTGCAGCGGTCAGCCTAGATATCTAGGACTGGCCTAACAGCACGTTTAGCTCTTATATTTCAATCTGATCGGGTTTATAGCTAGTTACCCCTATAATTCGCATTGTGAGGCTAACGGAAGTTATATTATGGCCCCAATTTTGGATATTTATTATTGCAGAAGTCATTTTTAAACGTTTATATTTTATTACATCGGATTTTGCTGAACTTATGGGAATTCATAATGCCGATTATTCATATCATATCAACCCATAATTTTCTTACTGAACAGATTTGGGTCTTCCTTTAATCGAAGGGGATTAGAGCGTACTCTGCCACGCTGCTCCATTGCGGATTGGCGGAGGTCAGTATTTTCAAGCCTGAAGGCCACCGACTTGGCTTAACGATTGTCATCAATCGACAACAGCTGCGACCAAGTTTATAGACCAAAATGTCTCTTGATATTTTAACAAAATCGTTCAAAAGAATTGCAAGGTTTTTTATAGATACTTATCTTCAATACACAAATATCTGAGGGCATACATTGCGAACATAAATAGGGTCTTTCTACCGGATTGTTTAAGTCAGAGCTATCGTTTCAATGGGATGTTATACAACTCAGCCCATTATAATCCTGCTAAGAGAATTGACATATGGTTACTGTCATTTCCCAAGATGCTAGTCCACTTGGCGTGGATAATCACCATTTTTAACATGACGCAATCCTTAAGAAGTGAAGATTTCAGAATTGCATATTAGTAAAGTGCACAATAATTGTAAGTAGTTACAATATTGCATTAGGAGATCTGTAAAAATAATTGTAAGAGTAATAAAATTAATAAAAATAAATATTGTATGTTTTCACATTCAGACCAAAATCAAGCATGCAACTTGCAAAAAAATTGCTAGAAACTCGAGTATTATGCCTATCTGATAGTTGTAAAATTTTCCATCTATACTAATATTATAAAGAGGAAAGATTTGATTGTTTGTTTGTTTGTTTGCATTGAATAGGCTCCGAAACTACTGGACCGATTTAAAAAATTATTTCACCAGTAGAAAGCTACATTATCAGGGAGTGACATAGGCTATAGCTTTTCCCGAAATTCAATGTGGTTCCCACGAAAACGGATCCGGAACTTCACGCGGACGAAGTCGCGGGCAAAAAGCTAGTCTATACTAATATTATAAAGAGGAAAGATTTGTTTGTTTCTTTGCATTGAATAGGCTCCGAAACTACTGGACCGATTTCAAAAATTCTTTCACCAGTAGAAAGCTACATTATCAGGGAGTGACATAGGCTATAACTTTTCCCGAAATTCAATGTGGTTTTCAGGGGAACGGGTCCGGAACTTCACGCGGACGAAGTCACTGGCAAAAAAGCTAGTTACTAATAAAACTTTCATATTTTATTGATAATTAATGAACTAATAAAACGTATATTTATTAGGTAAATCAAATATTTTATCATAGTTATCTATTTATACATATATGGCTTTTTTTGTCTCATTATCTTAGTAATTATATCACAATTATGCGATATTAGTTACAAATAATGTATTAATTGGCAAATTCATTGTAGATGTATTGTCCGAAAGAAGAGTTTTACCGCGGAAGACAGCTGATCGGGAAGGATGTATAAGAAACTGAAACCATCCAATGGGGGTAGACAGACCCAGTGAATGATGATTATGCAATTCAACTGTACAAACAATATTCATTCACTTATATCTTGTACCAAACACGAGACCAGTACCCTATTAAAATATATTCCCAGTTTGTGATATCTAGTGCTCAATCATAGGTAGCGGGCGATTTGAAATTCCTAGGAGTTTCCGCGTGCCGCACAAGCAGATGGACGAGTGACAGCGACGGAGCGTGACGCACTGCCTTGCGGTACTCCGGATTGATGTCACAGGATGAGACATTTCCTAGTTTCGAGACTTGCAACTTTGTGCCCTTCTAATAAACAGACATGATGTTTGTTTACCTTCTACATTTTTCTGCTTAATCTTAACAAATCAGTATATTTCAAAAACATTAAATGTCACAAAAAATATGTAAATTGTCATTGGACCTATAATGATTCCCTGGGGAACCCAAAATGATATGATCTACTCTACGACTTGTTTATTTATTGCCATCCACGTTTAATGTTTACCGTGAGATAACAAAATACCGCAACTAGTCCAATGTCCGATCACTATAGTCCTATATATTCTTGTTAGTAATGTGTTTTACATCGATAAACAGTGTTAAACGCCTTCGCAAAATCTAAAAACATGTTGATAAGGTATTTCCGCATTGCCAGCGTCGTGTAATGATAACATTATGTGAAAGCGAGCTTCTAGGAATCTTATTACGTCTACGGGCGTGCGTTCACGTCTTAGATATCAATTACATTGCGTAGGTATTGACTTTGCGTCATCTCATTTCATTGCTTGGATATTTAAGATGATTTTTTTTAAATTAATTCATGAAAAAAGTAAATGTCGTGTGTTCAACAGATCAATTAGGCTAGCGAAGATAGAGTATATTTTCGAAGGAGAAATGAATGAAGATATAATTGCTAACTGTCTTCTAGAAAAGCACAATTAATCTAGGTAGAGAGACACAGGCCTAAACAGACAAGCGGGCACTCGTTTCCTTTTACTGCGAACATTCCTAACGCCAGGTGTTTCGCTCACTGACATACGCCTCCGGACCGCTCAAACCATTGAGCGGACGGGATATGGGCAGTAGAATAGCCTGATTAATTAAATGTTTATTTTAATTACGATGATTTTATCTTGTAATGGTAAGTCAGCATGCGATCTCAAATCACAATTAGTTTCACAAATTGAGTACGTCAAGGTGCATGTTTGTCTATCTACCTATCTATCATGAGTTGGTTAATTATTTAGACTTTTATAAGTTTCTGAATGAATGATGTAGAATATGTCTCAATTTGATTTCGTAACTTTGAACTGGCGCAAAATTCTCGTAGAGAGAATAAAATTGTATGAAACTATGTCATTAATTAAAATTTGGAAATATACAAACAAACTTAAATCTTGGACGCATCCAATAGAATTTAGATTTCGTTGTAAAAGTTTCTAAAATCTATTTTACAACTATGCCAGCGCTGGCGCAGGTGAATCGTGCAAAAACGCTATGAGATCATCATCATCGTCATTTAGACGTGATGTGGTTGATCTATGGTGGTGATCGCGATCCATGGGAAAGATATGGTGTTGATGACAGATAGGTCTTGCTTAAAGCATTCGAAGCATGAGTATTAAGTACTTCGTGGACAGATCTAATCTGATTGGGCAGCAGGATCTCATATTTGTTATATGTAAAAATGCCTTTTGCTAGTCTTTAGAATAGCAAATTAGTTGTTAGTATATTTATCATAAGAAAATAAAGATGGATGTGATGTTATACGAATTAACTATAAGGGATAAGCCATCCATTTGCGTCATTGTTGATGAAATTAACATTTTTGATGACAGAACGAGTGAAATTATATTACGCTCTTTCTTGTTGGAAGATTAGCAACTTGTCTTATGCCTGTTTTCACCAACGATCCCAAGCACAGGTACAGGTGCACAGGCACATAACTAGAACATAGTATGAGTTAGGTAATGCGCCCGCGAACCCGCCACGTGAAGGCGAAGAAGGTGGCAGACAGTCAGGTTTTTAGTCGGTATCCCTCATTGGCTAGAGAGGCGAGCCCGACAGACCCCCGTCGCTTCCTTAAGTGGCGGGACAACAGTAATGCATTTTCCTGATTTTAAACAAAAGAAAGGTAATATCTATGCAAAGGGTCATTGTAAACACGGTCATAAAATACCTAAAACACTAACAAGACTAGCTTACTTCATAAACATTGATTCAACTACTACAGAAAATGATAAAAAAAGTATAATTAAACTTTACAAACAAAAACTGATCTCGGTGAAACAGTAACCTCTAGATGAAGCGATAGGTTATCGTTTGATCGTTTAACTGTTTTATTTTCGTGGGAAGCTGAGAATTCATCAGTTGTACTCAAGAATGAATATAAATACATTTTTTATTGAGAAGCAGGTGCTTAATCGAGTGTTAGACTAGATTATTAAAGCTCTGTGAAACCAATTAGCATGCTTATTACTAGACCATCATCCAAACGTCGTTTTTAGAATCAATATTGTAACTCAACTTAACTCAAAATGTCTTCAAATAGGACTATTACAAGCTCTTTCGAATCTAGAAGTATCTTTTTGAGACACAATAATATTTGCAATGGATTGTTATCAAATTACTAGCCCATGACATAATTTTCATCCCATCCGGCTCGAAGGACCATGAGAATGGGATCATTGGTTAATAGAAAAAAAAATATTTTCTTCAATAAATATTTTATTTTATACAATTTTTTTTACAAGACATTTTGTCACTTTATCAAAAAGCTCTGAAAATTAAATTTAAAATTCGAACATTTTTAATGCCGCATGTTTGTCTCGGCAGAAGACGATATTTAGATGCAGAAATCAAGTGCGAATATGCATTATTAGATGCGATTGGTACGAAAAACGTGTGTTGGATGGTGTACTATGGTTTCAACTTAGTTCGAAGGGCGAATATGAATATTATAGTCTCCCAAGTAGATGCGATTTGTATCAAAAACGCGTGTTGGACTATGCACTATGGTTTTAACTTAGATAATTGGATATTGTTCATTGTGTCCCAAACTAGGAATGTAGGTGAATACAATGTATCCATTAGTCTCCAAGTATTCATTAGGTGAAACCTGAAACTTTCAATGCCTACACGCCTTACGTGTTCTAGTAAGTTTCATAAAATAATATTAGCTGGTGTATTTAGGTTAATTGACTTGGCTTAACGTCTCGTCTGTCGATAACAGTCGAACCCAAGAGTCTGATGCGTTTAGAACCTGTGTCGCTCTGTTGGGGAGGTAATTCTTGACATCATAGTCGAAAGTAAGAAAGCAGAAGAGAAGAGAAGCATAATGACTTCGTCACTAAAACATTGAAATAAAATAGTTTTATTTATGCCACAAAGTTACGATCGTAAACATCACTTACGACCGTAACCTATAGACACCCCCCCCCCCCCCCCAAATAGAGCTCTGGAGGCCACACACAACATGGCCGAGACCAATGCTTGTCATGCCTTCCCGAAACGGACTGCTTCGATTTGAGCGGATTATCCGATGTGAAAATAATTTATATCTGTCTTTGTACGTTGGATCGTGTACAAAGTAATTAAACATTATTATTTATTTACCAAGATGTTATAAAAAAAGTACATGTTTTACTTTGTACATAAAATAAGCGACGTTACATTTTTTCTTATACATAATAAAAGTTATATACCTATATTATCTGCAAAACAGTTTTAATAGTCTCTCAGGCAGTTTCTAAAACGCATTCTAATTTTAATTCGTCGGTCATCGGTCGGTCAGTCAGTCCCTCATATCTGAGAATCGTGGTCAGCTTCAGGGTTACATCTGGAGCGGATGATCTGCTTCCACCGGTTTCTGTCCAGCGCATCTCCTAGTAGAATGTAGAATTTTGTCGACGACAAGTCTTTCACTTGATCGGTTCATCTTGTTGGTGAGCGACCGCGCGATCTTTTGCCTTCGGTGTTGCCAACCACAATCAGCTTCTCCAGACTTTCGTCGCCTGAGTAACGTAAGTGAGACTAGAGATATCTTTTTTTTTCTTCTTTAGTTTGACAGTGACAGCTATAATTTAATATGTCATTATCTTTAAAAATACGTTTCAAAAACTGTTTATTAATTTTCAAATCCAATCAAAAGGTATTAAGGTTGTAATTAGATAGTATTTTAATAAAAAACAATTTTAATCAATTGCAAGCGACGTAATGATCTAAGATCAATAGTTATGGTTCATAAATGGTCGAACAAGCGACTTCATTCTTAATACGCCCACGTATCACTACTATGGTACAATTCGACTGTATTTCACTTTTCAATTCCCGAAAAGAACTCGAGTTTTATTTACGAAAAAATAACACAAAATGCAAATGTTCCTCGGCTGATTTTGTGATTATATTCGGGTGATATGACACAAAGTGTGAAAATTACGCCACGGCAATTCGGTAGCACGTTGTGTGATTTCGGTGTATCGGGGGCTGTCTTGGTATCGACAATTGATATGTCAATTGAGTCGAACTTCCAAGGATTTCGAGAGGATGTGGGTTCGGTTCGGTGGTTCATATCACACCTAGGACTAACTCGCTATTTTTGAAATGAAAAAAATTATTAACGGCTTTTATTTTTTTGACTAAATGAATGAAACACTGTTAAAAGCAATATATTCGATCGAAAGCTAATCCAATATTATATAACAACCGATCTGAATATTTCCAAATATTTAATAATAAATTAGAGTTTTAAAGTTTTTATTTTACGATCCTATTATAATTCGAGAATTGATCGAGAATCAATAGTTGCTATTGACCTCTACTTAGCAATGGTACATTTGTACCTAAAACAGTTTTAATTGGTTCTCGTGTTAATTGGTATGTTGAAACTCAAGGCGATATCCGCTTTAAGTCTGTTTACAGATTCTTTATATCTTACGGCAACCATAAAGGAAGACATTTAACATTTTAAGTGAGAGGATTCTGTTCTTATTTGTTCAGTTATTGACCTGTAGGAAAACGAGTTCCTGGAATGTATTTTTTTTTATTACACAATTAGTAAACATATTATATCGTTTTTATTGATTTAATAAAAATCCATAACTGTTAGTTATATTTTGGCGCCAACTATGACAGCGTCTACTTGGGCTCGTGATTTTTTTTTTTCTGAACCTCCGGCAGTAGGCTTTTAGTCCGTTCCATAAACGCTCTATCACTACAAAACAAATATAATAAATCTTAAACAAACAATGGAACACGTCATTAAATTATATAAGCTGTCAATTTCCTGCCTTCCGATCAAGGTTGAATGCTTGGGCACTAAGTGGGTGGACAGACATGGCCACTAGCCCACTGGGTTATTAACTGAGTATGTTAACCCTGGAAGGTGTAGGCTGTGCGACTTGCTTTAATTTAATATTGTTTTGTAAATTTTGAGACGGCTTAGGTCACATAAAATACTAACTCTATACTCTGGCGAAGTAGAGCGAAAGCGGGTTCTTCGTCCTACTTCGCACTACACTTTGTATGCAGCGTCAATACATACTGAAGCACAGATAAATAAATAGTTACTTCGTAAACTGAAGTTTGGAGTTGGTTTCCAACCATATAAACGCAAGCAATATTTCAATACGTAAGACGTTTTATGCCACAAAGGTGGCAAACAAGCATACGGCCCGCCCGCCTGATGGTAAGCATCACCGTAGTCTATAGACGCTTGCTATACGGGGGGTATCACCCGCGCGTTGCCGACCCTGTAAAAAGGTAGCTCTGAAGACCTTACTCACCGTGGGAAAACAACATGGCCGAGACCAACGCTATTTAGCCATGATCTTCTGTAAGGTGGAGGTTCTTCCCCAGACGGGCTGCTCCGATTTGAGGTATCACTCACGCGTATACCGGGGGTATCACTCACGTGTTGCCAACCCCCTCTCCCCCCCCCCCCCCCCCTATGTAGAGCTCTGGAGACCTTTTTCACCAATCCAGGACCAATGCTATTTGGTTACGATCTTCTGTAAGGTTGAGGTCCTTCCCCAGACGATCAGAAAGACACAACACGAATACGTTTGGACCTTTGTTTGAAAATGTGTTTAAAACCGTGTAGCCCATGATTTTATCTCCTGTTGTGACTTAAAACCTTCAGTTTATTTATATAACCTAAAAGCAGATACATCAATAAATCTTAAGATATTCCTTGTTAGTTTATCATTACGAGATCTTTTGCAATAACACCACTCTCCACTTTAGAATTACGTTTCCCGTTTTTACCATAATAATGCCATAAACGGCAAACCGAAAGGGTTATATGCATATCGCGTACGTATCATCCTTAAAGTATTAATCTGCAATCAAAAACTGCATTTTATAGTTAAGCCGAAAAGGAATACAGTTAAAATAGCCGAATTACGGAGATGAAGGAAGAACATAAATTTTATTATGCATCTTACAATCATGGGACAAATGCTTTATCATATTGTAGGTTGATTTTAAAAAAAATATAGTAAATTCTACATAATTTTTACGTTTCTATGAAACTAGCTGATGTACGCTGCTTTGCCCGGGAAATCCTATATTTCTCATTGCTAGATCATGGTAGCATGGTGTTACATATTATATCCTATTATAGCTCTGTTTAAATGGGCTATCCAACACCACAGAATAGATAATAGTACTTGCCAACACTAAAATATTTAGTACTAGCTTTTTTGCCCGCGACTTCGTCCGTGTGAAGTTCCGAACCCGTTCCCGTAGAAACCACATTGAATTTCGGGAAAATCTATAGCCTATGTCACTTCCTGATAATGTAGCTTTCTACTGGTGAAAGATTTTTTGAAATCGGTCCAGTATTCAATGCAAACAAACAATCAAATCTTTATAATATTAGTATAGATTCCAGCAAACAAAATGATGATTTGATTTCGTAAAAGTAGTTCCTGAAATTAGTTCGTCGGACCAAAAAGTTATTCTAACTGTCAATTAGATTTAAATAGAAGGTTCACCAGTCTAGTGTCAAATCGTGACCTAAGTATTAGCACAAGATTATGTTTAGTTCGTAATATGATTGACAGATATATTAACAAGTTATTTTAAAGCGATGACAAATTGTTTTAGCGTCACGTCATGTGTTGACTGATATAAATGAGTGAAGTCACGATTTTTTTTAAACAAATAAATAAGAAAATGCTCGGTGTGAAAGAAACTGCTTCTAAAGGCCTGTATTCACTTTGCTTAGTGCGATTGCGAGTGCTAAGTGCAAGTGACGAGTGCTTAGTAGAAAACACGTGTGGACAGCGACTGCTTATAGTAGAAGACGGTTGTGCCATATTTGAGCCTTATTGTGCACTTTGGTATAGAAGCATGAAATTTCTACCATGGATAGAGTGTCTCACAATGATCGTTTTAAGATGTGGAGGGAAGTCAGATTCTTCCTCTGTGAGTGGGGGGAGGGGGGCAAAGGGGGTGAATTCCACGTCTTGATGATTATTTTTTTACTGATCCGTTAATGTTACTAGGGCTTGTATGGTGTCGTTTTCATATAAACCGAATACAAGGAATTCATTTTTAACAATAAAAATGTATGGTCCCATACAAAAAAATTAAAAATACTGCCAAAAAGTGAAAAGTGCCGCTACTTTTTTTTTGTTAGCACGTTATTTTTACTTTCAAATCTTAATTATTATGATATTAAAAAATACTGTGATAAAGCTTATTTAATGTAGTTTACAAATATATATAATTGTATTATACTTGTCATACAAAAACTATTTAAAAAAAAAGAAGAACGTGCAAATTCCAGAAGATGCGCGCGGTGATTAGGTGAGATGTAGGTACGCGTAGCGACAAATTTTCATAATGTACTATAGTCATTTGTTATTAATATTTTATAGCAATGCTACTAGCCATTTTGCGACATAGTTTTAATGTAAACAAATGAAAGAAATGCGTTTTTATTGCTTCCACGGAGAAAAACATTTAATAATTTTGACTTAGAGAAGGTTACTAATAAAACATCAGAAATAAAAGTAAAATGACGTTTAACCAGCAGTCACCAGTACAAAAGCAAAGTGCTGTACATTTGAGTGCAGCTTTGTTACATTTGCATCTTCCAGTACACCCTTTTTTAACGCTGCACTGCACGTAATTAACATAGTGATAGTGGGGATAGTGTTGTCCAGACTGGCTGCCATTCGTTCGAATTTTTAATCCAACCCCAGTTAGATGGTTCAGGAATATCTGGAACTTTTGTTAAAGATTGCATCCAAATGTAAGCCTGATATGAAGCGCGTTTTATATTTTAAAATAAATAAATTTAAATTCTATGCTTCATTTACAGTCAGCATTTCACTTTTCAATTTCACAAATCTTTCAATGAGTCGTCGCTTATTTGTTGTGGCATTGTCATCATTTCTTCAAAGGCGCTGTTTACTTCTGGAAAAGATCGCCATATTTCCCATGCTGTTTTTTCCCTCTACCAGCAAAGAACTCCGTATCACACCCTACTGCGAACGCATGAAAGACGGGAACGTACTCACATTGTGACAAACTCATTGACGCTACCAGGTCTTGCGGAAACTGGAGGCAACGCCAAATGCAACCCATAGTTCAGATAAAGATAACTTTCTGAAGAATGCCACAGCCAGTACTAATACATCTGTGTCTACAGACGGTGCGTATTGTCACTCTGCTAAATCCTTTCTTTACTGCATCAGCTAAATGTAAAAACATTCAGTCAGCTTCATCGTGAAAACATCTATCTATCTAGCTATCGGCGCAAGTTGTTTGAGTTGAGCTTTAAAGCTGCTTTACGAGAAAAAGGCACAAGGAAAAGAGTGGTTTCCCACGCATGCGACGCCTAAGAACTGGAAGAGTTTCCTTTCAGTGAATGAGAACAAGACCGAATTGTTTTTATTTTTATCACAACAACTTGTTCTTTACAGGCAGGAGAAAAAGAAATATACGCGACACATTGAATCGAAGTTCTCTGTTTTATCAATATCTCAGATATACGTGACATAGCCCCATGTTTTCACGACGAAGCTGACACCCGAATGTTTTTGCATTTAGCTGGTGCAGTAAAGAAAGGATTTAGCAGAGTGACAATACGCACCGTAGACACAGATGTATTAGTACTGGCTGTGGCATTCTTCAGAAAGATATATTTATCTGAACTACAGGTTGCATTTGGTGTTGGCTCAAGGTTCCGCTACACGACCTGGTAGCGTCAATGAGTTTGTCACAATGTGAGTACGTTCCCGTCTTTCATGCGTTCACAGGGTGTGATACGGAGTTCACTTTTGTTGGTAGAGGGAAAAAACAGCATGGGAAACATGGCGATCTTTTCCAGAAGTAAACAGCGCCTTTGAAGAAATGACAACAATGCCACAACAAATAAGCGACGACTCATTGCAGATTTGTGGTTTTAATGTATGACCGCATTAGTGAAATGCTGACTATAAATGAAGCCAGAAAAAAAACTCTTTACTCAAAAATCCCGAGCCATAGAGAACATACCCCCCCACAAAAAAGGCACTCTAGCAATATATAAAACGCGCTTCTTATCAGGCTTACAATTGGATGCAATCTTTAACAAAAGTTCCAGATATTCCTGAACCATCTAACTGGGGTTGGATCCCCGCGCTGGCCCTCACAGCGTAGGGGAGCGTCCCCAAGGTGGCGGATAGGGGAATGGTCGGTAGTACAGCCTAGCTACACTAACCGGCTAAGTCCGATGGACTCGCTGACCAACGACGGGTGTGGTCCTCCAGCATTTCGGGGGTTGTGCGGCGGGTTGACACCTCGCCCACGTAAAACCAATGTTGCTGGTGAAGCGTATCCCGTTAGCGCTTCACTAGCTTGCACATTGTCAAAAAAAAAAAAAAAACTGGGGTTGGATTAAAGATTCGAACGAATGGTAGCCAGTCTGGACAACGCTACTTGAAGTAGCAACTTTATGTGCTGAGTTAATTAGGTGCAGCGTTAAAAAAGGGTGTACTGGAAGATGCAAATGTAACAAAGCTGCACTCAAATGTACAGCACTTTGCTTTTGTACTGGTGACTGCTGGTTAAACATCATTTTACTTTTATTTCTGACGTTTTATTAGTAACCTTCTCTATGTCAAAATTATTAAATGTTTTTTTCCGTGGAAGCAATAAAAACACATTTCTTACATTTGATTACATTAAAACTACGTCGCATAATGGCTAGTAGCATTGCTATAAATATTTATAACAAATGACCATAGTACATTATGAAAATTTGTCGCTACGCGTACCTACATCTCACTGAATCACCGCGCGCATATTCTGGAATTTGCACGTTCTTCTTTTTTTTTTAAATAGTTTTTGTATGACAAGTATAATACAATTATATATATTTGTAAACTACATTAAATAAGCTTTATCACAGTATTTTTTAATATCATAATAATTAAGATTTGAAAGTAAAAATAACGTGCTAACAAAAAAAACGTAGCGGAACTTTTTACTTTTTGGCAGTATTTTTAATTTTTTTGTATGGGACCATACATTTTTATTGTTAAAAATGAATTCCTTGTATTCGGTTTATATGAAAACGACACCATACAAGCCCTAGTAACATTAACGGATCAGTAAAAAAATAATCATCAAGACGTGGAATTCACCCCCTTTGCTCCCATCCCCCCACTCACAGAGGAAGAATCTGACTTCCCTCCACATCTTAAAACGATCACCGTGGGACACTCTATCCATGGTAGAAATTTCATGCTTCTATACCAAAGTGCACAATCATCGCACTACCGTCTTCTACTATTAGTGTTTATTGCGATTGGGAGTGCGTAGTACGTGAATAGAAGTGTGTTTTATTCTTTTGCGAGTGGACTGCGAGTGGCCACGTCCCGCCCTTAAGGCTGCATCTACAAGTTCTAGCAGAAGCACTCGCGTCTTGCATGATTTTATTCAAAACTAGCTGACCCGTGCCCACTTCGTTGGGCATAATGTTAAAAGCCTTTTTTTTTGTTTTTTTAATATAACCTATGACACTCAGCAATAATGTGGCTTTCTATTGGTGAAAGAATTTTTAAAATCGGTTCAGTAGATCCCGAGATTACCCCTTACAATTTAACAAATACACAAACTTTACCTCTTTATAATATTAGTATAGATGTGTATTTGCTGTGTACATAGGGTCTTATAATTAAACATGCACTTATTAGTAGGTGTTGCTTTATCTATATATATAAAAATGAAACCCGTTTTCCGTTGTCACGACATAACATGAAAACGGCTTGACCGATTTGGCTGATTTTTTTTTTGTAGTTTTCTAATACTCTGTACAAGGTTCTTACGGAAAAAAATATTAAGAAAATCTCTCAGAAAGATTGAAAAAAAAACGAAACAGTACCCGGGCGAAGCCGGGCCGGGCAGCTAGTTCTATATATATATAACAGTTGCAAGTGTGAGAAATATACGGAACTAATTTTTTATTTTTTAAATCGCAACAATAATATTTCACCAAACATATTATGACCGAGCTGTCAATATATTTATTTATTTGCAGACAAATAACATAAAATAGAATACACGTTGTCGTTAATTAACGTCCAAATATTAAGAAAGGTGTCCACAATTACATGTGCCAATCTAACTTTATCTGTGTATAAAAATGCGATCAACATGCCACAATCTCACGGCAAATGTGCCAGTTGTCTCCGGCCAATTAGTCAGGATGATATATTAACACACTGATTGATTTTTTATTACTTATAATGTGTGTTGAGGTTACAGCTGCATGTAATTCTCAATGTTTTAACACGAAAATTAATAATAATAGTCATTTATTTCAGTTATTAGTTAAATATTTTTTTAACAAATTCTCAAAACCTTACGGACTAACATATACATACATATTACACATATAATTTCTCCTTAGGTAGCCGCCCGCGGAATATCCGAAACACGATGCCCTGCGGCCATAAATACTCCTTCAAGAAGATAATACAAATGTACATTTTGATAACGTAAGTGTTTGATGAAATTTCGTTGTTTGATTAGAGTTACGTAAAAAACCTAATTCCTACTTCATTTAGGGTATACATTTCTCACCAGCTGTCTGTCTGTACTCGATGGCATCGCTGTGTGTCACACTCTTAACGAACACACAAGTGAAGTAACGTCGACCATAGCCAATTTTTGGATGGGTTTCGTTTTGTTGACCTACAAACAACCTACGACAAAAAGTGATAAATCTTTTCTTCAATATTAGAGCCTTCACAGGCACTTTTTCTATTGAAAAAACGATTCCATGATTAATATCTAGTTTTAGAAAATATGGCGCGAAGGTTTAATAAAATATTTCAGAACTAAAAACTATCAATCTTTAGAAATTACTTCAAAATCGGACATCATTAACTTTACCTTTTTATAATATCAAACCTTCGCTTAACGGTTTAAAACATTGGTTCAAAGACGATTGGTTTAAAACAGTGTAGACAAGAAGTTTTATACCAATTACACTTGGTCTTCAAACGCCCTTGCATACCCATGCGTTTGACTTGGATTTTGTTTTAAATGACCCAGTTGCCCTTCGTGTCACAGTGGAGGGGGCAACTCCTCTGGTGACACAGGGGGCAACTGTGACATTGTTATAAGGACATTTAAAAAAAAAACATGTTCTCCCCCAAAGCGGACGTTGCTATAGATACACACACTGCGTTTGACGCGTTTTTTGCTTGTACACCATATTGAAATTTGGTATTGGTTCTAAAATATGTAGCCGGCAGCTCACTGTGACCTTTCTTTCAAACTGTGTAGTTTAAAACTATGTAGCGCAAACTTTAGTATAGATATAGGTTTTCAATTGTTCATTTTAATCTACAGTTCGCATTCCATTAGATAATAATCCTTAGAAATTTCTGCGGTCAGCACTCGATACGGCATTCAAGGGTATTATACAGACCACATCCCGTGTCTTTGTTTGCAACTTCCTTCTAAGATTATAATGCATTATACAAATAGTTTTATATGTTAGAAATATTTTATACATTTATCTAGATCTATACTTCTATACTAATATTATAAAGAGGAAAGATTTGATTGTTTGTTTGCATTGAATAGGCTCCGAAACTACTGGACGATTTCATAAATTCTTTCACCAGTAGAAAGCTACATTATCAGGGAGTGACATAGGCTATAGCTTTTCCCGAAATTCAATGTGGTTCCCACGGGAACGGGTCTGTAACTTCACGCGGACGAAGTCGCGGGCAAAAAAGCTAGTTATTAATATAAATAGGCTTGATTCACAAACATTCAGAATGTACTGCGAGGATAAATGTTGTTTTCTATTCCGTTTTGATTTATTATAACTAAACCGAGATAACTAATTTCATTAGATATTCTTTCTCTTGTCCGAATTAGAGTTATTACATTTAAGACTATGGTCTGCTGGTCTGGGTTTCTTTCGTTTGTTGTCTGTACAAGTCTTAGTTTGGGAGTAGGTGGCGTTGCATGATTCATAAATATTTAAAAACTAGCTTTTCCCCGCGGCTTCGCTTCTTCTCTTCTCGTTTGACAACAAAACAACCCATAGCGCGACTTGTGGTATATATCACTATAGTACAAAAATTATTTTCCCATTGGAACGACATACTTTCACGGGATAAAAAGTAGCCTATGTTGGGCTCTGTACCCCTAACAATATGTATGCAAATTTTCATAATGATCGGCTGCTTAGTCAAGCCGTGAAGGAATAACAAACAAACAAACTCACTTTCTCATTTAAAATATTAGTAAGGGGTAAGAATAACTAGCTGTGCTCGCGACTTCGTTCGCGTGGTTGTCAAGAACACTATCGCGATATGAATAATTTTCCCCGTTTTTGCAACATTTTTCACTGATGCTTCGCTCCTATTGGTCGCAGCGCAGCGTAATGTTATATAGCTTAAACCTTTCCTTGACACATGGACTATCCAACACAAAAATATTTTTTCAATTCGAACCAGTATTTCCTAAGATTAGCGCGTACAGTCAACAAAGGAGTTGACTGACCCCCCTCTGTATATATGATTAAAGATTTCTAAATATTGCGTGAAGGGATTTACTTGAAAATTTGTAATTACATAGTACAATATGAATACTATTGAAAAATAAAATTTCAAGTAAATCCCTTTACTCAATATTTAGAAATCTCTAATCATATATACAGAGGGGGGTCAGTCAACTCCTTTGTCGACTGTACAAACAAACAAACAAACTTTTCAGCTTTATAATATTAGTATAGACGTGAGTAATACCACAGTAAAAAGTTAGTTTATTTTAGCAATCAAGGTTTCATTGCTCTCCGTGACATAATAAGCCGTTGGAGGCCTAAAATGATTGATGACACTGATTCGATTCCTGGGTCATGTGTCATTTTAATAAGCATTGCTCATAATTAAGATTGCATGATTAATATCGTATCTGAGATTGCTTTAATTTTGAAATATGGTTTATGAAAAATTATGACTAAAGTGGTACAGTACGAGTAATTATGAAATAGGTGACCATCTCACGGAATATCGACGTTATCAGATTTTAGACAGTCTTTTGCGAGCGTAAGGTTCTCACCTCTCGACAGAATATCGACGTTATATAGCGATGCGTTTCGTTCTTCGGGTAGGTAGTGAGAAATCCGTAAGACCAACTCCTCTCCTATCCATTTTCTTTCTATTTCCATCTATGTTCCTGTTCTTAGTAGAAGTAACCGAGTAACGCATTTATACGTGAACTGTTCACTAAATTAGTGAATAGAATTAATTTTATATGCAACTGTTATGACATTCCCAATATTGTTAGTAGTTGACTACTACATTATAATACACTGGGCGTCAAAAATAAGTAGTACAGTTTTAAAATTGCAATATCTCCTAAACTGCAGAAGCTAGACCTTTAAAATAAAGACAATTTAATTTCATTTAATAAAAACTTCATGCATAATATCATTTTTTAAAGATTGACTGAAAAAAAACTTAATAAATAAAAACACTATTTTTTTAAACTGTTGGCTTGTACTTTTGTTTTTTATTGTTTTCTTTATTGCTGATAAATCAATTGCAATTCAAAAGCAAATGTGTCTTCAGCGAGTAAACTTTACTAATCATGCCTCTTTCACCAGAAGAATGTGCAAGAATCATAACTTTTCTCGAAGTAGGCATCAGTATGCGTCGTACTGCAAGAACGGTGGGTGTAACTCTAAGAACGATCCAGCAAGTAAAGCGAAGATACGAAGAGACTGGAAACCATCTAAGGAGACCAAGTAATGGCAGACCCAGGTGCACTAGTACCCGAGAAGACCGCTTAATTGTCTCTACTGTGTTAAGAAATCGTCACCTTAATGCAGTTGAGGTCCAGCAACAGCTTCTTCAGACCCGAAGAGACTACGTTAGTGAGAGTACAGTGAGGAGAAGACTTGCTGAAGCCAACCTGAAGTCGTACAGGCCAGCAAATGGCCCCAAACTTGAGACAGGGCATCGAGTAGTAAGACTACGCTACGCGCGTCAAGACGTACAATGGGGCGAAGAAGAATGGACAAGAGTTTTGTTCACAGATGAGTCTCGGTTTTCTTTATTCACTTCCGATGGAAGGCGGAGAGTATACAGGCGACCTGGTGAGCGATACATTCAAGGTTGCATCTCGGAAAAAGTTCAATACGGCGGGGGCTCTGTACACGTATGGGCTGGCATCTCTTCAGAGGGTCGCACAGAGCTAGTGGTCATAGAAAATGGCACTCTGACTGGTGAAAGATATGCATTAGAGATCCTTAACGAGTATGCAGGGCCATATTTAGCTAATATGGGTGATGGAGCTATACTAATGCATGATAACGCCCGGCCACACACCGCTCATCTCGTACAAGAGTACATTCAGGAGGTTGGCATCAGCTTGATGGCTTGGCCATCAAGAAGCCCAGATCTTAACCCGATTGAACACGCCTGGGATGAGCTTGGGAGGCTAGTCAGAAGACTCAGACCACCCCCCGCCACCCTCAGGGCTCTAAAACAGGCCCTGATAGAAGAATGGGTGAATATTCCCCAACACCGCCTCCGAAACTTAGTGTTCAGCATGCCAAACCGGCTCCAAGCTGTCATCAGAGCCCGAGGCGGCAACACAAGTTACTAAAGTGGGAACAAGGCCCAAAACGTAAAAATTAAGTTCTTGATAGTTCCTTCAAAATGGTTAGCTTTTTAGTTTTTTCCTAATTTTCAGTGTAAAACTTTACTAATGCTAAATAAAGTATTATTTTTAGAAAACTTTGTTAAATTTGCTATAAAATGACTTTTATTTCAAAACTCTAACTTCTATAGTTTAAGAGTAATTGCAATTTTAAAACTGTACTACTTATTTTTGACGCCCAGTGTAGTTGCTGTTGCTACATGATAATATAAATAAATATATAGCGAGCTGAGAAATCCTTTCAATACTTTTTACTATGTCTAATATCTTTCCGATTAAATTCCTTGTGAGTTTACAAGACTGCTATAGTATCTCCCCTGGCACGACAATAAGCTTCATTGCTTATTGTCAATCTGAGATCGGAGTTGTTGATCCTGGCATTACAGGAGACACAGCGGTGGGAATTGGGAATGTGCTGTGGGCTTGTCCCGTTTTTATAAACTTCCGGCCATTCTTACCAAAAAATAAACTAACCTTCAGAATGTGAGAATGAATTGTTCGTATAGGCACTGGATCGCCCTAATGTTTGAGTAAACAACAAACGCATGAGTATGGACAAAGTCGAACCAATTAACATAGTGTTGGTAAACACGATAAACAAATTACGGAAGTGACCATTTGACCAAAGTGTTTAAGGCCCGTCGTCGTAGAGGAGCGGAGACGAGCGGAGCGGAGCGATGTTTTGTAAATAACTAAGGAGGACTGGTAAAAATATATGGAGTCTGGTCCTACTTCCCGGACTAGTTCGTACTTTCACTACAACATCAACGAATGAAGAATCTACTTTTTGAGAAAAATTGACTGAGAAAAGTAGTTATTTAAAAATAGGCATAACTTTTTTCACACAGTTATTAGAACTGAGCTGTCATAGGAACTCAAATGAAGTCCTTGTCCTTTTAAAAAAAAATTACATAATTTACACAGCACCACCTAGACCCCAAGTAAAATGGCCACAGGTAAAAGAAAAGGCGAAAGAAAAAGGCCTTTTTATCATTTTTTTTTCAATCGTTACATTAATAATGCAAACATGGATAGTTTGTTATTTAAAAGTAACGTTAGTTTGTTATAAAACACAAATAATTCTTTTAATTTCAATTTTAATATATTACCTACTGGAACATTTTGATTACACTATTAATATAAGAAATACAAAGTTATTGTGAGCGTAACTTATGAGTTAAAATAAATCATAGAATTCTATTACGTAAACTAATGATAATTTTTTGTGGTAACGAACGCCAGAGGGCGTGTCCCATACACAGACGATTTATACGCCGAAATAATTTCGGGCTATACCTTCCTCGTGTTATAAATATAACTGCTTAATAATATTTCACAACTAATATTACAAATCTGTTAGTTTATACTATAATTAACTTTTTAAAAAAGAAAAACCGACTTCAAATGTTTTTTTATTATTAAATTTAAATGGGACCACCCTTGAGGTATTACCTATAAGCCGAAAAAAGATTTGTTCAAATCGGTTCATAATTGGCGGAGTTATCGCGTAACAAACATAGAAAAAAAAGAAAAAAAAAAAAAAAAAAAAAAAAAAAAAAAAAGGGTCGAATTGAGAACCTCCTCCTTTTTTGAAGTCGGTTGAAAATGGAAAGATTTTGTATTCTTGTTTGTAATTAATAAACTCAAAAATTACTAAACCGATTAAAAAAAATTACTAAACCGATTAAAATTAAATAAAAAATTCCCTTTGGGAAGGTACTAAGGTACATACATTACTCCCGGGTAACATAGAATTTTTTTTTTTAAAATAATGATCCTTACGAAAACCCTTTCGCAGCTGTATGAATATTATATAACTGTAAAGTAATTATCCCAGTCAAAAATAGATGCAATAAAAATTCCAGATAAGATGAATTTTTGTATAGGTTAAATAAATGATGTCAAATGTCCCCGTCTGAAATCTCCCGAATTTATGAACAGTTCATAACAGTAGAGCTCTACCAAACAGATTTGTTTTTATAATAAAAATCGTGCTAATAATAACCAGTATACTGTATTTACAATCATAGTATTACATCATTTAGGGTCATCGCGCTATGAAATGGTTGCCAATATTTTTCTACCAAAACCTGTTTTTGTAGTCAAATGCAAATTTAGTATTTAAATCTTTGTGTTAAAGTTTAATGTTGTGTAATCATTCATTTTGTTAAAGGTTAGCATGCTTTTAAGTGGCATTGACATGATACGTGAACTGTTCACTAAATTAGTTAATAGAATTAATTTTATATGCAACTGTTATGACATTCCCAATATGATTGGTAGTTAACTACTACATTAAAATAGTTGTTACATGATAATAGTTTGTTCTCGATTTTTTTTTATTTTTCAATCTAGCAGTCAGTTTAATTATACTTATATAAGTATATAAAACATAATATTTTATCATCATATTATTTTATTTTTTCTAAATGTTTTGAATTAAATTTAATTCGGTTAGTTTATCAAGTTTGGTAAACTTGCAAGTTGACAAAAACAATACAAAATAAATAAGTAAAAAAATCAATCGCTCCACGCGTTTCTGATTTAAAAAAAAGTTTGGAATGATCTATGATGGTTCCGTTAATTTCTTTAAATATACAGCTCAAACAGTTCAAACACTCTTAATACCAACAAACTAGTTAGTTACAGTTTCAATATTTAGTAAGACATCATTTTTCTAGCGAAGCCTATGTCGAAAGAATTGGACTCGACACGTGATGAAAAAATACTATCTAATATAAAGAATATCAATACCTACCAGTTCCATATTACTCTATCTAAACTTTCATTTTCAATTCAATATCGCTTTCATTCCTATTATTTGTAGACGTGATCAAATTTAAATCGATTTAGTTTTTTATACAAAATCGAGAGTATTGAAAACCTTTGAATTTTTACTTCTCATGCGTGTTTCCGAACGTCCAGCGAAAGTTGACAGGTTTGACATTTGATATGCCGCCAATTTTTTCGCGCCATTTCAATGACAGCCGTTTGAAAGGTTCCAAGCGCAATAAATTGTTTCTTGATTGTAATTATAGACCGCCGTCCCTACGACGTTTTTGTACCAATATTTTTGAGAGAATAATATTCGTAATCATGTTTGCTGCATCGTTTTCTGTATTTCTGTTCTGTTGTTCTATGTGCAAATTCTAAACTATGTGAGATAATATATCTAAAATATATTAGCTCACATAGTTGCACATATTTTCATAATCTTCATCAATTCACCCGATGAATTAGATAGTTTGAGAATATTTAAGCGAATCAAACAAGTGCGCATACGAATAACATTACACTATCTCAAGAAGAAATAATTGGTTTTAAAGCAACGGTTTGGACGACAGACTAAAAATAATCCTTCTGAGAAAAAACCTTCTTGTAATAAAGCATTGATAAATAACAACGGCTTAAGTTGTTAATCCTTTAAGATAAAGTTTTGACGTCTCATAAAGGTCACTATGAATGTTTCTTTTTTCTACCTATTTATATTTCATACTTTCTATTTTGCAAATGGACTTATATAAGTTCAATATGATTCTGCTGATTAATGGAAGCGTATGATCAAGACAGCAATAATTAGAGAGACTAACCATCACAGGCCCAATTATCAATATTTACACCATTGTGCAAGGGCGATATACCAACTTAGGGTGGTGGCGGAAAAGTATTTCAAATACCAATAGCTCGACGCTCGACGACCTCCGGTATGGTTACCACGCCAGACCGCCACACAGGAGGTCCCGGGTTCAATCCCCGGTCGGGTCATGATGAAAAACGAACTTTTTCTGATTGGCCTCGGGTCTTGGATGTTTATCTATATATGTATTTGTTATAAAATATAATATCGTTGAGTTAGTATCCCATAACACAAGTTTCAAACTTACTTTGGGGCTAGCTCAAACTGTATGACTTGTCCGTATATATTTATTTATTTATTTATTAATAGCGGCATCCACGGGCCTAGTTAGATGACCTATTATTCATCTAACAACCCACTTTTTATGTCCAAACCACTGTTTTATATCCATGAATGTAAGAAACTTGCGTAAAAGTATCTCCCACGACCCCGCCACTGTGAAGGCGGAGAAGGTAGCAGACAGGTTTTTAGTCGGTATCCCTCATTGGCTAGAGAGGTGAGCCCGACCGACTTCGCTTCCCCAAGTGGCGGGACTTGCAGTAATGCATTTCCCTGACTACACACAAAAAAGAGCAGGGAGAGATAAAAAAAGGATAGGGAGACCTTTGCGCCGCCTTGGGACACTTTTGACCGTTATTACGACATTTTAATCTATCGCTTTTTCTCTACACACCTCAGGTACATATTTACACGTCATGTTTCGATATCATCGCAAAATGGATTCATAGAATTTAATCTGGAAACTAAAGTCGGATTAAATTAAACGCGCCACAACGTAGACAACTCTGTCATAATATGAAATGATGTTTATAAAATGAACACTTCCTTGGGAAGAAGGTTCTCATCGTGTAACGGGTGTGAATTTATTATTTGCACTATGATTATACTTATAGTAACATTTGCATGTTAGATTTATGACTGGTCATACATTTTCGCTATTTGAATTAATATGCTTGTAAGACATGCCACGCCAGTCTACCCTCTTCGGGCAAAAAGATCATCAGGGCAATTAATAATAGCACTTGGAAACTTGCCCAATTGAAATTGAATAGAAAGGTAATTGAGATATTCTAGTGCGTTATGAATCTGCTAATTGGTCGGAGTATATTTACTAAAACCCTTAAATATTCTATAATAAGTATTTTCTATGGTGATAGCCCAGCCCTGAAGAATTAAAAAAAAGTGTGATAGATTCAGTAGTTTTGACTGTTTGCTGATTTTTCAATCAATAACACTGTCTATTAAGTATTTTATTAAGAAAAATTTATAATAATTAACTTTTCAATTTCCTTTAGAAAATAGCATCACCAGCAACTAAGATGGAGATACGGACAAATAAAGTACAGAGTATGACAAATAGATTCTTTCACTTGGTTAAAATTGTTCATTGCATCATCGTACGTAAAGAAATTTCTAGCACTATCTAACATCAAAAACGTAACTCTCACGATGACACAAAAACCGTAAGCTAAGTGCGTTCACGGTTCATTCATTAAAATACCGTAGGCAGACTTAGCGCTGCATAATGATGAGTAAAAAGAAAAATAAACCTTAGTTCACCATTCATAACACTGCGAACGATTCATGAAGTTAATTTGATGGAATTAAACAGAGTAGTTGTTGCCCGTGGCTACGGTATTAGTGTTTTTATTTTATTTATGTCAGTACCTAATTATTGATAAAGAAAAATTCGTGTAAAGCTCTATTCAGACAGAAGCAGGAGGGCTACTACGAAACGTAAATCCGATATTTCGGCCGAAGTATCGGAAGAATTTTAACCGTGAAATACAAGTTATTTCATGATTATAATTCAATGAACTACTAAAATAACCATAAAGTACAAGGTATTTCATGGATAGAATTCAAGGAATTACTAAAATAACCATGAAATACCTTGTATTTCACGGTTAAAATTCTTCCGATACTTCGGCCGAAATATCGGATTTACGTTTCGTAGTAGCCCTCCAGTATTCGCTACCGTCTGCGGCAGAGAATACCCAGTATGCGTTTAAATAGAAAAGCGGACCAACTGAGTTCGGCTCCGGGCGAGGAACTTGATACTGAACTATACACAACTACACTGGGCGTCAAAAATAAGTAGTACAGTTTTAAAATTGCAATTACTCTTAAACTATAGAAGTTAGAGTTTTGAAATAAAAGTCATTTTATAGCAAATTTAACAAAGTTTTCTAAAAATAATATTTTATTTAGTATTAGTAAAGTTTTACACTGAAAATTAAGAAAAAACTAAAAAGCTAACCATTTTGAAGTAACTATCAAGAACTTAATTTTTACGTTTTGGGCCTTGTTCCCACTTTAGTAACTTGTGTTGCCGCCTCGGGCTCTGATGACAGCTTGGAGCCGGTTTGGCATGCTGGACACTAAGTTACGGAGGCGGTGTTGGGGAATATTCACCCATTCTTCTATCAGGGCCTGTTTTAGAGCCCTGAGGGTGGCGGGGGGTGGTCTGCGTCTTCTGACTAGCCTCCCAAGCTCATCCCAAGTGTGTTCAATAGGGTTAAGATCTGGGCTTCTTGATGGCCAAGCCATCAAGCTGATGCCAACCTCCTGAATGTACTCTTGTACGAGGTGAGCGGTGTGTGGCCGGGCGTTATTATGCATTAGAATCGCTCCATCACCCATATTTACTAAATATGGCCCTGCATACTCGATAAGGATCTCTAATGCATATCTTTCACCAGTCAGAGTGCCATTTTCTATGACCACTAGCTCTGTGCGACCCTCTGAAGAGGTGCCAGCCCATACGTGTACAGAGCCCCCGCCGTATTGAACTCTTTCCGAGATGCAACCTTGAATGTATCGGTCACCAGGTCGCCTGTATACTCTCCGCGTTCCATCGGAAGTGAATAAAGAAAACCGAGACTCATCTGTGAACAAAACTCTTGTCCATTCTTCTTCGCCCCATTGTACGTGTTGACGGGCGTAGCGTAGTCTTGCTACTCGATGCCCTGTCTCAAGTTTGGGGCCATTTGCTGGCCTGTACGACTTCAGGTTGGCTTCAGCAAGTCTTCTCCTCACTGTACTCTCACTAACGTAGTCTCTTCGGGTCTGAAGAAGCTGTTGCTGGACCTTAACTGCATTAAGGTGACGATTTCTTAACACAGTAGAGACAATTAAGCGGTCTTTCAGGTACTAGTGCACCTGGGTCTGCCATTACTTGGTCTCCTTAGATGGTTTCCAGTCTCTTAGTACCTTCGCTTTACTTGCTGCATCGTTCTTTGAGTTACACCCACCGTTCTTGCAGTATGACGCATACTGATGCCTACTTCGAGAAAAGTTATGATTCTTGCACATTCTTCTGGTGAAAGAGGCATGATTAGTGAAGTTTACTCGCTGAAGACACATTTGCTTTTGAATTGCAATTGATTTATCAGCAATAAAGAAAACAATAAAAAACAAAAGTACAAGCCAACAGTTTAAAAAAGAGTGTTTTTGTTTATTAAGTTTTTTTTTCAGTCAATCTTAAAAAATGATATTATGCATAACGTTTTTATTAAATGAAATGAAATTGTCTTTTAACTTTTTTTTATTTCAAAGTTCTAGCTTCTGTAGTTTAGGAGATATTGCAATTTTAAAACTGTACTACTTACTTTTGACGCCCAGTGTATTTGTGTCATTAGGAATATTTTTTCCAAATTATTCTCATGAGCAGAACCAGATCCACAGCGCTCAAGTTTGAATAGGTCTATCCCGTCATGCAATATTTAGAAATCTTAAATTATCCCTGGTTACCGATTTTATTAGCTGACTGTACGTGAACAGGTTTGCATACGCAATACCGCTGATACCGCGGGAATACGCTAGTTCTATTGCAAGTAACAAAATAATTCTTAACTGTCACACAGTTTATTCAATAGTGAGTTCTGATGTAACCATACGAGTAAAGAAACAGATAACTTTACTTTGTAAAAGGAGGCAGAGACCAACTACGTAACATAGACAAAATGTATTTGCATTTTCTTTTTTTTTAAGACGCCCGTTGTCTTTTGTTTTTTGCAAGGGAAACGCCCACCAACGTTCACACCGCTTTGTCTACTGTACAGCTAGGATCAACAACGGCGACCTCAGATTGACAATAAGCAATGAAGCTTATTGACGTCCCGGGGTAGAAACTACAGCTGTCTCACTCACAACGAATTTAATCCAAAAGAAATTAGATGGAACAGGAATCATTGAAAGGACTTCCCTCCTTAGATCCCCGTAATTTTGAAACTAAAGGCATCATAATAGCATAGATAGATGGCAAATCAATAAATAGAGTGATTCAGGAGCAAAGTTTAAAAATGCGAGTATGAAATAATACTTGCAAGGAATTTCCCGGAATTCCCATGGGAAACCTGCGCAACTTTGTTTGCGTGTGGGATATGCCAGTAAAACGGATTTCGCTAGGGGTTTGGCTAATAAAAATATTAGTTGATCATTGGTACACGATTCTAATGAATGAAGTCATGTCGGATAGCCAAACAATGATTTTCAAGTACTTAGTGCACTTTCGTTTTCAACCAGTCATCGTGTTTTATGTGATGTGGTAGTCGACCTAGATAAATAACTAGATTGAAAAACAATGCTGGGAATAGATTAAAATTAGACTAGCTAGTATCTGTTGCTTCGTTCGCGCGTTTTTTCTTTAAATTAAAATTTTACTTATGAATAAAAAAATATATATTTAGTAGCATTCAAGTAACCTTTCTCAGTCAAATTAAATATTTAGGCGCTGTGTACTTTTATTACTTTACACAAACTCACGCGCCATTCCGCTCATATCATATTTTGTATTAGTTAGATAGCGTTTGAGAATGAGACGAGATTTTAACTGTTTTGTTTACGAGAATAGACCTTCAGATCTCTTTGTAATGTTCCCTATTCTATGCAAACTACTATCCTATACTGATTTGTTATCATATTGTGAAAACTTTCGATTCAAACATTCACAACCTAGACGTATAATCATATAAAACCATTTCGAAAACAAATACGGCAGTCCTAATCATAACGCACAACTTGACCTAACATTACTAGTAATCTTCAATCGGCGAATAAACGAACAATAAATATAAGTGGTAGGTTAGGTGAGATACAAGATATTCATATTGTTACGTGGTGCTGTTAAAGCATGCTAGAGCTGGCATTCATTACTTCCTACTCTAACAATAATTTCATTCTGATTTTTGTTGTGAGTTCCAAGACAGCTGTAATTTCTTCTGGTACGTCAATAAGCTTCATTGTTTCTTCCTATCGGGACAAGCCCACCACACATTTCCACCGCTGTGTCTCTTGTATACCCAGGATCATGAACGGCGACCTCAGATTGACAATAAGTTAGCATAATGACGTCCCGGGGGAGAAACTACAGCTGTCTTGGAACTGAAACATAACGAATATAATCAGAAAGTAAATTAGACAGAGAAGGAAGTGAACAGATGAAAAAATATACAGAGAGGACGTGTATGCTAGAACTGGCATGCCTTGAGGTGTGCAGTACAGTCATTGTGCTACACGCTACCATTGTGGTGCGTAAACCATGCTGCTGCTATTTGGCACTAGCATACTATAAACAAATTCTACCATTTTGATGTTTAGACAATGATCAGTATCTGGGGGCCCGGCAGTGCCCCCGCCAAGTCGAGCGCCAAGCAAACACTGCCGTAACATCCTATACTGGAACCATTTCGCCGCATTTTCAGGCCCCTATTTGGGAACCTCTGAATAAGACCAGAACGCAGAATTTTTCGTCATCCAGTAAGCTATAATCACATGGGTACTTAAAATCCTAAATTTCAAGTCTGTAGGTAATTTAGATCCGAAGTTAAGCGAAAGCAAAGTTTCGCATTTATGACAATCACTCACTCACTCATGATCATCAGAATAGAACTAGTACTTCCCATAAACTCAGAGAGCTGAAATTTGGTACAGGGTTAGGGTTTAATGGCCACATAAAGGGAAAACTATAAAAACTAAGATAATCGAAGATCTGGAGTACCTGGTGACCCTGATTAGAAAACACAAGAGCTCAACCAAACTAATAGAGCTCGACATACCGCCTTTACAAAAAATATTCAATTTCTACAAATAGAAGTGAAATCCCACCAAAAACATTCTGTAAAAAACTAGCCAAACCTCGATGGAGCTGCTTGTTTATCTCTAAAAAGTAATGAAATCTAGACAAAGTCGTGGTAAGTCTAAGTTTCCTTACTGCGATTTCTTTATTATTATAGTTAATGTTGTGTGACTAGTTTTTTACAGAATGTTTTTGGTGGGACTAACTTTACAAGGCCTCGCATACTACATCTAAATTACCTACTGATACGGTATAACTAAAATATTTTGTAGTTATTGAAGATCTCAGTGGGGCAATTCACGTAACAAGAACCGATTCTAGTTCGATTCAACGAAACTCGCTGTCCCGTTCAATTCCTATTTTGTATGAGTGAGACAGCGAGTGTCGTTGAATCGAACTAGAATCGGTTCTTGTTACGTGAATTGCCTCACTGGATATCTCTTTTTCTTCCATAAATTAGACAATGATAGACAATATAAACATACTCTTCGATTTAAATTGTATTCAGGTGGTTCTAAAAGGGACTTGACGACTAGTGGACAATGACAATAATGAAAATACAGGGAATATTTTTATGCCATAAATACTCGATAACAGTCGTACAATAAAAAATAAAATAGTTTATAGGGCTGGGCTAAAGGCAGCTAAAGGTTCGAGGTTAATTACTTTACGTTCCCAAAACCGAACGACAATGAATGTGTTAAAAATTCTTTAAATTATACAATCTTTGGCAATATCTCAAAATTCTCAAATGGATAACTCGTGCGAAATTAATTTATCACAAAACATGCTTGCCATTGATGGCTATAACATTTGTCTAACTCCAATAACTACCGACAGATGGCGCTGTACGCTTGGAAGCGATTCCTGAATCGCGCTATAAAAGTTTTTTCGTCGGGAATGACGTTCCGAAAGACGGTTATTCCGACAGACTCGGGGTCGAATCACGCACGGGTCTCACCTATACATTTAGTAGCTGATTTGACCTTCTTCTGGAGATCCGTAGCTACTGCGTTACGTGAGTCGGTGCTGGCAGGCCCCGGGTGCTTGCGCGACGTTCTATATTTTTTATTCCTTGCTACCAAAAAAAAAAAGACGTTACGATTGCAGATAGTTCTGACACCCAAGGTGTCGGAACTATCTAAGATACGATTCATACAAGCGACACATACGATACAAGCGTCAAGCGCGTATCGTGTAATAGCTTTCGGAACGTCATTTTTCGCAACTTCATTTGCGTGTATTTATTTAAGCACAATAACACAGAGCCATCTATATCAGACTTTTGGCCAAATCCTACGGGAATCGCGTACTTTTCGGGATAAAAAGTAGGTACCCTATGTGTTAATCCAACCAAAGTATCAGCTAACTACATAGTACATACCAAATATCATAAAAATTGGCCAATATTAGTAGGACGATAGGAATTAAATTGTTGCAAAGTAGTAATTAAATTTTAGTTTATTACCAGACAAGTTATTGATTGATACGACAAATATGTCGCATTGTCAAATTTACGTTGACACTTTGACAAAATGAAATAGAAAATAAATAGGCAGAAATGCATTAATAATTACGCCTCATTTAAATTTTAATTATCTCTAGAAGGATTTCTTACTTTAGTTTCTAGCGTAAATCCCACCAAAAACATTCTGTAAAAAACTAGCCAAGTCTCGATTTAGCTGCTTGTTTATCTCTAAAAAGTAATGAAATCTAGACAAAGATGTGCCAAGTCTAAGGTTCCTTACTGCGATTTCTTTATTATTATAGTTAATGTTGTGTGACTTGGCCGTTGAAGGGTACACAAGGATACAAAACCAGGTGCTCCATGATACCATTGCACCAATCTGTCGCCAGAACCGCTACCCATTGACGATGGAAAATTGCCACTTGGAAAACGTTGATTCAATAACCAGTAAATTTTAGGCTTGCTTGATAAAGCTGCGTATTTCAATAATACTTATGTATAGGCGAGCCTGAAACAAACAGTATAAAAAAATATTTCCAGTACAGACGGACTTCCCTGGTGTATTATTATTTTGCACAATGATCAGTATATCACTTTCGCCGACTTGTTTGCATATGCAAAGTGCAAGCAAATAGCAAAAATTTATGGTTTCTAAGATTTATGGTTTAAACAATGGCGAGAGGAGAGAAGACTGCAGACACAGATTACTAAATAGTTACTACGGTATGTGATCATTGGCCATATAGCACAGGGTCACTAATGTCACTATAGAGCACATATCCTACTTATCTACTAGACTAAGGTTATTAAAGTAATGCCTGTTCTCATGTAAGTGGATTAATTTTGTAATCTTTTTTGAGAATAAATTCTTTAAACCTTAAAACTTATCATATCAACCATAATCATCTCATTGTACTTGCAGGGAGACCCGTATCCCTGGCTGGATGTTGTCTATGGATGACAGTGGTTAAGTCAAGTCGATGGCTTTCAGACGACACGAAAACTCTGGCCTCTGCCAATCCGAATTGGAGTTGCGTGGCAGAGCTCTAATCCTCTTCGATTGGAAGACCCATAACCCTGCAGTGACATGGTTGTGGGTTGATATGGTAACGACCATAGATTTAGTATATACTTACTAGCGTATAGATCGGCAATGCAAAAGAGATAGAGCATACCATACGCGTTTGTTAGAGCGAGATAGATAGGCGGAGACCATTCTTCCTATACACGCTATCGGCCTGTGTCGGCCTGAAGTTAGTCGTGTTAAAAATAAATCCCAATTATTTTTACAAAATTTATGGTTTTTAAGTGTAATTTTGGTGTTAATTAGACGTGATTAAATATGGTTACCTGTGCAGTGCCTGGATGTAACTTAAACAAAAAGGAAAATCCACAAAATTATATATCTTGCTTGCACACATGTACATTGCACGCACACTAGTGTATTTTATTTTTGGTCTCGCCTTAATCAAACCTGCAGATCTATACGCTAGTATATACTAAATCTATGGTTGATATGGTAATGAGAGATAAACACGTTTTTTTTAAACAAATACATAAGAATCACTTTCACTGAAAATGCGTCATTTGTGTAAAGATGAGGTAAAGGAATTTTAATGAGTTGTGTAAATTATGTAACGTCAGCCTGTATTGTGTCATAAAACAAATATTGTGAACATGACGTAAGTACAGTTAGCAACAGAAGTAGAACAACATTTTAATACCATATCATTTGAAAGACCTAAACAATTGAAGTGTATCCGCGTCAAATTTTATGCACAGCAGCGCCATCTATATCACATTTTTTACCAAATCCCACGGGAATCGTGTACTTTTCAGGATAAAAAGTACCCTATGTGTTAATCAAAGATATCAGCCACCTACATACCAAATATCATAAAAATTGGAGCAGCCATTTGAGCATGGAGAGTTAGTAGCCTTTATAATATTAGTAGGATATACTCCTCCTATCCGAATGAAATATATTTCAAATGGTGACTTATGCCACGGTAATACGTGGTAATACTATGATATCATTACCGTGCTTAAGCAGTGTATCCTATGTGCTACAAAGGAATTTTTGTGTACTGCAGCCGTATTCTCTAAGCATCATTTGTTAACTCGAAAGCGGAATCCGCGGTGAGACGCCAAAATTGCATACAATTTTGGACGGCTATACTGTTCTGTGAACAAAAATGGAAACACAAAAAAGCGCGTGTAAATGTACATTTCTCTGTTATTATATTTATCATACAACGTTTTAAACTTTGATTTCAGTTCAGTGTTGACCAGTCAGTCAACCTTTTTTATATAACTTATACATAATGAATGTTGAATACTTTCCATTTCGACCACGCATCGTTGTGCCATATCCATTGCCATAAATATATGTTACAGTTTCCATTATGGCATTGGTCATTGACTACTTATCCTTTAGACAGTACTTTATAGAGGTTTATGAATTTTATTAAGGTTGTAGGGGGGTAATCTCCGGACTCCGGATCTATTGAAACGATTTTGAAAATTCTTCTACAAATTAGAAAGCTACGTCATTTGTGAGTGTCACATACTAACAAAATTGACCCAAGTGCAGCGAAGTTCGGCACGAAGTTAGAAGACAAAGGAAAAGTAAAAATGAAGTAGGAATAAGAGAAGCCGTCTATAGCTTGTTTTAGCCAAATTTCGCGAGAGTGTAGAGGCAGCATGAAACATAACATTGAAATCATGCCGTTTAGACTTACACCCACTTCCACATTCCGCATCCAAAAAAAAAATACACGGTTGGCAATGAAAAACGTTCGCTCCATTTTTGGTGAATGAAGTCAAAGTCAAATTAATTGTTCAAATGATATTATTTTTTCCTTCAGATGTCACATAGAGACGTCTGATTTATTCAATTTCAAAAAGTATTTTCACTTCTCATGCTCTGAAATTGCTTATTTGCGCAGGATACAGGCTGTACAAAATCGATTTTTGTGCACAAGTGCATAACGTATCTACTCATGAATGTATTTACATTAAGGCAAAGAAAATGAGCCTTACAGTCAAGCACAATTAAAATTTCAGAGATAGAATTTGTTATTTTTTATTATATTTACTTTAATTTATTTGCCTTATGTGTTTTTTAAGACCTAAAAGATATTAAAATTAAAATTAAAGTACGGTAGGTCATTTAATTAATTTAAGAAAATTATTATTACAAAGTTAATTTAATAGTAGGCTGTATAGGTCTGCAGCCCAAGCCTAATTTCAATGTCGTAAGATTTTTATTTCCTCGCAATCGAAGTGAAAAGCATAGTTTATAATAACTCGTCTACAAAACCATTTTTATCTTCGACATTACTATCGATGCTAAAAATGGTTCGTTTTGTGCACTTGTTGTAAAATCTATTATTTATTCATCTTGATAAATCCTGAATACTGAAAATATCTTTATCTGAAACTTAAAAGCAGTATTACGTGGTATTACCATATCAACATATAATCATCTCACTGCAGTGACACGGGTATATCTTCAATCGCTGACTGTTTTCCACACTGCTCCAATGCGGAGGCCAGTGTGTTCAAGCCGTCTGAAAGCCACCGACATGGCTTAACAACTGTCATCCATCATCAACAGCCGGGACCGACGGTTTGATGTGTCCCGCAAAGCAAGGAGAAACTATAGATAACGAAACCAAACACTGGCTAGGGTTGTTGCTTAACCTGCGTGTTCGTTTAAAGTGCAATACACACGCAGTTTACCTAACGATATTTTCTCTCTCTTCATCTTTTTTGGCAGACTTGCAGTCCATGTAATGTATACTCTATGTCCGTATAAAGTGACCATTTGCAAGTGGACGCGTGGGTGAGCAATAATGCTGAATTGGTCGTTGCAATTTCGGTAACGAGTATGCCTTTTAGTGTCGTAGCCTTATAAGGTTTCATGTGCTAACATCGGAGTACATAATGAATTATGTTTTATTACAATAGTACATAATTAATATTTTATTACCATTAATCTAGTACGCATTTAGATATGAATTATGGAGGATTGTTTTATGTAATTTATTGTTATTAATGAAAGTAAATATATACGGAAGTATTTCTCCAGTTTGTCGTTCATGTTACCTGTTATTTACAAGTCACGGCGGCTTAGTCTTTAGCGGTCTCTCTATGTTTGTTTCATTTTATAGACGACTAGCTTTTCCCCGCGGCTTCGATCGCGTTAATTTTATGACATAGATCTCGTTTGACAACAATACAACCCATAGCGCGACTTGTGGCGCCATCTGTTGGCCGATACAGCTCCCTCTATAGTAGAAAAAATATTTTCCCATTTGAACGACATACTTTCACGGGATAAAAAGTAGCCTATGTTGGTTCTGTACCCCTAACAATATGTATGCAAATCACTCACGCGTTGCCAACTCTCCCAACCCCTCCAAGTGGAGCTCTGAGGACCTCACTCACCGTAAAATAAGCTTATTTGATGCGCCTATTAGTACTTTCCTGACTCTAGGACTATTATTTATTCTGTGCCCTAGGCTAGAAGCTACGGTCACCCGAGACAGGCCCAGTGGACAATCGTGTTAACTGCTGCTATTCTATACCATAAGTCGTCTCGACTTATTAATATTTTAATATGACATTGTAACATAAGCTTGTAAGATTCTTAACATAATTCTACTATTGAATAGTCGACTATTGTGTCAAATGTGGTAATGCACGACTTTTTCGTTACTAAGATTATCTGATCGGTCGTATGCAAATACTATTGTGATTTAAATAATTCAATTCAACTATGCAAATGGATGCAATTAGAAAGTATTATTGTTAGTTTATCTGTTAGTATGTCTATGTGAATAGAATGAAAACGACTCAGGTTCATAGACATATTCTTCTGGACAAAACTTCGATGAACTAAAAGCCATTTGATAGCTGTTAACTATTGACTTTTTTCAATAAGTTGTAATTTTTACATTCAAATTATAAAGTTTTTTTTTATATTTAATGAATTTTTTTTTGAGTTTTCGATTGTTTTGCATATTGTAATATTATTTTAATACTTGTGAATAAATAAATTTACTAAATTACATAAACATTATTATGTTTAATGATGATATTATACTTTTATAGCGTAATGCATACTCGTTGGAGAATTTGTTTTAGATCACAATGCGAAGCTTAAAGGAAGACAAGGAGAGAGTTCGGTTAATTTTTGTATTATCATTGTAAATTGCTAACTGCTTTTGTTACGAGAATTGACTAAAATGACCTCTAACCAAACAGTTTCTAAGTGGAAATGCCTGAGAAGGGAAGTTTTTATTTAAAAAAAATTTATTGTAGAGCAGTTAAGATATCGTTTGCATACTTTCCCAACGTGACTTAGTCACATTAATAAATGTGTTGCGTGTATATTGTTCCCAGGAAAAGCTGGGTTTTCGCACAAACACTATTGCGATATAGTGCACCGTGGAACTTATTGCTAAATTATCTTTTAAATTAACCTCGTTCACACATTACTTCGTGTTAGAACGCTATCTAGAAGATATATTATCAATGTTTATAAGTCCTTAGTTTGATTGCAAAAAGTTTACAAAAAAATCTGTGCTAGGTCTCCATCGCGTGGATTTTTTTACTATTGTAAAATTTTGGTACAGTTTTGTTTACACCCAAAAATAAAATAAAAATAAAGATTTATATGGATCGTAACAGATGCAAAGTCATATTTTATGTCTTGTCACTTGAGACCATAATATTTTTAAATATTAAACATTTAAAACCGATATGATGAAAATGGTTTCTAATTCAACAGCTTCCAGAAAGGTGTCAGTTAAGTTCCCAAATATAATTAAATATTTTAGTAAATCTATGGCAAAAAAAAATTTAAACACCAATATCTCGGAAACCGCTCACTTTCGACCCTCTATTGATTAGGGCTAATTTATTTCAAATGACCTCTAGTTTAACCACTTTTGAATTGGACCACGTCCTTGAGGTGCAGAAAAACTCCGTATTAATTTTATTTTTTGCTTACAGCTAGAAAAATGCTCAACTAATACAGAAGATGAAACTCCCAATAACAAGTACCTAAATCAAATAAAACATTTTTAACTCTATAACCACGGTAATTGGTATTGCCGTGCTGTGACCCTCTAGGTCAATTTCCCATTGACACCGGTCTACGAAGATCCTCGTAACGGTAAAACTAAGGGAAAGTACAGTTTAAAATAGTTTGTGATGATACCGAGTCAAATGTCAGTGGTGTAACCGAACCAGGCCGGCAGTGACAGGATGGGATCCACAATCTCACTTTCATCTAACCCTGTAGGCACGACCTGACCCCGCTTATTGAGTTCGGGATGTACACTCACGCCCGTAGTCTTCGAGAGGGTAGGACTCATGGTTCCATCAAAAATTACTTTCAATAACACCGCCTTGTAAAATGTAAGTTAGTAGTATTGTTGTTTATACAGTCTATCAATAAATAAATAAAAATATAGGGACAATTTATACAGATTGAGCTAGCCCCAAAGTAAGTTCGAAACTTGTGTTATGGGATACTAACTCAACGATATTATATTTTATAACAAATACATATATAGATAAACATCCAAGACCCGAGGCCAATCAGAAAAAGTTCGTTTTTCATCATGACCCGACCGGGGATCGAACCCGGGACCTCCTGGGTGGAGGTCTGGCGTGGTAACCATTACGCCACGGAGGTCGTCAATGAAAGAGATGAGCAGATTAGAGAACTAAGACCTGATCTGTTGTCCTGACGCTTCTTACTGAGTCCGGGATTCGGGATGTATAATTATGCTCGTAGTCTCCGAGAGGATAGGACTTCAAAATCAAATGACTGTTTCTATGAAAAAAATACTTTTAAGGCCATCTTGTATGTACACAGTAAAATGTAAGTTTGAATTATTTTTTGTACAGCCAACCAATTAAAAAGATGAGCAGGTTAGAGTACTAAGAACAGATTTTTATGCTAATAATGTCAGCATCGTTGTTATAAAACTTTGTAATTATAAAAATTATTCATAATAAAAATTCGTGTAAATCCTTTCATGAAATATTTGAAAATCTTGAATTGCCTTGCTCACCTATTTCATTGGCTGAGTATGTATATCATACTAATATTACTAATATCTTATATGAGAAAGTGATAAGGGTCGAAAAAGTGAGTTTGTTTGTTTGTTATTATAGAGGCCGATCATTATGAAAATTTGTATACATATTGTCAGGGGTACAGAGCCCAACATAGCAAATTTTTACGCGGGCGAAGAAGCGGGTAACAGCTAATTGTAAATAAGTATAATATTCTATCAGATAACAGAGACTGTTATGGACTGGATCACATGATACTGCATCATACAGTGATTTTTTTTCAGTGTGTTTATATGTAGCTAAATTATTCGTTAAATGCATTGATTTTGTTTAAACAAAATGTCTGGCTTACATGAGGTCAATGAACTCGCATACCTGCAAATAAAAAAGGAAATTATTAATTTAAGCACGTTGTTGTAAACATTTGTATGGACAAAACATGACTTTTGAAGCACTGGTACAAAATGTTATGGTTCGTTGGTCATTCAAGAAAGTGTTTCATTGTATGTTTTAAATATAAATGTAGGTTGCATTTTATGATTGTTTTATGCTTTTGTTTTTTTTATGTCGTACCGCTGACAAACAAGCAAGGTGGAAAACGTCTTTTTTGTATTCTGGTGCGGAAAACGCCGATCGGCATACGTGTCAAATACTGTCCCGCACTTGGCTACTAAGAAAAAATTGTATGGCCGCAGTTTTTTTTATGACAGAGGAGGACAAATGAGCTATCAGTTCACTTGATGGTAAGCAATCACCTCTGCCTATGGACATCCACGACTGGCCACTTATGAAAGAATGAAAAACTGGGGAAGGAAAGTGAAAAAGTGATTAAGAAGCATACTAGGCTTTCGGCTCATTCATCGTATGGCGGCATATCATCGTTATTTCACATCGATATTCTATGAGAGAGTGGTACTGCCCTGGTCGAGCCAGCCCATTTACGAACCACTACCAGTTCATAGAATGGCCACTTTCCGCCCCGCACCGAATCGCGTTACCTTACCCCTGGCGAGTATTGAGGCGGGTGCAATCGCAAAGGTGTGCGCTTAGTGAACGAATGTGTACACGTGTGCGCACACATGTACAGACGACATTGGCCTATGCAGTACAAATAGGTTATTATTTCACGCGCGTTGTATGGAGTGTCCGGGGTGTGGTAGTGGCTAGCTTCGCTAGGCTCTACCACTTTAAAAAGTGAATGGGTTAACTTTGACTCCCTGTATCTAGTGTTCATTTATAACCTTTGAATTTTTTCTCGTATCAAATGACACACTTTAAACCCAGCCATGAATGAACGTACGTCATGCGAACTCTAATATGGCTACCGAAGGTCTTTCAAAGGTGTCGAGGTTGCCACGTTCAACAAAAGGTTATTGGTGCATCATCCGTCTCGTTCGCAAATATTGTGATAAAGTATTATGTTATACTTTACAATTCTTATAATATGTTTCGGATTTAATTTCTTCAGAATTTCAAGGTAGTCGAATCAAGACACAGATTACATTTTTCTACTAAAATACTGGACAAAAAGAAGCATGTTGATTATTTTAATAATATTGTATGATATTATTTTTTTAGGGCTCCGTAGTAAAATATAAGGCACCCTTATATACTCTCCATGTCCGACTGTTATGCCAATTTTCGTTAAACACAACTCTCTCCGAAAGCATTGTGTTTAAAAATCATGATAGTAGTCCATATAGTGAACTTACAAGTAAAACTACATTATAATGGTTTAGTAGGCTCTACTAAGTAGTTACCAAGTAATAGCTGACGAACTAAAATTTACTTGATGAAAACGCACAAATGTCTCGCATTGCATTCATTTGCAAGCAAGCAAACCGTAGCAAATACGGAACTCAACATTGTGCGTGGTCCGACACGCACTTGCCTGGTTTTTGTTGGTATAAGTACATTATCATAGAAACTCCCACGGCAAACGCTGAATCATTGCGAACCATTTCGCGACAAAAAAACTGTTAAAATTGCATTATTGTATCGACACCGCGGTAGGTATTTGTTAAGTTTGACTCATTAAAATGCCAAAAGAAAATATGTTATAAATCATTTGGTATCAAAATAAATACTGCTTCAAAAGAAATTTGTAGCAAGCGATATCACAGAGCTCCACTTGGGGGGGTTGGGAGGGTTGGCAACGAGTGAGTGATGCTTTTTCGATCAGGCCACGGATCTGACGCGAGTTTAACATTTTTTTACCCATCTAAAAAAAGTGCCAAGCAACGCTAAAGAAGTTTTCAGTTCAAAAAAAAAAATGAATTTATATGTGGAAAGGAAGAGAATATTCGGTGAAATTGCGAGAAATCAGTTGCTTTACACGTTAAAAGAGTTACGTAAGGGTATCCATAAGAACCGGGACAGTTTTAATGCACACAATTAGCTTTTACACCACAATATGTTTTGGACTTCTTGTTTTTCAGTGATTTAGGTATAATTTTCTTGTCAATTTTTTTGGTAATATTATTTGGTTTAGAAAAAAATAATTTAAGATTAATTTACCATCATCATAATGAACAACTCATAATCATTCCACACTGCAAGCAAACATCTCTATGAATTATTATGTAAAATAGAGTTGAGTCCACGGACATCCGCCGGGGTTTCGGAAGTATTACCAGTGCCCGCGACCCCGCCACGGGAAGGCGGAGAGGGTGGCAGACAGTCAGGTTTTTAGTCGGTATCCCTCATTGGCCAGAGAGGTGAGCCCGACAGGCCCCCGTCGCTTCCCCAAGTGGCGGGACATGCAGTAATGCATTTTTCTGGTTAAAAACAAAAAAAAGAGAGACGGGTCTCCCTTCAATCGAAGAGGAATAGAGCGTACTCTGCCACGCTGCTCCAATGCGATTTGAAGATTGGATTAGAATTTTGAAAAATTTAAATGTGTTTATGATTTATTTCAAAACAAAATGTGACATATAATATTTTTTTGCATGTATTTTTTTTTATATACCACACAGGTGGCAAACAAGCATACGGTCGGCCTGATGGTAAGCCGTCACTGTAGCCTATAGACGTAAGCAATACCGGGGCTATCACTCACGCGTTGCCAACCCTCCCAACCCCCCCAAGTGGAGCTCTGGAGACCTTACTCACCGTAGGAACACAACATGGCCGAGACCTATGCTATTTGGCTACGATCTTCTGTAAGGTGGAGGTCCTTCCCCAGACGGGCTGCTCCGATTTGAGCGGATTATCCGCTGTGCCCTACCTCTCTTAAAACGTACATCAATGCTATTTAACTATTAAATAACAACTATTATAAAATCGATCGAATCACATGTTTTTTTGTTCATTGATCATCGAATTATTGAGGATTCATCCAAGTATCGTTGATAAAACATCATTGACTGACAACTGTTATTTAGCAAGTATTCCCAACTTCCCAAGCCAAGATTATTGCGCACACTTTCAATAAACATGACTTGAATTATTTATAAGTCGATTTCTGTTGAAAAATGACAACCGTTGGCCACCAATAGTCTCGTCCTCAATAACTGTTATGTTATGACTAGCGAAACCCGCGCAACTTCGTTTGCGTATATCTCGCTTTCCCGTGGGAATTTTGAAAAATCCTTTCTTAGTGCTCCCCTACGTTATAAAAGGAACCCCTGTGCAAAATTTCAAGTATCTAACCCTTATAGTTTAGGCCCTGCGTTGATAGTCAGTCAGTCAGTCAGTTTCTCCTTTTATATATATAGAAGAAGATATAATATATCAACAGTAAGTAATGTTAGAATGAAACCTAGATTGTAATAATTAACTTAAAAAAAAAAAAAACGACTTCAAATGTTTTTTTTATTATTAAATTTAAATGGGACCACCCTTGAGGTATTACCTATAAGCCGAAAAAAGATTTGTTCAAATCGGTTCATAATTGGCGGAGTTATCGCGTAACAAACATAGAAAAAAAAAAAAAAACATACGGGTCGAATTGAGAACCTCCTCCTTTTTTGAAGTCGGTTGAAAAAAGGACGGGTTGCACTTCGGGAGTGCCGGCAGAAGTAAAAACTTAAACATCAACGTTGTGCATTTTTGAATATTTTGGAAAGGTTAGGGTATCTTACGCTTTTTCGGTCAGGCTACGAATCTGACGCCAGTTTTACCTTTTTTTACCGATCTAAAAAAAGTACCAAGCGCCGCTAAAGAAGTTTTCACTTCAAAAATATATATTGGTCAATCTGTTTTGTTCAATTTTCGAAATTTTTAGAGCGTTTTTTTTATTTTTTATTCCACACAGGTGGCAAACAAGCATACGGTCGGCCTGATGATAAGCCGTCACCGTAGCCTATAGACGTAAGCAATACCGGGGGTATCACTCACGCGTTGCCAACCCTCCCAACTCCCCCAAGTGGAGCTCTGGAGACCTTACTCACCGTAGGAACACAACATGGCCGAGACCAATGCTATTTGGCTACGATCTTCCGTAAGGTGGAGGTCCTTCCCCAGACGGGCTGCTCCGATTTGAGCGGATTATCCGCTGTGCCCTACCTCTCTTTCCTCTCTGGAATGGATTTTCAATTTCAGTTAGGTAATATTATTTATTTAAACTTTATTGACCACAATATAAGGGTACAAGAGGCGGACTTAACGCTAACAGCATTATCTACCAGTCAACCTTTGGGTAGTGCAGATATACATGAATGCGGTTTTAAAATAAATTACATGCAATAAATAATAGATATAATAAGGGTTTATCATAATATTATGATTAACGTAGATTTTCTTAACTATTATTTTAAATTCCTGACAACATTAAAAGGACTGCGTCGTTATCATTACATAGTGTAAAAATTATTTAGTAATTAAAAAAAAAATCAGTCAGTCCACCAACAAATCTCACTTAACGTCTTCTACACTGACCATTAAATGCGCTATGTTCATACAGTTAGCTTGCAATTATCATAGAAAGGATTATCTCGGTTTCCCCGAAGGCTTGCTATCAATTAAGCTCTCAGTATGGCTTAATAGTGACGTTTACCTCACAGCCGGCCGGGCGTTTCCTACTCAGCGGACAATTTGCGAAATGCCTAGAAGTGTTGTTTCGCTACGACATTAGAATTGTTATGATTGTAGTGGTTAATTAGTGAATTTTGCAGATGACTCTCTTATGAGGCTCGCCTTTTTCAAATGCCGTATAAAGCTGCCATTATAATGACATGGACTGGAATTATTTATATTATTACTAGCTTTTCCCCGCGGCTTCGCTTCGATCTCGTTTGACAACAAAACAACCCATAGCGCGACTTGTGGCGCCACCTGTTGGCCGATACAGCGCCCTCTATAGTAGAAAAAATATTTTTCCATTTGAAAGACATACTTTCACGGGATAAAAAGTACCATATGTTGGGCTCTGTTCTGTACCCCTAACAATATGTATGAAAATTTTCATAATGATCGGCTGCTTAGTCAAGTCGTGAAGGAATAACAAACTCACTTTCTCATTTATAATATTAAAGTAAGGAAGTAAGGATATTTCATATTTTTGCTTAATCAGTCAGTGACCTTTGTGTTAGACTGATTATCGACTGACAGACCACCACTGGATGAAGATGAAATTTTAATAAGAATTATTTTGATAACGTAAATAAGCAGAATATTGTTTAATTAATAAACAAGTTCTTCTTAGTTCATACAAGAATTAATTATAAATATTAATTATAAATATTTATCTATTTTTTATACGTTACGTAAATCACACAGCATTCTAACATGAGGCAATACATACAAAATATCGTCTAAAATCTGACATTTGAATTTATTAGTGGAGCGTGCGGCCGCTCACCTAAACCCTCAAGGCGAGTAGCCGCCTACGCCATCCGGGCCGTGGCAGAGCGATGACAAAAAACCTTAACCATCAAGCTGAATATTTCTACTGATGGCTCTTTTCAGACTACTTCAGACGCTATCATTTAGGTTAGGCTAGATACTACTATTAATTGGTTGTGGCTCGTAAATAGGCCGACTCGACCGTGGCTGTACCATTCTCACAGAACCTTTTTTTCAGAACAGAGAAATTCACCAGTATAATAAGTATTCCTAAAATGTGACGTAATTCTTTAGTTACACCAGAGTTAAGTATTCTGTGGTTACACCATATTAGGGGAATTATATTGTGTTTGTCAACAAATGAAAGTTGGCAAACAAGCATACGGCCCGCCTGATGGTAAGCATCACCGTAGCCTAAGGACGCTTGCAATACCGGGGGTATCACTTACGCGTTGCCAACCCCCCCAAAGTGGAGCTCTGAAGACCTTACTCACTGTGGGAACACAACATGGCCGAGACCAATGCTATTTGGCTACGATCTTCTGTAAGGTGACGAGGTCCTTCCCCAGACGGGCTGCTCCGATTTGAGCAGATTATCCGCTGTGCCCTACCTCTCTAAAATATGACAAATGATTTATAAATATTGCGTAAATGGATTTACTAGAAAATTTATTTATCATATTAGTATTCATATTGTAGTATGTAATTACAAATTTAGAATTTTAAGTTATAATTGTGTAAGTGTTCCAAATAATAATATTCTCTAAAATTACTCCACGTAGATAGGCACAGTACAAAACTAAGACTAGTTATACTAAGTCTGATAATATAAAAGCTATTTTCTTGATATGAATAATGGTCAAACCATTAAAATAATGTGGTTCATATTAAAAATAGTGGTCCAGTCAATAACTTAGCCTAATCGACGTCTTAAATATGCATAAGAATGAGTCATATTTCCTTAATAAATGTACAACATTCCAAAATCTAGAACATGTCTAATTAAGTCTAAAATAAAATTAATTATTTGTCCGGCATTCACACGGCCATTGAGGTAAGAAAAAACATTACAATAACACGAGTTTAAATTTCATATTTCGTGTGTTGTAATGTGAATCGACAAATGGCAGTTTCATGATATCGTAAGTACCATTTGGAATAGTTATAATAATTTCGTTTTTATTTGTTTTATAAAAATATGTAAGACATACTGCTAACTTTGCGATACCACTATAAAAATATAAAATTATGAATATTTATTGATACAAAGCCATAATTTACGTCAGTGTCCCTATTCAGGGACAGCGGGCACATAAGAGATGAACTATGCGATTTTTCTTTGCAGTTTACATCTAGACAAAATCATGCCAAAGAAGACTTTTTCATTGAGTAACAACTACCATGGTCTTGAGGAGACTCTGGAAGCTGTGATGAGGGAAGATGATTCCGATATTGATGCGGACTTGGTGGCGCTTCCTCCAGAACCTAGTATTCTCACCGATGAAAAGGAGGGTGACGACGACGATGTTGTTACTAATAAGATGCCCAGGAAGAGTTGAAGTTTTTGTCACCAGGGGTGAAGAAGAATGGGACAGCAGCGATGATGAACCTTTGGCGTCTGGATCAGCCAATAAGAAACGAAGATCGAACGATGAATCAATGGTGAAATACTTTGGCCGTCATCCCTCGAAGCAGTTTATTCGGGGTAAGCCAGTGCGCTTCGGCTATAAAAATTAGATGCTAGCTAGTTCTGACGGCTACTGTTATGCATTTGATGTATACTGTGGCAAGTCGCAGGCTACAGGTAGAGCAAACAGTGAACCATTATGTACTAGGGTAGTGAAAGGCCTAGTCAACAAGCTCGATACCGACCCTAAGAACCACGTCGTATTCTTTGATAACTTTTTTACGAATATCGCGCTGTTACATGATTTACGCGAATCCGGCTATCGTGCCACTGGAACTGTGAGAGAAGGAAGAACATACAAGTGTCCTCTGGTACCTGTCAAGGAAATGAAGAAGAAAAATCGAGCTGATTTCGATTACCCATTTGACAAAGTCAATGAAATTTTGTTCGACCGATGGCTCGATAACAGCGTTTGTACGATGGGAACAAACTATGACAGTGTTCTCCCATTAGGGAAAGTAAAACGCTGGAGCACGGTGGAGAAGAGTATGACGTACGTGATCCCCAAGTATTTGTAAATTATAATAAAGGCATGGGAGGGGTCGATCAAGCTGATCAGTCGATTTCCCTTTATCGCACGTCTTTACGAGGCAAAAAATGGTGGTGGGTGTTGTTCACGTATATGCTCGATTTAGGAGTAAGTAATTCATGGCGCATACATGTAATGTGTAATGATTTGAAGATGAATCAGTTACAATTCCGATGTAGCATCGCCCGCCACTACTTGAGACATGAATCTGATAGACGCACACGTCCAACTGCTTCTGTATTGCCAAGTCTGCAGTTCGATGGCCTTGGTCACTTTCCAAAAAAGTTACCAAAACAACTGCGATGCGCAAATTGCCACAGTAAGGCTCGTTGGCAGTGCAAAAAATGTGTAAAAACACTGTGCATCAAAAAGTCATGTTTCGAAATTTTTCATACCCCTTGAGCCCACTGTCCCCAATTAAGGACGGATATTTTTTTCATACATAAATAAATAAATAAATAAATTTTTTGCTATTTTTAATTTGGGTATCTACATAATACTATAGTTTATTAAAATTTTCTAAGTATAGTTTAGGTTTGGGCGTAAATGGGTTAACATAACAAAAAGATTACCGCAGTTTCAAAAAATATTTTACTCATATAAAGTATTTTTATGATGGAACAAATGAAGTATACAGACGCCAACGCTCCTGGCTCGCGAAGGCATTAAACAATTTTATTGAGCGCTAGGACTGCGTGCGCGTGCCAGGAGCGTTGGTGTCTAGCATATAATTGTATTAAATAAATGATGTTTGAGACGTTAACTAGGAGTGGTAGAACATTTATGAAAAGTGCAGATTTTTTAATCTCTTTGTCAATTTAAACAGCCTGTAGCTCCTAAAGTATTGATTAACCTAATATAATATGACCAAATCGGTATCAGTTAAACTAATATAATATGACCAAATCGGAATGAAATTTTATGTAGAAACTTAGAAACTTTTGCCAGAAGCAATCATTCATTATGCTATTTTATTTTTATTTTTTTATGTTATACGGCAAACAGGCAAGCGGGCCACCTGATGGAAAGTGGTCACCGCCGTGTATGGACATCAGCAACACCAGGGGCACTACCAATGCGTTGCCCGCCTCTGACGAGACCTCCCTCAGTCCCTCTTAAACTCTCCCATGTCATAGTCCGAAGGAAACACAGACTTTCGAGATATGAGCAGAAATCTGTCAAGTTGGACCTTTGACTACCCCGTTAGCAGAGCCCCCACCCTCGAGGACTTTAGTATGTTGTTCTGGACGCTATAAGGTATAACTACACTACACTATTTACGCTGATTTTATTAATTTTCTCGAACTAAGAATAAAAACGAAAGTTGTGTGAGGTTGTAGAGGATAATCTGTAATTTTGAAAATTCTTTTACCAATGGAAAGCCTCGCTGTGAGTGCCATTAACTATATTTAATATGAAATTAATGTAATATATACGCGCGAGCGACGCCGCGGGCAAAGCTACCCAATAAAAATGATGTTATACTAGACTAGAATATTCTTTTATGACCTCACCTATAAATATAATGATGTAAAACTACAGAACTTTCCTCAATGAACCTTATCTCGAGTTCACACGACACTATGAGTCATCTTGCGCTCGGCACTTGCGCGGTGCTGCACACGATTTTGCACACGATATTTCTTATCATATAAATACGAGCTGAATGGCCCTTATCAGCAACATTAGTTTACTGTGTTTTGGACACAACACGTGGCGATAAAAATATTGTGAGTATTTGATACATAATCATTTGTTTTTATTAAGATATTTTTTTGTTATTAGGTTTCTGAATTTTTAATATTTTTAGTGAAAATATATATAATAATAAGTAAATCGAAAGTCATAGTAATTTCATATCCATCTGTGGCTGTATACTGTCGGCACAGGCACGGTTGCATTTTGAGTTTCTAATAACTTACTCAAAGGCGAAGAAAATCGTGAGGAAGTGTCCATGTGGTCTAACTTAAGAAAAATCGATTGGCCCGCCTTAGTGATCTATAGCGCTAGAGCACGGGTTCGATTCCAGGACACAAACATTTTATATGGTCAACATTTGCGACTGTTATGAACTCTTGACTCTGTTTTACCCATTTTACCCATCTACATAACATATACACCAATGGTTTTACCTTAAAACTTACCGTTGTTCGGTTTGTTACCCACGACACAAATAGATTCATACCTACCTAGCTTAATTTAGAACCAGTGTGAATTTTGTGTAATTTTATTATTATTATCTAGGTTTTGAAGTTCCTTGCTGGAAAGTACTAGGTATTTACTTTTTAACGAAATGGTGGTAGTCTATGACGTAGTTTATTTTCTTTATTTAAACAAGTGTAAATGACAAGAAAAAGTGCCTGTGAAGGTCTAATTTCTGAAATTAAATGTTCCAAAAGATAGAGGTTCTATGTACAGTCAACAAAGGAACTTGATCTGTAATAACATAGTACAATTATGAATACTATTGATAAAAAAAAACAAGTAAATCCCTTCACGGAGTTTAGAAATCTTTAATCACATATACGAAGGGGCCAGTTTGGTGAATTTTTATTGTTTTTTGATTGGTCTTTTCAGTCAGATAATTATTAATATATTATACATCTTTACAGGTAATTCAAGATGTCTTGTACCAAGAATGTGACCAAAACTAGCCAATGTGACACGAAGTGTGACAAGGCTGGATGCATTTGCATTCCAACGGATGGGAAGTCATGCATTTGCATAACGTTAAACAACGATAACATCGAACGATGCAATGATTGCAGCTGCGACAAATCCAGCGGATGCGACTGCAAATGTGACAAATCGAAATGCTTGTGCTTTGTTACCGCTGGGATGACCTGTGTCTGCGTTTGCCGTGACGATAAGGGTAACATCAAGAAGTGTGATGACTGCAAATGCATTGGCGGTAGAAATTGTAATTGCAAATGCGACAAAAGCGAATGTTTCTGCATCGAGACCGCTGGAAAAAGTTGTGTGTGCGTTTGCTGTGACGAAAAGGGTAACATCAAGAAGTGTGATGACTGCAAATGCATTGGCACTGGAGATTGTAACTGCAAATGCGACAAGAGCAAATGCTTCTGCATCGAGACCGCTGGCAAAGATTGTATCTGCGTTTGCCATGATGAAAAAGGTAACATTAAGAAATGTGACGATTGTGCTTGTTCCACTGCATGTGGACCAAGTAAATGCGACAAGTATCCATGTGTGTGCATTCAAAGCGATGGAAAATCCTGCATTTGCGTATGCGAAGACGGAAAGGGGAATATTGTGAGGTGCGACGACTGCAAATGCAATGGCACTGGAGATTGTAACTGCAAATGCGACAAGAGCAAATGCTTCTGCATCGAGACTGCTGGCAAAGGTTGTGTCTGCGTTTGCCGTGATGAAAAAGGTAACATCAAGAAATGTGACGACTGTGCTTGTTCCACTGCATGTGGACCAAGTAAATGCGACAAGTATCCATGTGTCTGCATTGAAAGCGATGGAAAATCCTGCATTTGCGTATGCGAAGATGGAAAGGGGAATATTGTGAGGTGCGACGACTGCAAATGCATTGGCACTGAAGATTGTAACTGCAAATGCGACAAGAGCAAATGCTTTTGCATCGAGACTGCTGGCAAAGGTTGTGTCTGCGTTTGCCGTGATGAAAAAGGTAACATCAAGAAGTGCGACGATTGCAAATGCATTGGCACTGGAGATTGTAACTGCAAATGCGACAAGAGCAAATGCTTCTGCATCGAGACTGCTGGCAAAGGTTGTATCTGCGTTTGCCGTGATGAAAAAGGTAACATCAAGAAATGTGACGATTGTGCTTGTTCCACTGCATGTGGACCAAGTAAATGCGACAAGTATCCATGTGTCTGCATTGAAAGCGATGGAAAATCCTGCATTTGCGTATGCGAAGATGGAAAGGGGAATATTGTGAGGTGCGACGACTGCAAATGCATTGGCACTGAAGATTGTAACTGCAAATGCGACAAGAGCAAATGCTTCTGCATCGAGACTGCTGGCAAAGGTTGTGTCTGCGTTTGCCGTGATGAAAAAGGTAACATCAAGAAATGTGACGACTGTGCTTGTTCCACTGCATGTGGACCAAGTAAATGCGACAAGTATCCATGTGTGTGCATTCAAAGCGATGGAAAATCCTGCATTTGCGTATGCGAAGACGGAAAGGGGAATATTGTGAGGTGCGACGACTGCAAATGCAATGGCACTGGAGATTGTAACTGCAAATGCGACAAGGGCAAATGCTTCTGCATCGACACTGCTGGCAAAGGTTGTGTCTGCGTTTGCCGTGATGAAAAAGGTAACATCAAGAAATGTGACGATTGTGCTTGTTCCACTGCATGTGAACCAAGTAAATGCGACAAGTAAGTGTGACTGTGTCGATTGTGTTTGTAAGTTTGGTAACGCTAAATAGATGTAATTAACTCCTGCCTGCCTGTAAGATAAAAATACAGGCATTTCTTTTCCTTTTTAAATACTAATTAATGATATTAATGTATCACAAAATTGTTTTCAAATTTAACGGTGTTGGTATAAAAACCTGTTGTATAACCTTTCTAAAGGTTTGTTTAACCATGTTATTTTACTATAGTATAGTACGTTGTAGTTGTTATATTTTAAGCCTTTTGTTTCAATAAAGTTATTATATGCAAGTTAATGTTTTTTTTAAAGTTAATGGTTTAATTTCTTGATATTTTGACGTCAACAACGGGAAGCAACGTACTACAATTAGTAGACATACAAGTTTCATTAATTCTTTCGAAATGAAACAAGTTTAGTGTAGCCTTAACCTTTATGGGATAAGGTTTACTACAAGCTGGGCGGTTGAAACGCTTAGATATTAATGAGCGTAGCTCAAGGTTTTAGATTAAAGATCTAAAAGGGGTGAAATTTTGAAATGATTAATTGAAATTCCTATATTGACTGCATTGATGTAAAATTTCGTTAAAATTTCAAGTCGATTCCGTCTAATTGTAGAATGATTAGCTACAGATATGTATTATTGTTTTTCTCTCTTTCTAATGAAATTAAATCCCCTGTTATTTACTTTGCTTATACATACTATTATTACTACCGAGAAACGAATGATACGCGTGAAATAAACATACAATACGTGTGTAAATTTCATTATAGTTTAAATCTTTCTCTCCTGTTATCACAGATATGGACAGAAGTTGTGTCCTATCTGGTAAAGTGCCAGGTAGTCCAAAACGTTAAAACTGTATAAAACTACGCGCGTGCCGGTCGGCCTGTCAGTGCCGCCCGTCCAGTGTGAGCGAGCCTAATTAAGATGCTTGTTGATTATAATGTGTGATAAACCTCCATTTACTCTGATAGATGTCAAAACTCGTGACATTTACTTGACGTGCTCGCTTGAGTTGTCAATGTGGCAAGTGGGTAATGTGGGTTATTCTTGGGCGGCGTGTGTCAGTAAAGTTTTTAGATATTAAATATCTAAAAATAAATATTTTTTTTAAAGAGTTTCTTTCACAATATATGCGTCACAATATACGCAGCTTATCTGTTAGATAAAAATGTTAAAAACGTCAAATTTCAATTTTGTGACGAATAGGATAATCAGAATTTATCATAAGTAGAAAAACGGGCGGTAAGAGCCGTTTTAATACATTCTTGATAAGCTAAAGTTAATCTGTCAGTAAAATTGATAATATTTTAGCGAATTGTACAAAAACATTGAAATGAAATGAAATGAAATCGTTTATTTCAGAAATTAGACCTTCACAGGCACTTTTTCTTGTCATTTATAATTTGTGTACTTTTAGGTATAAAGAAAATAAACTACGTTATATACTACCACCATTTCGGACACAAGCAAAATGGCCACCGGTAAAAGAAATGGCGAAAGAAACCCGATTACGGCCTTTTTTGTCATTTAGCAATTTTTTTCTTTCACTCTTTTGTTACAATGTATAAGTACATTTATAAGAATAAATAAAATACAGATCCAGGTACATACAGAAATCAAGCTCTAAACGCGGGATGTCGATCCAAATAGCGCTATGGTCAAATCCTAAATATGTCGAATATGTAGATGTTAATAAAGCGAGCAGACCACTCCCCCAAGATGACAACCACAACTGAGAGAACATTAAAATAAATATATAGGGACAAATCACACAGATTGAGCTAGCCACAAAGTAAGTTCGAAACTTGTGTTATGGAGTTATGGGATACTAACTCAACGATACTATATTTCATAACAAATATATATAGATAGATAAACATCTATGACCCGAGGCCAATCAGAAAAAGTTCGTTTTTCATCATGACCCGACCGGGATTCGAACCCGGGACCGCCTGGGTGGCGGTCTGGCGCCACCATTACGCCACGGAGGTCGTCATGTTATATCAAATGACAAGTTATATCAAGCAAGTTATCTCTTTTCAATAATTAGACAATGTCAGATATCGTGTTATTAACTTAAAAATTTATTTCTGAAACTGGGACTTAGCAGTACGTTACGTATAACTAGTGAAACCCGCGCAACTTCGTTTGCGTGTATTTATTTATGCACAGTGGAGCCATCTATATCAGAATTTTTATTGAAATCCTACGGGAATCGCGTACATTTCGCGATAAAAAGTACCCTATGTGTTAATCGAAGATATCAGCTACCTATACACCATCTATATATATAAAAATGAAACCCGTTTTCCGTTGTCACGACATAACATGAAAACGGCTTGACCGATTTGGCTGATTTTTTTTTTGTAGTTTTCTAATACTCTGTACAAGGTTCTTATGGAAAAAAATATTAAGAAAATCTCTCAGAAAGATTGAAAAAAAACGAAACAGTACCCGGGCGAAGCCGGGCCGGGCAGCTAGTATATCATAAAAATTGGCCCAGCCATTTGGGCGCGAAAAAGTAACAAACATGCACATAACTTTCGCCTTTATAATATTAGTAGGATATTAGTAGAGGCCGGATATCGTGGGTTCGAATCCCACTTGGGAGGTGAAATTTTTCTTTCAAAAATCAATTTCAATTGCTAGTTGCCTAACAACTATAAATAAATATATAGGGACAATTCATACAGATTGAGCTAGCCCCAAAGTAAGTTCGGAACTTGTGTTATGGGATACTAACTCAACGATATTATATTTTATAACAACTACATATATAGATAAACATCCAAGACCCGAGGCCAATCAGAAAAAGTTCGTTCTTCATCATGACCCGACCGGGGATCGAACCCGGGACCTCCTGGGTGGCGGTCTGGCGTGGTAACCATTACGCCACGGATGTCGTCAAAAATTCGTAGGGTACATTAAAATAAAATTAATATTTTGCAAAATTAAATACATATACGGTAAACAAGTTTACCTATTGGTGTAGGTACCCAATATACTCAGAGCGACCCGATCGGGCCGCCTATTAAAATCGTTATAGAAAAACTTTGTCTGTCTCAACGCATATCCCAAACCGTTGAACGTAGAGACCTGAAACTGGGAGGGTGGGTTCTTGGTATGTTGTGGGCATCAGATAAGAAAGGATTTTCCGAAATTCCCACGGGAAAGTGGAATACACGCGAACGAAGTTGGTTTTCCTAGTTTTTCATATTAATAAAAACGCACTACTTGATCGGTGAGTATAACAGTCTCGTCACGGGGCCTTTAACTTTAAACCGAGGTTCAAGTTTAACTATTCGTTTATCGCAATCTTTGTACACATAACAACTGGACCGTGAACTGGTTAAATTAAACTAAAATTTAGTTTGGATTTGGGAAGTCTTTATCTCGTTTTATTTTTAGTTAAAATCTCGTACCTTTCCGGAGATTAGATTAACAAATAGACAATAAACCTTTTTTACATGTAACATTATGTAAAAATATGTCATTTTGACATTACAAAATTTGTTCGCTTAACCTCCTGGTGGGGCGCGTTAAGTAAAAAATGTACAAAAATTAAACAAATACCGTACAAACGGCGGGGATATAATATATTTTGTGTGCGTAATGATGTCAGACCCCCAGGAGGTATAATATATTTTGTTTGTTACTTAATAATCTGATATTTACTTATTTATTTGAATAACATTACAAATTACAATCTGTGATAATATAAAATTTATTAAACTAACAATAAAAACTAAGATTAAGAATTAAAAAGGCGTAGGGATGTGGCAGGGTGCCCAAAAACCTAGTTGAACGGCAATAGAGATCCGCGGAGCGAAGTAACTGCCAGCCTTTGGGTCACCAGTGGCTTGTTTGTTACTTATTATGTACTTAAAACTACAACGCTTGGCTGAATTATAACTGGATATTTTTTAACTAATGCTTGAATAACACACACAATTCAATACTATTATTGTAAGTATTTACAATAATATCCAGTGTACCTCTAACATAAGCAGGATAAGCCTAGTTTACTCTGAGACCAGGCGTTGTATGAGTTGTGTAGATTTTTTTTAAAGTACTAGCCTTTCCCCGCGGCTTCGCTCGCGTTAATTTTATGACATAGATCTCGTTTGACAACAAAACAAACCATAGCGCGACTTGTGGCGCCATCTGTTGGCCGATACAGCGCCCTCTATAGTAGAAAAAATATCTTCCCATTGGAAAGACATACTTTCACGGGATAAAAAGCCTATGTTGGGCTCTGTACCCCTTACAATATGTATGCAAATTTTCGTAATGATCGGCTGCTTAGTCAAGCCGTGAAGGAATAACAAACAAACAAACAAACTCACTTAACTTAGTAAGGATACACAGAAAGCACCCAGATTCGAAGACAACCACAAATGACATCACCTTTCATTAATTCCTAATACCTACGTCTATTATCTTTCTGATTAAATTAATTGTGAGTTCCAAGACAGTTGTACAACAATTATACATAATAAAACATCCACACCAACACAAACATGTTTATACACATCACATACAATACAATGTATGTCTCGAGCAGGATTCAAATCCAACCCAATAGACGCCTTGAGATAAAGTAGCCGGTCGAGCACCGAGCCTGTCAGTAAATTAGTAACTGTTCTTAGTATGCCAAAGTTATATGTACAAGTAAGATGTGGTATTATCACTCTATTTTCTTTCTGATTAAATTCGTTGTGAGTTCCAAGGCAGTTGTAGTTTCAGTTTTCGTCAATAAGCTTCATTGTCTATTGTCAATCTGAGGTCTCGCCAATCCTGGCAATACAGGAGTCACAGCAGTGGGAATGTGTGGTGGACTTGTTCCGATCGGAAATCGAACCCGGTAACGAAGGATCACAACCAACGCACCGGAGTGTAAGTTTCTTGACTTTCCCAGCCTCCCAGCGACATCCCACAGAGGTCTCATGCATCGCCCTACTTCCTATCACGTCTTACCTCTTTCACACATTCCGAATCACACACAGCCGCATAAAATTTGTATACTAATTAATTGTGTACTGTTATTATTGAGGTACAACTGTTCAAGTTATTGTAACACTGTGTTTATGCAACTGGTTATTAACAGTGATATAACTTGGCTTCCTTGATAAAAAGAGTTTTACGTAACTTTACGATGCTTAGGTATCATTGGGTCTACTTAATGAATGATGTATGACAGAGGCAAATGTTATGTACGTACATAATATAAAAGGTGCCTTCTCTATTTCCTTCCTTGTAGCAGGCAACGTATTGGTAGCACCTCTAGTATTACTAATGTTTATAAGTGGTAACCACTTACCATCAAGTGCTTGTTTTGTTTGAGACATAGGTCGCTGGTTCAGATCCGGCTCGAAGGACCACTAAGCATAGACAAATACAATGCTTGTTAATGGTATAATTGGACTGTGTTTAAATTATTTGCACAATAGGTACAGCAGCGTGTTATAGTAAAAATTGGAACGGAAAAATATGGATGCTGGGTGACCAGCATTTACAAAAAATGTTACCATTATAAAAATGGTAACTTTAAATGGTGGTAAAAATGAGTACTAATTATTATTTAAGTTAAGTTTCTTTAACATGCGGTGTAACATAAAAAATATGAAAGAGATAGAAAATGAAATTGGAATTAGATTCGATTTTGTTTTTTCGATTTCATTGTCAAATCGAATTCGATGGATTTTGATTTGACAATGAGAATTTCCGCAAAATTAATTAAAAATTAATAAAAATGTACATTTTGATTACTAACATCTAATAAATAATAAATATTCTTGGGCGAATCACACAACGCCATCTAGTCCCAAACTAAGCACCTAAGCTTGTACTATGGGTACTAGATTGCTGATAAATATACTTAAATACTTTTTTTTGTAATTAAAAAACATCTAGACCAAGGCAAACTGACATGTATATACACACAAATGTTTGCCTTGAGCAGAATTCGAACCCGCGGCCCTTGGGATAAAGTGACCACTGCTAGCCAGTCGACCGCCGGACCTGTCTAGTATGCGATCAAATCTGATTAGCTAAACCTAAACTTCGTTTGGGGGTACAGTTCCTCTGCAGCTTGTGCATCTCCGGTGTAACGAGGCATTAGGGTAATGGCAACCACCATAACACCAATCGTGTCACAGGCATCACGCCGTGTAATGAGACTATCGCCCGTTACCTTGCAACGTAGACTCGAGTTAAAAGATTACAGCGGAATTCATTTTGTAAGGGAAGGAAGAAAATGAATAGATGTGAATAGAGAAGTCAATATATTATTATTATACTAATATACTATAACTTAACTAAATATCAACGCACAGCCCAAATCGCTGGGTCTAGAGATTCCAAATTGGAATGTAGGTTCTTTACGCCGTCCAGGGGTGTACTAAAAAAGAATTTTTCAAAATTATGGTCTAGAGTGGTAGAGCAAATTATGAAATGGGCTAGATCGACCGAAGTACCATCCTCTCAAAGAATACCAACGCGAAGCTGCCATGCCTTTTATCCGGTGAGTGAGGAATCAGGAAGGTTCTATCCCTGTTCTCTTTATTTCATCCATGTAACGTCGGCAAAAAACGCTCTTGTCAAAATCGCTACCTCTTATAACTCATGCCATTGTTTACTGTATCTGGTTGAGATCAGCTGAGTTACGGTAAGCGTCATATTGTAAGTTTAACAAATCGCCGTGACACGAGCAGATTGCAATCTCAATTCCGTTACTTGTGCTATAGGTAAAAGATTCCGCAATTTTATTGAAATAATGACAGTTCTAGAAGAGTTTAGTGTAAACTTAAACAATCAATCAAATATTTTATGAGATTAGATCTTCACAGGCACTTTTTTTCGTCATATAAATCTTCAACATGGAATCTTGGTCTGAAGTCTGATTGCCAAACGAAAGAAAAAAATAACGACTACATAACATTTGGTTTTTTAATGTTAATGTTAATATTCAATGTAATACATATTAGTATAGAAAACTATTTTGTCACTGGCAATATAGAAAGAAACGCAAGTATTTAGAAGTTGTCAAAAAAAAGGAATCTTCCTTCTTCCGGCTAATGTCGTCTAGAGAGTTAATACATTGTGTGCAACTGCAAAGTAAATTAATAAAGTAATAGTTTGTATAGATTTTTATTCATATCATCACAGTTAGTTTAGTTTTAAACTTATATAGTAGTTTATTGTTTTGCTGTCCAAATATTCTTTCATTCTTTCGCATTAAATAATTCTAATTTATATAAAATACAACGTAAACTACTCCATAAACTACCACCATTCCGGAAAGCAAAACTAAACGAATAATAGGAGAAAATAGCAAGCATTCTCTAGTGTTTTATAAATAACCCTGTACAATATTATAGGAGGCTTTTAACAAACTTTACCATTTGGCAAACATTTGACGAATTAACAAAATAGTTGTATAGATAAATACGAAATCAAATCCGTTACGATCATGTAACGATAATATAATATTGACACGCCGAATTTGTACTATGTTCACGAGGTCGTTTTGGGATATTTGAACAAATAGACAAACATAAAAAACAGTTATGCGATCTTCACGGAATCGTGCAACGTGTAATTGATATGTAGGTCGCTTTGAAATTTTTATCTCATTATTTTATTAAGATAAACAATACGGGACAAATTATAAATTACAGTTACAGATATTATTTTAGGTATTATTTGATAATCCCATAGCTCCCGTTCCCGAAATGATAGGTCATAAAACAGGTGACACCCACAAACGAGGCCATAGAAATGCCTCAAAATATGTAGAAAACATCAGAGGAAAAAAGATTTTCAACACAAATGTTTGTCATTTGTAGGATTTGAACTTGACACTCGGGATAAAGTAGCCATTATTAGCAACTCGACCAAATTGTCCTACACTCAGGGCATTAACATTGTAGTAATTCATTAACATAATGTCTGTAATTAAAATAATTTTTCGCTCGTTGTTAAAAGACGTGTCTAAATAACATTTAGTGTATGGTGCAATTCATAAACGAAAAATCTCTAAAAATCGGGCATCAATACGGTTACGTATTGTATTTGCTACGCTTTGCCTGCGTGCAGATGAATCCAATGTCAGATTCTATGACATTTATACGTTTTTATAATAGAAAAATGTGAGTTATTATTCGGTACGTAGTAGAGCCTACCTTAACCGTGATATGTTTCCTTTTAAATTCGCTATATTATGTACTTTCCAATATTAAACGTCTCTGAGCTAGACCATGGACAGACGGATTCCGGGACGATAAACTATAAGGGTTCCTTGTGTACTATATAAATCTACAACCCAAAAAAACCAAACGTTTAAACAAATAAAATATGATTAAATGACTTACACAGCGTAGTGAATGCGTGACCTCATATTCACCATTCGTCTAAAGTTGAGACTAGATGTTTCAAATAAGACCTTTACTTACGAAGTAACTATTATGTAGCAAGCAGTAGTAGAAGAACTCGATCGCGTCGCTGTGTGTCGCACTCTAATATGAACACGCAAGTTAAGCGACGTCGATTCTAGCCAGTGTTTGGATGGGTTTCGTTATCTCCAGCTTCTCCGTGCACGTTAAGCCGTCGGTCCCGGCTGTTGTCGATGGATGACAGTCGTTAAGCCAAGTCGGTGACCTTAGGTTTGAAAACACCGGCCTCTGCCAATCCGTATTGGAGCAGCGTGGCAGAGTACGCTCTAATCAGACCCGTAGTGGGATGATTATGGGTTGATATGATGAACTATTAAGTAATCTGTGCCCTTACATTTTGTTGGCAATAAAATGCTTTAACTTTGACTTTGGATAAAGTAATTGGTTATTTTATACGTTGAAGTTCTAGACTTGTACCAAACATATCCGTGTTAAACCAGTTCAGTCAATGTACAAACGTTGTCTTTGTACAAAACGGGTCCTGTAGGTCACTCCTGCGCATTTTAAGTAAAAAAAACCAACTGGTTACCTGTCTAGACATCAAGACGTCTCCGCTTAAGGAATGTCTTTCATTTTCACTGAGAACAAGTTATGTAAAAAAATACTTTTCTATATTATTTACACAATAATATAGAAAAGTATTTTTTTACATAATCAACAATAATAATAAAAAAAATGCATAAACTTAGCCTAATAGTGGCGAGGTTGCGGAAACTGTTACTTCCGCAACCAATAAGATTGACTTAGGCAAACGTGGACACTTTTGTGTCTTCTTGTGTCAGATACAAGCTACCGATGAATATTTGATTTCTATAGAACCAGTATGATATCATCCACTTTCTGCGTATACATTAACATTTTTTTTGTGTCCAGTTGCTTCTGACGATCAAAAAGTGTTCGTTGTCGGTAACCGGCAACAAAAAGTGTCTTCGTTTGCGCAGTGTCTTATACCCCTTTACACACAGTTTTCTCTCTGTCCAAATCATTGTTTTTGGTATGTGTTTGACATATAAAATTGTAGATAAATAAAAACTGTATTTTTAATCGATAATAATTTTGTCAAAAAATGTCATACACACGTAAAAAGAAAGTTCCAAAAATAAAGATTTGGACATAGAAAAGGCTGTTAGGAGACTTTTAAATATTAGGAATTGTTGATGAACACGGCCATCAATTTATTTTTATTTATTTATTACAATTCAGACACTGAACGGACTGGAAATGTGATAAAAATACACACCTCTTTTACAAAACGTTTAGCCCGTTCGTACACAAGGCAACGAAAGTCTCCGATACTCGGCGATTTTAGTATCCAAGCGACTACCGCCATACAAGTCCATTGAGGTTCGTACGTACACTCGCGTCATTGGATGCTAAAATCGCCGAGTATCGGAGACTTGCGTCGTCTTGTGTACGAACGGGCTTACAAAACATAAAAATCTTTCACATAAAAATTTTTTTTCGCGTATTTGTAAAACAGACTTGCACAGATGTTATTGTAATTACAAAACAGAAGCGACCTTCATATTGTGATGTAGGTTGTAGGTGGGTTTAGTGTAAACAAGACCGACAAACAAACCTACACTTGTATGTACCCTTGATATTATATGAAATTCTTAACGCCTAAACACTTGATCAAATGTTTTCTATCTCCATTATAGATAGGAGATAGAAAATAATATAGACCAGCGAAACCCGAGCAATTTAGTTTTGACATTGGAAATGTCTTTTCGTTCGCTTCAGTATAGGCTTCGATTTCACGAAAAAGTGCGATCCCCTTATATCTCGGAGAGTTGTGAAGATATGATATTCATAAAAGGCTCAAGACGCGTATTCACGAGAGCTGTAAGGTGCAAAAAGAATTATTTGAGAAAGTCAAAAACGAAAAAAGTTATAGCCGAAATTGTGAAAATAAAAATCATTTCTTTCCGAATTTTTGATTTTGGCGCTCGATATTTTGGAAACGAAGAATGATATCAAAAATTTGAGAAAAACTCGTCTGGACAATTTAGTCAGCTATAATTTGAGCCTAAAACAAAGTTGATCGGGTTAAGAGTTTGCCCTGTAGCTTAACCTTTTTGAACAAAGTCAAAAACGTTGTAGTTTTATTTTGTAACCTTTTCCTTATCCCGACTTTATCGTCGCTCATCATCATCATCAATCATATCAACTCATAATCATCCCATTGCTGGGATACGGGTCTCCCTTCAGGCGAAGATGATTAGAGCGTACTCTGCCACGCTGCTCCAATGAGGATTGGCAGAGGCCGGTGTTTTCAAACCGCCCTAAGGCCACCGACTTGGCCTAACGACTGTCATCCATCGATAACAGCCGGGACCGATGGCTTAACCCTTTATAGGGTATAAGCATCTAGGATAGATAAAAAAAACTATGTTTTTAGATGATTTTTTTTTATGTTTTTCAAAAAATAAAAATCAAAACACGGTGGTAAAAATATTCCCTCTGCCTTGTGGCTTGAGGTTCTGAGGTCTGCTGAGTACCAGATATATTGGGTAAAATTTCAAATCTTGCTGCCCGCCTAGAACGATCGCGATGCGATGGGACGACGGAGGACGGAGGGCTAGATGAAAAATCAACAGATGAACTGCTAGGTTCGACTTTCGAGAGGTATTATGCTGCTCGGTGGATCAGGTGTCGGTGCCATAGGCCCGTCATTAGGCTCGTCATAGTTTTTTAGGATCGTTCAATACAGTACGTATTCTACGAACCTCGTCTTCAACAGATTCAAAACCATCATCAGATCACATCGGGAAGACAAAATATGTCTTCCAATTAATAAAACAGTAGACCCCGATGTCTTAACATAATTTGGCAAAAATGAAGAGGAAACAGTTAGAGGAAGGTAATAAACGCGCACATCTTCTAAATTACTGAATGGATTTTAATGTTGTTTTCACAGGAAGATAGAGTTCGGCTTGGAGCAGAATATAGGCTTTGTCGCATTTAAATAGGATTTCAGGAAAATAAGTTATGGTCATTTAAAAGTCTCTACTCTGTCTATGTAAGAAGTAAATTTTTCTCGCACTTACAAACTTGAGACTTGGTACACCATAACTACCGACAACAGACTAGACCGGACCGGACCGAACCGGACCGAACCGAACCGAACCGAACCGGATGTCAGGAACAGAAGTTACTTCATTTAAATTTTCAACAGCCTAAGAATTTTTAAATTGTCACTCACTGCTGAGTCGGAATCGCCCGATATCTCATAACGACCATTTTTAAATTCAGTAGCACTATGTTTGAAAGTTTTTTTTTACTTGAGTTAACCATTTAAAATTTTGTTCCTCTAAAATTCAAGAAAGATAAGAAAGAGAAAGAGATATGAAAGTTTTTTAGTATAACTGAGCTGACCATTTCAATTTAAATATAATTTTAATTTTTCATACTGATTTTACATTAGGTATTTTGATTAGGTACGATAAAATTAAATAAAACACAGCGGCGAGTAAATAGACAATGAGCAATAAAGAACACTGACGTCTCGGGGAAAAACTATAGCAGTAGTAATAGGAGACTGTTAAATCCGTCTATAGTCTATACTATATAGTCATAAGCCCAATTCCACTCGGGCGAAGCCGCGGGCACAGCTAGTCGTTAAGTTTTCTTCTACTCCTACTCATTTGCCAGATAGTCTGTAATAAGCAAAAAAGGAAATAGGCTTATCGTGGTCCGAGAGTCTCTTCGCGAGTTTTTCAAAAGCACTAATATTCTCACGGTGGCATCACATTGCATTCTTGACAGCATCATGTTTGTTCGTAAGAACATTCATGACTATAACCATCTCATGTAGAAACAAGCTTCTAACTCTACACTCCCTACCTTTACAAGGCCTAACTTCACAAACTCTACACCTTTAAGTGACGAAATCGGGGGTTTTAGGACATTAATAAAATCTAAAGTATTATAGCTACGACATTCAAAGTTTATGTTTAATGATTGTACTGGTGTTATTATATCTTGAAATTTTTAACTATTTAGCATCCAAAACAAAGTTATGAGAGTTCAAAAAAACGACGAAACGTTTCGAGAAAAGGTAGGTAGTGCCCTTGCGCTCCGCTTGGCTCGTCTCGTGCGAGATTTATACAAATCATTTATTACAACTGTATACTCTGACAAGAGAACGTGTTTGTGAAAGCTTATAAAAGTTTTGAATTTGAATTTGGTCACCCCACGGGCAAAGGGAATATTTTTACCACCACAAAAAAAGCGTGTAAGCAAAGCCTCGTAAATACATAATGAAAAATTTAACTTATTCCAAATGCAATATACATTAGACATTAAGTTTAATAACAACTTATCTTTCGAAAGTCGCAAAATTTGAAGATGCATAAAGATTTAACAGCAGGTGTCGAAATTCAGTTGTTTTTAACCCCTGACGCAAAAAGAGGGGTGTTATAAGTTTGACGTGTGTATTTGTGTACTTGTGTATTTGTGTATCTGTCTGTGGCATCGTAGCACCCAAACGGTTGGTCCGATTTTGATGTAGTTTTTTTTGTTTGAAAGGTGACCTGTGCGGGAGTGTTCTTAGCTATGATTCATGAAAATCTGTTCAGCCGTTTGAAGATCACCAGCTCTTTTCTATTTGATGAAGGGAAATGAGCAACTTCCACTAGTTAGATCGATTTAAAATTTGGTATACTGTTACTGTCATGATATTGCAAGAATATGGTAAACTTGATCTGATGCTGCAGCATCAACCGGAACCTGCAGCATACTCAACTCCTCGTTAAGTTACAGCAGATGTATCTTGTTTGGGCTCATTGGAATGGTCTCATTGAATAGTTCATATATAGGTATAATTCACTAGCTGGGCTCGCGGCTTCGCTCGTCATACTTAATGTTGCTATCGCACTGTATTTTTATCCCCGACCAAAAAAGAGGGGTGTTATAAGTTTTGCATGTGTATCTGTGTACTTTGGTGCTAGATGGTAACCAGGGTCTGATAATGGAGCTGGAAGGTTGCCATAGGAACTCGGTAATTAAACGACATAACCCCATCTAGTTTAGGCTCGTTTGATCCGTCTTGACGAGTACTTTGGTGCCAGATGGTAACCAGGGTCTCATGATGGAGCTGGAAGGTGGCCATGGGAACTTAGTAACTACACAACATAACCCCATCTAGTTTGAGCTCGTTTGATTCGTATTGACGAGTTCTTTGGTAAAGGATGGTAACCAGGGTTTGATGATGAAGCTAGATGACTATCTATGATATTCCGCTATTGCTGGGTGAGGTAGGCTTGTGACCATCAAAAACCGAGCGAGCGAAGCGAGCGAGGCTCGATCTACTTTTGGTCACACACCTTTGTTAAAACAGTTATGGAGCTGATCTGATGATGGAGCTGGAAGATAGTCATGGGTACTAAGTAATTAAACGACATAACCACATCGAGTTTGGGCTCGTTTGATCCGTCTTTATGAGCACTTTGGTGCCAGATGGTAACCAGGGTCTGATGATGGAGCTGGAAGGAGGCCATAGGAACCTAGTAATTAAACGACATAACCCCATCGCGTTTGGGCTCGTTTGATCCGTTTTGTCTCATACATATTTCGCAATACCCTAATACCGTATTTCGCTATAACTTGCATACATATTTCGCAATATCTCTCATACATATTTCGTAATACCATTCATACATATTTCACAATACCTCTTATTTTCGCAATTGCTCTCTTGTACATATTTCGCTCTCATACATATTTCGCAATACCATTCATACATATTTCGCAATACCTCTCACACATATATCGCAATACCCTCATACATATTTCGCAATAACTCTCATACATATTTCGCAATTCCCTCACACATGTTTCGCAATACCTCTCATACATATCTAAAATACAAATGAAACGGATAGGGATTAGAATGAAATAGGAACGAAAATATAAAAAACTTTAAATAAAACTTAAATTTAAAATTAAAAAACCCCCGACTCAAACCCGCTAAAAAGTAAATAAATAACAATTATGTACTCCCTATTCGACCTTTTAATTTTATGATATAATATTTATTTTAGTTAATAGTAGTTAGTCATGATACTTCCAAAGCGTCATCAGCGTTTTGAGTCGGGGGTTTTTTAAATTGAAGTGATGCCTCAAATGTGGGCTCTCACAAAACATTTTGAATCCAACCGACATCCAAGACATTTATCCCAAATTCATGTATAAATAATTTTCTTTCTTCTCTACTCCGGACACAATCCATTAACAAATGTTGTACATCTTCAGTTTTGTCACAGTATATACATTTATCCGAATCTATTTTTTAACCCCCGACGCAAAAAGAGGGGTGTTATAAGTTTGACGTGTGTATTTGTGTATCTGTCTGTGGCATCGTAGCAACCAAACGGATGGTCCGATTTTGATGTAATTTTTTCATTAAAAAGGCAAATTTTGCCGATGGATAGTGCCCAGATCGAATTCTTAGAGCTAATTTTATGTGATTCCTGTTGAGTTTGTATTGATCATACCACGGCACACGAAGAGGCTCATTTTGGATAGTTTTATACCAGATGCCTTTTTAACCTTAAAGTTTGACGTGTGTATCTGTGTATTTGTGGATCTGTCTGTGGCATCGTAGCAACCAAACGGTTAGTCCGATTTTGATGTAGTTTTTTGTTTGAAAGGTGACCTGTGCGGAAGTGTTCTTAGCTATGATTCATGAAAATCTGTTCAGCCATTTGAAGATCACCAGCTCTTTTCTATTTGATGAAGCGAAATGAACAACTTCCACTGGTTAGAACGATTTGAAATTTGGTATACTGTAACTGTCATGATATTGCAAGAATATGGTAAACTTGATCTGATGCTGCAGCATCATCTGGAACCTGCAGTACACTCAACTTCTCGTCAAATTACAGCAGATGTATCGTGTTTGGGCTCATTGGAATGGTCTCATTGAATAGTTCATTTATAGGTATAATTCACTAGCTGGATTCGCGGCTTCGCTCATCATACTTAATGTTTATTGCTATCGCGCTATATTTTTTCCGGTGTTATAAGTTTGACGTGTGTATCTGTGTACTTTGGTGCTAGATGGTAACCAGGGTCTGATGATGGAGCTGGAAGGTGGCTATAGGAACTCAATAATTAAATGACATAACACCATCGAGTTCTCATACATATTTCGCAATACCATTTATACATATTTCACAATACCTCTCATACATAATTCGCAATACCCTAATACATAGTTCGCAATACCTCTCGTACATATTTCGCTCTCATACATATTTCGCAATACCTCTCATACATATTTTGCAGTACCTCTCACACATATATCGCAATACCATTTATACATATTTCACAATACCTCCTATACATAATTCGCAATACCCTAATACATAGTTCGCAATACCTCTCGTACATATTTCGCTCTCATACATATTTCGCAATACCTCTCATACATATTTTGCAGTAACTCTCACACATATATCGCAACACCCTCATACATATTCCGCAATAACTCTCATACATATTTCGCAAAACACTCATTCATATTTCGCAATACCTCTCATACATATCTAAAATACAAATGAAACAGATAGAGATTAGAATAAAATAGGAACGAAACTATAAAAAACGTCAAATAAAACTTAAATTTAAAATTTTAAAAACCCCCGACTCGAAACCTCTAAAAAGTAAATAAATAATAATTATGTACCCCCCCTATTCGACCTTTTAATTTTATGATATAATATTTATATTAGTTAATAGTAGTTAGTCATAATACTTCCAAAGCGTCATCACGTCGGGGGACCGCTAAGTTATTAAACTTGTAACTGTCACAGATAAAAAAAATATTATGACGTCCGTTCTTAACTCCTAGATAAAAGATGTTAATATGAAATCCACAATTTGTTGCCATAGGAATATTTTCGATCACTAGTTTCGTTTAAAAAAAATAAAAATAAAAATATGGTGGGAAATATATTCCCGCTACCTTATAAAGAAAGGGTCGTGCCCACGGGTCGTGCCCTCCGAAGCACGGAGAAGCTCAAGATAACAAAACCCATCCAAACGCTGGCTAGGGTCGATGTCGCTTAACTTGCTTGTTCATATTAGAGTGCGACAGACCACACAGCGACGCCATCGAGCTCCTCGTCGCTCAGCGACAATATTTTTTCGAATTCCGTAGATTCATTTCCAATGTGCACGATAGTCGTGTGAAGCACGAAATCTGTGAATTTTTTATGCAGAGCAGCGCCATCTATATCAGACTTTTGACCAAATCGTAGGACTTGGTCGCGGGAATCGCATAATTTTGGGATAAAAAGTACCCTATGTGTGTCTAAGGTATCAGCTACCTATAATATCAAATATCATGAAAATTGGCCCAGCCATTTGAGCGTGAAGTAGTAACAAAGTAGAAGTAGGATTAGCTAATGCCCGCAGTCTTATCCGCAAAATCCCGTTCTCGGAATGATGTCGGATAAAATGTGTTAATCCCTGTTTATAAACATTTTTTTTAATGTCACATAGGTGGCAAACAATCATACGGCCCGCCGCCTGATGGTAAGCATCACCGTAGCCTTAGACGCTTGCAATACCGGGGTATCACTCACGCGTTGCTAACCCTCAACCCCCCCAAGTGAAACTACTTGTGAACCAAATTTGAAGCAAATCTATCAAGTCGTTTTTTCCTGAACGAGTAACTTTACTTGCTTGCAGATGAGTGCAATGTGATATTGACAATTTATCTGACATGACATACATATATACTAACTGGAACTTATCAGGAACGTGATAAACCGGTGTTTAAGGTATAAAATAGAGACTAAAGGATATGCACCTATATTTATTTCTTGTCTTATAAATAAGATGTCATTTACATAATTATAGTAGGTACGTAAGTTACGTCATTTGTCAGTCATCAGTCACCTATGATCTACCGCATTTATACTTTTGATGACATCATATCACATATTAGACGGTAATATATTAGACTGTCGTCCAAACCCCGTTTTCTTTCCAATCGTACTACAATTACTTTTGACAGACCCCCACTATTCTCGTAACAAACCTGTTACAATCTCATGTCGATGTCAAGCGCTATCTCACTCATACAAAATAGGAAAAGAGCGAGATGGTGCGCGAGTTTGAGATGAAATTGAAACTTTTTGGTACAAGAATACGGGCAGTCTACGATTAGCGGTTTAGTTAACATTTTATATCTACACTTTGAATAGATAAAGTGACTTTACCGTACGATTGGTATGGAAAGTGAAGCTTGTGAAACCGTCTATATTTGCATATATTTGTCACTAATATACCAGTATTTACAAAGTAACTTACAGTTACAATTTACGAGCCATTGTTAGTATACATTGTTGTTAGATTAGCTCAATAGAGCACCTTGACTGGTTAAGACAATATATGTATAAATAACTATATAAGGTCCTAATTTATTAATGAACTTCCTTTTAACACATGACTATAAAGGTTACATATTATTATGATCGTTTAAGCAAGGAAATAATGGTCTAGTATTCTTTAAAAAAAAATGCATAAAATTTTGAAATACTTGGTAAAATGCACCTCTCTTGTAGAAAAAAAAGGTTTAGGGGTGCGATGCGAAGGGCGCGTCAACGCATCTCACATTATCAAAATGGTTGAATATGGATGAATTTTATTTATAAATGTAGTAAGCAAACTTTTCTAACTACTTACAATACAATCTATTTTTTTTTACTGAATACTAGACCATTATTTCCTTGCTTATGCGATCATTTGTAACCTATATAGTCATGTGTTAAAAGGAAGTTCATTAATAAATTAGAACCTTATATAGTATGCTTATTTATTGCCAAGAACTTATTGTGCCGGTGGCCAAAACTAAAAAAAACGCCTTGAATACCTTGACAATTACCTTCAATAGCTTCGATGTTAGCACCCCATCGGCGGCAGATAATGGCACTGTAATATTAATGAAAAGAAGAAGAAGAAAATAGAGTAATAAGAGTAAATGTAGCATAGTAAGCGTAGCGATCTTTGCGGTATGATATGATATGATGATATACCTATACCTATAAAAATTTGTGGTTATAGTAATTTGCTCCTTTGCACCAAACATATTTTGCAATGTATAAACAAACTTTAAACTACTTCCAAAAATGTATTTTGGCTTTTAAAAAAGGCTGTTTGTTGAGTTTCTTGCGGCACTACTTCTCAACAGGCCATTCACGTCGAACTCGTCGAAGGATAAAAAAAAAATTGACGTGCGAAAGTATTTCCTGTAAATCTACTGGCAAAATAAATGATTTTATTTATTTGTTTATGATGTCATCTTAAAATCGAAAAGATTAAAATTATCTAAAACTATAAACTGATTGTAAACCGCTTACAAAAACTCATTATTTTTCGATAGATCTATCGAAGTGAAACCGTCAAATTGTAAAATGACAAACTGTGAGTGTCATAATAATATGCCCCATCTCAAAAAGGCCCACGCAAAGCCACGGTTAACAGCTTGTCTATAAAACCTAAAAACAAATTTTACAATTGTTACGCAAAATCTAGACATTTAAATCTGTTTTATACAAAGATCTAGCTTCAATCGACAGGATGTTAATTCTCATTAGGCTATTCATCCAGGAATATCACCCATTAATACAAGTTTAGGCGTAATAACGTAACAAACATTCCAACAGGCTGGTGGGTAGAACAATAGAATTGGCTGACTTCCAGATACTGAAAGACAGCTTGACGGTGTAAACGGGGAAGGAATTTGATAGCTATTAAATTGGGATGAAACTCAGTGGTGTAGATGTTAGAATGTGATAGCGGATCGGGCTCGATTCCCGCATCTGTAATTTTAAAATCAATACTGATTATAATAAATAATTTCTACACAATTCACACTTAAGAGACAGATGATAATCCACTCAAATCGGAGCAGCCCGTCTGGGGAAGGACCCTCCATCTTACAGAAGATCGTAGCCAAATAGCATTGGTCTCGGCCATGTTGTGTTCCTACGGTGAGTAAAGTCTCCAGAGCTCCACTTGGGAGGGTTGGGAGGGTTGGCAACGCGTGAGTGCGTGAGTGATACCCCCGGTATTGCAAGCATCTATAGGCTACGGTGACGACTTACCATCAGGCCGACCGTATGCTTGTTTGCCACCTTTGTGGTATAAAAGACAAACAAGCAAGCGGGATACCTCATGGAAAGTGGTCACAGTCACACCTTTAAATAAAAATCAGCATCACCTGGGGTGGGGTGCTGCCATGCGTTTTCCGCTACAAGTAAGGTGGAGTTAAGTAACAAAGTGATAGAAAACGAGTTGGGCTTCCAAGTCTCACTTCCTTTAAAGCAACTAATAAAGGGACTAGTAGGAATAATTGCAGATCAGATCTTTACTTACCAAACACAATGCATTGCTGCTTTACGCCGATGAGAGATACATCTCAAGAGTAGTACGTTTTTGATCACATTCGAACGTGTTAACGTTTACAAGAATTAAAAAAAAGTTTCATTTGTCAATTTATTAGACGCGTGTCACATATCCAAATTAGCCGGGTTACTCACTTCAAAATGTGAAGACACATAATTTTGATATGTAACACGCGTCTTATAAATTCGCAACATGAGAATTCTTCTCTATTTGGTCGGTTTATTTACGTTGACATGATCGAATGTGACCAAAAACTCGTACTAAGACTCTGATCGAATTAGCAAATTTCATAAAAGCACTCCAAAAAGGGTCTTTTGATATTAAATTTATTAAAGACTAGCTGACCCGTGCCCACTTCGTTGGGCATAATGTTAAAAGCCTTTTTATTTTTTGGTTTTTTATGTAACCTATGACACTCAGCAATAATGTGGCTTTCTATTGGTGAAAGAATTTTTAAAATCGGTTCAGTAGATCCCGAGATTACCCCTTACAATTTAACAAATACACAAACATTACCTCTTTATAATATTAGTATAGATGAAGTGAATGACGTAATGTTTTCTTTTGCGCCCTAAGCGTAGGACTTGTATAAAACGGGACGTGGGTTCGACACCCGGTCTCTGATCGTAACAAAACACTAATTTAGATTAGTCACATGCGTCCATGAATTTAATGCCTGGTAAACGTACGCATTTGGAATTTTATTGAATTCATTAAAATTATTTTAAGATTTTAAACATTGTTTACACATTTTCATGAAAGATGTTTTGCTTGCTGTACTCGTATGAAGTTCGATTACCTCCGAAATGTGAAATATTTGATTTGTAATGAGCGTTTTGTTTACTAACAGTTGACAAGCAGTTTTTTTAGTCAGGAAAATGCAAGGTTTCGCCCTCAATTACTACATACGATCCAAAAAAAATTTAAAAGTAGATTTTTTGGTACAGAGCGATTTACCCTCAATTACCAATCACCTGCACTCGCACTCATCAAAGTGCATTCAGGCCTTTAGGTACCGCATGTTCCACCACTTGGGGGCGGGCACTGTCGGGCTCTCCCTCTCAGACCATCTAGAGGAACCGACTAAAAATCTTAACCGTCTTTAATGGGCGGGCCTGCGGGAACTTTCAGCATCACAGCGACAGCCCTGGTTTACTAATTGCTTTACCACAAATAGCTTTACATTGTATGAAATCGTCATAAAGTAATAAAATAAAGTCGCCTAGAATATCTGTAACACTTGGCGCTACTAAAACGTTGCCTGCTACGTAAGTCTGCTTATGGTATGGGTACCAACAGTTAATTACTGTAAATATATGCATAGAAAACACCCAGACCGGAGGAAATAAACGCCATCACATAAATATTTGCCCTGAGCGGGAATCGAATCTGCGCCCTCTGGTCCCGCAGGTAGGATCACTACCAAATACCACATTATGTCAAAATGTGAAATATTTTATTATTATATGCATTTTAATATTATATAATTTTATGCACAGCCAGCGCCATTTATATCAGACTTATGACCAAATCCTACGGGAATCGCGAACTTTTCGAGATAAAAAGTACCCTATGTGTTAATTGAAGTTATCAGCTACCTACGTACAGTCAGGTGCACGTTGAGCTTTACACTTGCAGTACAATTTTGGCTCTTATGATATAGAACTTATGAATGGTACAAAGTCCGATATGTAATGGTTGACGTGCTCTTGACTGTACCAAATATCATAAATATTGGTCCAGCCATTTGAGCGTGAAGAAGTAACAAACATACACATAACTTTCGCCTTTATAATATTAGTAAGATGTCACTTATCGGTATTTTTTTTTATTTTTTTTAATTTTTTATACCACACAGGTGGCAAACAAGCATACAGTCGGCATGATGGTAAGCCGTCACCGTAGCCTATAGACGTAAGCAATACCGGGGGTATCACTCACGCGTTGCCAACCCTCCCAACCCCCCCAAGTGGAGCTCTGGAGACCTTACTCACCGTAGGAACACAACATGGCCGAGACCAATGCTATTTGGCTACGATCTTCTGTAAGGTGGAGGTCCTTCCCCAGACGGGCTGCTCCGATTTGAGCGGATTATCCGCTGTGCCCTACCTCTCTTAAACTATTATAATTATTACTAGTACTATTTATTATTCTGTGGTATTACATACAATAAATGACTAGATCTTTTATGGCAAAGAAATATCACATCTCGTGTACGGAATCACTATTTAAGGCCGCGGATTGAGAGACCATTTACGGAAGGTTGTTTCTGTGACATCATTGCATGGTGATCAATCTTGTGTGGGTCGTAATTATACCATAATGTTTGTGACACTGCATAACCGCATATTTACTAGACGAGGAATCTATTTATAAATAATAATCAATAAATAAATAAAATGCATTTATTTCAGGTTACAAGACCCATATACAATATAAAATTAAAAATTATTAATCCATTCAATCCAATTCAAACAAAAATTAATAAAGTATAATAAAATGAAATTAAATAGTTTTAGCAAATAATTCAAATTAAAAAAATGTCAGAGGATTATAAATGAACAGAAACAGACAAACAAAATACACAACACACAACAATATCGATTAAAAACGCCTCTCAATCCGGCCCTGCGGGACATGTCTGTCACAGCAGTGTCGGATGTAGGGGCAGTCAAGTCTACCGGCGATCATCGCCAGGACGGTGCTGGGACTGGCTCGAACCCTGCGCACTAGAGCCGACGCCCTCTTCCGCATGCTAGCACAGAGTAAATGCTAGCATGGAAACAGTCGACGTTCGCCTCCGCAAACATTCCTGATGCACTACAGTAGCGAGACAGCCCCACACCATCGCCCGGTTTATGCTGGTGTATGATAATTTTTATTCACTGAGGAGTGTGGTGCAACCTTTTCATATTGCTGCGGACATGTCAATCGATATAAATAAATAATAAATAAATATATAGGGACAATTCATACAGATTGAGCTAGCCCCAAAGTAAGTTCGAAACTTGTGTTCTTCTCTTCTTAGTCGTACACTCTTGTCAGAGTGGTCGTGATTGCGCAGATGAGGTACACGGAGAGATGTTGGTTGGGTCGTAAACTTTCTCGAGGATTGCTTTCCTAGCGATTTGCTTCCACTCCTGCCGGTTAGAGGCGCTGCGTGTACATTGGACCATGGTAGACTCCGTAGCTTTTTTTATAAGGTCAGTCCATCGAGTAGGTGATCGGCCACGTGATCTCTTGCCTTCAACCTGACCCTGGACCACCAGTCTCTCCATCGAGTTCTCATTTCTGGAGATGTGCCCAAAGAACTTCAGTATTCGTAACTGCACAGTTGACGACAGTCTATCCTTAACTTGCAGTTCTTTCAGGATGGAAATATTGGTGCGAAACGCCGTCCACGGGATCTTTAGGAGGCGTCTCCAGCACCACATCTCTAATGCATCGATCTGGCGGCGATCCTGCAGTACATACATAGATAAACATCCAAGACCCGAGGCCAATCAGAAAAAGTTCGTTTTTCATCATGACCTGACCGGGGATCGAACCCGGGACCTCCTGGGTGGCGGTCCGGCGTGGTAACCATTACGCCACGGAGGTCGTCATATAAATATTGTTGTATATAAATATATATTGTTGGTGTAAACGTGTGATTAACGTTAATTTTTGTAATTGTAATCTGTCCGTTGCAATTGAATAAATGTTTTGTCTATCTATCTACAACACAGCGGTATATCACCGCTATTTTAGTCTATATTCTGTGAGAGGGTGGTACAGACAACAAATGAACTTATATGTATGATTAGATTGAAATATTTTTTAGTTTGAGTGTATGTAAATTATGTTTTAAATAATTAAACTGGTGGTGGGATAAGAAAAGACGATTCGAAAGAGTTTTAAATAAATAGGCCTATTTGAATAAAAATATTTTGTGTTGTAAAAATATTTTTTTCTTTATTTCAATTGGCCTTAGGGAATGAGAACCCGACAGACACTCGCCGCTTCCGTAAGTCGCGGGATAAATCACACAGATTGAGCTAGACCTAAAGTAAGTTCAAAACTTGTGTTATGGGGATACTAACTCAACGATACTATATTTTATAACAAATAGGTATATAGATAAACATCCAAGACGCAGGCCAATCAGGAAAAGCTCGTTTTTCATCATCACCCGACCGGGTTTCGAACCCGGGGCTTCCTGGGTGGCAATGGTATCCATTACGCCACGGAGGTCGTCAAACATGCAGTAATTCATTTTGCTGACAATATAAAAAAGGGTCTGTCAAGCAAAAAGTCGGCCAAAAGAGCAATAGTTCAGTGTTAATATGAGTTAGTAGCTGTAATAATGTTGTAAATAGACCTAATTAAGCATCTGGGACAATACAATGGCTGAGGTTAATGAGATAGTATAAAAAAGTGTACGCACATTATTGACATTATGTGTTCCCATGTTATATTTTACTAGCTTTTACCCGCGGCTTCGCTCGCGTTAAATTCGGGGTAACACGGTTCCCCTTGCTTCCTACATTGAAAACTGCCAAATGTCCCATACAAAATTTCACCCCCTCTTTTGAAGGGTTGGGGGCGGATTTCCAAATAAAAAATGATGCACTATTTTTTTGTTAGTCACAAATAGTCGGCATACCAATTTTTAGCTTTCTACCTTGAAAATTGCGGAATGCTCCATACAAACTTCCATCCCCCATTTTAGGGAAGTGGGGGGTTAGAAAGAGACAAAAAGTAGCCTATGTCACTCTCCAACCCTTCAACTATCTTCACTTAAACACGAATCACGTCAATTTAGAGAAATTAAATTTGACTTACTACACCCCTAGACGTCGTAAGGACATTCCAATTTTGGAATCTCTAGACCCAGCGGTTTGGGCTTTTGACACAAGTAAGTAGTTCATATACCTACACAGAATAATATTTATCTTAGGCATCATTCCGGGAACGAAATACTGAAATAAAAGCGTTCGCTAGTAAATTACTTATAATAATTCGATGAGTACCATATAATTATTGTTATGTTAAAATCATTTTAAGATTTACAGCCGTTGTGCAATTTGAACTGATTTTTCAAGAAATTTAACTGTAAAATCACACTAATTAACTGTTTACGGTAAAAGTAAACGGTAGCTATGTTAGTTTAATTGCAATGTTTAAAACTGTGTTAATGATATGCTGAAATGGGGTTGGGGTTTAATTTATTAACCTTAACACGTATGTACTTATAAGTACATATTTGTTATTGTAACGTGTGAAATGGAAATTGGGCATGTCGTGAAATGTAACTTTTTTTTGTAAGAGGTTTTTCGTCCCCCGAGCTAGACCATTAAATCATAGATATGCTCTGCCACTCGATTTTTTTTATACCACAAAGTTGGCAAACAAGCATACGGCTCGCCTGATGGTAACCAAAGCGTCACCGTAGCCTATAGACGCTTGCAATACCGGGGGTCACGCGTTGCCAACCCTCCCAACCCAACCCTCCCAAGTGGAGCTCTGAGGAGCTTACTCACCGTAGAAACACAACACAACATGGCCGAGACTAATGCTATTTGCCTACGATCTTCTGTTGGTGTTAGCTGTGGAAAGGTGGAGGTCCTTCCCCAGACGGGCTGCTCCGATTTGAGCGGATTATCCGCTGTGCCCACCTCTCTTAAAAGAAATGCAGGAAGTTTCGAATATTCTTGTTTATTACGTCTTCTTACTGAAAATGTTCAGTGATATGTCGATTCCACCCCTATTTCAGGCTTTCTATGTCAGACATAAAAGCGCGATAATGCCCTGTAATGAAATTCTAAAGAAATAAATACTTACTGTAACTAATTGACACATTATCAAACTAAAAGAATGAAACAATACCAGTAATGATTTTCAAGCAAAAACTGGCAAATGACAAGAATTTATGCAAATAAAAAAAAAAACAATTACATCGGTATTAAACGTATTGTGTGAATGTTTCATACAATAGTTCGGTATTTGTATTGTGTATGTAATAACATAATTACTAAACGACGAATGATAAGATTAACACGCCAATGTAGGACATTTTCAACGTAGTATTTATGTATTAGTTATGTAGCTATTTGACGCTGTCAAGCTCAAATAAGGAAGGGGTTTTTTCTTTTTCAAGTTACGACTTTACTAGCTTTTTTGCCCGCAACCTCGTCCGCGTGTTGTTCCGGACCTGTTCCCGTGGGAACCACATTGAATTTCGGGAAAAGCTATAGCCTATGTCACTCCCTGATAATGTAGCTATCTACTGGTGAAAGAATTTTTGAAATCGGCCCAGTATTTTCGGAGCCTATTCAATTCAAACAAACAATCAAATCTTTCCTCTTAAAAATATTAGTATAGATTCATTCTTGTTCGTTGTAATTAAACAGTGTCATGTATTGAAGATAATATACAAATACTTCAAAGCAGCTTAGCTTATTCATGTTGTCTCGACTCAGTATACATACAGTCACAGACTAAAAAATTTTCAGAGAAGTCGAATTTTAGTCATCACGACAATGCACTTTTAATAGTTCATAATCACTACTCCACTCACTATGCACTTTTATCAATGTTTGCTTTACATTAAACATCAATACTATAAATCAAACCTTAACACACTAGAAATTATTTTTGTTATCACGAGTGTAAGTGACGCTATGGAATTGGCTCCAAAATCCCAGGAAGAGTTTTATGAGAAAAGTTGTTGTCGCCGTTGTCAACAACGGCGACCTCAGATAGACAATAAGCAATGAAGCTTATTGACGTCCCAGGGGAGAAAACTACAGCTGTCTGGTAACTCACAACGAATTTAATCAGAAAGAAGATAGTCGGAGTAGGAAGTATCGAAAGGACTTCCCTCCTCAACAACTACGTGAGAAACAGCAATTTGAAGCAAAAGGCAATAAAAATGAGTAACATATTTTAAAGTGAATAATGTCCCCTTTAAACACGAGTAGGTACGTTGAAAGCAGTATCAATATAAAACAATTGGAAATTGAAAGTGTCCTTGTATTTCAATATACGATTGCTGAATAGTTGTTCGTTGTTGAAACAGTTGGCCAGTTACCATTTATAGGTACCTCTCACTATTAAACAAATAGGGTTTTCCTTACAAGTTATTAATATAGGGCAACTTTACGAAATCGATACATAATGTATTATTTATTTACTCAAGATGCGTGGTATTAGGGTTTGTACACAAAACTGCGGGCTGAAAATTACGGGTTTGAACTTGCGAATTTGGTACTATTACTGGCCGGCCATGAACGTTTGGCTTTGCGTCAAGTAGTGGCGGAGTTTATAATACAATGATTATTTAAAATTTTCTAAAGACAACAGTTTTGGAGATATAGACTAAACCACCGTGTTTAACAATGCACGTTTAAATGTAAATAATTCGCAAACGGATCAATGTATTGATATGTTCTTCCCATGCCCTCAATATTTTTAAAAGACCTATCAAAAGTCAACGGACACAATAGGATAAGCGCGCAATTTTTTTCTTTTTCTTAAATCGACTATTCAGTTTCGGTTGTACTGACTGACACCTTCTTCTGATACACCGGACAGTTGCGGGAGCGTAGGCCTCTCAGTTCTCACCGCCAAAATTTAGTGCTTACCTAGGGACGGCTACTGTCGACGCCCAAACAGCGACCAATTCCCTGAGGAGGGCTCGACTCGAACCTTGGTCTATGGCGACGCGCTGGGGGAAGGCGAACGGATTGGAGAAAAAAAAACATTCTCATTTTACATTTAGGGAAGGCACGCACAAAAGATTAATTTTAAAGATTTTGTTTTACCACTTTGTTAGCATGGTTAATATGTATAGGCTTGCAAAATTAGTTTTCTAATAAGCGTCTTGGCGCGGCGCTAGACCGCAAACAGACGGACATGACGAAACCAAGGGTTCCTTGTTTACTACGGAACCCTAAAAAAATAATTTCAAGTAAGTAAATTTAATTTATTAAATCATTTTAACATTTTGAATCAATAACGGAAAATAAATTATTTAGTAAATCTAAAATTGTACGTAGTGTAATTGCTTTTATAAAATCGAAATTTACTTTATTGATTGAGATTAGTCCGCGGCTTCGTTTAGCTTAGACTATTAGAAGCATAAACCTAAAAACTAATAATTAATTCAAGGCCTATTAACACTAATTGATAAAAATAAAAAACTATTGCCTAAGACTGCAATTCCATTGGGAACGAACGATTAAGTTAATACTTTCATATTATCTATACTATTTTGATATTATTTAAGTTGTTTCTAATCTACATAAGTAAATGTAAAAACCTCGTGGTGTCACAGCGAGGGCTGGGCTAAAAATTAAACCTTTTGGTTGCGTTTCGTAGCCAAAAATAATAATTCCTGAAAAATACAATCCGGGGTCTTCAAATCTCGAGTAAATAGGTTTTTTCTAGGTGAGCGCGTTACCAAATACTATAGAAGACTAATACGCACAGCTCTTGACGTTTCTCATACAATGACTTGGCAACCTCCGTTCACCTCATGCCGCTAGGGGCGCTATAACATTTTGCATACAAAAAACCTCCGTTCACCTCATGCCGCTAGGGGCGCTATAACATTTTGCATACAAAAAACCTACGTTCACCTGATGCCGCTAGGGGCGCTATAACATTTTGCATACAAAAAACCTCCGTTCACCTCATGCCGCTAGGGGCGCTATAACATTTTGCATACAAAAAACCTCCGTTCACCTCATGCCGCTAGGGGCGCTATAACATTTTGCATGCAAAACGCACAAAAGTTTTGAAATCGTTCACCTCATGCCGCCCTCATGCCGTAGGAGCGCTAGTGTCGCGTCTTGCCCGAATTCTTCCGAAGCTGTGCGTATTAGTCTTCTATAGTATTTGGTGTTAGATCGTAGACCACAGCGGTGCTTACTATCAGGCACGCTGTGGTCAAACGCAAACCTATTTTAGGTAAAAAAAAAACAAATGTCAAATGTCACACCATAAGCTTTATTTGTAATTTTTTTTTCGGATACAGTTTATAAAAAAAAGGAAACTCAATTTTGTTTATTCTTTTTTATTTAATTACAGAAGGAAAAAATTTCAAAAATACGTGTACATTCTCATTTTGCCCCCTCTATTTAAAAAGCAAATGAAAATGCAACCATTTTTTTATTTATTTTTTTTATCCAAAACATGTAGGTATGTACTTATATTGTTTTAAATAATTAGTTAATATTATCAACTTAATTTCTATTGACATCCGAAATGTGTAAGTTTGTCGAGTTCTCCATTGGTACGAAAAACGTGGTTTGGACGACCGACTGTTTATGACACGAATATTAGCCTTTTAGACGGTCATCAGTAGATAACATTTTACAGTTGCAACATAAAATTGCAGTCAGTGTGCGGTGGGCATGCTTCACTGAGTGGAAGATCAGGTTTAAAAACATTACTCCGTTGGAAGGTCGGTGAATGATATTATATTAAAATTGCCGTCGTTAAATAACATTTATTTTGTGTATGATGACACTTTTACATATTTTCATGTACCAACTCTTTGGCCATATTGGCCAGAGTATTTCAAGTTCTCGCGGTAGAACTCGCGCAAGTCTGAGGTTTTCTGCAAACAGCTGCGAGTACAAGAAATAGACTGAAGTGATAATTTGCTAGAATTGATGTGATAGAGATGAGCTCGATGGCGTCGTTTGGTCTCGCTTAATCGTTAAGCCAAGTTGGTTACCTTCAGGGGAATTGAAAACACTTGCCTATTAATTTTTGGTCACTTTATCTCGCCGCAAGTTCGAATCCTGCGCAAGGCAAACATTTTGTGTACATGAACATATCTGCATATCTGTTTGCCTTGCATTGGTCTGGGTGTTTTCTATGTAAAAAAAGTATTTATTTCCAGAAAAAAATATTTATGTGTGTTTATAAGCAATATATTACTCATAGTACAAGCTTAGTTGCTTAGTTTGGGGCTAGATGGCGTTGTGTGATTCGTCCAAGAATATTTATTATTTATTGACTTTGACCAAATCATAATATTTATGTATCTGTGTCAATTCTAGTGACTTCTGAGGCATTTCATTAGCGATGCAAATTGTTCACATGTTTTATAACGACTTTAAACGTATGAGCTCATCATTATGTAACACTTTCCCTTGTTACCGGTTCATGATGGTCATTTGCGAAACTTGTACACATAAGCGTATGTTAAGCTTGACACATTCAACTTCACTTCTTTACCTGTGACGGGAATAAAAGTAGCCTAGAATCCACATGGGGATCGAGGAGTATCCAAGTGGAATGAGTGATTCTATTCTAACATCGGTAAGAGACGACCTCCGTGGCGTAATGGTTACCACGCCAGACCGTCACCTAGGAGGTCCCGGGTTCGATCCCCGGTCGGGTCATGATGAAAAACGAACTTTTCCTGATTGGCCTCGGGTCTTGGGTGTTTATCTATATATGTATTTGTTATAAAAATATAATATCGTTGAGTTAGTATCCCTTAACACAAGTTTCGAACTTACTTTGGGGCTAGCTCAATCTGTATGAATTGTCCCTATATATTTATATTTATAAAGAATTTTCCGAAACCCCCGGAAAGTCGTATACCTATGTGACGCGCAAACGAAGTTTTTCCTTGTACCTACATAGAAAATGGAACTGAATCGATAAGCATCGAGAACTGATGCGGATTGTTGCAAATACATGACATGCAATTAATTGCGCAAGAACTCGCAGGAACTGTCGTGCAATCTGATGCTCGATCCTGCGTATTCACTTGCTTTGTTTACATATTTGCAACTTATTGGCTGTCAAATAGAGAGGCTGGCAATTTCTCGCAGCAATATATTGCTGGTAATATGAACGCGGCTAGACATTAAAACAATATTTTAAGGTGTACTTTTTATACACATAAAATTCAAGACAAATTATCTAAGTCGTAAGCTTGAAGCGACGCGTAGTTAAGCATTATAATGATTTGAACACTGTTATACAACAAGATAGAAGCCGCAACTGTGTTGTCCTGAGTCTAATTTCACAGTACACGATAAAATAGATGTTTTCCATGGGGTGACGTCACAACGGTGCTCAATCATGGCCGCCGCATTTCGGTTCTTGTAATCCATCCCTAATCCATTGTAATCCATGCAGAAATAAAATATTAAAAATTGGTTAATGAAAAATATATATTGTAGAATTTATTGTTTACCTATCTATATCCAACATAATAGGGTAAAATTACAATGATATACTAATAATAACATTTTTTTTTTAAATAAACTGATATTAAAATTACACTACATAATGTTATCATTACAAGTTTGCAACTGTCAAGTTTACTTACCCGAATTAATGATTTGTAAGAAAGCAATACCCTTTCACACGTACCTACCAATACCGAAAGAAAGAATCGAAGAAAGATGAAAATATGTTTATTACCTCAACTTCTATAAAGATTTTATATCTTCGAATTAAAAAAATAGTGCATTTGATCATTCTACGCTTCTTCTACGGCCCAGATTTTACGTAAAGTACTTATTTCAAAATACAAATATAACAGTTTGTCGTTTTAGTTTAATAGTTATGTAGGGCATATCGGAAGGGCATATTTTCTGTAAGTGTGGGAAGTAGTAACCGTTTAGATGCATATTGTAAAACCATGGAACGAGATTCGATATCGCGTAGTAGAATAGGAAAATCAAACAGCAAATCAATATCAACAAAAAAAGATTTTTTTATAAATTAGGCACCTACATTCTTAAACCGCCCACGACGCGACTCGAGTATCTTAGTTGCTCGTGAGTAGTTTTCATAGTTTTGCCTATATACGCACACGACGCAACGCGTCGCGAGTTCTCGACCACCGGGCCTTTCGATGTGAACCTAAGTAATTATTTTCTTTATTTATAGAGTAATTTTTAGGCATGGCAACACTGATTTATGTCATTGACACTACTAATAATTGTAGAAACAAAAATAAATAAAAAATAAAGCTTGAACAAAAGAATAACTGCGTTGAGACAGTAGCGTCGGTGACCAAAACAAAAGACGGCACAACGGTTACCGTTCGTCTGCGGTTGCCGTTCCGGGTCGGCGGCCATCCGGAAATGTCGACCATCTGACAGTGGACGCTATGACATCTGTCTAAGGGTTCACCATAAAAGTTATACCAAATATACAAATGATTCGAGATCGCCGCCTTGTCAACGAAGGTCGTCAAGATGGCGACCTCGGATCCTCACCGTACCACGTTGCTTTTTTAAAGTGTACTTTTTTGATAAAAAGTGTTCATTTAAATACTCGACATTGGCGAAATTGTCAATGTGTCGTCAAGACACGACAGAAACGCCATTAATTAAGAAAAGAAAGAAAGAATATACAAATTATTTATTACTAGCGAAACCCGCACAAATTAGTTTGCCTGTATACCGCTTTCCCGTGGGAATTTTCGTATGTATTATACATAAAACCCTTCCTATTGAATCACTATATCTATATCAATTTTAATGATCTAAGCATACATACCGCTTATGGACAGACAGACGGGGAAGCGACTTCATTTTATACTATGTACAGATAAAGAAGAATAACATTAAACGTCGATTTTTATAACGTCCTGATAACTTAGAGATATCCTAACTGTCAGATAAAATGTAACAAAAATTAATACAAAAACTGTCACTTGAATTGAACTTGTTAGGAAAATTGTGTAAAGTGCCAGAAGATTATATCTAACCGTTATTTATTAAAACTCATTTATCTCAGTCACATTTATTTTCAACTGGTGCTAAATTCTCTGACAAATCTGAAAAAATGTATGACAGAATTTCAAGTGCTAAAAATATTGATATTTTAGCACTTGAAATTCTGCAGTTACTATGTAATTTATACGTTCAGTGTCATACATTTTTTTTTCGTGTAATCCATGTCGATTGTAGCAGATTTGAAGATAGTTATGACCTAATTGTTCCTGGGATATATAACATTTAAAGACGGCATTTTAATTGAAAATGGTTGCTAGTTCATCAGCATCAAGAAATGTGTCAGTTATGAGCACAATAATAAATACTATTTTAGTAAAGTTGACTTTTATATGACAAGAAGGAAAAATTTAAAGCACCAAAATCCTTACTTTTTTTTCTGGAATTATTTTTCTATTACTTCAGACTAGTTCAGACAACCATAACTTTCCTCAATTCAGGAATCACCGGATTAACTCGAAAAAACATTGTAATTGCTAAATTAGATAATCAATGCATTTATGAAAACGGAAAGTTAACTATTTTTAATTGGAGATTAGCTCCAAGGCTGATGGATTATAGCAAGGAAACTAATGTAGGAAGCAATTTTATTATTTTAATAATGATACATACATACATATGCATGTCATATCAACAATGCATATAAAAACCCTAGCGAAACCCGCGCAACTTCGTTTGCTCGTATCCCGCTTTCCCATAGGAATTTTGGAAAATTCCCATAGGAATTATGTCTTCCTCATAAATCACTCTATCCATCCCTAAAAACTGCATTAAAATCACACAGTTTCCCGGTTTTTTTGAAGTTTAAATCTACTCGGAAAACTCAAAAAATATGTCATTTTTAAAGAAGAAAAACTTTTTTTATTAAACTTTTACGATTTTGAGTTTCCCTAGGTGAATATGTTACAGCCAAAGTGATTAAATTGCTATTATACATAATGACTGGTCATTATATATAATTACCAAATTGTCTAGACTCTAGACAATGTGATAAATTAATCACATTGCCGGACAAAGTGATTAATTTACTTGTTTTATTACTTTAACCAAATCGTCGAAGATATTAAATATAATTGCTAGTTAATGTGATTAATTCTGTGTCATTTATCACTTTGTCTAAATTGAGTAGACATTATAAATAATGACTGGATAGTATATATAATATCCGGATTTATTACTTTGGCTGTAACATAATAATATATGTAAATTATATGTAGGTATAATTTATTTTAATGTAGGGTAAATGCGTAGTTGTGGTCGTGGGACACTAATTCATTTTCTTTTGGATTATAAAAGAACTAGGGTGCGATTTTGTAATTACATATATTATTTAAAGCTAAAATATTCTAATAATAATATTCTGATACATGAATAAAAATTTAAATAATTCAAGAAAAAAATATTTTAGGATCGGCATTTAGTCATATTTTATATTTCATATGTAAATTAAAATTATCGTCATAGACTTGTATAATGTGCGTGACCTTAATTAGCTATTTAAATAGGAATTCAAAGTTTATTCCTAATATTAAAACTCGAATAATTTCAAGATTCGCATAATACCATGACCCAAATAAATGGTAATTATTCAGTTCACGAGTTTTGGAGATATAAACATACATCAACACGCACATGTTTTAACAACACCTACACATTTTAATAGCTATTTTATAACAATTTACAACATAACATAAAATTTGTGATTTGTGTCTCTGCCAATCCGCATTGGAGCACAGCGTGGCAGAGCACGCTCTAATTCGATTCGATTGACAGTTGACTAGTTGGCAGTAGGTTTGTCAACTTACAATGTTGACTTGTTTTGCAAAATGTACACATTTTAGTTTTGATTCGTCATTCATTCATCCTTTTGATTCATCATTCATGTGATCATCGATCTTTCATGAAAGTTTATTATGAATAATAAACTAGTTACCTCGGCTCCGTTCGCGTGATCAAGGAGAAGTGCAAAATCGAAATTTAAAGTTAAAATCGTCTTTATTGCTGGTCCCGAAGTAAGATAAAGTTTTTCAAATAAACACAGATAGAAAAGAAAAAAAAAAGTTTATTTGGAATACTATTTCCATTCAATTTTAACTTAAAATGACATAACTAGGTACGTATTTGACCTATAATAAAATTTATTTACTTCACATTCATATGAAGTCAAAAAATCCCACAAATGCATCAGAAATAGTTTCTGTAAGCTCAATGTTACATTGACATTTACATTTATTGCGATCACGAATTCGCAATATTCCATCCGAAACATCGAAACCAACCCAAAAAAATTACAAAACCTGTCTAAAACCTGCAAAAGTAACAAAAACTATGCGTTAATACCCAAAAACGTCGGTGACACATACGGACATTATAACTTTAAAAACAAATAAAGCGTTAATAGTAAGAAATCAATGAGAGACTTACCTTGATAATCTGTGTTATATTTTGATAGCTGCCGTACGTCAACAAAGACTAACAAAAGCCTTTAACTTGTCTGTGATCGTTGTGAAAACAGTACAAAACAAAACGTCACACTAAACCTGGCACAATATACACAAATATAAAAAAAAAATGCAAATTTCGCAAAATTCAACACTGGCAATCGAATTCGTTTTTTAAAATTGGAACGCGTCGTCGCGTGCGCTCGCGTAGAGAATCGCGCGCAACACTGACTTGAGTCGATCGGCCATTTTCTTGGCGCGTGGTGGGGTATAAATATAGTAATAGGAAAAAAAGGCTTTGCTAAAGTAGCCTTATTTCAGAAACGGCGTGCGCTATCCAAACCTATTAGCCGGTCCGTAATTCTTTAGCTGATGGATCTGATTCTTGCTTTTTTTGATCATGTCCTTTATAACACGGCTGTCATACGGCAGTCAGAGCGTGTTCTATTGCCGGACCAAACATCTATGTGATGACAAGTTTTAATGTGTAGTATTTAAAGTATTTTGCTTACAATTATCGTAATAAATTAGAAATAAGTATTAAATAAGAATTATAACGAAGAAATTCGACGGAGAACCAAAGTTTCAGATTTAGCTCTCAAAGTCAGCAAGCTGAAGTGACAATGGGCCGGCCACATCTTCTGCCGTGCTAGCGATGGCAGGTGGGCGAGGAAAGTCTTGGAGTGGAGGCCGCGCGTAGGGAAGCGAAGTGTAGGGCGTCCCTCCAGATCATCCAGATGGACAGACGACCTCAAGAAGGCGGCTGGATGCGGAAAGCGGAGGATCACATTTGGGGAAGGCATTGGGAAAGGCCTATATCCAGCAGTGGGTAGATACAGGCTGATGATGATGATGATCATTAAATTAGAGTTTAGAGTGGGAGGGTCTAGCTACTACACTATAAATATGATTACTTTTATGGGCTAGTTCGACCGTGACAGTACCTACCACCCTCTTTACATAATATCGACGTGAAAAAACAGTGATTAGGTGGACACCAGGGGGTCCACCCATGGACACCCGCCGGCCGGGTTGCGGATTTATCACCAGTGCCCGCGATCCCGCCACTGTAAAGGCGGAGAAGGTGGCAGACAGTCAGGTTTTTAGTCGGTATCCTCATTGGCTAGAGAGGTGAACCCGACAGACCCCAGTCGCTTCCCCAAGTGGCGGGACATGCAGTAATGCATTTTCCTGACTTTAACCAGAGGGAACTTAGTATTTGACAGGCCTGGTGGCCGAGTGGCTAGCAATGGTCACTTTATCTCGAGGACCGCGGGTTCAATTCCTGCTCACGGTAAACATTTGTGTGCATGAACATGTCTGTTTGCCTTGGTCTGTGTTTTCTTTGTATAATAAGTGTTTATTTACAAAAAAAAAGTATTTAAGTATATTTATCAGCAATCTAGTACCCATAGTACATACAAGCTTAGTTGCTTAGTTTGGGACTAGATGGAATTATGTGATTCGTCCAAGAATATTTATTATTACCGTCAATTTTCATAGGCAACAGCGACATTTTGGTGCCTGGCGGATGAACTAAAATAAAAAATAAAAGTGGCGTCCATATTGTACTTCACATAATGTCACATATTTTAGTTATTTATTTACTTAAAATGTAAATAAAATACAGATTGGATACTTTAATACTCAAAATTTGATGCATTAAGTCGGATGGGGCATTTTGGGGCGCTAACAAAAAAATATAATTCAGAAAATAAAGGGTAGGGTATACATACTATGTACAGCTATAGTTGGAATTTTATTTCATCCGCCAGGCACTGCAGTGGCAACACTTTCCATAGATGCCGATTTCACCCCGGAGTCGCCATCTCTATACCTACCAATATTACTTGATATTACTATCCTCTTTGGTTACACCAGTGAGCTCATTGGTCTACAGTTCTATACTCTCGCAAAGTTGAGCGGAAACAAAAGTGTTTATGGTCTTCATTCCATTTTCATCTTCACTTTTCCTTTGTCTAACTTAACGCTTCAATTCATTTCCGTCAACTTCTCCAGAGTAGATAGAGCACGCATTTTAAAAGCTTTGAGTTTCTTGGATTTATTAATGAATCGTGATGTAATTCACACAGGAGATTTGGTACCATATTTCATCATTATGGTATTCATCGAATCGAGACAAAGGTAGGTAACCTGATGGTAAGCAAACAAAGAAATCACCCATTGCTTCTTAGTATTAGATACGCCTACTATAAAATAGTAGAGAAAGGAAGAAATATTTATACGATTTAAGTTTTTTTTATATCAATAAGGTGGAAAACAAGCATACGGCCCGCCTGATGGTAAGCAGTCACCGTAACCTATGGACGCTTGCAATACCAGGGGTATCACTCGCGCGTTGCCGACCTAATAAAAAAGTATTTATTTATACTTAATATAAAAAAAATTCGTTGAATGTGTTGTGCTCAAATCTCAAAAACAGCTGAACCGATTTAGCTAATTCTTTTTTTGAATATTCCTTGAAGTACAAAGATGGTTCTCACGGAGAAAAAATTTTTAAAAATCCCACGGGAAAGCGGGGTACATGCAAACGAAGTTGCGAGGGTTTCGCTAGTACCTAGTAAATTAAATAAAACAAAATTGCAAGTTGAATGAAAACTTTAAAAATTATGTGTCGTTAAAACAAGGTGATAACCTGATAACACGACGACGGATGGGATGACAGATTGTGCCAAAGAAAAATACAACGCCATCTGTTGACAGTTATCTGAAATCGAAATTACGAAAACCCATGGAGTACAAGGTATTTGGTACAAGCCATTTCGAAAACCTTAACAACTTTTTAACGCCATCTTTTGTCGATTTCAATAAAATAATCTTTCAAAGATTTCCTAGTTGTTTCACTAGATGGCAGCATCAGTACTCTGATAATTGTACGTAAATCAAAATCTGTGATTTGTAAATAATTAAAAACATTGATGTAGTTGATTAGATGCGCCTTTTTAAATTTATTAATCAAATACCTGTTTTGCTGCATGGTGTTAATTCCTCACAAACGAAGTCGGAGATAAAAGTACAAGGTTACAGCAAAATTAGTTTTAGATGAATCAATTTTTTTAAAATGAAAATGTAAAGAAAAAATATCAAGAAAAGAAAATTTGAAATGAAATTTGACTACACCATCAAAATACTTAGTTCCATAAGCTGCACTGCATGGACTGTCAATCTGTGATCGTCTTTATTATTTTTAGCTTTCTAACTGCCAGTTTCTGAAATGCGTGTTTAAAGTTAATGACATATTAAATTATAGCTATCTATAGAGTGGTAGAGCCCGAGCCTAGCGATTACCATGAACTGGCCTAGTACCACCTCCCAGAATATCGACAACGTATTCATAGGTGAAGATCTTGTAATCGTGGATGTCCATGGGCAGGCGGTCAGCGGTGATTGCTTAGCACGTGTTTCCTCCTCCGCCATAAAAAAAGCAACCACGGTCAAACTAAAGAAGAAAAAAAGAGATGACTGAGAACTTCACGTGAAATTGTTTTTTTTTATACTACGAAGTTGGCAAACAAGCATACCGCCTGATGGTAAGCATCACCGTAGCCTATCTATAGACGCTTGCAATACATCACTCACGCGTTGCCATCCCTCCCAACCCCCCCAAGTGGAGCTCTGGAGACCTAACTCACCGTAGGAACACAACATGGCCGAGGCCGAGAGCAATGCTATTTGGCTACGATCTTCTGTAAGGTGGAGGTGCTTCCCCAGACGGACTGCTCCGATTTGAGCGGATTATCCGCTGTGCCCTACCTCTCTTTAATTAAAATGTTGTGTTTCAGAAATTGGCTGTAAGAGACACAACGGTTGGAATGTTTGGTATGCTTGTCCCGAACAACAATTTGATGGTAAGTAAGTGCTTGATGATCAATTTTTATTATTTAAATACAATCACTTCTGACAATAAATCATAAGGTTTCGCATTAGTAGGTTGCAGTTTATCTATCAAAATTTGATGGAATAAGAGGTATTTTCTATAAGATGTATAAATAGATGTAATTATTAATTTCGATTATTATCGTATTAGTAAATCCATTAGTCGTAGGACCTCAAGTTCAATTATTCCTTCCGCGATGATTCTTTGAGTACTTAAACACATTGCAAACTTATTCTTAATTTTAAAAAAGACGCGCAATGACGCACGGTCGCAAAACGCATACAGCCATATAAATTGTTTAATGTTGGAAGTACTGGCACAATATAACTTTAAGAAGGTGGACGTTGCAAACCATCTTGCGAACGCTGTTTTAAAAAATACAGTATTTTTTTTATAGCTGGCCAGTGCTTTTTTTCTTTACGCTGTTATAAAAAAACTTTGTAAATTAAGGAATCAGTGAAAATGTTGTCATTTAAACTATGGTTGTGCGCGCCAATTTTTCTAAGCAGTGTTGTGGTGACAATGTACAGCAGTAAAGCAATCGAGGGATTTCCTGCTGGGTTGTTGTACGATTGTAAGTTTTTTTTTGTAAAGTTTGCTGTCTTTGTGTATTTTTTTTAAATCAGTCCTTATGCATTTTGTTCGACGGCAATTTATTAAAACTCCATACCTTACGCTGCATCAAAGAGCGTGGCATGTTGAATCTCATATTATTGGTCAATTAAAACAATTTGTTCTGACGATTTAGGTTACCGTACTAAAAAGAGAATAAAAAAAACTGAATAGAATTATAGAACGGACCTATTGCCTTTTTTTGTTTACTCCTTCGTCCCAGTCAGTCTTTTTTTATAGCCATCGTATTTTCAAGTCTTTAACTTTGATACCACTCATATAAAATGAAAGACGTTCCGGATACGTCCACATGCCTACTTCACAATTAGGTGAACTAACAAAGTATTTAGATAAGCAAGCTCCCTTATGGAAAATAAATTGAAGGTGTGTGCAGATGATGAGATTAATAGGTTTTTGTAATATAAATATGAATTTAACTATTGGAAATATTATAAGAATAGCATCTTAAATATTTAAATTTATTAAAAAACCATTGACTGATACTACAGTAGGTAGGTATAATCTCAATGGTAAAACCACTAAAAACAATCAAATTGCAGCGCCCTTGCATCATTAGTTTAGTGAACATTTAAAAGTAGTTACAACATCTAATGAAGCAATGTAAATTATGATTATTATGACTTTAAAAGAATAGGAAGAAAAGATAGGGAGTAATAAAAATAATGTTAAAGGACAAAAGTCAGACACAAAGAAACAAGTTAACCGTAAATGATTGCTAGCCATTTCGCGATGCACCATGATTAAAATGTCAATGACATTTTAAACAATAAGGAAGATTATTTGGCGATAGTTCATTTAAGGATGTCCCACGTATTACAGAGACATATTATAAGTAGTTGTCGCTTCTATGTAAAAGTGATTAATGAATAATAATAATAATTTAATAATTTCTTTATTGTTCTCTCTTATAATATTAATTACAAATAATATTTTAGTCTTAGGTTTATTATACATTTAATATGTTGTTTATAAGAGACTGGTGCCTGTGGTAGGCTGTTAGGCCTGTGTTACTAATCGACAGATTTGTGCTTCTAATCCTGGTGTATGTACAATAGACCAAGGAGAGGCAAGGTAGAGAACTAAGAAACGATTTTGGTGCTATTTTAGAAAAAAACATTGTTTCGTTTTATGTAAATGTTTTTATAGCACTAAATAAAATATTTTTCTTTCTTTCTTTTTCTTCTAACAAAGATTATTTTAAATTTTATTTATTTCATCTCACAAACAAAAGATTACACTATAGAATGCATTTTACTAATTCTTACCGATTGTGTGAGATGCTTGTGCCTGAAGTAGGCTTGAAAAGCCTGTATTACAGGTATTATGTTAATAAAGCATCGTTATGAAACTTTGTAACTACATAGTACATACAATATTTTGAAAACTTAATAAGAGATTAATTAAGAGAGGTAGGGCACAGCGGATAATCCGCTCAAATCGGAGCAGCCCGTCTGGGGAAGGACCTCCACCTTACAGAAGATCGTAGCCAAATAGTCTCGGCCATGTTGTGATCCTATGGTGAGTAAGTTCTCCATTGGGGGCTTAGAGGGGTTGAGAGGGTTGGCCACGCGTGAGTGATACCACCGGTATTGCAAGCGTCTTTAAGCTACGGTACGGTGACGGCTTACCATCAGGCCAACCGTATGCTTGTTTGCCACCTTTGTCATATTAAAAAAATACAAATCTGGTTACCTCTTTCATTGGGTTGACCGTACATATTGATCAATTATTATGATTATATATATTTGTGGTAATGGCATTAAATATTTATTAAAAATCCCTTTATTATATAGATTCTTTAATATTTTATAAATTTTTTCCTCATTACTATTATACTAGCTGTTACCCGCGGCTTCGCCCGCGTAAAAATTTGCCTATGTTGGGCTCTGTACCCCTGACTTATATGTTTACAAATTTCAATAATGATCGGCTGCTTAGTCAAGCCGTGAAGAAATAACAAACAAACTCACTTCCTCATTTATAATATTAGTATGATTATAGTTACCTTATAATTTTTAATAATAATTAGATAAAGTAACAATGACTTAAACCTTGTTTAGTTTTGGATCTGTGGTTTTGGTAAAATGTATTTTATTTGTCCAGGATTTATTTATTCCTGACCTTAAAATAACCAAAAAGGAGAACGTAAATATTGAAGTGTGCTTAACAAAATGTTATCTTTTCATACATTAAACAGTAATCGGAATATGGTGTGTTGTTGGGCAATTTGTAACACTTCCGTTTCTCTGAGGCACCTTTTCTTATATGGTATTATTTGCATATCAATTGCGGTTTTCCGAAAAATGGGACAATGTCATTGCCCATACTGCTGTTAAAATATATTTAATAAAAGCCGCTGCACGAACTCTAGTTGCCAAAGGGAAGAAAGGCCGTAGACATAAACAATAAAAAATAAATAATACAATTTTTAGTAGATTTACAGGAAATACTTTTGACGACAATATTTTTTATTCTACTAGCACTTCCGACATGAATGGCCAACAGGCCATTTGTGCCAGTTGAGTTTCTTGCGGCACTTCTTTTCACCGCAAGAAACTCAACAGTTATTTTTAAAAACAATATAAAAGTATTTAAAGATTTTATATAGTGATCATATTTGAGAAATCAAAGTCTCAATCGTCTCACAAAATATCTAGTACGCCACCCGTATCGATAGTAACAATAATCATGATCTCCTCAATTACAGGCCCCGGTTCTCGAGAGCCAGCTCTCATTACACCATCAGCCCTAAAACAGCTGACCATCAGAGTAATAGGCGCGAAGAAAACTTCAACGTCGAAGGAATTGGTATACAACTATTACCAGACGAGCGCTCTAGCAAAAGATCCCACCATGGACTACCGTAGGAAGACCGTAATGTATGTCGGTGGTTGGATGGACAGCCCCAACTTCCCTTTCGCCTACGCCATGAAGAAACACTACTCAAGGGTGGGGTATAATGTCTGGTTGATTGATATTAACCGGTTTACCACTATGTACTATGCCCCGTAAGTATTTTTTACATAAAATAACCTAAAGTATGCGTCAAAACTTAGGCTTATTTGTATTTATATTGTCAGTGGTACTGTACTTTTATCCCGTAAAAATATCACAATCCAATGCAAAATCGAAAATATTTATCTACTGTTTGTAGGTGGCGCTGCATGGTACTGTAATCGCCAAATCATAATAATTCCTTTGGCGACCAACGGATGACGTCAATCGTGTTATGATTTAAAATAATTAATATTGTAATCATAAATGTTAATTTCAGAGCCGCGCGCATGATGCGTGAAGTTGGTAGACGCGCAGGTGAAATGTTGGCCAACGTGACTGCACACAACACTCGTTTTGACCCAAAGAAATTCGAAATGATTGGACTTAGCCTCGGAGGTCAAACTATAAGTTTCATAGCGAAACATTATAAAGCTATAACAGGACATAAGCTGTTGAGACTAACAGCGTTAGACCCTGCTGGGCCGTGCTTCAGAAATCTAGGCCCAGAGGACAGGTTAGATGACTCAGACGCCGACAGAGTCGACGTAATAGCGACCAACATCGACGGGTTTGGAATGGCGGCACCTGTTGGTCATGTTAATTTTTATGTCAACGGTGGAGAGTACCAACCCGGGGATGTAGTTTGGGCACCATGCACTGTATTATGCAGTCATATGCGAGCTTTTACTATATGGATAGCAATGCTGGAAAATCCCCATTCTTTCATAGGTATGAAGTGTGATTCTGTACAGCAGGCCAGAAACAAAGAATGCTATGATAGAGTGCCATTAATTACCAATGTAGCAGGTGTGAATACTGACTTTAGTAAACCTGGCATATTTTATTTGCCCACTCTAAATTATTATCCATATTACATGGGTAAGAAAGGATTGCAAAAGAGTGCTGAAGCGTATCGTCTAGAATTGAAAAATATGAATGCAAAAGATGTAATGGTAGTGTAATTTAGTTATAGAAATACTATATAGTAATGGAAAGTATGAGATAGGTAAAATGTTGAGGACGATCGCTTTAAATATCAATATTTATTTTATGAAACTGGTTTCTTTCTCAATCATATTTATTATTATAATAATAGTGTATGCAAAATAGTCAGTACAATCCGCGTCAGAGAAACTTGACCCAAGAAAATAAAAATAATGTATTTTCATGTTACTCTCAATGCATTATAAGGAAAATTTATAAGAACGTGGATTTTGATTATTTCTCGCATTATTAGACGAAATTTTCCGTAATAAATGAGTTCGCTGAAAAAAATTAATTCTAACTTAGCTTGAGGGGTCACGCTGACTATTGTTATAGTTAACAAGAAATTGAAAACAATTCTGCAAAGTATATAAGGTGTTTTTGTCTACTTTGTGTTGAAAGATTTGTTATTTGATGTCTGTTTATGCTGATAGTTTTATTAACACATTTTTCCAGTCATACAGAGTAAGATGAACGTGTTTTTTTATTTATGAAAAGCTGGGTTGTGAGCTGTGCATTATTCATAATATATGCCCCTCAGTGTATTGATATGTATTTTCTTGTTAAAATTGCAAATAAATTGATATACACTATGACTCAGTGGCAACCCTGAAATCTAAAATAATGAAATTACTCTCTGACCACACTTTAGTTTAATTTAGTTTATTTTTCAAATCTTACTTTTAATCTGTTTTTTTTTTGTTCTTATATTTAAGTATAACTGTGCTAGGATAACAATAAAGCGCTGTACCTATGCTATTTCAAACATGTTGTATCTACCTATAATTGGCTTATGCATTCAAAATGTTGTGTTTACATGTGTTTATTATGTTATATTAATGTGTAAGACGTTGGTGGATTAACAAATAAATATTTACTTACAATAAATATTTGATGAATAATAAAAATAAATGGCGAATAAATTTTACTTGTGGTTATTTTGCTGTTTCAGAAGTGATGGTTACATAATGAAAAAAAATAAAAATATAAGTAAATTTATTCATTCTGTAGGCCCTCGCGGGCATTTAGACACGTCATGGACACGTCTTTACAACTTATATAAAACTATAAAATAGATAAGCTACTCTATAAACTACCACCATTTCGGAAACAAATCAAAATGACCACCGGTAAAAGATATGGCGAAAGAAAACCGGTTACGGCCTTTTTTGTCAATCTCTATTCTTTCTACATTTTTTTTAAACTAATCAAAATGCCCTAAATGTTTCCAATATGACCAGTTGGAAGCGGCCTGCATCCAGCGGCTTCCTGTAACTTTCCTTAGACTGTCTTTTCCTGACTATAAACAAAAACAAAAAAAAGGCTGTCTAAAGAATCTTGCGGATGAAACTATTTTATGCGTGTTTACAGCTCCATCTATCGCCAGACGCCTTAGTTACAAAATATTGAAACGAATTTTTATATTCAAGCAAACGGGAACGTTAAGCAGTAAAGTTTCTTAAATATTGTACTAGATGGCAGTTAATATAAAATACTATGTTGGTTGTGATTACCCAAGCACAGAACCCAACAAATAGATTGTTCACTCGAGGTCCGAAACGATGACTACAGTCTTTATTTGGATAGGTTTAAATTATTAAGCTTCTGCGTATGGCGGAGGGCACGTTAATCTTTTGTACTTAGTATATAAGTATATATTTTTTTTACTAGCATCCGCGTTTACGAAGGGAAGAACCAATGAGATCAACAAATATTGTTATCATTCCACTTATACAAAAGTTTTACAAATTATCCTTACTAATATTATAAATGAGAAAGTGAGTTTGTTTATTTGTTTGTTTGTTATTTCTTCATGGCTCGACTAAGCAGCCGATCATTATGAAAATTTGCATACTTATTGTTAGGGGTACAGAGCCCAACATAGGCTACTTTTTATTCCGTGAAAGCATGTGGTTCCAATAGGAAAAAAATTTTTCTACTATAGAGGGCGTTGTATCGGCCAACAGATGACGCCACAAGTCGCGCTATGGGTTGTTTTGTTGTAAACGAGATCTATGTCATAAAATTAACGCGAGCGATATACTAAAACCTTCCTCGAGAACCACTCTATCCATTGGTGAAACCCCAGATCCGTTCATTCCCACTAGTCCCTTTGGTAGTTAATCCAGTTCAGTAGTTTTGAGTTTATCGCGAACAAACAGATAGCCGCGGAGGATGATATTTAAGTACTTTGTTTTATAATAATACTAGCGAAACCAGCGCAATCTCGTTTGCGTGCATTCGTTGCATCCCGCTTTCCCGTGGGAATTTCGGAATGTATTATACATACCTATAAACCTTCCTGTCAATCACTATCTATTTAAAAAACCGCATTAATAAAGATCTAAGCATAGGTACAGTCGCCTCGAGGATAGCGGGACCATCTTTAGGATGATGTTTGGTTGCAACATCCAACATCCTAGTGGACACATGTGGCTCTAATAAACAAAAACCCTGTTTGGTAATAAAGAAAAGGACGGAGCTGACAAAAGATCCGCTTACAAGATGTGCAAGCGATTTTTTTGTAAAATGGTCCACCAGTCTTCGAGGCCACCGTACATATAGACAGACAGACAGCAAAAGCGATTTCATTTTATACTATGTAATAATGTCAGGGGAAAAGACCTCCACCTTACAAAAGATCGTAGTCAAATATCATTGGTCTCGGCCATGTTGTGGTCCAACGGTGAGTTAGGTCTCCAGAGCTCCACTTTTTACAGGGTCGACAACGCGCGAGTGATGCTCCCGGTATTGCAAGCGTCCGTCCATAGGCTACCGTGACTGCATATAGTGCATACCATATCATTAGGCGCGGTATGCTTGTAAAAAAAAATGTACAGACAGACGCCGCACCGCACGCAGCGGACTTTGTTAAAAATATGTAAGGATAGATTTACATAAACGTGAGTACCTACCTTTAAACTAATGTAAAATTAAAATAATATTTGATATATGCGAATAACGACTTCCCCACGAGCAAAGTCGCGGACGAAAGTCCAAGGGTATTCACAGGAAAAAATAATTTATTTTGCTATTATCGTTATAGGGAGACAAGGCAAACCGTGCATGTTAAACAAGAGATTTCTAACCGATGGATGTGAAGTTAGCTGCCTCGCATAACCCGACCAAATTAAAAAGTCATCAATTTATAATTTCCATAAATGACAAAAAGGCTATACCTAAGAGAACAACACATAATACTGCTAATAAAATGACTAAAAATTAACTTTAATACAGTTATAAATCAAAATAAATCGTACAACAAAGCCTGCCTAAAGCCAGTCAATATTCTTAGTCAGCTAACTTCACATCAGAAAGACATGAAGGACGGCAAGCAATAACATTTTGCGATAACTAATGGTAAGCACAATTTATCGACCACGCCTAGCTTCATTTATTTATTTATTTATTTCATAACAATATTATTATTGTGTTGAAAATTACATATTGAAAAATAATTACATTCAGGCAACAAGTAAGAAAAGGAATACAAAAATAAAGAACTTAAATAAGATTAAATACATTATTAAGAACTAACAATTATTTTGATCTACCGCACATCAGGTACTCCTCGATTGAGTAGAAACATCCCTTTAACAAAAACATTTTAAGTTTTTCTTTAAATTGACTACTATGTATTAAAATCTTTAACTCAATGGGTAACTTGTTGAACAACCTAATGGACTGATAGTGTGCGCTATGTTGCACAATATTCAATCCAGGGACTGTTTCAGCGACTAGATCTTTCCTTCTTGTTCTTTCTCTTTTTGCTTTGTCTTCTTCAGTTTCAAATTCATGAAGGTATTTGGCAAGGTTCGTTAACAATACTAAGATATATAGACTAGGGATTGTCAAAATATTCAATCTTGTGAAGTGTTCTCTGCACGACTGCTCCTGTTTTATACGCACCATGGTTCTGATGGCTCTTTTCTGGCACGTGAAGGCCTTTTTTATATTGTACTTGTAGCTACTTCCCCAAAAGATAATGCTGTATCGAAATCTAGATTCCACTAGGGAATGATATACAAGCTTGAGATGTTCAACATTAACTTCATCACGTAGGCTCCTGAGGACGTAACAAGCAGTACTGACTTTATTCTCAATCTCATGTAGTTCGCTCTTCCAGTTTAGGTAGCTGTCAATGTTAATACCTAAGAATTTCACAGTGTCTACCATTTTTATATTTTTACCGTCTAATATTAAACTATTCAGAGTCGTATTTTGTCTAGTAGTGGTTTTGAATAACATGACATTTGTCTTATCAGTGTTGATTTTTAGACCATTAAGTGAAAACCATTCGCTGAAAATATTGAGAGCCTGACTAACCTTAGTATCCAGTTCACATATATTATTCGCCCAAATTATAGCATTTGTGTCATCAGCAAAAACTATTAACTTAATATATTCTGAACAGGTATCTGATACAAAGTCTATCAGATCATTAATAAACACAACGAACAATAGGGGACCCAATATAGAGCCTTGTGGTACACCCACTTTAATATTTTTTAATTTGGATCTATAGATTTTTTTGCACATATTTTCGTCTATATTGTTAATTTCTACGAACATTTGTCTGTTTCGCAGAAACGATTCCAAGAGAAGCAATGCATTTCCCCTGATACCATAATGTTCCATTTTTTTTATTAGTAAATCATGGCGTACCATGTCAAATGCAGAGCTTAGGTCCAAGAAAATACCCGCCACTTTTTTCTTGTCATTGATTTGTGTCACAGTGTCTTGAACCAGGGTGTTCACTGCATCCAGGGTACCCACCCTTTCCATATATCCAAATTGCCGTCGATTTAATATTTTATTCTGTTTAAAGTGTCGGAGCAACCGAGATTTTATAACTTTTTCTAGAATTTTCGATTTAATTGGTAGAAGTGATATTGGCCTATAATTTTTTGGGTCCTGTTTTGAACTCTTTTTATGGACTGGTATGATTTTAGCCATTTTAAGTTGGTCCGGGAAGCATCCCTTCTCCAAGCACTTATTACAAAATACACTCAATGGGTATGCCAGGATATCTATATTTTCTTTGATTACAGTTATTGGCACTTCGTCATAACCACTGGAACCCTTGCTTACCATTTTTTCCACAATCAATTTGATTTCTTTTGATGTTGTTGGGTGTAATATAAGCTCTCTTTCCACTACTATGGGTTTGCGTTTCATGTATTTAGTAGCACTATGTATATTCCCAGAAATCGCTTTGATTTCATGATCAAACTGGTTTGCAAATGTGTCAACTATGATTTGCGGATCCGAAGTTATATTATTGTCATGTTTTAGGGTCATATTGGTGCACTGAGTTCCTGTTTTATTCCTGTGTCCATTTATAATTTTCCAAACATCCTTAGCAATGTTGTCAGAGTTCTTTATTTTGACCTGTGTGGCTATTCTTTTAGCGTTTCTTATTACCTTTCTGTATAGTGTTATGTATTTGTTTCTATATGTGACTACAGTTGGGTCTGTGTTACCATTGCCAGTAAGAAGAATTCGTTTCATCCTGCTTGATATTTTTACACCTTTGGTCACCCAATTTAGGTTCGTTTGGGCATTAATTCTTATAACTTTCTTCTTATTTTTGAAGCTGTCGCGAAAACTACTGTTGAAGTTCCGAACAAATGCATTTATTCCCATTTTCTCCCAGTCTTTACTCAGTATCGCGTTTCTGAAATTTATTTTGTTTTGTGAGTTGAAGTTTCGCTTTTCGACATATACAGTTTGCTTATTATTGTTTCCGTCCTTGTGCCCAATTGTACTAACTTGACATGTCATTGCCGCATGTCCATCTGCCAAACCATTGTGATCAACTTCACAGTTTCCGATATCCTGATCTGTCAAATTGGTCAAGAAGTTGTCCAGACAAGAGGAAATATCATTTCGAACAAAAGTGGGTATGCTTATAAGAGGCCTGAAATTGTAAGATTTCAATAAATTTACAAAATCATTTTTCTTTGAGCTATTAGTCAAGAGGTCAATATTAAAATCGCCGCTGATTATACATTTTTTATTAAAGAAGTGTTCCAAAAGCTCGCCTAAACGCTCCATAAACTCATCTAGGGTATTTTCATAGGGAGTACGATAACAACAACAGATGTGAATACCAGTATCCAAGTCTTTAACACCACATACTTCAAAACTTCCCATCCGATACAACTTGTTCAATGCTTTTACCTCTTCGCATTGTCTATCGTTATGCACTAGTATCAGAGAGCCTCCACGTTTCTTATTTTTTCTTGCATTATATGTAGCAAGCTTATAATTTGTAAGGTAGAGCAAAGAAGCAAGGTGATCGTTCAGAAAGTGTTCACTAACACAAAGATAATGTAACTTATAGCTAAATGATATGATAATGTAATTTAAAGAAACTAGTGAGCCTTTTTATTTGCAGCAGTCCCTTTGGTACCTCTAAAGTCTCAATAGTTCCTATATCAAGTTACGGATGGAAAAGAAGATAACTTAAATGGTTTTGAAATGTGCTAGTAATTTTGGAGCTAGTTTTGTGGCCCTCAATTTGTTTTGACTAGGATATAATTGTAGGCCCCAAAGTAAAGCAACCTGCTTGTTATGAAAACTATTTATTATGTTAAAATAAAGGTAGGTTATTAACTTGATTATGTTGTCATTTTGTCAGTTTTAAGCTCTTGTCAAAAAAATATTACATTAAAGGTACATACAATCAACTAGAATGTAAACAATAATTATGCCCTAAACTAACGTCCACATCATAATTACCTTATTGTACCTTAACATAATATTATTTTTTTGTGTGGAATCTTCAAGAATTTTCCATTCTTATTAATTTACGCTAAGGGCTTCACCACACATTCGTCACAAAGTAAAATTGTCACAATAAAACGTACTACGTAAGTATACATTTTCCACATGTCTGTTTTTATTGAATTCGTCATAGATATAAATATTATTTAAAATAATCCTTTCCTTATCCTTACTTCCTAACTAATATTTTAATGAGAAAGTGAGTTTGTTTGTTTGTTATTCCGTCACGGCTTGACTAAGCAGCCGATCATTATGAAAATTTGCATACACATTGTTAGGGGTACAGAGCCCAACATAGGCTATCCCGTGAAAGTATGTCGATCCAATGGAAAAATATTTTTTCTACCATAGAGGGCGCTGTATCGGCCAACAGATGGCGCCACAAGTCGCGCTATGGGTTGTTTGCGAGATCTATGCCATAAAATTAACGCGAGCGAAGCTAAAGAAAAGGTACCTAGTTGATAATACATAAGGTCGTCACAAGATTTTTTTTGTACAGAAAAACTTGCTAGAAAATGATGTGAAATGAAGACTTGTGTCGAATTTTCAATAACTCTTACATTAATAATGATGTAAAATGAAGACTTGTGACAAACATCCCACTGTAATACGGGTCTCCCTTTAATTGGGATTAGAGCATTCTACTGCACTGCTCCAGTATAGATTGGCTGAGGTCAGTGTTTTAAACCTGAAGGCCTCCGACTTGGCTTAAAGACTGTCATCCAACAACAACAGCCGACGGCTTAACGTGCCCTTAACCTATATTACGAAGCATAATATAAATATCTCAAGAGTATGAATGAGAATTTCAAAATTAATTTGATAGTCATTGGATTGGAATTGCATTGAAATTGAGATTCAATTTTTTTTATACCACTAGGGTACCAAACATACGGCACGCCTGATGGTAAGCATCACCGTAGCCTATAGACGCTTGCAATATCGGGGGTATCACTCGCGCGTTGCCGACCCTGTAAAAAGTGGAGCTCTGGAAACCTTTCCTGAACACAACATGGCCGAGACCAATGCTATTTGGCTACGATCTTCTGTAAGGTGGAGGTCCTTCCCCCAGACGGGATGCTCCGATTTGAGCGGATTATCCGCTCTGCCCTACCTCTCTTAAAGAAGGCAGTATTGTACTTGTATTACCCAAAACTATTCCGAATTTGACCCTGACCTTTAACATTGGACAAACAGGTTGTGACTTCCGTAAAAAATACTTTCAATACCACGTCACGTTACGATGACACACAAACATAAACCATGGAACTGGTTTCGTAATTGCATAGTACAATATAGTCCGTCGTCTAAACCTAGTTTTACGTATCAAACATATCTTGAAAAATATTTCCTACTATAATATTATAATGGTAAGTTGTGTCTATGTTTGTTACTTCTTCACGCTGAAATGGCTGGGCCAATTTTTATGATATTTGGTATGTAGGTAGCTGATACTTTGGATTAACACATAGGGTACTTTTTATCACGAAAAGTACGCAATTCCTGTCAGATTTGGTCAGGTCTGATATAGATGGCGCTGCTGTGCATAAATAAATACACGCAAACGAAGTTGCGCGGGTTTCACTAGTTCATAATAAGTTAAGGTGTCGGGAGTCGGGTCGCTGAGTTCCCTCTAATATGGTTGAGCACAGCGACGGCTGGCTCTCGCGTCAACTCGTGAACGGGTGCCGCCTGGGGGACTTTTCTGCTCATTTTTAACGATACTAATTTATTTATTTATTTTTTATTTCTTTTATTTAAGTGTAACGCAACACTATTATTGATACGACACTCCGCGGATTTTTTATTTGTAAAAATTGAGGAGGAAAAAAATGTGGACAAAAAGTTCGTAACCGGTTTTCTTTCGCCGTTTCTTTTACCGGTGGTCATTTTGCTTTGTTTCCGAAATGGTGGTAGTTTATAGAGTAGCTTATTTAAAGAATAATAATATTATCATGTAACATTTATTGTAAATGACGTGTGTAAGTGCCCGCGAATAAAGTATTTTTGAATTTAAATTTGAATTTAACTTGCTTTATTTTTTAAAATTAATTTATCATCGTACATTCTACGTCATTTATGGAAAAATGATGCAAAATGCAATGTCAAGACAATACTTAATGTGGAATTTTAGATTACAATGCGTTTCTGCAACGGGCATTTAAAGACGTCGATTCTGTCAGCGAAGATTGCTTACGTGACCTATTAGATCCCTAGTTAGATCATTTGTCCTGCTCTGTTATAAAAAGGTGCGAATTCCAAACTTTCAGTGCTATAAGATTGGTTACGATAAACGATGTTGGAAAGACGGTCTATACTACGCTTATTTAGTATTTACATGACGTGAACTACAGATTGGGTGATAGTATAGTGGATAATGAACAAGTTAACTAAACGAACCTGGGTTCGAATCTTACTGTAATTTTTCATGTCTTTTGGATTTATGTGATGACTAGTAAAACCTGCGCAACTTTGTTTGCGTGTATTACGCTTTCCCGTGGGAATTTTAGAAAATCCTATTTTATCGGATGCTTGCATTATACCAAAGAACACACTGTTCAAGTTTCAGGTCTCTGAAATCAGCAGTTTAGGCGAAGAGAAGTCATTTTATACAAATTTTAGTTGTTTTTTTTTAGTTTTGTGATCAAAACTAAAAAATAAAAAAACAGAACATTTTACCACCTTTTTAAAATTCTGATGAATTTTTTTTATTTTTTTATTTAGTCGTTTTTTTTAGTTTTGTGATCAAAACTAAAAAAAAAAAACAACTATACTAAGTTATAAACTTTTTAAGTAGGTACATTCAATCAAATTACTTTTTTTAGATTTCATTAAATTCAGTAATCCTATAAACAAATGAATAATAACTCTTTCAATACTTCCTACACCGTCTTATTTTCTTTCTGTTAGAATTCGTTGTGAGTTCCAAGGCAGCTGTAGTTTCTTCCCCGGGACGTCAATAAGCAATGTCAATCTGAGGTCGTCTGGCTATACAGGAAAGCGGTGGGAATGTAGTGGTCTTGTCGCGTACATAATAAAAATAATAGTCCGATTAAAATTCAAATAAGTTTTGTTAATAATGGCGGTTAAGTTAATCTTTTGGCAACATCTTTTATCTCACCGGTCAATGTTCAAAAAACCGGCCATGAATTAAATTGGCGGAGTTTAATTATATTTTTACTATGATTCTACTTATCGTCAGTCAAAATACTTAAAAAATATAAGGTAAGTGACTAGTGGTAGGACACCTCATTTTTCTTTCGGATTTAAAAAGAACTAGGATGTTATTTTATGATTTTAATTATCTATATCCATACTAATATTATAAATGGGAAAGTGTGTGTGTCTGTTTGTTTCTCTCTTTCACGGCAAAACGGAGCGACAAATTGACGTGATTTTTTAAGTGGAGATAGTTGAAGGGATGGAGAGTGACATAGGCTACTTTTTGTCTCTTTCTAACCCCCACTTTCCAAAAATGAGAGGTGGAAGTTTGTATGGAGCATTCCGCAATTTTCAAGGTAGAAAGCTAAAAATTGGTATGCGGACTATTTGTGACTAACAAAAAAATCGTGCATATTTTTTTTTTTAAATCTGCCTACAACCCCTTAAAAGAGGGGGTGAAATTTTATATGGGGCTTTTCGCAGTTTTCAAGGTAGGAAGCTAAAAATTTGGTACACAGACTCTTTGTTACTAACGAAAAATACCTGCCTTATTTATTTTTTTTGGAAATCTTGCCCCAGTCCCCAAAAATAGGGCATGGAAATTTGAGTGAGGCTCTCCGCAAAATTAGTACAGGTTTTCTGATACAAACGAATAATAAAATAAACAATATTAAAATATTAACTCTAACCATAAATCAATCAGTTTTTGAGAAAAAAAAACAACATTCGAAACATAAATTAACGCCAGCGAAGCCGCGGGCAAAAGCTAGTACTTATATAAAATTAAAAGTCCTGACTGACTTATTGATTTTACTATATATCAACGCACAGCCCAAACCGCAGGGTTTAGAAATTCCAAATTTGGATTGTAGGTTCCTTACGACGTCTAGGGGTGTACTAAGAAAGGGTTTTTCAAAATTCATACGGGAAAGCGAGATATACGCAAACGAAGTTGTGACGGTTTTACTAGTTTAACTATAATAATCTTAATGTCCAAATTCCATAACCTGCTTATACCTGGTGTGAAGTAGCCTTTAATTTTTAAATTTATTTATTTTAAAAACAATGACAACACACAATTGTTATATTGTAAACCTTATTAGGTTTTTATAGATGCTGCCCTAAAACTGGATATTTAGGACTTTTAAAAATATTATCCAAAAATATGTATGCCGAATTAGTGTTGAATTAACGACAAATTAATTTACATTATATAGCCACTGTGTCTCTATTACATGTACAGAAGTAGACAATTTTTTTTAAAAAAATCCGTTTAAATGTCCCACGACTGGGAATTTACCCTATTTCTTACTTATGTTGTAAATTAAAATTATATCATTAGTTTACAACCTTTAATACTTACAAGTTTTTCTAACCTTAGAACCCCTTTAATTGCTAAAATGACATCAATGATTTAAAAAGTCTCAACAAAAGATAAAGATCATACAATACGTTAGCTGTTCAATCGGGACCGGGCTGTTGGGGTGAAAAAAAAAAAAGAAAAAAGCACTTAAGTATTTTTTAGGGGTACACTACATACAATACTCCGAAATATGAAACTCCAATTTTGAAAATTCCGATGTTCAAAATTCCGAATTTCATATTTCCTTTAAAATAAAATTGAATTTGATAATTCCGAATATCAAAAATACGATGCTTTTTCCTTCCGATTTCTATAATAACGAAAAAATTAATATCCTATGTCTTCTTGATCCGAAAAAGGGCACTCCGATTTTTCAATTTTCCGATTTTCAGGGTGAAAAATCAAAATCTTAGCCATGTTTGTCTCAATCATATCAACCGATAATCATCCCAGAATGGGATACGGGTCTCCCTTCAATCGAAGGGGAATAGAGCGTACTCTGCCACGCTGCTCCTATGCAATTTGGCAAAGGCCAGTGTTTTCAAGACGAAATAATGCCACCAACTTGGATTAAAGATGCCCCCCGAAGCACGGAGAAGCTCTTAATTTTTAATTAAAAAATGTTCTATTCGTCTTATTCGAAAACCGACTTCATCGCATAACCCAATCCCATTCTAAATGCTACCAAACTGAAGACGAGATGTTTTCTTTACAGTCAGTTAATTAATAATATCTTAATTAAGTAAATCTTTTTATAATTGTTTAACTTAATATCCTACTGGTTTCCATTACTGGGCAAAGTTCTCTTAATTATAATCAGACTCGCACACAAAGGATTCTGTACCATATTAAATGCTAGCGACCCGCCCTGGCTTCGCACGGGTATAGTTGGGATTCCTAGATTTAAAAAAAATATAGCCTGTGATAGCGTATCTCAATGGTGAAAGAATGTTTTAAATCGGTCCAGCAGTTTTTAAGTTTGTTCGTTACAAAGAAAACTTACTTTTATCTCTTTGTAATATTAGTCATTTTTTTTATGTGTTAGGTAATTTAAAATTAGTGAGACTGACTGGGCGGGTCATTTGTATCACACATCATGGCTCCCAACCATCAACATAAAAGTATAGACAAGTTGTCCTGTACTGACATTTTGCGGCATTGCAATGGTGTAAAAAATTTGGACCTTGAAAAAGATTTAGCGATGCAGCCAGCTGCTGCAGTGCTGCGTATTCATATACCTAATTTGATTGATTAAACAAGTAATTAGGTATAGTTACAGCGCTGCATCTGACTTTAGGTACATTTTAAATGAAAATGGAGCATGAATTGTTCAAGAGCCAAGGATGCGATGGTCGGACGACTTGACTGCCTTTTGCGGAGATTGAGAGGAATTGGCAAGCGACATATTGGGAGGCGTAAAATGAAGGTTTTTGCTCAGCCGTTTGCATTTTTTTAAAATGCTTTGTCCTGACTGACTGACTGACTGAGAATCCACGCACAGCCTAAACTGCTCATCGTAAAAATCTGAAATTTGGCAGGTAGAACTATTATAAGACGTAGGCATCCGATAAGAAAGAATTTTTCGAAATTCGAACTCTAAGGGGGTAAAAAAGGGGGGTAAAGTTACTACGGGACAACTTGATTCCTTGGTCCAATCTACTTCAAATTTTGCATAAAAATTGTTTAAGAGAATTAATGGAAGATGCGATTCTTATTTTATTGAAATTCTTGAAAAAAAAATGTATTTAGTGGGTAATTTTCTTCGAGTTGATATCAATACTCATACTCCTTGCTTTTGATTTCAATTACATTTCATTTTGACACATCCGTGAAGTGAAGTGTATCATCTGTCATGTAATTAATTATAAATTGTGAATATTATTAATCTGTTTGTGATATCGGAAAAACAGCTAAAATTCTAACTATGTATAAAGCGGACTGAATCATATTCATCGATAATAAATAGTAAGTCATTAAATATTAAATTTTATAATATTTGACAGGGTTCAAGTTAAATTGGTCAATGGTTAAATGGCATACATTTTAATATTGTCTCTTTCTCACTTAAAGGAAATCTCATTACGTCGACTCGCTCCTATCATTTCGTAGTGTTGTTGTAGGCTGAGGTTGTAGGTATTGAATTACCGATATACTTATACATTTTTTTTACGGAAGTGGTTGGAAAACAAGCTTAGGAATATGGATCATTTGATATTAGGTGATTACCGTCGACTATGGAGCACATAGATTCTAGGGTCCCTAACCCGTTGCCGACATATAACAGGAAAAAAACAGGATATAGCGAGAAATAGTAGGTATAAGGAATGAGTTAGATTTTTTCTATACCACAAAGGTGACAAACAAGAATTTCGGATATTTCACTCACCGAACGAAACGCATTGCTGCTTCACGTCAATATTCTGTAAAAGGGTGGCTCTTCACTGGTCGGGCTAGCCTATTTCATAAACGCACTCCAAAGATTGTAATGAGAAGTATAAAAATAGAAAAAAAAATCTATACATATGACAATAACAAAAACAAATAGGGTAGGCTGGAAGAAATCTCTTAAAGAGATAAGCTCACCTTTGTACACTGTATCTATTACTGTATTATTATTATTATTATTTTTTAATTTATGTGCAATAAAGAATAAATATAAATATAAATATTTTGTGTGTGATATGAAAGGATTTTTTGAAATTCCCACGGGAAAGGATAAACGCACACGAAGTTGCGCGGGTTTCTCTAGTGTTTAATAAAATATTCAGAAAACCAACCCATAAAATGTTAAATGACAAAAAGGCCGGAACTGGGTTTCTTCCGTTATTTTTTTACCAGTGCTCATTTTGCTTTTGTTTTCGAAATGGTGGTAGTTTATAATTTAGACTTCTTTTTACAAATCATTGTTATTTGTACGAATTCCACTAAAGAAAGTACCTGTGAGGGCCTAGTCTCTGGACTAGCACGAACGGGGAAGTAGCACCCTTTTACAGAATACCGGCGTAAAGCAGAAATGCGTTTCGTTCGGTGAGTGAGACCAAGCTAGGTAGTCCATGTAAACATGGTGTATTATATAGTCCTCGCTCCATCTCTTCAAAAAAGTGCATGCAATTGTGCATCAAAGTGAAAGTTTTACAATGAGACGATTTAGCACATACCGTATGTGCTAAATATGTGACATACGCGCGATTGAGCTTGACCTGAGATATAACGCTCACTTTACCTATAAACTTTGCCCATCTATTAGTCTGTGGCTACATAAATACAAGGCAAACGTAATTCTTAATTTAAAAAAGACGAGCAGCGAGCCGACGGTCACAAATAGTTGCCAGATATTGTTTACATTTGGCACTGTCAAGTAGCTGACCGTTGCGGCGAGGGACGGTTAAAAAAAAGTAACAAGTTTGCATGTTGCCAGCATATTTTATTTAAAAAAATATATAATCTGTGAAAATGTTAATACTTTGGTTGTGCGCGCCAATATTTCTAAGCAGTGTTGTTATGACTATGTACAGCAGTAAAGCAATAGAAGGATATCCTGCTGGTTACTTGCCTAAATGTAAGTTCAATATTTTTTATAACATTCATGATTAATTATCAAATCTTTAACATATTAGTTTTTTAATAAATATTAAATCGTTTTGACGCTATCGTAGTTGGCGCCAAAATCCTTAGCCACAATTAAGAACGAACGAGTTGTCACAGATAATAAAAAGGTTGCATTTCTTATGGACTGGTTTCACCAATCGAATTGTAAATTTAGAGGAGAAAAAATGCATTTGTCACAAAAACAAAGAGAAGCTCTTCCATTTATAATTTATATGATGATTATTCAGTAGATGTTTGTAGTTGGGAATTGCATTCTTATGACTGTTCAATGGCTGCAATTTGTTAAAAATGTAAGAATTAAAATTCGCGGGTCGTGCGAAACGAACCTCCTTAATTATCCCTATATTTCCTCCTATTACACTAAAAAAAATTATAGGAAATTTCCTTGAGTTTACTTGGATTATTATCTGTAGCTTCGGAATTAACATTATAATGTTGGACATTGCATCACAGTTACAACTTCCAATGTCATATTAAGTTTATGATATCATTTTAACTTACTTAAAGGAAAAACAAATTAAATTAGTATTATCAGTTCCAATATACTTGGCACAAAAGCTCTAAACAATCGTTGGATTTCAAATATAAATCTATATGAAATAAAAACGAATCAAATGGAATCAAACATGTGCTTGTGTATTACCACAATAAGTTATGACCACTACTGGACACTACTGGACAGCAAATAAACCGAGCCACCCGCTACCTCGGAACTCTATTACGATTTTCTCAAAAAGTATAAAACATACAAATATCAAAGTTATACCTACAGAAAGAGCGTGTACAGTTTCATTGCAATTAAAATGACTATAAATTTAATTGAAAGTACTGTCAACTCACATTATAATCAAGCAACAAACACAATGTTTACGATCTGCTTTGTTTGGATTTTAGTTTGCGCTTAGCGTTCTTTTCTTCTACAGTAAGGGTAATCCGATTCGCATATCATTTCTTTAAACTTTGTGTTATTGTTTGCTTAGACCTGTATTTTTTTGCTACTTTGTTCAGTCAATAACGGATACGACTATACGACACCTCAGAAAGCAGCTCAGGCTGTAGCACTACTTCAAACAGGCCATGGGCGACGTGAAATCGTTCAAAGTCTTAGAATTAGCAGATTTTCGGTGCAATGAATTTACAGACGATACTTAGAGACTGGAAACATTCGATCGCCGTCCAGGTACGGGCAGACTAGGGCAATATCAGCAGAGGTGTCAGTCAGATACACCATTTCCTGTTGGACCAACAGTTACGCACAACAAATTGTTGCACAAGCAAAATTGTTCCTGTTGGACCTACTAGTTGTGCCTAGCAGTTGGTCCAACAGGAAAACGGTGAGGTGATCATTATTTCCAATTTAGTGTTTTATGAAATTGTCGCCTCAACGCGGTTCAAGTCCATTAAAGCCTGCGTAACGCACGTCAAGTGGTCATAAGTTCAGATACCGTAAAAAGGAGACTTGTTGAATGAAATCTTACACCAAAAAGTGCTGCAACAGGCCCAGCATTAACTGTAGCCCACCGTCGAGCACAACTTAAATTTGATTGAGAGCATAAGGATTGGATGTTAGGGCAATGGAGTGGGGCAATGTACTCTTCATTGATGAGACCAGGAGAGTCTCATGGCAGTGAGCGACGTCAGAGAGTATATCGTATCAACAAAATTGTTCATACTACTAAAAAAATTATTTCTGCTTTTTAGTTCAGTTTGATATAAAAGTGTGTTTTTAGTTTTTAAACTATAATATATTTTGTCAGTGGTTGTCTGTTAATAATTATAGGCGTGCTTATGCCAAGACTAAAATAAATTATTGGAAAGTACCTAGCTTGGGGTTGGGAGTTATATCCACGCGGCGCGGCGGGTGATTCTTTCACCGAAGGATGTCACGATCTTCGGTGAGGAACACGACGCGAGAAGGAGAGAGAGGCTTATTGCCCTCTCCTTCTAATCGTCTTTTCTTATGCTCCCACACCACCAATTGACACGGCAGATTTATACCAAGAGGAAGGGGTCTCTAAAGCCAAGAGGAAAAAGTTACTTAACACGTTCGCGGACGCTTGGTCTGATTTTGTAACCCTACTTTGACACCTCATTTTTGTATGAAATGCTTGAGCCGTTCCGTCGATTTTTAATAGTTATTATGTATTTAAAAATGAACGCACCGTCTATAGCCTTCGCCTGCTATAGACGTTCTGTTGCTGACAATAGTAATTGATGTACATAAATAGGACGCGCCGTCTATAGCATTCGCCTGCTATAGACGGTCCGTCGATGATAATAATCAATTTTGTACATAAATTAGACGCGCCGTCTATAGCCTTCGCCTGCTATAGACGTTCCGTCGCTGATAATAGTAATTTTTGTACATAAATAGAACGCGCCGTCTATACCCTTCGCCTTCTATAGACGTCCCGTCGCTGATAATAGACATTTATTACATAAAAAGGATGCACCGGCTGCAGCCTTCGCCGGCTGTAGACGTTCTGTCGCCGATAACAGTGATTAATCTTTATAAATAGGACACGCCGGCTATAACTATCATGTTTTTAGTCGGTATTTTACTTGTGGCAGGTATCAGGTACTCAAATAATAATCTAAATAACGAATGTCTGATGGCTAACCTTCGAAATTCGTTATTTAGGTTTCGCCTTACTGAAGACGTCCCATAAGAGCTTATCAAAATCTGAACAAACGAGAACAATAACAAGGACTTATGTTCGCTTATTCGGATGACTACTAATAATAATACGCAAACATTATAAGTTTTATTAATTTTAATGAATGACATGAAAATAAATTGTTTTCCTATATTAATTATTCAACAAAAAAGCCATTCTAATCACAGCTTTAACATTTTCTTCTATTAATAATTCTCTCAATCAAAATTGCACTTTTAAAACTACTAATACTAAAACTCTGTGACTAAAACAGTTAGATCCTTACATCTAGTAAAGAAAATTTTTTGTTCTTTGAACCACAGCAGAAGTTACATATTAGTAATGTTTACGTCTATCATCATCAGCATCATCTCAGCCACAAGAAGTCCACTGCTGGACATAGGCCTCCCCCAAACGCCTCCAATGCGACCTGCTGACAGCGGCCTGCATCCAGCGGCTTTCTGCAACTTTTCTTAGGTCGTCTGACCAACTTGCAGGCGGGCGTTCTACGCTGCGCTTTCCGGTACGTGGTCGCCATTCCAGGACCCTTTTGCCCCATCGGCCATCAGTTCTGCGCGCTATGTGCCCTGCCCACTGCCATTTCAGCTTGCTGATCCATTTGGCTATGTCGGTTACTTTGGTTCTGCTACGGATCTCCTCATTTCTGATTCGATCTCGTAGAGAAGCATAGCTCTCTCCATGGCTCGCTGAGTGACCGTCAGCCTTCTTATGAGGCCCATAGTGAGGGACCACGTCTCGGATCCATAGGTCAACACATATTGCTCGAAATTTCTTCGTTTCAAGCACTGAGGAAGATTGGACGAGAAGATATGCCGTAATTTTCCGAAAGCTGCCCAGACGAGTCGGATTCGTCGATTGACCTCTTTCTCGAAGTTGGACCTACCTAATTGGATGGTTTGTCCAAGGTATACGTACTCGTCAACAACTTCGAGGATCGAGCTCCCATCTGAGACCGGGGCGGGTGCGACATGGACATTGGACATGATTTTCGTCTTGTCCATGTTCATTTCTAGACCCACCTGTTGGGAAACTCGATTGAGGCCTTCGAGCATCTAAGATCCTCCAGCGACTCCGCCATGACCACGATATCGTCGGCAAATCAACGGTGAGTGATATACTCGCCGTTGACGTTGATGCCAAATACTTTCCAATCCAGAAGCTTGAAGGCATCTTCCAGAGCGGTCGTGAACAGTTTCGGAGATATGACATCTCCCTGTCTGACGCCTCTGTGCAATGTCAATACCCGTAATGTCAAGACCTCTACGTGCGTCTTTGGTAATCGTGGTATCGTAATAAATGCGTCTCTTCCTGTAAGTGACCATAATTTAACTAGACTTTACTAGAACATTACTATGTAGCATAATATTAGATATATCCTATGTGAAAACCGACATAAAAACGAAATTATAAGGTAATTATAGACGTTATTATGTTCACAAATCGATTCAAAAGCACTATGTTCTACTTTGATCTTAAAATTAATAAAATTTACATCATATTTACTCAGGAAAATGTATTTTTTTTTCTACTTACGTTGATCACAAGTCGCACACGCAAGACTGTTACTACGTTTCCACTCAGCGGCGCACTTGCTGCGCGACTGAACAAATCGCCATACAATCAGCGCTGCTATTGCAGGTGCGTCAGTATGAGTGCGCACTTATATCAAGGGATTGGCCAGAGTGTAGTCACTTGTTCAAAGGTATAAAAATACATGTTATGTGACACCAGGAAATTTGAAGAATTCCAAATGGGGGCACTGAATACTGAATTTTACTGTAGCAGTGTGAAAATTCATCTACTAATGCAGTTGCGTCTCTATTGCGAAGAAGAACATCGAATGCTATAACCGGCGCGTCATTCTGCGAAAGTTACTATCGACTGCAATAGCCGGTGCGTCCGCGAACGTGTTAAATAATATATTCTGAAATTTTCGATTAAAAAACTCTACTTAAGCAGGTCAATAAAAAACTACATGTTCTATTAAAATGTTATTTTTAAACAAGTTTTAATAGTCTTAATATACATTTTCTAATAACATAATAACTGGTTTCCTTATTTTTAACCCATAAACAATATGTACTTACGTATATAACTTGTAATCTACGCTCTTAACAACCTTGTAGTATCCGAAAATAGATGGCAAAGCCCACATAATGACAGTTTAGTGTTAAATAGTAACATACACCGGAACTACCATTTCCATTGACTATTTACCATGTGTCGCAATAACTTGTCCATTACACTAATTATAAGTAATAAGGACTCTATCCCCGCCACTGTCTACGTCCTCGCAGAAATGTACCAAAACAAAATGTAATAAAATGTACTGAACATGCCAGGAGACGCCGTCGCACGAATCGGAGAGGTAGGGCACAATCCGAATAATGGCGGATAATCCGCTCAAATCGGAGCAGCCCGTCTGGGGAAAGACCTCCACCTTACAGAAGATCGTAGCCAAATAGCATTGGTCTCGGCCATGTTGTGATCCTACGGTGAGTAATGTCTCCAGAGCTCCACTGGGGGGGGGGGGGGGGGGGGGGTTGACAACGCGTGAGTCATCACTCTCATCTACCGGGGGTATATATCACACATCGAGTGATATATACCCCCGGTATTGCAAGCATCTATAGGCTACGGTGATGCTTACCATCAGGCGGGCCGTATGCGTGTTTGCCAACTTTGTGGTATAAAAAAAGAAACTTTCCGCTCATTACACCCATCAGCCATACCATCGCGCAATTTAGGAAAATTCGTATTTTTCTTAAATTGCATATTTTCCAGAAATCGCATATTTTCTTAAAAATTTCTTGCAGTTCAAAAACACCAGCAATCGTAATAATAATCATGATTTACTACTTTCAACGCCACTCTTACGTGTGAGGCAATGCAGGTAATCAATAGTGACCTTAACGAGATATACGAGTGGACTGTTCGAAATACACTAGTGCTAAACCCCTCAAAATCCAAATTATTGATTGTTGGCACCAAAGGGCAAGTTACAAATGTTTTAAGTCACAGTCCAACCGTGATGATTAACGGAACCCAAATACCAGTCAAAACAGAAGCCAGGAATCTTGGCTTGATTTTAGATAATGAATTGCGCTTCATCAAAAATATTAATAATAAAGTGAAGACAGCTTTCTATAAATTAAAAGTTTTATATGGTATTCGGAAGCTAATTTCAGAGCACGTTAGAACACTTCTCTGTACTGGTGCTGTCTCCGTTCAACTTACAACACAACGCCAAAACAGAAAACTCCATTCAAAGAGTACAAAATGCTTGTGCACGGTTCTGCTTTGGGATACCCAGGATAGCATGTTACCCTCTACCTTGTTAAGAATAACATACTGAACATGAAAGCCAGAAGAGAGGTTCATTTAGCATGCACAACACAAAAGGTAATCTGGAATAAGAAACTGGAATATCTCTTCGAGAAGCATATAGATCGAGGATATTCATTCACTCAACACTCGTTCTAAACTCCTTCATAGTTTGTGTATTCCTAAACATAAGACCTCGAGATACCAAGGTTGCTTCAATTATTGCGCTTCAAAAATCTGGAATAATCTACCACCACCTTTAAGGAAACACTTTAGCGCTAATTCGTTCAAAAATAAATATAAAGCTATTAGTTACGGTCCGACAAAGAAAAGAATTTGAAGCAACTTTCAAAATCATATCAAAATAACCACCCATATTTTACTTATATTATTAGTACCTACCACAGTTAAATATGTTAATATATACACATATACATACACACACACACGAATTCACAGATACACACATGCATACACAAATATTAGCCGTTACAACAGAGTATGAGTTGATATTTTTATTTTATTTTATTGTTTCTGTTTAATATTGTTTACTTGCTGAGTTTGCTTAATCGTGAAAGTGTGGTTTTTATTATTTTAAACTTGTATTTACTCGCCAACTATCACGCAACCGCTTCATTCGCTCGACTATCATCTAATTTCGAGCAGGGGGTATGCTGAAAATCAGCCCTGCTTAGACATGGCTTTGTCTATGCAGTACGTGCTGAGCACCTTCCTTTCCTTTGCCATAGGCGCACAACGACTCTATTAGTAATTTATAATTTGTTATTTTTGTATTTTTTTTTCTTTGTCCTCAATTTTTTTTGTACGCATCTTAATTGTCTAAACCCTGTGTCTAAACCTTATAAATGGCAATAAATGAGTTTTTATTTATTATTAATTTATTTATTTTTCCAATTCCAGGCCCCGGTTCACTAAAACCCGTGGTGATCACACCGAAGACCCTAAAACAACTGACAATCACAGTGATAGGCACGAAGAGCACACCAACAACCAAGGGAATGGCATATAACTATTTTCAAACAAAGGCATTAGCAAGTGACCCTACTATGGACTACAGCAAGAAGACCATAATGTATGTCGGAGGTTACATGGACAGTGTCAACTTCCCTTTAGCTTCTACTATGAAGAGTCACTATGGGAAACTAGGTTACAACGTCTGGTTAATAGATCTTAACCGGTTTACTACTTCTTATTATCCCGTGTAAGTTTTTTTAAATGTATTTTTTTGTATAGTCAGCCAACGAAAGAGGCGAGCAGAACCGTAAATATGATTGAAGTTTTCTAAATACAAATACCGCAAGAATATTATTTTGTGTACCTCTTTCAATTGTTGATGTAAATCTTTAATTTCAGAGCTGTACGCATGGTTCGTGAAGCTGGCAAACGAGCGGGCGAAATGTTGGCCAACGTGACCGCACAAAACACTGGTTTCGACCCAAAGAAATTCGAAATGGTCGGAATTAGTTTAGGTGGTCAAACAATAAGTTTTATAGCGAAATCTTACAAAGAATTAACAGGACAGAAGCTGTCGAGAATCACAGGGCTTGATGCCTCTGGGCCGTGCTTCAGAAATCTAGGTCCAGAGTTAAGGCTAGACGAATCGGATGCCGACAAAGTCGACGTGATAGCTACCAACATTGACGGGTTTGGTAATGCGGCGCCTGTTGGACATGTCAATTTTTATGTCAACGGTGGGGAATATCAACCTGGTGATATACCTTTTATGCCGTGCAATGTATTATGCAGTCATATGCGAGCATTTTTCCTTTGGTTGTCAATGCTGGAAAATCCAAATTCTTTCATAGCCATGCAGTGTGATTCTGTACAACAGGCGAGAAATAAAGAATGCTATGATAGAATACCAATAGTCACCAATGTAGCGGGTCTGAATACTGATTTCAGTAAGCCTGGTATATATTATTTGCCTACTGTACATTATTTTCCATATCACATGGGGAAGAAGGGTTTGAACAAAACTTTAGAAGCATTTAATGTAGCGATATCAAATTATAATTCAGAAGATGTATTACGGCTGTGAGTTGTCAAATATTTACTGGTAAAGGCAGTTTTATACTATTTTATTCAGCATATTGTTTGTCCATACAAGGTTTTGTTATTTTATTTTTATTCTTTGTAAAGTCAGTTATTTTTTTAAATAAAAGCTCTTTTGATTCGTCTTTTCTTTTCCTTATCTGGTTCAAAATATAACCTAGTATAAAAAAGACTATTATGTATTCTGATAGAGATGTAAATGTATGTATAGACATTAGTTTACTCGCTTGCATTTACGACAGCATTTTCAAATTCTATTGTATGCACAGTAATTAACATCAGCGTTTTGTGCGGCTATTAGGATACCTAAATACCTACTTCATGTAATTTAATTAACGATCGAGCGTAAAGTAAAAGTCAACATTCATTGACTCGACTGCACTACCAAATATGAAATGCGTACCCATGGTGTCAAATGACAATAGGAATCCTGAGAATCCAATAAAAAAAACAAATAATGTCAATCTTCCCTATGCTTTGGAGGGCATGTTCAGCTGTCAGAGGAGGTTGTATTTAAATAGTAACCATCAGGAGCTGATGCCTTCTACACAGACGGCTTGATGTTCGGTAAAACCCAGCGCCCTGTGCCGCCAGCCTTTATTCTCAGAGGCCCCTTTATTAGTTCCTTTAAAAAAACCACTGACTTTTTTGTCCTAGTAGTCAGCATTGTGTACGATCCAACATGCAAGTGAAACGAAATGCAGTAAAAATACTAATAACAGAAATACATTAGATAGGTCTTAGAGTTCAATGATTTCTTCCGCAATGAACACTTTTTATGATTCTTCACGGATACTGTACAATGCAAATTTATTACCTATATATAAAAAAATTGAGCAGCATCACATTATAACCAAGTATAAATATCAGACAGATATATTTGGAGGCATTGTCACATACATCCATATATCGCGCATCGTTCGGAAATTGAACGATATGGTGAGTGAGACTGATTAAAAAGGAATAAAAAATTGCCAGAAGTGTGTTCTTTTTAATTTAAGTAACCAGTGAAAATGTTGTCAACCAAGCTATGGTTGTGCGCGCCAATTTTCCTAAGCAGTGTTGTGGTATCAATGTACAGCAATAGAACAATCGAAGGACATGCAAATGGATACTTGTCTGACTGTAAGTTTATAATTTTTGAAGTACCTACACATTTTTTGGTTTGAAAACCTCTTGTCTCTAAATCTAAGCGCTCTTGTCACATTTACCTCTCTCTTCTGCTAGATCCTTCAGCTCTCTATAAGACACGACGCTTGCCTTTTCCTTGGCTTGATTAATGTAAGCACCTCTCTTTCCCTTCCTCTTCTACTCTCTTTCCATCTTTAGGTTCTAACCATCATATCTCAGGACCTGCAACTTATATTGTAACTTCAGTCTATCTCATTACTGCAGGGACTTCTTTCACCTGTTCGGTTAAAGTTTTGTCCGGTTATTCGGTTAATCTATTTACCTTATGTTGAAAGATAAGTATGAGTTTACGTAGTCGTCTTCAACAAAATCTAACTGAAAAGTACGATACTAACGATAGTAATTACTGATCTTGTTAAAACTTCTTCATGAGAATCAATAAATATAATCATGATCTATTCAATTGCAGGCCCCGGCGTTGATAAACCTGTGAAGATCACACCACACAGTTTAAAATACCTGACTATTACAGTTAGAGGCCTGAAGGGCAATTGGCCGATAGATATCGGAAAGTCATATAGTTATTACCAGACGAAAGAGCTGGCAAGAGATCCGACTATGGATTTTACTAAGAAGATTTTTATGTTTGTCGGAGGTTACATGGATTTCAAAAACTCCCCTCTAGGTATTCCAGTGACAAGCCATTACCTCAAAGCAGGATACAATGTCTGGATTATAAATTTAAACCGGTTTACGACTTTCAACTATCCTGCGTAAGTACTTTTTTTATACATAAAATAAGCCTGTGATAAAAATTTAGATTTCAAGTACTGTGCTTCTCATGCAAATCTGTTAGACGTTTTTGCGTGATCACGCAACGGTCGGCATTTTAGCTTCTTTGGTCGCCAATCGACAGCGATTTAGCTTTCAAAAGCAGCTAAATAGCGAACTAAAAGTTGTATGTCTGTATAATAGGAATTTTTGAAATATGTGGCATAAAATAAAAGATTAGATAAAATTTTAACATTTAAGATTACTCTTACGCACATCCTAATCAGACTGACTTCCTGTCTGTATATGTTTCAGTTATTTTAAAATATTAAAATGTTGACATAATTACCTTCTTTTGACAATTAGGATATTTAAATCTCTTGTATTATCTACATTTAGGATAAATAATTCGATTCGATAGGATAAATGATTCGATTTTTATTGATTTCAGAGCTTCACGTGTGATACGTGAAGCTGGTAAACTAGCTGGCAAAATGCTAGCCAACGTAGCTGCAGAAAACACTGGATTCGACCCAAAGAAATTCGAAATGGCCGGACTTAGTCTTGGAGGTCAAATTATGAGTTTCATAGCCAAATCTTACAAAGAAATAACAGGACAGAAGCTGTTGAGAATGACAGGATTAGACCCCGCAGGACCGTGCTTCAGACACCAAGGTCCAGAAGGAAGGCTAGACGAATCAGACGCTGACAGAGTCGACTTATTATCGAGCAACGTCGAGGGGTTTGGAATGGCGGCGCCTGTTGGACATGTCAATTTTTATATCAACGGTGGGGAGTTCCAACTTTTTGATATATCTATGGTCCCTTGCACTGCAGCGTGCAGTCATAGCAAAGTTTTTTCTTACTGGTTTGCAATGCTGGAAAATCCACATTCTTTTATAGCGATTCAATGTGATTCTGTGCAGCAAGCCAGAGATAAAAGATGTTATGATAGAGTACCTGTAGTCACTAACGTAGCGGGTTTCAATACTGATTTTAGTAAGCCCGGTATATTTTATTTGCCCACTGTCGGATATTATCCATATTACTTGGGAAGGAAAGGATTAAAAAAGAGTTCTGAACCATTTCGTCTAATATTGAAAAATATGAATACCAAAGATGTACTGGTAGTGTAATTATAGATACATTAGCAGTAAAGGAATGAATGAGATAGGTAAAATCAATGAAGAGGACGATCGCTATAAAGATAAATAAGTCCCTCTCACACTTTACATTATTTACAAAGACAGGTACATACACACACTTTTCTTGAATTTTATTATTTATTTGGAAATCCTCCACCTCGTGTCGGTCTGTACAATGCTGACTTCTTTGTTGCGGATGATTTGCCGGCTTTGCCGCCACCTCTCTGTCAGTAGCAGTGTGAAAGGCGTCGTGGACAGTGGTGTCGAGAGCATGGCGAATCTGGTCAGTCCATCGCTTTGGGCACCTTCCCCTTGGTCTTCTGCCCTCCTGCATTAGGAAATAAGACTACATTATTGTAAACTATAGTAATGGCGACTAATATAGTAAGTAGATCACATTCCTAGGGAGAGGAACTGCCAGTACAGTAACGGCCGATTCTATACTAATTTAAGCATTTATTTAAGCACGAAAATGTAACTTTTATGGAAATAGGTATATTATATTATTAATAACGAAAAAAAATGGGAATGATGCATTTAATTTAGTAATAAAGCTCATCCTTTACACATCATGTAGACGACGACGCGCTGCAGCACGACATTATATTTAATTAATTCTATACTTATTGTTTTTCTTTTGTGAAATACTTGCTTGAGTGAGATGGGTGGTGGTTGCCCCGCGTGAAGCACATTACCGTCAGCGCACTACCATCTGTCAAAAGTTGTGTTCAAGTTCATTCTCTCTGTGAAAATTGTTTTCGCCGATACTAGGAATATTATTTGTGAAAACTCTTGAGTAAAGTACCGGTGTGAAGTTAGTGGCCAAACTTAGCAGCCGCCATAACCCGACCAAATTGAGAAGTCATTTTATCTTTAAAACAAATTGACTCAAAAAACCGCTAAAACAGCTACGGACGCCTAGTTTGATACAGCTAGAGTACCAGAGATCAATTAATCTTTACCACTTATTCGAAAAAACCCCAAAAAGGTAATTTTCAACTGCGAACTAGACACAGTAATCTTTCAGCTGCTTGCATGAATTAGCACTCGCCTGAAAAGTAATTAAATAGGCTTTCGGGAAAAGTATAGACATTTCAGTTTGATACAACTAGATTACTATGTCTACGTTGACTACATCACATAATCAAACTACACTCCCGGACGAAATTGAAAAAGATGTCACGAAGGAAACCAACATTGCTCATATTAAAATGACAGGCGATGTATCAACACAGTCAAAGACGAATTTTAATACCATAATCTATGAGCATATGCGATGAAATATATGGCAACAATGCACTAATTTAGGCACCGCCATTTTGGATTCAAGAAAGAATACGAATTACGAGAAGTACTCTGTGAAGCAGTGAACGAAAAAAACATGTGAAGTGTTTCACCAAACCACATGCAACGACAGAAGGAATATTGAAGGGATGTCATAATGAAAGAATGCATCAAAATGATAAAATTGTACTTAGCGTTGGAGAAAACGACATTAATCCAATATTCGTCGTATCAGAACTATATTATTATGTTAAATATGTATGTATAATATGTAATATGTTAAAAAAAATATAAATCTGATACTGTATTAGTACTATGTGTGACACAAAACATTTTTTTAAATATACTTATGTTGAATTATAAATATCAATATTCTTGGACGAATCACACAATGCCATCTAGTCCCAAACTAAGCAACTAAGCTTGTACAATGGGTTAGATTGCTGATAAATATACTTAAATACTCTTTTTTTTGTTAATAAATACTTATTATACATAGAAAACACCCAGACCAACGCAAACAGACATGTTCATGCAAACAAATGTTTGCCTTGCGCAGGATTCTAAACCGCGGCCCTTGGGATAGAGTGACAATTGCTAGCCACTCGTCCACCGGGCCCGTCAACACCCCTCCACAAATATGTAAACAGTTCAGTCAGTAACTGTTTTTAAACTATCCGAAAAGCATAGACAAAATTTGTCCATGCACTGTGTGAAACGATAGTTCACAAGACTTTGAACTATCGTTCCACGCAGTATTCAATCAAAATTGATCTAACTAAATGAACATGAGAAAAGACATAGTATGTGTGTAAAGGTAAATTTCGCCATCGATGTATATGACTATGAAAAAAAATTGTTTACTTTCGGGAAAAATAGGGGTCGCCTTGTTGAAAATAAAGACTTGCCCAAAACCAGGAACTATACCTTTTTATTTCAGTATTATTAAAACTCCGGCAACGACGTATAAAAAGGGCACCATAACTTAAGTATTTTCGTACAATCCAAAAAACACAATCAAACCACGAATCAGTAACTGATAAATCAAATATACCTACGTCGTCGGATCAACGGTTTTTTCTTTAGAATGCTTCACCAAAATATTGCAAGCATTCTGGCTAAAAAGGAATTGTTGACATTAGCAATTCTGCCGTGTCAAACCTATGACATGTAACTCGCGAAACATAGTTTTGAGTAATCAGATATCGATATAATTTTTCACGAGACAACTCTAGGAAAGCTTAGTAAAACTGGGAAAGTTTTAAATTAAAGAAATTTTAAATATTCATTACACTGAGTTTGGCGTGACAAGCTTTTCATACAACGCTTGTTTTACGCGCGGTTGTATCTTAAGATACATGAGAAGGCAAGAGGTGATCTATTCGAAAATGACACTCAGCAATACAAGAGTTAGCCGTGATGCCGTGATACTGAAATAAAAAGGTATAGTACGACGAATATTGGATTAATGTCGTTTTCTCCAACGCTAAGTACAATTTTATCATTTTGATGCATTCTTTCATTATGACATCCCTTCAATATTCCTTCTGTCGTTGCATGTGGTTTGGTGAAACACTTCACATGTTTTTTTCGTTCACTGCTTCACAGAGTACTTCTCGTATTTCGTATTCTTTCTTGAATCCAAAATGGCGGTGCCTAAATTAGTGCATTGTTGCCCCCCAAATATCCATATATTTCATCGCATATGCTCATAGATTATGGTATTAAAATTCGTCTTTGACTGTGTTGATACATCGCCTGTCATTTTAATATGAGCAATGTTGATTTCCTTCGTGACATCTTTTTTAATTTCGTCCGGGAGTGTAGTTTGGTTATGTGATGCAGTCAACGTAGACATAGTACTCCAGTTGTATCAAACTGAAATGTCTATTCCTGAAAGCCTATTTAATTACTTTTCAGGCGAGTGCTATTTCATGCAAGCAGCTGAAAGATTACTGTGTCTAGTTCGCAGTTAAAAATTACCTTTTTGGGGTTTTTTCGAATAAGTGGTAAAGATTAATTGATCTCTGGTACTCTAGCTGTATCAAACTAGGAGTCCGTAGCTGTTTTAGCGGTTTTTTGAGTCAATTTGTTTAAAAGATAAAATGACTTCTCAATTTGGTCGGGTTATTGGCGGCTGCTAAGTCTGGCCGCTAACTTCACACCGGTACTTTATACAAGAGTTTTCACAAATAATATTCCTAGTACCGGCGAAAACAATTTTCACAGAGAGTATGAATGAACACAACTTTTGACAGATGGTAGTGCGCTGACGCTAATGCGCTTCACGCGCGGCAACCACCACCCATCTCACTCAAGCAAGTATTTCACAAAAGAAAAACAATAAGTATAGAATTAATTAAATATAATGTCGTGCTGCAGCGCGTCGTCGTCTACATGATGTGTAAAGGATGAGCTTTATTACTAAATTGCAAATGCATCATTCCCATTTTTTTTCGTTATTAATAATATAATATACCTATTTCCATAAAAGTTACATTTTCATGAAATGAAATGAAATGAAATGAAAGATTTATTCACGGAATATGGTTTTACAGTGGTCTTGAAGCATTATTTTGTTCTTAACATACTCCACCAGATTTGGTACGTGAATTTATACAATAATAAGGTTATAATTATAATTATTGGAATAAAATTTAAATTGCATAAAAATTGTATAGAATATATTGTAATGAATTAATTTGATTATCATTGATATCTAATTTAGAATTTAGGAAATCGTTAATAGTGTAAAAACAATTAGATATTAAAAAATGTAGTAAATTCTTTTTAAATTGATTAAAAGGCAAACATTTTAGAGAGTCCGGCAGCTTGTTAAATATTTTAACGCACATACAATATGAGCTTTTGCTTCTAATACATAAATTAGATTTAGGTACAACCAAATTAAATTTACGTCTGTTCGATCTTTGTATTACATTATCCAGTTTTTCAAATAGACTGGGATGACGCTTAACAAATAGAGCCGACTCAAATATATACAATGATGGCACTGTTAAAAGACGAAGTTCTTTGAACAAAGGTACACAAGTGTCGCGGTAACCAGCGCTGCACATTGCACGAATGCATTTTTTCTGAGCTCTGAAAGCTCTATCGGAGTCGACGGAGTTGCCCCACAAAATTATACCATACCTAAGATTTGAACTGACATAGCCATGATATGCCAGAAGAGCAGCTTTTCGTGAGACTGTTTTGTTTAGTCTCCAAAGAGCGAAGACAAATTTGTTTAATTTTTTACATAGCTCTGCAATGTGTTCTTTCCAATTGCAATTGGAATCCAGTGTTATGCCCAAGAATTTAGTTTTTGTCACTTCTTGTATTTTTATGTTATTGTGGTTTATTTTTAGTTGCAGAGGAGTTGCTTGGTATGGTTGGAATTGCATGAATTGTGTTTTCGATAAATTAATTTTTAAATTATTATTATGTAGCCAAGTTATAATGTCGTTAAGTGCTTTATTAATTTCATTTTCAAATGTGTCAGTGTTGTTTTTGTTGTCCTCGATAATAACTGTTGTGTCATCAGCGAATAAAATGCATTGATGCTTTGTGATTTCAGGAAGGTCATTAATGTACACTAAGAATAGGAGTGGATCCAATATGCTCCCCTGCGGTACACCAAATGCATTCACTTTATATGTTGATTCACAACTATTTTGAACAGCTTTCTCAATGTAATTGATTTGAACACATTGCAAACGGTTCTCTAAATAACTCTCAACCCAGGACAATGCAACGCCTCTAACACCAGAACCTTCCAGTTTATGTAGAAGTATTTTATGATCGACCGTGTCGAAGGCCTTACTCATAATACCTACGCAAAAACAAAATACCTACGCGAGTTCTTTTATTGGCATATTTAGTTATTAAGTCGTTCAATTGAAAAGATGCCAAGGTCGTAGATTTGTGTTTTCTAAATCCATGTTGCTCAGATTTGAAAAACGACATTTTGGATAAAAAGCCTTCTAGACGACTATGCATAGCCTTTTCAAATATTTTAGAAAGCACTGGAATGAGAGTGATTGGTCTGTAATTGTTTAAGTCACATTTTTTCCCTTTTTTGAACAATGGCCTAACAATAGATTTTTTTAATTTGCTAGGGAATATGCCTTGCTCAAAAGATAAATTTATTATATAGCTTAGCGGATGACAAAGAATATGGGCAGTCTCCTTTAGTAACATCGTCGAGATGTTATCATACCCAGTAGCTTTTGTGTTCTTCAGTGATAATATAATATAATAAATTTCTCTAGGTGTAGTTGGTAAAAGAAATATGCTTTGCTTATTAGAATTATCCCTGATCATGGATGAACAATTAGGTTGGAGAGTTGTTTTACATATTGATTTATTGTTATTGACATTAATAAAATATTTATTGAATTCGTTGGCAATTTCCATGGGATTATCTATAGTTTTTTTGTCATTTATGGATTTAATCGATTTTATTTCCTTTTGTGATGCTGAATTAAAATTGTTTTTTATTATCTCCCAACTAGCTTTACATTTATTTGTTGCCTTTGATAGATATTCCAAATTATTATTTTTTTGCGCCTGATACATACATTTCTTTAATATTCTATGCTTAAATAAATGCTTAAATTAGTATAGAATCGGCCGTTACTGTACTGGCAGTTCCTCTCCCTACGAATGTGATCTACTTACTATATTAGTCGCCATTACTATAGTTTACAATAATGTAGTCTTATTTCCTAATGCAGGAGGGCAGAAGACCAAGGGGAAGGTGCCCAAAGCGATGGACTGACCAGATTCGCCATGCTCTCGACACCACTGTCAACGACGCCTTTCACACTGCTACTGACAGAGAGGTGGCGGCAAAGCCGGCAAATCATCCGCAACAAAGAAGTCAGCATTGTACAGACCGACACGAGGTGGAGGATTTCCAAATAAATAATAAAATTAAAGAAAAGTGTGTGTATATACCTGTCTTTGTAAATAATGTAAAGTGTGAGAGGGACTTATTTATCTTTATAGCGATTCATTGATTTTACCTATCTCATTCATTCCTTTACTGCTAATGTATCTATAATTACACTACCAGTACATCTTTTGTATTCATATTTTTCAATATTAGACGAAATGGTTCAGAACTCTTTTTCAATCCTTTCCTTCCCAAGTAATATGGATAATATCCGACAGTGGGCAAATAAAATATACCGGGCTTACTAAAATCAGTATTGAAACCCGCTACGTTAGTGACTACAGGTACTCTATCATAACATCTTTTATCTCTGGCTTGCTGCACAGAATCACATTGAATCGCTATAAAAGAATGTGGATTTTCCAGCATTGCAAACCAGTAAGAAAAAACTTTGCTATGACTGCACGCTGCAGTGCAAGGGACCATAGATATATCAAAAAGTTGGAACTCCCCACCGTTGATATAAAAATTGACATGTCCAACAGGCGCCGCCATTCCAAACCCCTCGATGTTGCTCGATAATAAGTCGACTCTGTCAGCGTCTGATTGGTCTAGCCTTCCTTCTGGACCTTGGTGTCTGAAGCACGGTCCTGCGGGGTCTAATCCTGTCATTCTCAACAGCTTCTGTCCTGTTATTTCTTTGTAAGATTTGGCTATGAAACTCATAATTTGACCTCCAAGACTAAGTCCGGCCATTTCGAATTTCTTTGGGTCGAATCCAGTGTTTTCTGCAGCTACGTTGGCTAGCATTTTGCCAGCTAGTTTACCAGCTTCACGTATCACACGCGAAGCTCTGAAATCAACGAAAATTCGAATTATTTATCCCAAATGTAAATAATACAAAGAGATTTAAATATCCTAATTGTCAAAAAAAAGTAAATATGTCAACATTTTAACATTTTAAAATAACTGAAACATATATAGACAGGAAGTCAGTCTGATTAGGATGTGCGTAAGAGTAATCTTAAATGTTAAAATTTTATCTAATCTTTTATTTTATGCCACATATTTCAAAAACTCCTATTATACAGACATACAACTTTTAGTTCGCTATTTAGCTGCTTTTGAAAGCTAAATCGCTGTCGATTGGCGACCAAAGAAGCTAAAATGCCGACCGTTGCGTGATCACGCAAAAACGTCTAACAGATTTGCATGAGAAGCACAGTACTTGAAATCTAAATTTTTATCACAGGCTTATTTTATGTAAAAAAAAAGTACTTACGCAGGATAGTTGAAAGTCGTAAACCGGTTTAAATTTATAATCCAGACATTGTATCCTGATTTGAGGTAATGGCTTGTCACTGGAATACCTAGAGGGGAGTTTTTGAAATCCATGTTACCTCCGACAAACATAAAAATCTTCTTAGTAAAATCCATAGTCGGATCTCTTGCCAGCTCTTTCGTCTGGTAATAACTATATGACTTTCCGATATCTATTGGCCAATTGCCCTTCAGGCCTCTAACTGTAATAGTCAGGAATTTTAAACTGTATGGTGTGATCTTCACAGGTTTATCAACGCCGGGGCCTGCAATTGAATAGATCATGATTATATTTATTGTCGCAATTGATTCTCATGAAGAAGTTGGAACAAGATCAGTCATTACTATCGTTAGTATCGTACTTTTCAGTTAGATTTTGTTAAAGACGACTACGTAAACTCATACTTATATTTCAACATAAGGTAAATAGATTGACCGAACAACCGGACAAAACTTTAACCGAACAGGTGAAAGAAGTCCCTGCAGTAATGAGATAGACTGAAGTTACAATATAAGTTGCAGGTCCTGAGATATGATGGTTAGAACCTAAAGATGGAAAGAGAGTAGAAGAGGAAGGGAAAGAGAGGAGCTTACATTAATCAAGTCAAGGAAAAGGCAAGCGTCGTGTCTTATAGAGAGCTGAAGGATCTGGCAGAAGAGAGAGGTAAATGTGACAAGAGCGCTTAGATTTAGAGACAAGAGGTTTTCAAACCAAAAAATGTGTAGGTACCTCAAAAATTATAAACTTACAGTCAGGCAAGTATCCATTTGCATGTCCTTCGATTGTTCTATTGCTGTACATTGATACCACAACACTGCTTAGGAAAATTGGCGCGCACAACCATAGCTTGGTTGACAACATTTTCACTGGTTACTTAAATTAAAAAGAACACACTTCTGGCAATCTATATTTTTTTTCCTTTTTAATCAGTCTCACTCACCATATCGTTCAATTTCCGAACGATGCGCGATATATGGATGTATGTGACAATGCCTCCAAATATATCTGTCTGATATTTATACTTGGTTATAATGTGATGCTGCTCAAATTTTTTTATATAGGTAATAAATTTGCATTGTACAGTATCCGTGAAGAATCATAAAAAGTGTTCATTGCGGAAGGAATAATTGAACTCTAAGACCTATCTAATGTATTTCTGTTCTTAGTATTTTTACTGCATTTCGTTTCACTTGCATGTTGGATCGTACACAATGCCACAGATATTATAATACTTAACAATGCTGACTACTAGGACAAAAAAAGTCAGTGGTTTTTTCAAAGGAACTAATAAAGGGGCCTCTGAGAATAAAGGCTGGGGGCACAGGGCGCTGGGTTTTACCGAACATCAAGCCGTCTAATAACTGTGTAGAAGGCGTCAGCTCCCGATGGTTACTATTTAAATATAATCTCCTCTGACAGCTTAACATCCAAAGCATAGGGAAGATTGACATTATTTGTTTTTTTATTGGATTCTCAGAACGAAACATCTCTATTGTCATTTGACACCATGGGTACGCATCTCATATTTGGTAGTGCAGTTGAGTCAATGAATGTTGACTTTTACTTTACGCTCGATCGTTAATTAAATTACATGAAGTAGGTATTTAGGTATCCTAATAGCCGCCAAAACGCTGTTGTTAATTACTGTGCATACAATAAAATTTGAAAATTTGAAAATGCTGTCGAAAATGCAAGCGAGTACTAACTAATGTCTATATACATACATTTACATCTCTATCAGAATACATAATAGTTTTTTTTATACTAGATACTTATATTTTGAACCAGGTTGTAGGGTATTATTGTAATTACTATTACGTCGGTAGTTCGTTAATAAATCAGTTGTGTCACAGACTCGGTCTTTGATTGTTGGTGCGCCCCTAATATATATAGATATCTCACTGGCGACGAGGATATTGGTTATTTCGGTACATAATTAAGTGATTTTAAAGTTATTAAAATGCCCATCGGCAAAATTGAACAATTTGATCTCTCAAGTAAAAAGTGGTCGACATACATTCGACGCGTGGAACAGTTTATGACATTGAACGCCATTGACAGTAAATTACATGTGGCAACGTTGGTTACATTAGTCGGAGAGGCTACATATGATTTAATGACAGATTTATGTGCACCCAACAAACCTGAAGAGAAATCATTTGAGGATTTAGTGAAGATAGTCGGTGACCATCTCGAGCCGAAGCGGTCAGAAATTGCAGAAAGGCACATATACCGACAGAGGCGACAAGAGGGTGGCGAAAGTATGAGTGATTATCTGCAGTCCTTAAAACACTTAGCCAGTACATGTAATTTCGGGCATAATCTCGAAGAAAATCTTCGAGATCAATTTGTTTCTGGTCTGGCTAATGAAGAAATGCGATCGCGACTTTTTGCGGAACCTTCACTAACTTACAAAAGAGCGATCGAGTTAGCGTTTGCATTGGAGGCCGCAGAGCGGCATGCGCGGGCGAGTGGCTCGGGCAGCGGCGGCGCGCGCGCTTCATGCGGGCCCGCCGCGGCCAGCGAGGCGCTGCATCGGATGGCTGGCGGCGGCGGCGGCGGCGATGGCGGGCAGCGAGCGCGCCGGCCGGCAGGCGAGGCGCGCGCATCACAGCCGTGTTGGAGGTGTGGCCGCGATCATCATCGCTCAAATATGTGTCGTTTTAGGAACTACTCTTGTGATGCGTGCGGGCAAAGGGGTCACCTTAAGGTGATGTGTAAACGTAAGGTGAATCCAAGTGTAGAAAGTTCACGTACGAGTCAAAATAAAGGTAAACAAAACTATATTCAAAGTGATAGTGATTCCGAGTGCGAAATGTATCATCTGAAGGTGCAAAGTCGGAATGATAAGCCGTATTATGTGGAAGCGGCCGTGAATGGATTGCTCATAACGTTCGAGTTGGACACTGGCAGTAAGTTATCAGCTATTAGTATGGACTATTATAAAAAAAAATTTAAACATGTGCCTATTGTAGAAAATAATATTAATTTGCAGTCGTATACGGGTACATTGATTGAAGCGGTCGGTTACATTTTAGTTGATGTAGTGATGGGATCACACGCGGCGGGAAATTTAAAATTATTTATTATTAATAATGGAGGTCCTCCCCTTATGGGACGATCATGGTTGCGCCGATTAAATATTGATAAAATACAAATTACTGAGATGTTATACCAATTATCCGCGCCTTCAGATTTAGTCGAAGATTTGCGACGAGAATTTCCCACTGTGTTCGCTCCAGGATTGGGCACATGTATAAAAAAATTATCATTGCGCTTAAATGATCATACTCCCATCTATGTGAAAGCTCGACCGATTCCTTTAGCATTACGTAAGCCAGTCGAATTGGAGTTGCAACGACTCGAGGCAGAGGGCACTATTCGAAAGGTAGAATACTCGGACTACGGTACACCTATTGTACCGGTTATTAAGAAAACGGGTGAAATTCGAATATGTGGTGACTACAAAGTCACCATCAATCCTAAGCTGGTTCGCGAGCCGTACCCTATGCCTCGAATTGAAGAATTATTCGCTGCCCTGAGTGGCGGTGAACAATATTCTAAAATTGACCTCACTCAGGCTTACGCACAGATGTTGTTAGATGAGGATTCTCAAGCATGCACGGCGATTACGACTCACATTGGTACTTTTGTTTACGAACGTACGCCCTACGGATTATCGTGTGTGCCTGAAAAATTTCAGAAGTTTATGGAGGAAACCCTAAAAGGTCTTGCAGTAGTGGTGTACTTGGATGATTTGGCAGTGACCGGGAAAACCCGAGCTGAACATATAGCAAACTTAAAAGCAGTGTTGCGACGCTTGCGTGAGGTCGGTTTAAGGGTTAAAATGGAAAAATGTTCATTTATGCAAGATAGCATTTCTTATGTGGGCTTTATCATTGATAAACACGGGCTGCACCCCGACCCAAGCAAATGCTAAATTTATACCTTGCCTCAGTACTATGTTATATCCGTTACATCAATTATTACGTAAAAATATTCCTTGGGTCTGGTCTCAAAGTTGTGTAAATGCGTTTAACGAGGTAAAAAGGGCTGTATTGAGTAGCAAAGTACTCGCTCATTACAACCCTGAACTACCCCTGGTGTTGGCGGTAGATAGTAGCTCATACGGCATTGGCAGCGTACTGTCGCATCGGTTCGAGAACGGCGACGAGCGCCCTATATGTTTTGGATCTCGGTCGCTAACCGTTGCGGAGCGTGCGTATAGTCAACTCGACAAGGAAGCTTTGGCTATTATTGCGGGCGTCACAAAACATCATCAATACCTTTATGGACGCCATTTTACCATTAAAACGGATCATAAACCGTTAACATACATTTTTGGGCCAAAATTTGGGCTGCCACAAACTGCCGCAAGTAGACTGCAGCGTTACGCTACAAAACTGGCGTCATACGACTTTGATATGGAGTTCGTAAAATCCAAGGATAACGGGAATGTGGACGCCTTATCGCGCCTGCCACTGCCGTATGAGAAAAGTGATGAGCGGGGGTCGGTTTCATATATACATTATGTCGAGGAGTCCTTCCCGGTCAGTGCTAAGGAGGTAGCTTCGCGGACGCAGGAGGACAGCGTGTTAAGCAAAATATTTAGTTATATCAGTTGTGGTTGGCCGGCTAAGATTACAGAGGAGGCGGAAAAACCATACTTTAATAGGAAAGAGTGCTTAAATATTGACAAAGGTTGCATTTTGTATAATCATCGTGTGGTTATACCCGATGTATTAAGAATAAAAATAATAAACGAGTTGCATGAGGGCCATTTAGGAGTAGTTAAAATGAAAAGTACCGCTAGAAGCTACGTGTACTGGCCTCACTTAGATACGGATATCGAACAGTTGTGTCGAGATTGCACAGCATGCCAGCAGCAGCGCGACGCACCGCCGCGCTCTCTGCTGCACCCGTGGCCATTCCCCGCGCGCCCTTGGCAACGTATTCACATTGATTTTGCAGAGTATCAGGGAAAACACTATTTGATTACAGTGGACGCTCATACTAAATGGATCGAGGTCCAGAATATGACAGGAACAACTGCGAGTGCCACTATACTCAAATTACGCGAGTCGTTCGCACGATTCGGCTTGCCGTCACAAATAGTGAGCGACGGTGGCCCTCCCTTCAATTCAGTAGAACTAGCGAAGTTTACGTCTAAAAATTTTATAACACACACTATCACAAGCCCATATAGGCCAGCTGGGAATGGAGCAGCAGAGAATGCGGTGAAGTCTGTTAAGCGAGCAATGAAGAAAGCTACTCACGACGGAATCGATATAGAAACGGCAATTTTAAAGTTTTTACTGCATTATAGAAACTGTGAACACGCCACGACGGGCGTAGCACCCGCCGTAGCTATGTTTGGGCGGAAACTTCGCACACGACTGGACGCCGTGAGACCCAGCGCGGAGCGGGAGCGGCGTACTGAGGCGGCGGCCGACCGCGCGGCCCGCCTACAGCCCGGAGCCGAGCGCAGCGTGGCGCCCGGCGACGCGGTGCTAGCCCGGGACTATCGTGCGCGCACCGAAAAGTGGGCGCCGGCCGTGGTCACGGCGCGCACTGCACCACTCACTTATCGCGTCTCGTGTGCTGATGGTAATCAATGGAAGAGACACATCGACCAGCTCTTGCCCGTCCGTAAATCGCTCACCACGCTTCGTCACTCGGTCATAGGAACAGATACCATTCCGACCACCGATGACGAAAACAAAGACGAGTATCGTGAAGTCACCGCAGATAGGAGTACTCCGGAAATCACAAGCAACACACCGTTGCCTCCTGTGTCTGAAGACAATTTGAACCCTAATGATAAACCAAACGACAGCGTAGGGAACACGACACCCGCTCAGGCTTCTCGTCTAGGGGTACGACGACCTGTGCGTTCTTGCGTGCTCGCCAGGCGCACACAAAATAATTAGAATAAGTATAAAATGTACTTGAAAGTAGGCCAATTACATAAATGAGATAGGTACTTTTCTCTTACTTTGTTTTTATGTTTAAATTTATTAGATAAGCTGCTTTGTTTTTCTTATTCAGCATTAAATTACTTTTGTAAAAGTGGTAATAATTTGGTGGTGGTATACCTAGTTTAACATTTAATTTTAAAAAAAATTAAAAAAAAAAAATTTTTTTTGTTAATTTTAAGAGGGGACGTGTAGGGTATTATTGTAATTACTATTACGTCGGTAGTTCGTTAATAAATCAGTTGTGTCACAGACTCGGTCTTTGATTGTTGGTGCGCCCCTAATATATATAGATATCTCACTCAGGTAAGGAAAAGAAAAGACGAATCAAAAGAGCTTTTTTTTTTAAACTGACTTTACAAAGAATAAAAATAAAATAACAAAACCTTGTATGGACAAACAATATGCTGAATAAAATAGTATAAAACTGCCTCTACCAGTAAATATTTGACGACTCACAGCCGTAATACATCTTCTGAATTATAATTTGATATCGCTACATTAAATGCTTCTAAAGTTTTGTTCAAACCCTTCTTCCCCATGTGATATGGAAAATAATGTACAGTTGGCAAATAATGTACACTTTCATTGGTCTAATGTTTATATGGAGCCAAATGTAAATAAAGCTTTTGATGAATTTAAAAATATGTTTTGTCTATTGTATAAACAATGCTTTCCAAAAACGGCTGTAAAAATACATACAAACCGTCGTCATCCTAACTGAATATCCAAAGGATTACGAATAAGTTGTAAGACGAAAAATTTCCTAAGATCAAAATATTAAAATACCAAAACTGAACAAAAAGAAATACTCAAAACTGTTAAACAAATGTATAGTATTCGCACAGCGGCATAATACCTAATAGCAGATTAATAACCATAAAACAACAAGGTCAAAACTAATACGAATATAAACAATTTACCACACAGTATATTCTTGAAACCATTTATTTATCTCTGATGACATAATTGCTACAATATCATCAAAAAAATAATATATTGAGAGAAGAACAGTACGGATTCCAGAAAAATAAATCAACAACACTGGCTACGTTTAACTTAGTAAATGACATTATTTATTATATTGATTAAAAAAACTTAACAACTGTACTATTTTATGACATGACCAAGGCTTTCGGTATGGTTCACCATGATCTATAACTGGTTAAGAACTTATTTCACAAATAGGCCACGATGTGTAGAAGTTGAGAAACTTAGCAGCAAAAATACAATAGAAGGATACAGATCGTCATATAAGCAAAACCGATTTGGTGTACCACAAGGCAGTATGCTGGGTCCACTATTGTTCTTAATGTATATCAACGACCTCCCAACTATCATAAAATACAAAACAATATTATTCGCAGATGATATATCAAAAAATTTTTATTAGTGAAACACCAAACGGCAACGGTGAAACAAATTGAAGGAGTCAGTGTTCAATCACAATAAACTAAGCATGCCAGCGGATGGAATGAAAAGTGAAATAGACTTCACTCAACTGTACACCATAGAGATACCTGAAACCATGTCTCCCATGGCTAAATGGCCGAGTGTCAAACATAAAAGGAAGTCACATTAGGTTTATAGATGGATCCAAAAAAGGATCAGATGTAAACATTGCAAACGTTGTAAATGTATAATTGTTTGGTATTCATTAAATTTGTTTCGCGATAGATTTTTGTAGTTTCTGTTCGATAGTTATAATTAAATAGCATTTTTATTATTTTATTTTGCAGTATTTGTAATTTGGCTAATCTCGTTTTGGCAACACTTCCCCAGATTTCAATAATATATAATAAGTGTAGTTTAATTAAAGAATTATAAATTTTATAACGTAATTTGCGCGGTACATATCGAACATTAATCCGTAGGGAAGCATGGAGTGATATTAATTTGGTTAATATTTTTTTTAATGATTATTTCATGTTAGGTTGGTATCCATAAGCAGACGAAGGTATTTTTCACTGTTTTTTGTTGCAATGGGGTAAGTATGATTTATTGTTAGAGGTGTAAAAATAGGTATTGGTTTATTCTTAGCTTTGAAAATTATATAACTAGTTTTGGAGACGTTTATTGTTAGTAAATTCAATTGCAACTAATCATGAAGAATATTGAGGTCTTGCTAGGCTTGGAATATTAGGTTATGAATTGACGACCCGGAGTAGAAAAGGCATGTGTCATCTGCGTAGAGAGTGATATTACCATTTAAGCCTAGTTCGTGTATATTATTTATGTAAATTATGAAGAGAAGTGGACCCAATATAGACCCCTGTGGGACGCCGTAAGAAATAGTTTATGGAGGGCTTTGGCGTTACTGTCTATTTTAACGATCTGAAGTCTATTCGTGAGGTAAGATTTAAAAATATTCAAGGCTTTGTCAGTAATGCCAATGACCTCCAGTTTCTTTAAAAGCAATTTGCGACTAACGGTGTCAAAGGCCTTTTTCAAATCAATAAATACCCCCTTTTTATCAATGTTTTCTTTGATTTTAGTAACAAGATAAATTGTTGCCGTAAGTGTATTACTTTTTGATCGAAATTAATAGATTCTAAATAGTTCCGTAGTCGTGTATGTAGGACTTTTTCAAAAACTTTGGACAGTACTGGCAACACAGAGATTAGTCGATAATTTCCAGGATCTGTTTTTGGTCCCGATTTATGTAAGTACAGAAAACTCGCTTGCATTTATGACAGTATTTTCAAATACAATGACACGCAAAGCAATAGACAACAGCGTTTTGGCAAAATTATATTTAAAGAAAATTATAAAAATTTCGTCTATAATTATGTAGTAACTTCATGTAATTTAATTAACGGTCGAGTTTCATTTGATGATTGAAACTGACAGGCGAATTTAGTAGTCGACTGGACTAACAAACATAAGAATCTCAATGTCCTCCAACCAGCGAGTATGTATCCAATAGAGACGTAATGTTAGTTAATTTATTCAAAAATAATTGTTCTCAAATCTCAGTTGTCAATTACCTACTGCGCGCGCAACCAAAATAGAGGGTGAATTTTTTTTGAAGTGAGCGATTGTACACAATACCAACACATTTGGACAAACCCCATGGATTTGAAGGCGTCTCATTCAAAAGAGCTATCTACAAAAAAAAACAGAAAATCACAAAGTTCCCTATGCTTCGAGACAAGTTTAATTGTTTGTAGACGTTCAACAAAATTAATAACCATCAGGTGGCCACCTGAAGCCTTGTATGCAGACGGCATGCCGTTCGGCAAAATCCGGTAGTTTAGAAACGTGACCCTCAAAACGAAGTAAGAATAAGGTTTTTTTAGGTAACTTTAATCAGATTTCAACAACATTTCATCAAATACTAGACGTACCTAATCAAAATGTAATTTTTTATTAATTTTGTATAAAATCAAATTAAATTACTTGAGAATTCTTAATTCTTACTTCGTTTGGTGGGTTAGGTTTCTCCGTAGCTGACTGTACACGACTGCAAGTGACACTTAAGTGCAGCAAAAATACTAAAAAGAAATAAATTAAATAGGTCTTAGAGTTCAATTATTCCTTCCGCGGTGAACGACTATGATTTTTCACGGAAACTTTACAATGTGCAAATTTATTCTTAATTTTAAAAAAAAACGCGCAGCATCACATTATATGCCAAATGTAAATAACTGCCAGATATATTTGGAAGTATTGTCACATCCATCCACACATCACACATTGCTAAGAAATTGGACGGTGTTGGTGAGACTGATAAAAAAAAAATTGTAGTTTGCCAGAAGTGTTTTCTTTTTAATTTTAAGTGGCCAGTGAAAATGTTGTCAATCAAACTATGGTTGTGCGCGCCAATTTTCTTAAGCAGTATTGTGGTATCAATGTACAGCAACAGAACAGTTGAGGGACTCGTCAATGGATACTTGCCTGATTGTAAGTTCATAATTTTTATTACAGGTACACATCGTTTTCCTTTGAAAAACCTTCTCTCTAAATTTAAGTGCCGCGCTCTTATCGGTGTATAGTGTGGTTTTACATAGACGCTTTCGCCAGCGCGGTTGGAAAGCGACGCGGGCCACGAGCTTTGCGTTTCTTGGATCGTTACATAGTTTAACGGGTAGTGCGTAGTTTACTTACGGGCCGCGCTTACCAAGTGCGCTGGCAATAAGCGTCACTGTAAGACCACACTTAAGCCTCCATTTTCCGCTCTCTTCTGTCGCCTTCTTCAACTCGCACGACACTGGCCTCCTCTCTTTTCCTTCTAGATCCATGTAAGCTGTTCTCTTACCTCTCCCCATCTTTTCTCCTAAAATGTCCCTGAAGAACTCGACGTGTTTTTATTTCTTTTATCAAAGTTTTCTTTTCCCTTTGGAACTCTCGGCAGCACTTCTTTAATAGTAATCATTTCGATCCATTTAATTTTTTCCATTCTTCCCTATCACAACTACTTACTTCATGAGCAAAAAAGCGACCATAAATATAATCATGATCCATTCAATTGCAGGCCCCGGCGTTGATAATCCTGTGAAGATCACACCATTCAGCTTAAAATTCATGACTATTACAGTTAGAGGCCTGAAGGGCAATTGGCCGATAGACACAGGAAAGTCATATAGTTATTACCAGACGAAAGAGCTGGCAAGAGATCCGACTATGGACTTTTCTAAGAAGATTTTAATGTATGTTGGAGGTATAAAGGACATTGAAAACTCCCCTTTAAGCATTCCAGTAACAAATCACTACCTCAAAGCAGGATACAATGTCTGGATTATAAATTTTAACCGATTTACGACTTTCTACTATCCTACGTAAGTACTTTTTTCACATAAAATAAAAATAAACAGGGGTTAAATAATTTTACATAATACGTTTGTTTAAAAAAAAATTGTGACATTAATGAAACCTTTCAGTATCGGTAAAAAATATATTTAGGATAGGATATGCTTCATTAAAAAAAAACTAAAATAAAATACTTAAGTGTTTCTTTTAACTTGCCCAATGTAGTAAACAATCTTAGCATGTCTTTTTAACGAAAATAAGCAATTAAAATAATCTTTCACACCCAAATAATAATAATATAGTCAGAATTGGCATTTAACACAACACTCTTATTATTCTGGCGATTTATCGATTTTACACATGGATATTTGAATAGAAAGACACGCTAAGATTGTTTACTACATTGATCAAGTTAAAAGAAACAGGGTTTAGTGAAAATTCAAAATTAATGTACTTGTAGGCGATTTAAAATTTTGTATCAAGTTTGCATCCCAAAATGTTGCTGCACTTATACTTATTTTTTTAATATATTACATACATTTGGAATAAATAATTTATATTTGAGTTTGGAATAGACTAAATAAATGATGTTAATGGTTTCAGGGCTGCGCGCGTGGCACGTGAAGCTGGTAAACGAGCTGGCGAAATGCTGGCCAACGTGGCTGCAAAAAACACAGGATTCGACCCGAAGAAATTCGAAATGGCTGGACTTGGCCTTGGGGGTCAACTTATGAGTTTTATAGCGAAGTCTTACAAAGAAATAACAGGACAGAAGCTGTCGAGAATGACAGGGTTAGACCCCGCAGGACCGTGCTTCAGACACTTAGGTCCAGAAGGCAGGTTAGATGAATCAGACGCTGATAGAGTCGACGTATTATCGACCAACATCGACGGATTTGGAATGGCGGCGCCTGTTGGACATGTAAATTTTTATCTCAATGGTGGGGAGTTCCAACCTGCCGATATAGCTATGGCCCCTTGTAATGTAATGTGCAGTCATGCGAAAGCTTTTGCTTATTGGTTAGCAATTCTGGAAAATCCACATTCTTTCATAGGTTTGCAATGTGATTCTGTACAGCAGGCCAGAGATAAAAAATGTTACAATAGAGTGCCTCTAGTGACTAACTTGGCGGGTTTCAATACTGATTTTAGTAAGCCCGGTATATTTTATTTGCCCACCTTGCATCATTTTCCATATTACATGGAAAAGAAAGGATTGAAAAAGAGTTCTGAAAGTTTTCATATAATATTGAAAGAAATGAATGAGGAAGATGTAATGGTAGTGTAATTATAGATATATTAGCAAGTAAAGGAATAGGTAAAATCAATGACGAAAGAAATAAGAATGATGCATTTAATTTAGCGTTGAAAGACATGAATTCAAGAAGTAGTGATTTTGTATTTAAGTGTGATTAGTAGTAAGTAGTTGTAAAAACATTTAGTTATAAAGATAATCTTTTACACAGTTTGACTATTGCTGTTGTTAATTTCATTATTCTTTGTAATATCAATGTTATTTTCTATTATAATTATAAACTCTTTCGATTCACGTTTTCTTTTATTAAATCAGAAACAACATGCATGAGGTAATTAATAACCTAATTTTTCTCATTTCTTATAATAATATGACATTACGAAGTTACCGTATGACATCAAATGATACGATTTTAATTTTTTAATAAAGTAATAAACTTAATCAGTCTTACCTCTAATTGGTGACGTTCGGTCTCTTAAGCCGCATGTATCATATTATATCATTTCGCCCCTTCCCCGCGTTTCCTGTGTTAACGGAAAAAATGATAAAATAGAAAACCGAAATGATAAAGACACTGAATTTAGGAAATCTCAACGAAATTAGTAAACGACGACATTTTTATCACTTCAGTTGGCGTTTATACTCATCCAATTCACGGAGTTAAGAAAATTGAAGTGATAATAAGCACAAAAGTTATAGTTACACAAAAAGAAGAGTATGCATTGGTCTAGGCCATGTTGTGTTCCTACGGTGAGTAAGGTCTCCAGAGCTATACTTGTGGGGGTTGGGAGGGTTGGCAACGCGTGAGTGATACCCCCGGTATTGCAAGCGTTTATAGGCTACGGTGATGCTTACCATTAGGCGGGCCGTATGCTTGTTTGCCAACTTTGTGGTGCAAAAAAAAAAACTAGCACCTATTACATGATGTAATGAATACTACCTATAAAAGCAAAAAGTACAATTTTATTAGCGCCCTCTTGAATGTTTACTAAAATAAAGCTTATTGAAAGACAAATTATACCTATGGGTGGAGTAATACCAAATTTGTCAAAATAAACGGAAAAAGCAGTTCAAATCCATTATCACAACTTCGATCCAAAGCAATAAACTAGTAGTTTTGCTTTACCTATACTAACTTGTTAAGTTAGGAGTTAGGTAGTTTTGCTATGACAAGACTATACCATATTGGATAGCCTAGGAGTTGAACATGTTTTTGTGGTATTAAGGTACAAGTTGGTAACGGATGACATGAAGCTACAGAAAACGACGTAACGCAGCGACACTACTGTGGGACTATTCACGTAACAAGAACCGATTCTAGTTCGATTCAACGACATTCGCTGTTCACTCAGAAAACAGGAAATGAACGGGACAGCGAGTGTCGTTGAATCGAACTAGAATTGGTTCTTGTTACGTGAATTGCCCCACTGGTCTCTATGAAATAATAGTATGTAAGTAGTTAGCGACATGATGCTAGCGACGCGTTGTCGAGCGACAGACGACGGTAGTGTCGCCCGACCGCAGTTCAGTAGTTCAATTCTGAAGAAGATAACTCATAAACCAGGTGGTCCGATATTCCGCACTGAACGATGCATGTCATGCCCTGACTATTTGTTTTACATTAAAGCAAATAGGACGTATGGCTTTTCGTCTTTTTTTGTATTATAAAAACAAGTTATCATCGTCTTGTTCTTCTTCTAATAAAAGATTAAAAAAATTGCAATCGGACACGTCAAACATCTTGTTTCACGGAAAACTCAGAAGCAACTGCGTGTAGTCGACTATCAGCATGAATGGAAAATTTAGACAAGTTTTTTTTATGGCTTATATTTTTATTTTTGATAAAATTTTGTAAGGGTAATTATGTTTTTAGATTAGCTAAAGTATCAGCTATAGGGTAACTTAGCCGGTTTGCCGGCTCTAAAGCCGGCCCCCTTTGGTTTTCGGCCAACTACACAACTAATAATAAAATAACAAGAAAACTTTACACCATTACTGATATATAAAACCATCACTATCTGAAACTTTCAGTTGGATCCAACACCCTTGTAATTTTTGTAGCGTAATAATTATTAAGGAACTTCGCTTGTAGGCCTCCACGAGTCGGGCAGTGCACTTATGTCCATAGCGAGAAAAATAGTTCGCGCAAGATTTTTGCAAGGTAAGTTATAAGGTTTTTATCGTTTGGTAAACTTGGATATTATAACTGTAGACCGAAAAAGAGTTGTGTTTTCGTTATATTAAGTGAAATAAGTAAAATATTAGGTATTAATAATGTGATGTCCGGATAACTAGATGCGATTTTAGGACACTATCTCTTTCTCGGCCGTCCGTCCGATAAGTGAATCATAACGTATTTATTACAATTGACAATATTTTAAATTAATTAAGTCCTTCTTTGCAAAAAACTTAATTAGACTTAAATAATATATTAAATAATATTTGATGTAAAACAGTTTTTAATTTTTTTGTAATTGACGGCTGAAAAGGGGGTACTTTTCGGCCTAGGTAAAACAAATGTTGCCGAAAACCAGGAATCAATCAATTAAATAATTATAAACTACTTTATAAGTACCATACCAAATGTTCATACTAAAGTAATTATGTTTTGAAGATTATTAAAACTTCTTTAATTTTTGTTAAATTATTTTTCTATAATTATAAACGACTGGATAACTACAAAATATTCCTACTTAACTAAATTATGTCTTGAAGATTATTAAAACTTATTGATTTGTATTATGTACTTATATTATTTCCTCTAAAAAGTAGTCCTACTTGCGAGTGAATAAAGACCATTTTTCCAATTGCAAGACTGTGGCCGAAAACTAGTTAAAGTAACGGCCGAAAATGAAACAGGTGTCCGAAAACGGGCTAAATAGCTAATTTCAGGGTTTTAATTTTTTATTAATTATATCTTGAAATTGACAAAGTACTTAGCTATGTGGTTTCAAATTTGAAAACTACATTATATGCATTACAACTATATTATATTTAAAAGTAATTTTTATTTCAAGCTTTTGCTAATCTGCCATATAATTAAATCATCTTGAATTCTCATAACTGCTTAAATGGCCGAAAACCGGCTAAGTTACCCTATCATGAAAGTTATCTGGTGGCCATAGAATTAGATTTTTTATAACTTTGAATTAAATGAGAAATTCTGGGTAAATGTCTATAATCCTTAAAATCTCTCATATCTTGAGAACCGTCGAACTTCGCCCTCCCCCTGTAAGCGCTCGTACGCACCGTCCGGGCGTCCGCCGTAGGATGCGGTTGCAGTTGCGGCCAGCCGGACGGACAGCCGCAATTCGGCTAACCGGACAGTGCGTATGGGATTAACGCGGTTTCATTGAACCATGATGAAGCTGAAGAAGTTGCAGCTATTTATTACATTTATATGCGATATATTAGAAAGAAAGAAAAACAAAGAAAAAGGTTCTGGGTGCATCGTTATTTGCAAACACGAGATGAGAGCAAGCATTTTGAAATATTTTTCGAAGAGCTTAAAAAGTATGATGTTAAGTTTTTTGGATACACTAGAATGAGTCTGAAATTATTTGAAGACGTGCGCCTTCAATGGCGAGCAACCGCAAACTAGCAAACCGCAGTGCATCCGAGTAAATGCGTACAGCGACCGTCCGGTCAGGCGGCCGTCGCGCCGCCGCAGCGCTCCGAGCGACCGGAGCGCGTATATAGGAATGCTACTTCAATACGTCCCCTCCGCCTCCGGCTGAGTCGAACTGAGTTAGCATTTCCAAACGATAAACACGCGGAAATCCTACTCCAATACGTCTCAGACGGTAATGTACAGTCGCCTCGAGGATAGCAGGACCATCTTTAGGATGATTTTTGGTTGCAACATCCAATATCCTAGTGCACACATGTGGCTCTAATGAACAAAAACCCTGTTTGGTAACAAAGAAAAAGACGGAGCTGACAAAAAATCCGCTTACAAGATGTGCAAGCGATTTTTTTCAAAAATGGTCCTCCTATCTTCGAGGCCACCGTACTAGAGTAGGATTTCTAAGTTAATACTCATTTAGATGTAATGGGAACCCTCATCCTACTCGTCAACCTCGCGTGACGTATTGGGATAGGATTCCTTGTTCTATAATCAGAAAACAGTCTTAGAAAAGCTAATGCGATTCGTCTCTCTATGCAGATAAGCTATCCCATGCACACACTATGTAAGATGTGTAGGAGATCCAGAAAGATCAAAGTGCAGCCAACTTCAATTTCGCGACGGAAAGACAGGGGTATATCAGGAGGAAGGATCCAAGCCGGGCGTCCTACCTTATTAGAAGCTCGAAGTGTCAAAAAAAGATCCCATAATATAGTTTTTAATATCAAAAATAACCAACCATGTGCCAAAAAACATTGAATAAAATTCTTAATTACCAAATAAACTCTTATTCTTTGTCGTTCTTTATTTGCTTTATTTGTCCTTCTTCACACCTACTCTATCTTTTAACCAGAAACATATTACTTAGTTCCTAGCCTTCCTCTAATATTAATCAGTTTCACGTTGACAAACTGAATTAGGATACCCCTACTTTGTGGCGCGTTATTTAACTCGAAATCCTACTCTAGTACATCACCGTCTGAGACGTGTTGGAGTAGGATTTCCGCGTGTTTATCGTTTGGAAATGCTAACTCAGTTCGTCTTAGCGAAAAGCAGCATTCCTATATACGCGACCGGAGCGGTTGGGCAGCAGCCGCATTACAAATAATCACAATGCGGACACACTAACCGGACAGTGCGTATGAGCGCTAAATCAGACAATTACCGAATAATTTTAGACTATTTACATTTAAATGAAGGCATATTGGATATAAGAGATAATGAAATATCATCAAATTGTTATCTGTGCTTAGGAGGACACATCAAGCTAATTGGTCCCGACAGATATCTAGACGACAGCGTTACTTTCAATGCAGTCAAAATACTGACATCGATCAACCCTCAGTTGACCCCAAGTGCAGGAAATACAAATACACACCGCCGGCGGGGCAGCGGTTGTATCATTGTCCCCATATAGGCGGATGAGATGGCAGTCAGTCAGGTTTTTAGTCGGTATACCCCAAGTGGCTTATACGGGGAGCCCCACATACCCCCGCCGCTTCCCAAGGGGCGGGGTATGCAGTAATGCATTTTCCTGACTTAAAACAAAAAAAAAAGAGAAATGCACAGAAGAAGAGGATGTACATTTTGTATTTTTTTGTGATAATTACCTACGATTATACAAACTCATTAGTAAGTCCATTAAGTAGGTTCTAGAGTTCAATTATTCATTCCGCCTTGGATTTTTCACGGATGGAAATTTATTCTTAATTTATAAATTTCGCACAGAAACACAAAATACTTATATACAGCCAGATATTGTTTATGTTTTGCATTGTTAAATGCATCGCATACAAATTGGACGGTAATGACGACAGATATAAGAAAAGAAAAGTGTTTATAGATTGCCAGATGTATTTTTGAAAAAACAACCAGTGAATATGTTGTCTATTATGAAACTATGGTTGTGCGCGCCAATATTCCTAAGCAGTGTTGTGGTATCAATGTACAAACGCGGACACAGCTGTGTATCCATTGAAGACGCAACTGAGAGAAAATATTACTGTTCGAAAGGGATAGAGATATTTCTGTCAATTTCAATGTAGTTTCAAGTTATCCAAAGTAATGATTCTTAATTCGGTCGTATAATAGGGATGAGGGTTTTCATGAAAACGCCCCTAGTTGGCGCCACTTTGACAAGAGGGTGTCATTTCAGAAAACCCTCAAAAATTCATGAATTGCCGAAGCAACAATTTATTCTATTTAGCCTTTTTAGGGTTCAACAATAAATTTTAAAAACCATGTTTACTAGATTCAAATTAGCAACGGACACCATTAACGATTTTTTTGTTATTTAAGTATTTAATGGCTATAACAAGATTATTGGTTTCTAAAAATTCTTCACTATAAAAAGTTTTCCACTACCTATACTTAATTTATATCAAACAGTTCGTATATCTTTAACTGTCGTCTGACTTTAAACTCTCCACTAGAAAATTATATGCACTCAACAAGAAAACTCAAACAGAACCATATAACTATGGTTCGATACAATCTTGACTTTTATTCGAACGCTTATTTAAATAAATTCTTCATGGTTATCTCAGACAAAAAACAGAAAAAGTATAAGAAGTATATTTTCTCGTAAAAAGTCAAAAATCTATATTCTGTAATTTTTCCTGTCTAACTGACACCGGAGCATAATTTAATACAAATTTAATAAAAAATATTGCTCAAAAAAATGCCCGCACGTCTCACGCTTGCTGAAAGAATACGCATTGTTATTCTTAAAGAAATGGGAATGAGAGTTTCCGAAATATCCCGGGAACTAAATGTGCACGTAAGTTTATAAAATTTTACTTCTAGTGTTTTTCCGTGTTCGTCTAAGTAAGTATATGTTTAGATGATTACACACCTGGTTCTGGTTTTTAACAGCACTGATAGTGTTTTTAGAGACGGTCGGTATACACGTGGCTACGACGGCATGAGGAAGGCGGAGATGAAGCCCTACGCGACCGTCCTCGTGAAGCACGAGGACGTGTTACAACGGAGGCTGAAGATGCTGCCATGGTCGCTAGCCACTCACTGCACCCCTTATGACATCTTTGTGTATCTTGTAGTTTCTTTTTTCAATTGAGATTATACCTACTGAGTCATAATGCTTGTTACAGATTTCAATGCAGACAGTCCGTCGTCGCTTAAATGAAGGGGGCCTGCAGCGACACATACCGGCCCGAAAAATATTACTCACCCAAGCGCACAAGGACGACAGAATAGCTGGATCTGAGATGACTGGATCAATAATATAGTCATATTTGTAGACGAAAAGACTTTCAAGTCGGATAAGGATGGTCGGAAAATATTATACAGGCGGAGAAACGAACGCTATGTAAAAGATTTTTCATCCTCCGTTTGAAAAACCCGGGATCATATTAGAGGATGGAAACACGTGAGCTGGCAGCGAGTTCCACGTTGTTGAATTATTCGAAGACAAATTAGCAGATTGGCTGCTTTACCGAATGGGACGTATTGACTTAAAATATTGTAAAATAATTGAACACAATGTTTGCACATAAAATAAAAATAATGTAAATAAAATAATAATGATAAATGATTGTTTTTATTTAGAACTAGCTGACCCGTGCCCACTTCGTTGGGCATAATGTAAAAGCCTTTTTATTTTTTGGTTTTTTATATAACCTATGACACTCAGCAATAATGTGGCTTTCTATTGGTGAAAGAATTTTTAAAATCGGTTCAGTAGATCCCGAGATTACCCCTTACAATTTAACAAATACACAAACTTTACCTCTTTATAATATTAGTATAGATATGTTATGATAGTCGATAAAACGGTAACAAAAAATATCTGATATATAAATAAATAAATATATAGGGACAAATCACACAGATTGAGCTAGCCCCAAAGTAAGTTCGAAACTTGTGTTATGGAATACTAACTCAACGATACCTACTATATTTTATAACAAATACATATATAGATAAATATCCAAGACCCGAGGCTAAACAGAAAAAGTTCGTTTTTCATCATGACCCGACTGGGATTCGAACCCGGGACCTCCTAGGTGGTAGTCCGGCGTGGTAACCATTACGCCACGGAGGTCGTAAAATATATAACGATACATACTCCTGATTGGACGTGAGTGGACGCCGCGCCGCGGCCAATCAGAGCGTATTGCTGATCGCCACCGCGGACACGAACTGTTTGGCCGAGGCTTTTTAACCGAATTTTCCCGATTCGAAAACCCGACGAAATTAAGTTAAATTACTAAGCCACTGGCTAGGATTCATAACTGTCAACGTCCAATGCGAGTCTCATTCCTGCAAATATGACAGGAGAAAATGTGTATCATTAAGTATGTTGCCGTTTGTACAGTAATAAAACACTCGACGGACATGCAAATGGATACTTGCCTGAATGTAAGTTTATAATTTTAATATACAACCCGTTCGCCTCAAGTTTGCCGTTACCTCCCGCCGCGGCACACCCCACCGCACCTCAAGGCAGCTCCGCAGTTGCTCGGTACCGGGATCTCCTTGAGGTGCGGTGGGGTGGCGCGGCGCGGGAAGTAACGGCAAACTTGAGGTGAACGGGTCTTTAATACATTTTAGTAATTTTTGTTTTGATAAATCTCTTATATTTTAAAAATATTTAACAAAAAAAAAATTCCTTAAAGTATTCGACCGGATTTGGAGAGGAAGTGGGTTCCAATCCCACTTGGGCCAAACGGTAAAATTTTTCGTTCATAAATCATTACTAATTTATATTTTATTTAGCAACATGTTGTATGTAATAAACTGTACAGGTATTTATTTGTTTCTGTCCTCAAATTTTAACAAATAAGGTAAACGTTAATATTGGTTGTTTAAAACAATGTTTGTATTCCTCGTATCTTTCATACATTAAACAGTCTAAGAAATAATGGTTTTGTAGTTGGGCAATTTTTAACACTTCCGTCGCTGTGACGCACTGCATCTTATATGGTAATATTTAACTATACCTTAGTCTATGTAATAAGATTTAACCGAAAATCCAAGGAGTCGATTGGCTAACTAAAAACAATATTTTTTCTAAAACACGGTTTTCGCCTGCGCCATGCTACAGCTGTATTCCATGATCAGATTTGAATAAAAATTGCTTTATCAATGCTAAAGCCGCTGGATGTGCTCTTGCCACCCGGTCATTCTGGAGGCGTCTGGGGAGGTCTATGTACAGCAGACTTTTTTGTTTTGAACTGCGTATCTTTAATATTGTCTTGTCTCTACCAAAATATTTCAGACTTTCCGTTGTGCGTCCAGCGGTTTGGTTTACTAGCAACTTCAAAGGTACCAGGGGCCCGATTCTACTAACACAAATGCATCAATGGACTGTCAATGGTGTCTCAATCGTGTCTCAATAGAATGCCGTTAATGTATCAGTGGAATAGTTTTTGACATTTGTTATGGACTTAAATAATAAGTTAAACATAATGCTATTATTTAAGTCCATAACAAATATCAAAAACTATTCCACTGATACACTATCGGCATCCTATTGAGACACGATTGAGACACCATTGAGAGTCAATTGGTGCATTTGTGTTAGTAGAATCGAGCCCCAGCATCCATGAAACATAACTATAATGATTATCTATTAAATTTCAGGTCCAGGCGTTGAAAAAACTGTGAAAATAACGCCATATAGCCTAAATTACCTGACCATCACAGTGAGAGGCCTAAACTATGATCCATCGGATTACAGTGGAAAGTCATACAGCTATTATCAGACGAAAGAACTGGCGAGAGATCCCACTATGGACTTCACTAAAAAGACTTTTATGTGGGTTGGAGGTTATATGGACTTCAGGAACTCCCCCGTAGCCGTTACTGTAACGAATCACTATAGAAGGGCTGGATATAATGTTTGGATAATAAATTTCAACCGATTTGCCACTTTCTATTTCCCAGCGTAAGTATTTACGATATTCTAATATCTAATATAAAGCTGAAGAGTATGTTTGGTTGTTTAAAAGTGCTAATCTCAGGAACCACTGATTTAGATTTATTCTATTTAATTTTCCATCCATTTTCCCCTATTCCCACCATCCACCACCATATTTTCCATCAGGTGCTTGGTGTTAGTCTGGCGTATGACATAAAATGGTTAAAAATAATTCGTTTTTCATTTCAGGGCATCACGCTCAGTACGTGAAGCAGGCAGAAAAGCAGGCGAAATGCTGGCCAAAGTGGGCGCAGAGCATCCTGACTTCGACCCGAAGAAATTCGAAATGGCTGGACTTAGCCTCGGAGGTCAAATCATAAGTTTCATAGCGAAGTCTTATAGAGATATAACTGGACAGAAGCTATTGAGAGTCACAGGGCTAGACCCGGCTGGGCCGTGCTACAGACACTTAGGTCCAGAAGGCAGGCTAGACGAATCAGACGCTCACAGAGTTGACTTACTATCGACAAACATCGACGGGTTTGGAATGGCAGCGCCTGTTGGTCATGTCAACTTTTATATCAACGGTGGGGAGTACCAACTAGGCGATGTACCTTGGGCTCCATGCAGTGTAATGTGCAGTCATAGCAAAGTGTTTTCATTATGGATAGCAATGCTGGAAAATCCCCATTCTTTCATAGCAATGCAGTGTGATTCTGTACAACAGGCCAGAGATAAAAAATGCTATGATAGGAAGCCAAGAGTTACCAATATAGCAGGGCTAAATACTGATTTTAGTAAGCCTGGTATATATTATTTGGCTACTGTAGGTAGCTTTCCATATCACATGGGAAAGAAAGGATTAAGCAAAAAATACGAACCGTTTCATATAATGTTGAAAGGTATGAATAGTGATAATGTACTACTTGTGTGATATAGTTATTTAAGATGTTCTCATTGGGCAAAAACGATTTCCTTTGTTATAAGTTTTGTATAAAAACTTTGCAAATTGTGTAATAAATCATTCCGAATTCACCTTCTAATATAGACTTTTACTCAACAAACAAATTTCTCTCTCCATAGATACCTTGTTATAATACATAACTAAATAACATGATATTAATTAAAACTAACCTAACAATAAAAACTAACATTAAGAATTAAAGAGGCATGGTCCCTGTGGCAGGGTGCGCAAACTGTTAGCAGCGTTACCTCGCTAAACGGCGATAGGGATCCGTTGAGCGAAGTAACTGCCAGCCTTTGGGTTACCAGTGGTTTGTCGCAGCCTTTTTGCGATGTCCCTAAAAAATGACAAGTAACGCACTGTGACGCCACGGGCCTAATGTTTCTACACCAAAAGCCACAAAATCGCAGGAGCCGGTCAGCTGCTGATATTTTGTGGCTTTTAGTTTCTCGGTGGACTCCACCGCCGCTCCCGCACTCCTACTCGTACCGTGAGATGTGACTGGGCAAGTGTGTCAACGCATGTCGCAAGCTTGTCCCGTACTCCACGGTAGAGGGATCAAATATGATTTAACATCACACATATTATTATTATTCAGCTTAAAACTTTTAGAACTCGTTTGACTTGTTTGAATTCACCGGAAAATTGAGAAATCCTCAGTTGTTTACAAAATCTAACTTAGGTCAAGCCCGAGGAATTATTTCCGTCCCCAACTGCCTCACATCCGACAAAATCCTCAATAAAGTATTGAAAGCTCTTTCTGCTGTGTATGTGAACCATATGGAGACTGTACACGCCATTTTTAGCATTGAAAATTTTGTAGTGTTATAATTCTAAAGGCAGCGACTAAACATTTCACACATACAAAAACGCCAATTTTCCAAAATAGCGATGAAGCGTCGATAGAATTTCTAAAAGGCATTACGTGCTGTCGACTTGTCGTCGGACACTTTATCTCTCTTTGACCAAAAAATAGGTAGGCGACTGTACGTGTTATTTGCCGTACATATTAAAACCAAGTTTAAATAATAAAACATATATTATTTACCAAGAATTATAAACCAAAAAAAATAAAACCAAGATTGACAATTTGACAAAATCAAGTTTTACTTATAAAATAAATAATAAACAAAAGTAGTTTTAAACTAAAGAGTTTAAACAGCGACTGAAAACTAAGTGTGTGAATGAATACCTTTAATAAATATAAAAAGTCAAAATCGCCGGCGATCAGTTGACAGTGCGTCAGCACCAAAACTAAAACATCTTGACATCTCCAGATGAAAACCAGCTAGCCAAGTATGATGCAGCGCAATGCGATTTCCTTTAGCAGATTTGTAATAATAGAAGGAATAACTGTTGCCATCTCAATGCTGGTAGAACTAACGTCGAGCTAAAGTGAAATACATGCAAATGCTAGAAGAGCTCTTTCTTATAATACTTTAGAAAGAAAGTAAGCAAAACTATAAACTCCTAGCGGTGATTGATTTGTCTATGTCATCTATATATAGGTATATAAAATGCTTTGTCCTGACTGACTGAGAATCAACGCACAGCTAACTGCTCATCGTAAAAATCTGAAACTTGGCAGGTGAAACTATTATATGACGTAGGCGTCCGATAAGAAAGGATTTTTTGAAATTCGAATTCTAAGGGGGTAAAAAGAGGTGGGGGGGGGGGAGGCGGTAAAGTTACTATGAGACAACTTGACTCCTTAGTCCAATCTACTTCAAATTTTGCATAAAAATTGTCTAAGAGAATTGATGGAAGACGTGATTCTTGGGTATTTCTTTGAAAATGTGCAAATCGCTGTTCCAGTTAAAAAGAACTTATTACATTACATATTTTTTTAACTTTTGACCAGTATGGAGATGGACCAGTATCTGTTCTAACAGGAGCAGTTATCAGATTAATGTTAAATTCAATACAATCTGATATGAATTCAATCTTGTGTCGAAATTCACATTACCATTCGTGTCCCTCTCCCCAGATTTTAACACAAAATATTTTATTTCTCGACTTGTACTAAGAAGAACGTAATATAAGCAATAAATTCCATAAATAGAATGTTGTTATTAGTTTATAATACAATATAAATACTTAAAAGACTATTTTACAATGTTAAAAAAGTGAATCAACAAATGTTCCGGCGCTACACCATCATTACCGTTCGAGAGTATTGTCGCCTTAATATCTTTGCTCCTAGTTGGCCTTGTGCGTTCGCCTTAACTGTGCGGGACAGTTCAGTCGTCGCTCGTCCGTTGCACGGAGGACACGTAGCGAGCGAGTATTTTTTCTACGGAAATATCGGTATTTAGTGCTCCGAACGGTTTTTGTTTCGTCAAAGTTCTCCATACAGTTTTTGCATTTAATGGTAAGTAGACGTGTGATATTTAATCATTTAAGGTGTTATGATCTTCATAAAAGGGCTTATTTTAAGTATTTACTTGTTTCAAAATGGTAAATGATATGAAAATTGTTCAAAATGAATAAAACTATGAATTTCTAATTACCATTTTTCTAATTACCAGTTTTTACCATTCCGAATATGAGGTGCAACGAGTACGGCATCGGGTGACTAGTCGCGGAGGGTAGCGGGATCCGAGGCACGGTTCACCGCTGGCCGACTGCAGGTAGTAGGGGACTCCTATACAGCCTATTGCGTGGACCTCTTGCTGACAACAGATCCAGACAGGTACTCGGTGACAATTTCTTCGCCATTGGGGCGCTCTGATCACTGTCTGGTGAAATCGGTATCAGCCTACCACCAGCCCGTTCCCAGGCGGCGGTTATGGCGATACAGGTCAGCAGACTGGGATGAGATGCGGTCATTCTATGCATCCTTCCCTTGGCAGTCTGTCTGCTTCTCTTCTAGTGATCCCAGCGTCTGTAAAGATGCCGTTACTGATGTGCTTCGTCAAGGGATGGAATACTTCATTTCCTTATCTAACGTGCCATCTACTGGTAAAGCTCGCCCATGGTTTGGGCCTGAGTGCAGCCGTGCCGAGGCGCATAAGCATCAGGCATACCTGGACTGGGTTGCAGCTCGACAGCACAAGGCGTCTGATGTTCGCGAAAAAAAGAAGGCCTTTAACAAGGCTGCCAAGTCCTGCAAGATGGTTTTACAGAAGGCTCGATTTGATAATATTCGCCGAATAGGGAACAAATTGGCTTCTTTCCCAGCGGGAAGTAAGCGCTTTGGAATCTAGCCAAGGCGGTCGAATCGAACTTCTGCCGCCCCCCTCTCCACTGCAGAAACCTGACGGATCACTTACTCACACCGCTGAAGAGAAAGCAAACCTGTTGGCGTCTCTGTTCGCGGAGTCTTCACGTCTTGATGCTGATAGCGCGATACCTCCAGTTTACCTGGCAGCACGGTGGTAATGCCGGAAATCCGGTTGCGCCAGGCTGAGGTTCGCAAAACGCTGTGCAATCTTGACGTGAACAAGGCCAGTGATCGAGACGGTATCCGTTATTGTACAGAGGACATGTGCACCCGAGTTGACACCTGTATTGACCCGCCTCTTTAGGCTCTGTCTAAAGTCTGGGAAAGAACCGAGTTCCTGGAAGCTCGCTAACGTGCCCAAAAAGGGCAGCCGTGCCGACCCTCCCAACTACAGGCCCATTTCGATCACGTCCATACTCTGTAAGAATATGGAACGTGTTTTTGAACCGCAGGTTCCTAGCGTACCTAGAATCGAATGACCTCCTCAGTGACCGACAATATGGCTTTCGCCAGAATCGGTCCACTGGGGATCTTCTAGTGTACGCCACCCACGTCTGGAATGAGGCTATTGAGGAATTCGGAGAAGCCCGCGGTTGGAAGCTTGCGGTTTCCCTCGATATTTCCAAAGCATTTGACGGTATGGCACGGTAGTCTTATTAGCAAGCGTCCTTTTTACGTCCTTATTTCTGACTTTTTGGGGGATTGATCTATTCGGGTAGTCATTGATGGCTGCTCGTCTAAACGAAAGGCTTTTAATGCCGGTGTCCCTCAAGGATCGATTATTTAAAGCATTTGTTTTTTGTTGTTTGTGAAATCACATGCAGTGTTTTATAAAGTTCAAACTATGATTGTTATTAGTGTTTATGAAAGAAATTAATAACTAAGTATACATTTTTTTTATTTAAATGTTTAAGAAACTAACATTGGGTCAGTTTGGTAAAGAAAATAATTATAGTCTTAACATGTTAGAAACTTTTAAATTGTGTTATTATGTCGAGTTGTCGTTGATTGACAGATAAGTGCGAAAGTGTGAAGTTAATAAACGTTGATTTTTAATTATTTCTTTTTTTTTTCTCTGTTATCTACTCACCATTTCAAATTCTTCTCTTTACCGTTTGTGAACCTCTTTACCATTTGTGTAAATTACTCATTACCGTTTGCATAAAAAAAGAATGGCTCATATCTTTAATACTAAAAGACTTTTCTGGGTCCGGTTCAAAAAAATCATATAACTCATACCAAAGAACGCGACTAACACTCTAAAGAATCGTTCTTCGAACAAAATTTATCAATCTCTTTTATTAGGCTAATGTGCGCATCCTCAAAGAATTACCCTCTTATTTTATTGAAATTCTTGAAAAAAAAATGTATTTTGTGGGTAATTTTCTCTGAGTTGTCAATACTCATACTCCATAATAGGAATAAAACAGGATATAGCGAAAAATTGGATAAGGACGGAGATAGATTTTTTTATACCACAAAGGTGGCAAACAAGAATTTCGGATATTTCACTCTCTGAACGAAACCCATTGCTGCTTCACGTCAATATTCTGTAAAAAGGTGGCACTTCACCGGTCGGGCTAGCCTATTTCATAAACGCCCACTCCAAAGATTGTAATGAGAAGTACCTATATAAAAAGAAAAATAATCATCTATACATATGAAAATGTTTTGTCTTGACAGTAGAGACCTAAAACTTGGGTGTGTTCTGAAAAGTGTGGTGTATGATGTAGGCAACCGATAAGAAAGGATTTTTTAAATTCCCACGGGAAAGCGGGATAAACGCAAACGAAGTTGCGCGGGTTTCCCTAGTCTATCATAAACATTCATTTATTCAAAGCTTAACATAATCTCGGAAGCCCGTAATTCATGGAAAATTCATTTAGAAAACGTAGTACCATAGAGACCTAGGTTTAAACTTGCGTTATAACTCAGAACCCAGGTTGCTTACAATGCACAAGTCACAGCCAATGTGGGATGATTCTCTTATGAAGCTGTTTTTTTTCTGAGGTTGTACCTACTACAGCCAACTTGCGACCGCAAACGGTTAAGCGACAAATATAACTTTTAAGAGAGGTAGGGCACAGTGGATAGGTAATCCGCTCAAATCGGAGCTGCCGTCTGGGGAAGGACCTCCACCTTACAAAAAATGAAAATGTTGTTGCCAAAGAAAATTGGGCTCGGCCATGTTGTGTTCCACCGAGGTTGGAAACGCGCGAGTGATATCCCCATAGGCTTGTCCGTTGGCTGCTCACCATCATGTGGTCCGTATGCTTGTATGGCATAAAAATAAACTGATTTTACTCAGCAGATCAATCCTAAATGCTAATATAGATCTTTGTAAAGATCACATTTCTAACACAAGTTGATTTGTTTAGGTATAATAGTTTCCGGGCACTACCGATATTGTTACTTAATGAGCAAACATTTTTTCATTGTGATTTACATTAACATGGGACCTTTAAGTACATCCATTAGTAAAATTAAAATAATTCATTATACAGGGTGTTAATGTTAAGATTACTTCTAAGCAGAATAATTTTAAATTAGCCTTTGCCCCGGCAACCGAGATTCAGATTCAAATTCTTTATTGTGGAGCCTGTACGTGTTACATTTTAAAAATAGTTACACTATGTCCTACGACTAGGGTTCACAATATATTTATATTTATTTACGTTTTTGATTGATTTGCCTTATTGACTTAGGTTTTCAAAAAAGTCAGACACTAGAGATACTAGACAGCTCTACTGATTTGCGATCACTCTAGACATTACACATTATGTTTTAAATTTCTGTCTTTTACATTGCTAAGGAAAGGGATAATCCTTTCCTAATATTTTTCTGTTACTCCTCCAGGACGATAAGTTTCACTGCAAATTGTCATAGTGTGATCTCCGTTGTTAATTCTGGCTATTACAGTAGACTAACTAGGTAAGGAAATGCTGGTAGGCTGGTCTCGATACTGCTCTAATGGAAAACAATAACGAAAAGTGAACAGAAAAAGCAATCAATTTAAGAATCCGTAATTTGACTTTTTCGATAGAATTATTCCGACATTGAAAAAGTAAAAAAAAACGATCATTCCGAATGAATTTGAAAATCAATAATATTTTCGATTCGTAATATATAGTAAAATAATCTGTTTACGTTTCTTGTTTCAACCTGTATTTCAGTCAAGTAATGACTTTCTCTGAACGAAGTCGCGAACAAAAGTCCAAGGGTACATAAAGGCTATTTATCTATAATTTTAAAATAAGGGAGGCAAATCCTGACATTTTTAGAAACATTTAACTAGACATTTTTATATTATTTAATAGAGAATTGTGCAATAGCTGTTGACCGTTATGTATCCATATAGAGGCATAAAAATATATAATTTATTTTAGATAAAATCCATAGATTATTAGTGACAAATCGTTTCTTAAATTAAGTTAGAATTATTAGACTTTTAGATTTAATTAATTATTATTTTGCTCATTGCACATGCAATTATTTTGAATGGGGCAGTCACATAAATATAACACCAATCACAAAAATATTGAGCGTAAATAAATTGTTCTCTTAATTAAATTAGTTAAAACCTAGTCACAATCTCTAAAATTTTGCTCATACGAAATAAACTAGCGATACATAATTTTAACTCTTTTTGTTGCGAGAATTGACTCGCTGGTCTGTGGTTTTAAATCCTGGATTGGACAGGAAGACGGAACTAGTCCTACGCATTATATACTATTATATATACTATTATATACCTATCTAGGATTAACAACAAACACAAATTAAGCGTAAGCAGTGTAGCATAGTAACTTAACTGAGGAGTTCGATGGCGTCGCTGTGTGTCGCACTCTAATATGAACACGCAAGTCAAGCGACGTCGACCCTAGCCAGTGTTTGGATGGCTTTCGTTATCTCGAGCTTCTCCGTGCTTCGGAGGGCACGTTAAGCCGTCGGTCCCGGCTGTTATCGGTAGATGACAGTCGTTAAGCCAAGTCGGTGGCCTTCCGGTGGCTTAAAAACACCGGCCTCTGCCAATCCGCATTGGAGCAGCGTGGCAGAGTATGCTCTAGTCCCCTTCGATTGAAGGGAGACCCGTATCACAGCAGTGGGATGATTATGGGTTGATATGACTGATAGTAACTTCACGAGAAGGACTACTACGTACAATTTGTAAATTATCTCACCAATCTAGACATGAAACAGCATCAGAGTCTTCTATCTTCTGTGCACAGTGTATCCCTGAAGTTCAATGAAAAATTAAAATTAGAAACGATAGCAAGAAGGATTTGAGATAATGCAATTTCTTACTAAAATGCCATTAGTAAACCCATTAGTAGGACCTCGACCAGAATTAAATTTTTCCGTAGTGCGCGTCTCGGATATGGAAACATAAATACAATGCAAACTTGTTATTTATTTTTAAAAGACGTGACACAAAACATACAGCCAGACATAATTCATATTTGGAACCATTGTCACATGGTTCGCTAAGAAATAGGACGTTGCCGTGAGGTTATTTAAAAAAAGAAAAAAAAAGTTCGTGGTTTGCCAGTTGTGTTTTCTTTTTAATTTTAAGTTGCCAGTGAAAATGTTGTCAATCAAACTATGGTTTTGCGCGCCAATTTTGCTAAGCAGTGTTGTGGTTTCAATGTACAGCAATAAGACGATCGAGGGATATCCTGCTGGATACTTGCCGGAATGTAAGTTTTTATTTAGTTTTGAAATATCCCTTATTATATGACTTTTAGGGTTCTGTAGTACAAATGGAGCCCATATACATAGTTTCGTGATGTCCGTCTGTCTGCGGTCCAGCTGTTAGTCGCTTAAAACTAGAGAGCTGTAAGTTTGCATGTTCACACAAATTAACTATGCTGACAAAGTTGTAGAACAAAATATTACAAATGTTTTTTTTGGCCCTACCTCCCATAGGTACCTATAAGTATATAAAATTGGTTTTACAAATCATTGATTCATCATTAGATAGATATAATAGATCTCATAAAAACATTGGGGGTATACGAGTTGGAAGATCATTTTTCGATACAATGGCACTAATGGTTAGACGCATTATTTAAGCAGATAATAATAAAGCAAACAATGACACACACACAAATAAGCTTGCAAATAGGCCAGGGGCCCGATTCTACTAACACAAATGCACCAATGGACTCAATGAACTATTCCACTGATACACTATCGGCATTCTTTTGAGACACGATTGAGACACCATTGGGAGTCCATTGGTGCATTTGTGTTAGTAGAATCGGGCCCCAGGACTCTTGTCCACACACGTTTTTTCGACGTAAAAATCATTCACGGCGCGACGGCGCCGGCGGCGCGCTTAGGCGCTTCACCCACTGCACCGCTCTCCGTCGCGTAGCGCGACATCGCAGATTTTAACGTTGTATGCAAGTGTCAAAGTTCGTATAGAAACCCCACTTGGTACAAAACACTGACAAAGTGTTTAGACTTCTGTCTATCGGCGCGGAGGCGCGGGGCTTTCCGCGGAGTATAACACACTGAGCTCCGCAGTACAGCTTTTTATAATTCCGGGTAATTTGAGTATACAAAAACCACATGGATAAAATAATTGCAGCATCCGGAATGATTTCCGTATTAACCATTTTTAAGTACTATCACCACGGCGATCGACAGTGAAGTGAAGTTTTATTTGGTGCGGGGCCGTCGTATAATGCCTCTCCGCGCGGAGACGCGGAGCAAACCGCGCGGTGATACAGATCTGCTCCTCCGTCGCCGCGCGCGGAATCTGCTGCTCCGCACAACGCGGCGGAACGCGTAATCTGTGGGTGAAGCGCCTACACAAAAAAAATCGTGTGTGAACAAGAGACGGCCGTGTACACGGCTAATTAAGCATAGATTTTCACGGCGAAAAAACAGTGTACGAAAAACCTAACTCTCACGCACAATTTGTTGTATAATAACTAATAAATAACTAAAATCGAAATGCGACAATTATGTCGGTGGATTGTCATAATGCCGCACATTCTCGCGTTTATTAAACTCCTGGTCTAACTTCTTTTTTACGACTTAGAAAGGCATACTGCCCGCCTGATGGTAAACGCAGTCACCGCAGCCTATAGACGCTTTCAATATCGGGGGTATCACACGCGCGTTGCCGATTCTGTAAAAAGTGGAGCGCTGGAGACCTTACTGACCGTAGGAACACAGCATGGTCGAGCGAGACCAATGCTATTTGGCTACGATCTTCTGTAAAGAAGGTGGAGGTCCTTTCCCAGACGGGCTGCTCTGATTTGAGCGGATAATCCGCTGTGCCCCGCCTTTCTAACTAATCCAACCGTAACAATAATCACGACTTCTTAAATTACAGGTCCCGGCTCCACAGACCCTGTGGTGATCTCACCGAAAAACCTGAAAGTTCTAACTATCACTGTGGTAGGCGCAAACAGCGAACGGACATATTTAGGAAAGACGTACAATTATTACCAGACGAAAGAGCTGGCTAGAGATCCCACTATGGACTGGAGTAAGAAGATTTTCATGTTCGTAGGAGGATGGGTGGACTTCAGGGGGAGTCCTCTAAGTATTAGTGCAAGGGATCATTACCGAAGATTCGGATACAACGTCTGGTTAATAGATTTCAACAGATTTACAACTTATTATTATCCTGCGTAAGTATTTCATATAAAATAAGTCGTGTAGGTAGATCATTTTATATCATTTTGTTCCCGTACTGGCATGAACAGATTGTTTGGATTTAGTGTTAGAATTTAATTTTCATGCACTTAAAAAATTGTGCTTTCACCAGTTAGACAAACGTATTTTGAACTTAATTTTCTATTAGGTCGCAAGCTAACTTTCTTTCTTAGTTTGCCAATTTTATTTATCATTCAATTAATTAAACACTTTGGGAAAAGTCGAAAATTTCTGAAAACTAATAGGTATAGGATTTTATTTTCAAAAATGAAATCTTGCGTCAGTGGCTAGTAATATATTAGTAAATTGACGGAATGGACAGGAGAAGTCTTTTTAATTTATATGATGATATTGATTTCAGGGCTGCACGAGTGATACGTGAAGCTGGCAAACGAGCTGGCGAAATGCTAGCCAACGTGACTGCAGAGAATACTGGCTTCGACCCAAAGAAATTTGAAATGGCCGGAATTAGTCTTGGAGGTCAAATTATAAGTTTCATAGCCAAGTCTTACAAAGCGATAACAGGACAAAAACTATTGAGAGTCACAGGTCTAGACCCCTCTGGGCCGTGTTTCAGAAACCTAGGACCAGAAGACAGACTAGATGACTCGGACGCCGACAGAGTCGACATGATAGCTACCAATATAGATGGATTTGGAATGGCGGCTCCGGTTGGTCATGTAAATTTTTATGTTAACGGTGGGGAATACCAACCTAACGAAGAACCTTCTGTACCGTGCAATGTTATATGCAGTCATGGCAAAGTTTTTACTATTTGGTTGGCAATGTTGGAAAATCCCCATTCTTTCATAGCCATGCAGTGTGATTCTGTACAGCAGGCCAGATATAAAAAATGCTACAACAGAAAACCAAGAGTTACTAACATAGCGGGTGTGAATACTGATTTTAGTAAGCCTGGTATATTTTATTTACCCACTGTCAGTTACTTTCCATATCACATGGGGAAGAATGGATTGAAGAAGAGAAATGAGGCTTTTAATTTAGTGTTGAAAAGTATGAATGATGATAGTGTGTTAAAAGTATAAGTTAATTAAACATATTAGCAATTAAATGTAGTTTTTTATACTGCTTTTACGTAGTGATTATAATTCTTTGCTGCTTTTGGTCCAGAGACTGAAAAGTTCAAGCTGACTAACAATCAGTTTGTGAAACCCATTTTTATTTTAGTCCACATTAAGTTTTAAACTATATTTTATATCATATTTTTTTAATCATATCTTGCTAGCCCTGCCCAGTCCATTAAATAATTCGTTACCCTAAGGTTGCCTTGAAAAGATTGCTGTTAGCAATAAGACCGCCTTGTTGCAATTTCGCTAGTCTGTAAGTTATCTATGTATACTGTGTCCTATTGTTGTGATTTGTAAATAAAGCATATTCTATCTATCTTTTGTTAAGTTTGACAGTACCTACAGCTATATTTCAATATTTTAAAGCGTCATTGACTTTAAAAAGGCATTTCTGAAACTGGCTTTTTCTCGGCTCCTGTGGACAGGTTAGCCCTCATCATCATCAGTTAGTATATTAATAAATCAACAGTATTTTAAGGCCCGTGCAGACTAATGTAGATATCTCAGCTATAGTTGCAGAAGTGCATAATCTTAATTCGACATCATGTCTCAAGGTAGGTATCACTTCATTTTATTTCAGTTTTTTCTTTACTCTCGTTTGTACTGTACTTTTTGGAACTGGTGCTGCCACTTAGTTCAACAATAGAAAAAAACCTTGTGTTAAACTTACTTAACATAGCCAGCATCTTTGAGTATAGCTGCTGTGTGAACATTTCACAAAATTGTGTTTTTATATTTGTCTTGACAATTGACGGCAGATGGCGCTAAAATAATTAATAGACATGTCATGTACGTACATAGAGGGCAGCACACTCAAAACAAGGCAAACTGACTGACTAAACTTGTACTTGTACTCGCACTACCAATTTTTTGTATGGAGATCACTGTTACTTTTTTACAATTTTCAACTAGCAAGAATAGATGATAAATTTTTACAAAACCTGTGATAATACCACGGTTTCATTTTAAAATAAAGCCAAACTAATAATACCTACATAGTAAAGTACCGTATGTAAGACCATTAGACAAGTTCATTAGACGCCGGTCTACACTCTCGTTTTCACTCAACTTCGCGAGAGTGTGGAGTGGTGGTAACCATTTTACATGGTTATGCTTTGTTTGTTTGTCTACCGTATACCATAAAAAAAATGTGCGAGCAGCCCTCACATGCTACACAAACGCGACTTGTTTACTTGGACGTAAAAAATACTTTTTTTCTAGAATTTTCTTAATAATAAATTGTAGACATAGATTATTAACCTTGAAAAATTCTTTTACTTACTCGTGTTTAACCTAATAAGGAGGTAGGTACCATTATTTACTCTAGTCTGTGTATTATAATATACATTCAATGTGTTTTGATCATCGTCTCAGCTGAAAACACCGGTTCTCGTCCAATCACCGGAGTCAAGCGACTTCGGGCGCAGTCGTAATCCTACAACACCCATGGGATGAGAAAGGTGTTTAGCAATCTAGTTGTATACGTCGTCAAAGGAGGTCAAGCTAGACATAGGACTAGGGGAGCGGATGGCATAACCATCCGCTCCCCTGGTCTTATGTCCACCCTTCCTATGTCTCATTACAAGAATCAATACAGTAAACAACAGCATTATGTCCCAATAGTAATGTAACAAATAATAATAGACCGTGGTTCTCTGGTCTGCAGGTACTACTTACTCCGACTATCTTCTTTCTGATTAAATTCGTTGTGAGTTCCAAGACAGCTGTAGTTTTCTCCCCCGGAACATCAATAAGCTTCATCGCTTATTGTCAATCTGAGGTCGCCGTTTTTGGTCCTCTCCTGGCTACACAGGAGACACATCGGTAGCAATGTGCCGAGACCGTGGTTGTCGACAATCAAGCTTCACTTGATTTGCCATCGCTCTATGCTATGATGCCTTTTGTTACTGTCCCTCACGTGGTTGTAAAGGAAGGAGACTTTTCAATACTTCCTACTCCGTTTAATTTTACTATCTTTACGTTACTCTATAAACTACCACCATTTCGGAAACAAAGCAAAATGACCATTGGGGAAAGAAATGGCGAAAGTTGTGAGTTCTTTCTCGGACGTCTAAACTATCCTCATATTACATCTCAATCTGTTTAGGGCTCGTTTAGGCGAGCGGCACTTTGGTCGACGGCAGCCGTCGACAACTGGCGTCAATCGCTCATCTGAATGGCCGTCTGCGACATCGTTTTAACATGAAGATCTAAAAGACAGACAGAGTTACTTTCGCATTTAAAATATTAAGTAAAGATTTACTTAAATATAAGATGTCTTACAAACTATAAACGCCTTTAACCCCATTAACCTTTGTACTTTTATATACTCGTAGAAAAATTTAACACGTCATCATCACTATTGTGTTTGTAAAATACGTCATGTCAAAAAAAATAAAAACTTAAGTGACATTTCATTAACATTAAACGAACAATATGTATTATTTTTATGAAGCCTGTATCCATCTAACATGAAGCAACTGAACACAGTATGAGACCGTAGAAGCCTAGCTACTACTAAAAGGTTCTGCTAAAAGGTTAAGGCTCGTAACTGTGGGGCAATTCACGTAACAAGAACCGATTCTAGTTCGATTCAACGACACTCAATTCAATTCACTCTAGTTCAATTCCTATTTTGTATGAGTGGCTGCCCCACGTGTGTCGTTGAATCGAACTAGAATCGGTTCTTGTTACGTGAATTGTCCCACTGGACTGGCTCGACCGGGGCAGTACGACCCTCTCACAGAAAAAAATCTGGCTGACTTCCAATATATTTCTTTGATGAAAATCATAAAAACGTACAGACAGCTGAAGAATTAGGTTTTTTGGGTAAGTGTAATCAGATTTCAACGAAATCAATCAATTATTGCACGTTATGAACATGCACAGTTTTATTAATTTTCGTTTAAATATATTGAGAATTACATGAGAAAACTTAATTTTTACTTCGCTTTAGATATATCTGCAGCTGTCTGTACAAACATCATAGAATAATATGTCATTACATTCTGCAAGCAAGCAAAGCGTAGCAAATACGGGACACTGTACGTGGCCCCCACACGCGATTGTTCGGATTTTTTCATTACTTCATTGGTGTTGAATTTCTTCCACCTTAGTTCCTGTCGGCTTCGCTTATTCTGTTTTTTATGTCGTCATGACTGGACTGACTTATACTTATCTTATACTGCCAGACAAGAAAGGACGCCACCTGATTGAATGTGGTTACCGCTGCCTTTTAACAGTAATTCCAGTGGCACTGCAAACGCGTTGCCTGCTATAAGAAAGGGAAAAGAGAGAGAAAGCATAACGAAAAGAAGAAGGGAAAATAGTTAGACTTTTGGGAAACACATTTCTGCTGTACGCTGATATTCTATGAGAGGGTGGTACTTTATATTCTAAAATGCTCTACCAAATATTAAAACAACTAAATACTTTAACAATACGGTTCTTTGACATTGACATGGTTCAAGATAATTCGTAAAGTGAATAAAAATTTAAGATCTTTTTTTCGTTTTGGCAATCAGACTTCAGACGAAGATTATATTGTGCCACCTTCAAGTTATGCTTGTGTGCGTAATTCAAAGCAACGTGTTGATGTTATCTTGACTCAGAATACAGTTTCTGAGTCAAGACGCGAAGAAAGATAATAGCAAAATTTCTGCAGAAAAGGCGGATTTTGAAGTCAACACGATAATGCACGAAAACATTCCAAAATATTCATAAAGTCAATCCTAATCCATCCCAAAAACATTCCAAAATAATCTAAATCCAACCTACATAATATTGCAAAATCATAGGCGAGTTGATAAATAGGCGATTTACAACTTAGGCGATTTACAACTTACAAGAGTTACCAGTTGATAAATAGACCAGTTGATACATAGGCGAGTTACAAATGCACCGATATGATACTAACTCGTTTAATAGTTCCTGATCACAAACTCCAATCACTATGCACTTTAACAAATGTTTGTTTCACATTACGGTATCAATACTATGAAACAAACGCTGAAACAGACAGAAATTAAATTTCTTATCACGAGCCCAATGGACGCTATCGTAGTTGGCGCTCTGGTCTGTTCTGGGAGCAGTTCTTTGCAGAGGAGGCAAATTGACTATAGTTATATCGAAACCTCCGCAGTCCAAATACAAAATCTCCGCATCTCCTGAACCGATATTGAACAGTGACGACAGATTGAGACGACAAATTGAGAAATAGCAACTGAATTGGTTATAGATGTTTAGTTACCGACTATATTGGCGTCCTCCATGGCGAATGGTTACCACATGGCTGGACCGCCACCTAGGAGGTCCCGGGTTCGAATCCCGGTCGGGTCATGATGAAAAACGATTTTTTCCAGATTAGCCTCGGACCTTGAATTTTTATATACAGGGTGACAGGTAATATGTTGCATTCCTTGCAAGGGGTTAAAGAAGAGCTCATTTGCAACTTATTTAGTCATATGACACTATGTCCGAAACTTGGTCATTTCTAAGTAATTCGAGTTTTAGGGATTTTAATCAAAATATCCCGATTACGAGTTACAAAGTACCATTGTAGTGACTTATTACCATTTTTTTTTATTCTTTTATTGTTTTCTGGTAGGTAAAGAACAACAGCATCACTTAGAATCAAAATAAGCTAGAAAAGAATGTTATTTTTTCATTTAAGACTAAAAACCTAAGCTACATTTTACAAAAAAAATATGTTCAAGCTCAAAGAATAATTATTTTGAGGAAAAAATGTATGGGATGTCGCGTACAAATTACGTAACTAAATTCCTCAATTCATTAGCCATTCAAAAAGGTACAGGTGTCAACAAAAAACTTTGAGGGTTATTCACTACCTGACAAGAAAGATCAAATCCGATTTTCTCAGTTTTCAAGTCACAATCCCAATGTACCGTTGTAGTGACTTATGAGGAATTTTGTTTATTCTGTTGTTGTTTTCTGATAGGTAAATAAGAACAGCATCACTTAAAACCAAAATAAGCTAGAATATAATGTAATTTTTCATTTAAGACTTAAAAACTCTTAGTTAAAACTTAAATAATCAGATTTTCTTAAAGATACAGTTTCAACAAAAAAAAAATCGAAGCTTATTTACTACCCAGTCCAGATATTTTTTTAAACATTTTTTTTTATAAATCTTGTTCAAATTGTGAGCCCCGTTTCCTAATACAAGCTCGAAGTCTTTTTCTGATTTCTGTTTTCGTCACCCTTGTTGTAAGACTTCGTCGAATGTCTTGTGCTGCTCTCTCAATCCGCTCACTCACGGAGCTCTTCTTCGGTGTTGACAGGGGTGACGTAGACGAGATCTTTCATGTAACCTCAAAGAAAAAATCACACGGCGTTAGATCGGGGCTTCTCGCAGGCCAAGGAATTGGTCCACCGCGCCCAATCCTACGAAGTGGAAATTCTTCATTTAACCATTGGCGTACACCGAGCCGAAAGTGAGCAGGACATCCATCGTGCTGATAAGGTGTCTTCTAGTAGCTAAAGGGACATCGTCCAATAAAAAGTTCAGGTCGTTCCTTAAAAAAAATTCGGATCGAAATCGGATTTGATCTTTCTTGTCAGGGTAGTGTATAACCCTCAAAGGTTTTTGTTGACACCTGTACCTTTTTGAATGGCTAATGAATTGAGAAATTTAGTTACGTAATTTGTACGTGACATCCCATACATTTTTTTCTTCAAAATAATTATTCTATGAGCTTGAACATAATTTTTTTTGTAAAATGTAGCTTAGGTTTTTAGTCTTAAATGAAAAAATAACATTCTTTTCTAGCTTATTTTGATTCTAAGTGATGCTGTTGTTCTTTACCTACCAGAAAACAACAAAAGAATTTTAAAAAATTGGTAATAAGTCACTACAATGGTACTTTGTAACTCGAAATCGGGATATTTTGATTAAAATCCCTAAAACTCGAATTACTCAGAAATGACCAAGTTTCGGACATAGTGTCATATGACTAAATAAGTTGCAAATAAGCTCTACTTTAACCCCTTGCAAGGAATGCAACGTATTACCGGTCACCCTGTATATGTATTTGTTATAAAATATAGTATCGTTGAGTTAGTATCCCATAACCCAAGTTTCGAACTTACTTTGGGGCTAGCTCAATCTGTGTGAAAAAAAAAAAGTTAGCATTGATGAAAAAAAAACTTGATGACAAATATATTTTCCCAAGATAAAATTCACAATGGACAACACGGCAAAAAGTCACCGAAATAAAATTATTAGCAATTCTAGATTAGCCCCTAAGAGATCGAAAATAATAGGTTTAGAATTATGAAATCAGTACCTACGACATTTTTTTCTTCGGTATATAGAACGATAGGTCCTATAATACAGAGAAAAAACAAAAAAAAAAATGTCGTCACGGCAAGTTTTGACAAAAACTAATGCTAGAAAAAATAACTTTTTAATTAAATAAAGTTTTAAAAATCATTTTCGGCGGTATAATTGTTTTTTTTTTTATGATAGAAAAGTACAAACGAGCTAGGCTGGTGTGATGTAATTGGATTATAATAACAATAGGATAGGATTGACCATGACCAATTCTATTTCACGGAATGGTGGTAACTTTACGTAGTTCACTTTATATACTTTTAAATATTACATATAGTGACGCAGCCATCTGGTTGACATCTTTTGCCAAGGCGTCAACATCATCATAACAATTAAATAAAGTCATCATTTTAGTAGTATTTGTGAAGGTGTGGTCTCAGCAAGTTAACCTGTAATATTTGCTATTGATTATAAACTTTGCGTTCGTAGCATTAAGTTCAAAGTAGAATGAAGTTTGACAGCTAGGAATTGATGTGCGTACACGCATAGTAGCGACGATACACAAAACTTAATATACAACTAAATATCGTTTATACTTGAAGGCATTGTCATAAACATCGGACGTTTTGCGAAGATTAAAAAAAAAATTGGAACAATAAAAGTTTATAGGTTGTCAGATGTGGTTTTAAGAAATCAGTAAAAAATGTTCTCAATCAAGCTATGGTTGTGCGCTCCAGTTTTTCTAAGCAGTGTTGTGGTGACCATGTACAGCAGTAAAGCAATTGAGGGATATCCAGCTGGATTCTTACCTGATTGTAGGTTCATAATTTAAAAAAAAACAGCTATTTTCCGGTTTATTGCCTAAAACTATTATATTTGATTGGAGTTAGAGTTTAATTAGAGTAGACGTTTAATACATCAAGACGTAGCGTATCATATTATTACAATAATAAAATTATTATTATAAGCCTAAAGAAAATCCCAACTTCTAAAAGTTCCTTATTCATAGATATGAAGGAGGTGTTTCGACTGAAAATCGACCATGGTTGTCCAATGAGCAGTTAGCCATTCAAAAAGGTCCATGGATGCCGCCGTTGGTTTTTGATATACCTATTCGTACGTGTTTCAATTATTTTATTTACAGATAATTCTGATTTTCTGGATTAGATTAGGGTTAGCCTGTGACTAGTTGTGACCATCAAAAGCCGAGCAATCGAAGGGAGCGAAGCCAACTTTTTAATAACACATTTCCTAGGAATTGTGTGTATACATTTCCGGATTTCATACATTTCCGGTAACATATACACAACTAACCGCAGTACAATACCTAACCTACTAAAATAGCTCTAACATCGTAATTGCAGGTCCTGGGTCCCTAAAACCGGCGCTAATCACACCAAAGCGGTTAAAACAATTGACCATCACTGTGACAGGTGCGAAGAGTCCTCCAACCTATAAAGGAATAGCATACAATTATTACCAGACAGAGGCTATGGCAAAAGACCCCACTATGGACTACAGTAAGAAGACTTTTATGTTTGTCGGAGGTTACATGGACAGCGTGAACTTTCCCATAGGTGCTGCTATGAAAAGTCACTATAGAAGACTAGGATACAACGTCTATGTAATAGATCTTATAAGGTTCACCACTATGTATTTTCCGGCGTAAGTAAAATCCCGACTCAAAAGAAACTAAGTAAAGAATCATAACCCATTCTCGATCACTTTTCAAACAAAAACTTTTTGGAGTTGTAGTGAATTTATTAAATGGGCTAGCTAAACCGTGGAAGTATCACCCACTCACAGAATATCGGCGTCAGCATTACATTTCGGTAGATGAGTGATTCGGAAGTCAAAATTCTTTTCTGTCCCTTTTCTCTTATTAGAAATATATAATTAGAAATACTGATTAAAATGATCTAATTTCATTCACACGTAGTAACAACGCCCTTTTAATGTAAACTCTATTTAAATTATTTATTTTATAAACAATAATTTATTAAATTAAAATTTCAGGGCTGCGCGCATGATGCGTGAAGTTGGTAGACGAACGGGTGAAATATTGGCTAACGTCACCGCACAGAACACTGGTTTTGACCCAAAGAAATTCGAGATGGTCGGAATTAGTCTTGGAGGCGAAACAATAAGTTTCATAGCGAAATCTTACAAAGCAATGACAGGACGGAAGCTATCGAGAATCACAGGACTAGACCCCTCTGGGCCATGCTTCCGAAATCTAGGACCAGACGGCAGACTAGACGATTCAGACGCAGAAAGAGTTGACGTTATTGCGACAAACATTGACGGATTTGGAATAGCGGCGCCTGTTGGTCATGTTAATTTTTATGTAAACGGTGGGGAATTCCAACCCGGTGAAGTACCTTGGGTTCCATGCAATGTAGTGTGTAGTCATTCTAAAGTTTTTTCTCTATGGTTGGCAATGCTGGAATATCCAAATTCATTCATAGCTTTGAAGTGTGATTCCGTTCAGGACGCCAGAAATAAAGATTGCTATGGTAAAGTGCCAGCAGTTACCAATCTAGCGGGTTTAAAAACAGACTTTAGTAAACCCGGTATATATCTTTTGCCTACAGTTCATTATTTTCCATATCATATGGGAAAGAATGGATTGAAAAAAAATTCTGAGGCATTTAAAATAGCGTTGAAAGACATGAATTCCGATGACGTATTACAGTTGTGATTTAATTATTGACATAGATTTTAGTAAGTAAATGTTGATTTTATACTGAATATTGTTAGACAATTTAGTGCTGTGTCTTGTCAAATTCCTCTGTCTCATGTACTCTTCAGCAAATGCTCATTATTCTGCTCACCGGTAGGGAATGTATAGAAATATTATGACATGATATGTGATTTCACTTGGAAACAAACAACGCAACAAGGACGCGTCCATTTTTGTTTGTTTGTGGAACATTAGGATCCAGAGGTCCTAGAAAAAGGGAAATGCAATTAATCGAACCCGACATTCTCGAAAATCCTGCTATTTATCTAGAGCCTCGGTATATGCATGATCATAATATTGTTATTGTTGACGGTCATGTTAACTTCTGAAATAACCACCAGTTTGAGCCAAATTGATACCTAGTGTTTTATGTTATTTTTATAATTGTATTCTGAAATAATTCAACGCATATTTAATAAAATTTTGGTCAGCCTATTTGTCAAATAAGAACTGTCAGAAGCTTATAATAATTGTTAAAATCTATCAACTTATTTGACAATGCTATGCGGGAATGAGAGAGGCCATTATTATATGCCAAGGACCATTTTTCATCTGTGTGTGTTTCAAACTTTGATTTATAAAAATATTGATAGTGTAAAGAAAACATTGATTAAAGTGCATTGTGCTTGGAGTTTATGACCAGAAAATATTAAAAGTGCATTAATCATGGTTGACTTTAAGACCCGCCTTCTCTGGAGAAATGCTATCATCTTTCTTCGGGGCGTGTTGACTCAGAGACTGTTTACTGAGTCGATACAACATGAATTGAATACGCTGCTATGAATAATATATTATCATTACATGACACTGGCTAGTTGCGACGAAAAATAATTCAAAAGCCATAACTTAAAAAAAGAATTGTATTTATATATTTTATTACTATTATATATTATAATCTAGCTGATTACCACACTCTCTTACATAATCACTGCATCCCCTATACCAAGACGTAAGGATTTATCTTAGCTAGAATTACCAACAACAATCATAGATTGACAAAAAAACTCATTGATGTCTGCATTGCGTACTCTCCAATACGGATTGGAGTGGAGGCACATGAGTAAAAATAAACCGTCAGTTTATTTACTCATGTGGTGGAGGTCAGTGTTATGCCTGATGACTACCGACTTGGCTGACTTATCGACAACAGCTAGAACACGGAGAAGTTTTAGATACTGAAACCTACGTATAACAATGTCAAGCAACTCCATCGAACTTCTCCAAAGTTCAAGGTATACTAAAGAAATTTTTACAGTCAGGGCCTTGTTAAGGGCTTTATGTGGCATCGTGCATACATTAACACATAGGTAGGCGTCCAAACTTCATTTATCGTACAAATTTCCACTAATATGCATACACTCGTTTTTATATTTTATTAGCGATAGTTTTATCGTGGTGACAAAAGTTCAGTTCAACAAAATTCTGAAAAAAAAAAACAGTAGACAGAAACAGACAATCGTAATCTGCCAAGCTAAATAGGAAGCCAAATATTGCAGGTACTGCCACAGAATAATAAATAGTACTACGTTGTACTGTTTGGCAATGCTCTGGAATTTAGTTAACAATATTAATATGGGTAAAAATGCTAAGAAAGAATTTTAAAAAGGTTTGTCAAACAGCGAGCGCGGCGGTGGCGTGTCGCTGGCGCGACGCGAGGCGGGTGGGTCGTAAGCGCGGCACGATAGTCACACCGCAGGCAACACGCCACGCCGCGCTAGCGCCCCACCAGCATCGCGTCGCGCCAACCAGGAAAGCGTCTTTTTCGCTTGCAATACTTCCCCATATCAGTGCTTTTAAAGTGACTTTTGACATTGGAAATGTATTTTCGTTCGCTTCAGTATAGGCTTCGATTTCACGAAAAAGTGCGATCCCCTTATATCTCGGAGAGTTGTGAAGATATGATATTCATAAAAGGCTCAAAAGACGCGTATTCACGAGAGCTGTAAGGTGCAAAAAGAATTATTTGAGAAAGTCAAAAACAAAAAAAGTTATAGCCGAAATTGTGAAAATAAAAATCATTTCTTTCCGAATTTTTGATTTTGGCGCTCGATATTTTGGAAACGAAGAATGATATCAAAAATTTGAGAAAAACTCGTCTGGATAATTTAGTCAGCTATAATTTGAGCCTAAAACAAAGATGATCGGGTTAAGAGTTTGCCCTGTAGCTTAACCTTTTTGAACAAAGTCAGAAACGTAGTTTTATTTTGTAACCTTTTCCTTATCCCGACTTTATCGTCGCTCATCATCATCATCATATCAACTCATAATCATCCCATTGCTGGGGTACGGGTCTCCCTTCAGTCGAAGGTGATTAGAGCGTACTCTGCCACGCTGCTCCAATGAGGATTGGCAAAGGCCGATGTTTTCAAACCGCCCTAAGGCCACCGACTTGGCCTAACGACTGTCATCCATCGGTCATCGTAGTGTCATCCAAATGGGACTGTTTTTTATATTATTTACATTTTAATATAATTTAGATTAAATAATTGGTGACAAGGATGTTAATGTGTACGCGCACGTCATCACCATACTCGCAAATTGTCCAAACTGGCGGTGGCGTTGTGGGTCGGGTTACTGTTGTTCCCTTCAATATTGTTCATAATATTGTTGATGGTGAGCCCAGTAATGGGGGCTGGCAGGCTGACTCTCACGTCAACTCGAAAATACACGAGAACGGTTGCTGTCTTGCGGGCCTGGTCTGCTCCTATCTTTAACACCGATTTTGCATTTTATATTTTAGATTTAATTTCATGCTAAGACAAATTAATGGCACTATTTATTGACGTAATGTTGTATGTACCTAGTTTTAAATTTTATGGTAAAAAAAAAACACGATATATTTATAAATGCTAAAAAAGGCCGTAACAGGTTTTCTTTCGCCATTTTTTTTACCAGTGGTCATTTTGCTTTTGTTTCCGAAATAGTAGTAGTATTTAGAGTAGATTAATCCCACCAAAAACATTTTCATGTAAAATGTTGCCAAGACGAGACCATAATGACTCGCATTGTCAAAAAGTTATCAGATCTCATGTAGAGACAAGCTTCTAACTCTACACTCCCTACCTCTACAAGGCCTAACTTCACAAACTCTACACCTTCAAGTGACGAAATCGGGGGTTTTAGGACATTAATAAAATCTAAAGTATAATAGCTACGACATTCAAAGTTTATGTTTAATGATTGTACTGGTGTTATTATATCTTGAAATTTTTAACTATTTAGTATCATCCGAAACAAAGTTATGAGAGTTCAAAAAAACGACGAAACGTTTCGAGAAAAGGTAGGTAGTGCCCTTGCGCTCCGCTTGGCTCGTCTCGTGCGAGATTTATACAAATAATTTATAACAACTGTATACTCTGACAAGAGAACGTGTTTGTGAAAGCTTATTCTCTAAATAAAAGTTTTGAATTTGAATTTGGTCACCCCATGGGCAAAGGGAATATTTTTACCACCACAAAAAAAACGTGTAAGAAAAGCCTCGTAAATACATAATGAAAAATTAAACTTATTCCAAATGCAATATACATTAGACAATAAGTTTAATAACAACTTATCTTTCGAAAGTCGCAAAATTTGAAGATGCATAAAGATTTAACAGCAGGTGTCGAAATTCAGTTGTTTTTAACCCCCGACGCAAAAGGAGGGGTGTTATAAGTTTGACGTGTGTATCTGTGTATTTGTGTACTTGTGTATTTGTGGATCTGTCTGTGGCGTCGTAGCAACCAAACGGTTGGTCCGATTTTGATGTAGTTTTTTTTGTTTGAAAGGTGACCTGTGCGGGAGTGTTCTTAGCTATGAATCATGAAAATCTGTTCAGCCATTTGAAGATCACCAGCTCTTTCCTATTTGATGAAGCGAAATGAACAACTTCCACTGGTTAGAACGATTTGAAATTTGGTATACTGAAACTGTTATGATATTGCAAGAATATGGTAAACTTGATCTGATGCTGCAGCATCATCTGGAACCTGCAGTACACTCAACTCCTCGTCAAATTACAGCAGATGTATCGTGTTTGGGCTCATTGGAATGGTCTCATTGAATAGTTCATTTATAGGTATAATTCACTAGCTGGATTCGCGGCTTCGCTCGTCATACTTAATGTTTATTGCTATCGCGCTATATTTTTTACCAGACCCAAAAATAGGGGTGTTATAAGTTTGACGTGTGTATCTGTGTACTTTGGTGCTAGATGGTAACCAGGGTCTGATGATGGAGCTGGAAGGTGGCCATAGGAACTCAGTAATTAAACGTCATAACACCATCGAGTTCTCATACATATTTTGCAATACCATTTATACATATTTCACAATACCTCTCATACATAATTCGCAATACCCTAATACATAGTTCGCAATACCTCTCGTACATATTTCGCTCTCATACATATTTCGCAATACCTCTCATACATATTTTGCAGTACCTCTCACACATATATCGCAATACCCTCATAAATATTCCGCAATAACTCTCATACATATTTCGCAATACACTCATTCATATTTCGCAATACCTCTCATTCATATCTAAAATACAAATGAAATGGATAGAGATTAGAATAAAATAGGAACGAAACTATAAAAAACTTTAATTTTTAATTTTTTAAAACCCCCGACTCGAAACCTCTAAAAAGTAAATAAATAACTTGGGGGTACATAATTATTTATTTACTTTTTAGAGGTACATAATTATTTATTTACTTATTCGACCTTTTAATTTTATGATATAATATTTATATTAGTTAATAGTAGTTAGTCATAATACTTCCAAAGCGTCATCACGTCGGGGGACCGCTAAGTTATTAAACTTGTAACTGTCACACATAATAAAAATATTATGACGTCCGTTCTTAACTCCTAGATAAAAAATGTTAATATGAAGTCCACAATTTGTTGCCATAGGAATATTTTCGATCACTAGTTTCGGTTTAAAAAAAAAACAAAAAAATATGGTGGGAAATATATTCCCGCTGCCTTATAAAGAAAGGGTCGTGCCCACGGGTCGTGCCCTCCGAAGCACGGAGAAGCTCAAGATAACAAAAACCATCCAAACGCTGGCTAGGGTAGATGTCGCTTAACTTGCGTGTTCATATTAGAGTGCGACAGACCACACAGCGACGCCATCGAGCTCCTCGTCGCTCAGCGACAATATTTTTTCGAATTCCGTAGATTCATTTCCAATGTGCACGATAGTCGTGTGAGGCACGAAATCTGTGAATTTTTTTGTAATATTATTATTACTCAAATCGTAAAGAATTGAATCTTTCCGTACACAATTAATCAACTTTCAACATCCATGTTTGAATGTGTACAGCAATCTGTAAAATTTTACAACTAAACACGCCACGCCGCGCCATTCATTCCGCGCCCAGCTCACGTCCAGCTGCGTGTGTGCCGATTGTCAAGAAACACTAGCAACGCAGTGCAGGCGCCGCGCCCCGCCCTGCCAAGCGATCACGCCGCGCCGCGCTCCCGCGCCGCAGTTTGTCATCGCGACAAGGCTGGCGTGTTTTGTGTGACGACTTCCTTATATTTTCATAGTAAGTTAGCACGCCACGCTAGCGTCGAGCCCCGCCACGCTCGCTGTTTGACAAAGCCTTTACTGTTTCTAGAATGCAAAAAAAAAGAAATTCATTTGAATTCCACATTAAGTGTCATGCTATCTCTTTTTTTCTTCTTTAGTTTGACAGTGACAGCTATTATGTAATGTGTAAATTGTGACAATTCGAAAGAGCTTTTCGTAGGCCTATTTGAATTTGAATTTGTTTGTCTAAGTAAATAAAGAAAAAAATAAAATCATTTATTTTGCAAGTAGATTTACAGGAAATATTTTGCATGACAATATTTTTAATCCTACTAGTGACTAGTAGGAAAAAATATTCAACAGGCCATTCACGTTGGAAGTAGTAGTAACTAATAGTTCCGACGTGAATGGCCTGTTGAGAAGACAAGTACGAATGCGAATATTATAATCTTCCATGAAGACATGGCTGGTACGAAAAATGATGGTGGACGATTGTCTAAAGTAGCAGCGTAACAATGTTGTTTTGTTTTTGGAAGCATCATCATTATCACATACACCGGTCACTTATACCAGACGTTGCTAAGAGGCAATTAAAACAAATTAGTGAAGCAAAAAAAAAGTTTAGAGATTGCCAGTTTTTCAAATTGGCACACCAAAAGTTTGTAGATTGCCAGTTTAAAAAAAAAAAAATCAATTGAAAATGTTATCAATCAAACTATGGTTGTGGACACCGTTTCTTCTCAGCAGCGTTGGCGTATCAATGTACAGTAATAAAACAATCGAGGGATATCCTGCTGGTATGCTGCCTGATTGTAAGTTTATTTTGTTTACTACTTACTTTTCTTTCATTCCGACTAGTCCCTTGGAGTGGTAGGGCATTTATGAAAGGATCTGATTTGACCGCTCGCTCGCAACTGACTAAAGAGTGGTGGTGTGCAAGTGCACCATCGCAATGCCGCAAAATCTCCGTACAGGACAGCTTGTTTTTATGTCGATGGATTCGACAGGGGGAGTATACCACCTACCACACAGAATCAGCGTGAAACAAAAATGTCTTTCATTTATGTACAGGTTTCCGATAACTTCTAGTTTATATAATCTCTTAGGTAGTCAAACCTTTTTTCGACAATTCGATAGTTCAATTAGAGGTTAGGAGTCAGTAGAATTCGGCTGTTCACGTGTTTTAATCTAAGTATGTTCTCCCGGGTTGTTCGAGCCGAGCACGAAAAATATTTCTGGCTCACAAGGTGTGGCTGATTTATCGATGGGTGTCACTTCTGAACTTCACTGCTGCAGGTGTGACCTGCAGTTCAGAAGTCAATTTATTTTAGCAGAAAAAATATGATGATAAAAACAAGCAAAATGACCACCGGTAATGAAATCACTCATAGCAAAAACTATGATTACCTTAATTGCAGGTCCCGGCTCCTTAAAACCAGCTCTGATCACACCGAAAGCCCTGAAATACTTAACTATTACAGTCACAGGCGCGAAGAGTCCTCCAATGTCCAAGGGAACAACATACAACTATTACCAGACGAAGGCCATGGCTAGAGACCCTACTATGGACTACAGTAGGAGGACTTTAATGTATGTTGGAGGCTGGATGGACAGCGCAACCTTTCAGGATGGGGCTACTGTAAAGAGTCACTACAGAAGAAAAGGATACAACGTCTATATAATTGATCATCTCCACTTTGCCACTTTTCATTTTCCTGCGTAAGTAGATTTATAGTACAAAACTAACACTTAGGGTGCTTACATAAAGAGTCAGGTTTCCGATACAGACAAATCTGTGCGGGTCGGCACCGTTCGGTACAGGTATGTTTTTATATGTATCTTAATGCGATGACTTACAGAGAAACAGGCCGCACAGAATTGTCCGTGCCAAATCTGTTTCTTTTCATTTTATTAACTTGTGTGTATATTTTAAATTATAATTAATATCTATTTTAGTGCTGCGCGCATGATGCGCGAAGTCGGTAGACGAACGGGTGAAATGTTGGCCAACGTGACCGCACAGAACACTGGATTCGACCCGAAGAAATTTGAACTGATCGGAATTAGTCTTGGAGGTGAAACTATAAGTTTCATAGCGAAATCTTACAAAGCAATAACAGGACGAAAGCTATCACGAATCACTGGGCTAGACCCCTCTGGGCCATGCTTCCGAAACCTGGGACCAGACAACAGGATAGATGAATCGGACGCCGACAGAGTTGACATAATAGCGACTAATATAGACGGGTATGGGATAGCGGCGCCTGTTGGGCATGTCAATTTTTATTTAAACGGCGGCGAATACCAACCTGGTGATGTACCTTGGTTTCCCTGTAATGTATTTTGCAGCCATGTCAAAGTTTATACTCTTTGGTTGGCAATGCTTGAATATCCCGATTCTTTCATAGCTATGAAGTGTGATTCCGTACAGCAGGCCAGAAATAAAGATTGCTATGATAAAGTGCCGTTAGTCACCAATGTAGCTGGTTTGAAAACAGACTTTAGCAAGCCCGGTATATATTTTTTGCCCACCGTTCATTATTATCCATATCATATGGGAAGGAACGGACTGAAAAGAAGTAATGAGCCGTTTAAAACTGGATTAGGAATTATGAACACAGATGATGTATTAATTGTGTGATATTTATTAATATAAATATTCATTAGTCAACGGGGCTTACACAGAGCAGCAAGTTTTGGGCGCCGACAAATCCGTGCTGGTCGGTACCGATCCGCGCATGGTTAACTATAATATAAAGTTTGTCAACATTTTTTTAAAATAAGTTATACATTAACATACAAAGTGATACTGGTGCCGAGTCGCACCGGCTTTTCGGCAATGGGAAACCTGCCTCTCTATGTAAGCACACCTTTAAGTAGGTGCTAGCCTCATACACTTGTGGATTCCTGTATTTCCTGTACATTTTGTCCAGCATTGGCTGGTTTTCCTTCCTCACGACGGACGACAACAGTATAATTAGCAGTGTTTAAAAAAATGATATTATTATCAAATTCAAATCGCCACTATACTCGTTGTCAGCAACATAAATAATGTTGTCACTGTAGTACAGTCAACAAAGGAAAGGGTTGAACCGGGCCGTAAATATGTTTTTTTTGACGACCTCCGTGGCGTAATGGTTACCACGCCAGACCGCCACCCAGGAGGTCCCGGGTTCTATCCCCGGTCGGGTCATGATGTAAAACGAACTTTTTCTGATTGGCCTCGGGTCTTGGATGTTTATCTATATATGTATTTGTTTTAAATTTAATATCGTTGAGTTAGTATCCCATAACACAAGTTTCTAACTTACTCCGGGGCTAGCTCAATCTGTATGAATTGTCCCTATATATTAAATTTAAATTTAAATTTTTATACCACAAAGCCGGCAAACAGGCATACGGTCCGCCTGATGGTAAGCATCACCGTACGTAGTCTATAGACGCTTGCAATATCACTCACGCATTGCCAACCCTCCCAACCGCCCCAAGTGGAGCTCTGGAGACCTTTCCTTACTCACCGTAGAAACACAACATGGCCGAGACCAATACCCTTTCCCAGACGGGCTGCTCCGATTTGAGCGGATTATCCGCTGTGCTCTACCTCTCTTATTGAGATATATATGATGAAAGATATCTAAATATTGCGTCAATGGATTTACTAGAAAATTTATTTATCATAGTATTCATAAATCATATTGTACTTTGTAATAACAAATTTTCTAGTAAATCCATTGACGCAATATTTAGATATCTTATCATATTTACGGCCCCGGCCAATCCTCTTTCTTTCTTTCTTAATTAGTGGCGTTTCTGTCGTGTCTTAACGACACATATACAATTTCGCCAATGTCGAGTATTTTAAATGAACACTTTTTAACAAAAAAAGCACACTTTAAAAAGGCAACGTGGTACGGTGAGGATCCGAGGTCGCCATCTTGACGACCTTTGTAGACAAGGCGGCGATCTCGAATTCCCGGTCAATCCTTTTCTTTGTTGATTGCTCCTTGTCACTCTAACATTTTTGACATGTTCAAAAGTGTCAATTTAAGTATTTATCCTGTTGATTGTAAACTTAGGATTAGAATCTTCCTAAAGTGGGCAAAGTTTTTACTTTTCGGCTAACAGGATTTCCACTGTTAAAAGGCTGTTTTGACGAATTTATATTTTGCCAGTGCTGCCACCTAGTTCAACGATTCGGAAAATTCGGTATTAATTTTAGTTTTGGCGTTAATTAAAAAGTCGTTTTACTTTTATTAGGTATACCAGAAAAAATGGCGGACGCGTAACTATGAGTGAGTATGAAATGGTTGGCCGGCACGCACACATTCACACCATAGTAAGCCGGCCGGTTCGTTCGTACGTACACGCGAGGTGGCTTACTTGGGTGCTTCACTTTTTAGTATCAGTGTCCGATGGTGTCCGCCTTTTTTTCTAGGTCCATGAAGCATACATGCTTTTTCTTTAATTTGTGACTAAGGGCCTCAGCAGACACGTTACTTTTAATCACTTAAAAGTTTAGCAGGCAAAAAGAAGAATTGCTAAAGTATCGCATCTGCTCAAAGGACCGGGAGGAAAGAATGGTTTAACGCTACGTAAAATCTACGATTAAATGCCATTATCATTCAGCCAAAAGCAGTCTACTGCTGGACATATGACTTCTGCTTCGAAAATCGTGTCAACTGCTTCCAGTGTGATCGGCTGACAGCGGGCCCGCATCCAGCGTTTCGCTTCGACTCTCCTTAGCTCGTCTGATATAAAAACGTATCTGAAATTTTCGAAATAAAAATCCATTTGGCTAGGGGGACAGGCCCAAAATGGCGATAGATAGCCACATTTTTTTTTACTTTTTGTTGATTAATGGACATAAGAAACTTTAAATTTAATGCAATACATATTTAAAAAACTGGTGGTTTTATTTTTATTTTCTCCCTTATCATTATCATCATCAGCTCAGCAATAAAATGACATTCATCCCTTATCAGCTGAATGAATTAGTTTAAGTATTTGCCTATACAACTACGTAATTATTATATAATGAATGAATCCTTTGCAGTTGTGTTACGCGGATAGTTAGGCCACCAGCGTAAACAAGATGAGATAGATGAAAGAGAGACAGATACCAAGATTTATAAATATTTTTTTAAATAGCACTCAGGGTGTGGGCTATGGTATAAGGGATCACTTGCAAGTTCTTTACGACATTTAGCTTGGGGTTTCCCGTCGACGTAGCGTAGTCGCGGGAAGGGTAATCTTCCCTGGGAAACGCAGGACACTTGTACACGGCGACACGGCGCTTCAGCGGCGCCAGTGGACGAGGAAGATTTAGGCCACCGGAAGGGTGGCGGGGTCGCTGACGTACGTTTTAATTGCAACATAATAAAAAATCGAGGCGCTCATTGGCGTGAGGAGCTCGATGGCGCCGCTGTGTGTCGCACTCTAATATGAACACGAAAGTTGAGCGACGTCGACCCCAGCCAGTGTTTGGATGGGTTTTGTTATCTCGAGCTTCTCCGCGCTTCGGAGGGCATCCTAAGTACACAGTTTCTAATGTTCATGTTCCGAATCGCTCAACGTCATAATGTCAGTGCAATAAATATTCATTCATTCATGTATTCACAGTAAGTACATACAATAATAGTTGTGTTACAGATGTTAGGTAGTGCTACAAATTAACCTTTTCAAGGCATCGTGAATGTTTATACTACATATAATAAACATCTATTATTCTCACTATTATTTGTTTTCCTATATTTTCTCAACATTACCGTCTTTTCAGAAATAAACCTAGTGTAATTATAAAATTGAGAATAGTTAAAACGCGTTTTATATTATTATTATGTTCCGTTTCGATATTATGTTCAGTGACGAAAGCGTTATGAAATACAACTGTAAGAGTATAAATATATTTAAAAAAGTCATATTATAAATTAAAATTTTCGGAAACATGACTGCTATGAACATCGCCGGTAACACATTTTATGAATGAAAACTTTAGGAAATGAATCTAGCTCGGATGAGCTGTTCCAAGGACGGAAATCATGGAGACAGTATGATACTGAAATGAACCTGACAGAGGTATTTATTTTTGCCAGCACTTTCACTGTCCCATGGCTGGCAAAAAGCTGAGAAGCACAGTCAAGCAACAGTCCTTACAAGGTCAAAACACCAGACTAAGGGTGCTTACTTAGAGAGTAAGGTTTCCGGCGCCGACAATACAGTGCGGGTCGGCAACGGTATCATTTTCTATGTTTTTTTATAGTTCTGTAGTAAACTACAAGGAACCCTTATAGTTTCGCCATGTCCGTCTGTCTGTCTGTCTGTCTGTCCGCGGTCTAGCGCCTAGACGCTTAAGGCTAGTAATTTGGTTTGTATACACATATCAACAATGTTAACAAAGTGCTGGAACAAAATTATGAAAAATATTTTTTTTAGGGTACCTGCCTTCCCACATGTAAAGTGGAAATGAATTTTTTTTTCGCGCCCACCCCATGTTGAGTGGTATCGTTAGATGGGTCTCTTCAAAACATTGAGGGTGTGGAAAGATTCATTTTTCGATACAATAATCCGTTTCGGAATTATTTACATTTATCGTGTTAATTTTTGTTTTGCACGGTGGTCCCCCCCCTCTATCTCCGAAAGTCTTTTGTTTAGAAATTTGAAAAAAATCAAGGTAGCAGTTCATATGCTGAACCTTCAATGAAAACTATAACGGTTAAGTAGGCTCTACTAGTTACCGAGTAATAGCCGACGAACTGATAAAATAAAATTTTTTCATGAAAACTTACAAATGTGATAGAATTTGTTATTGGACTCAACTGAAGGCAAAGCAAAGGAAATCCGGAACCCTACATTGTGCGTGGCCCGACACGTACTTGCCCGGTTTTTATATTATTTTATTTGGGAGTCTTAATAATAATAATAAGTAATAATAATAATCATTTATTTAGTTCATAAAACATGGGTTAGTAACATTATGATCTTATAAATTAGTGTTAGAAGGTACAGCCATGTTTCGCCTGTTGGCATATAAAATATAATTTATTTAAAAAAGAAAAAAATAATAATTGACAAAAATATAATATAATTGAATCGTATAGTAACTTTGAGAATAATTAGAATTTAAGATAAAATTTGATTTAAGAAATCCCCAATATCATAAAACGCCTTTTCAGTAAGATAACTATTGAGCCTACATTTGAATATATTGTTATTATTAATGGATCTAATGTGTGAAGGGATTTTATTGTAAATAATTGGTGCCATATAGTCAACGCTCATTCTACTAAGCAGAGTTTTGCGTAAATGTACTCTTTTAAGAGTCCCTTCACGGCGGCTACCAACGGGGTTCAAATTAAAATATTGTGGATTTTTTCGAACATTATTTGCGATTTCGCTTATGTAGATGGACGGCAGCGTCAGAATTTTATATTGTATGCATGACTCGTCCTTTTTTTTTTTTTTTTAAAAGCTTTTATTTAACTTGACCTGTATGTATGTATGTATGTATGTATGTATGTAAGTATGTATGTATGTATGTATGTATGTAAGGGCGGAATCTTGGAACGAAAATTTGAACCACTTCCCGAAGACCGATTGAGCTGAAATTTTGCTTAAAACTGTAGATCAGATGACAATACAATATTATGATAACAAAATTACGATACAGCCGTTTGTGTTCCGTTTTTCGTACAAAACCGTTCCGACCAAAAACCTATAGGGTACTTCCGGTTGTCCTAGAATCATGAAATTTGGCAAGAAGCAAGATGATGTAGCACAAGTACAGGAATAAATCTGAAAATCGTAAATTTGTAGTTACTTCTTCTTCTTTAAACAACCAATGTAATGTGACCCTACTCTTGGTACATTTTACATTGGTACATGGCTCTTTTTATACCGGTTTTGAATTAAAATGTATTTTATCTATTACTAGCTTCTCCTCGCGGCTTTGCTCGCGTTAATTTTATGACATAGATCTCGTTTGACGACAAAACAACCCATAGCGCGAGTTGTGGCGCCATCTGTTGGCCGATAACATCCCGTAAAGCGCCCTTTATAGTAGAAAAAATATTTTCCCTTTGGATTGACATACTTTCACGGGTAAAAAGGTAGCATATGTTGGGCTCTGTACCTCTGACAATATATATACAAATTTTCATAATGATCAACTGATTAGTCAAGCCGTGAAGGAACAACAAACAAACAAACTCACTTTCTCATTTATAATATTAGTTTGACTAGTTTGATTATGGGAAAGAACCCTCATGCGCGAGTTCTACTTGCCCTTGGTCGGTATTTTATTTTTGATGGGTACATAAACCCGTTTAGTGACTAGTAAAATCAGGAAATTATATAGGTATTCAAATTGCTGGTGCTAGTTATAACAAATAAATTCATTAGACTAGTACCGCTTCCCGACAATAGATGGCACTACGAAACCTGTCCAGTGATAACTAAAAAGTAAAAAATAAATTAAAAGTAAAAAAAATATATTTAAAACAAGCTTTTATTTAATTGCGCTAAAAAGAATAAAATAAACTTTTCTTTTAAAACTTTAACTATCAACTTATAACGTCATTACACAATTTATATGACATAAAAGCTTGTCGCGAGACTTAATTACTAAGAATTAAGCGTCCGTTACACAAGGAGAGTTTCTCGCACGCGAGCGGCGAATAATCGTATGCGATTATCCCATGGCAAAACTCGCCTTTCGATTCTCGCCTGCGGTTGTTTACATTTTGACAAAAACTCGTAACATTCAAGCTATTCTCGAATGCGAGTATCACAGGTGAGATTCGCTTTTCTTAATATGTTTACACTACAAGCGTGTAATCGTAGATCTAAAAACGCATACGTGTCTCGACTTGTATAAACAATGCTCGGGCGAGAATCGCAAGTGTCGATGCGAGACTCGCGCAAATCACTCCGTACTGATTTTGACACGAGACTCGCCATTCGTGACCTAATTTACAAGTACACCTTGGGCCACATCCGAAGACATTATAGCACCACCACTGACACTTCTGAACAACAGTCGTGCTTTTGAATGGCGAAACTCGTTAGAGAAACTCGTATGATTTGTTTACACAGGCTCGCGGCCCAGGAGAGCTTAAGTAGCGAGAATTGTATTCGAGAGGCAAAACTCGGAGCATTTGTTTACACTAGGCGACCATATTATTGCCTGGAAGAAATCGCCGCTCGCGTGCGAGAAACTCTCCTTGTGTAAAAGACGCTTAAACTCGTACTAAGGTCGATAATTATGTTTTCTAATACAGGTAAATCTCGCGACAAGCTTTTATGTCATATAAATTGTGTAATGACGTTATAAGTTGATAGTTAAAGTTTTAAAAGAAAAGTTTATTTTATTCTTTTTAGCGCAATTAAATAAAAGCTTGTTTTAAATATATTTTTTTTACTTTTAATTTTTTTTTTTTTTGTTTATAGTCAGGAAAATGCATTACTGCATGCCCCGCCGCTTGGGGAAGCGGCGGGGGTATGTCGGGCTCCCCCTCTAATGCCACTTAGGGTATACCGACTAAAAACCTGACTGACTACCACCTTGTCCGCCTAGATGGGCGGGGCCACGGGAACTAAGATACTTCCGTGACCCCGCCGGCGGCTGTCCGAAGACCCTTCTTTTTGGGTTCGGCACTATTGGCGGCGCGCACAGTTGATGTATGGCGCGCCGCTCCGCTCGGGGACTTCCGATCCGATGGGCGACGGTTTCCCCTAACCGCCGCCCGGAAGCCCCCGTTAAGGTGGTAGTCGCCGGGCATGCGCCATGCGCCTACCGCCCGGTCTTTTACGGCGGAGCGGGGGGGCGGCTGGATCCGCTTCCCTCACCCGCTCCGCGGCCTCCTTCTGCGTCAGTACTTCGTCGCAGAAGGAGGCTACCGCGTCCCACGACCTCTCGCTCTCGACCATCTGATGAACAACAGCCGGGAGCGAGAGGTCGTCACCAACAACAGCCACGAGTGCGGCGCGAGGCGCAGCCCACTCGGGACACTCCTCCAACGTGTGCTGCGCCGTATCTTGCGCGCAGCCGCACTCGTGGCACTCCGCCGAACTTTCTCTCCTAGCCACGCTGTGCAGGTACCAGCCGAAACAGCCGTGGCCGGACAATACCTGCACAACGTGGTACGACAGCGCACCGTGGCGCCTCCCTAACCAATTGTTTAGAACCGGTCGAATTGCGTCCACGGTGCGCTGCCGTGGCGCTCCGTACCTGCTCTCGGTCTCCCCAAGTCGCGCCGCCCATTCCCGGACGGACCTCTGGGCGCTCTCTCTCCACCTCAGAGCCCCATCCGGGAACGGGTCCCCTCCTTGGCGGGCTTCGGCGGTTAGCCTATACGCCGCTGCCAGCACTACGGCGTCCAGCTCCCACGGCGGACTTCCAGCGATCGCACACGCCGCCTCGAAGGAGATGGTGCGGTATCCTCTTATTACCCTGACCGCCATGGCCCGCTGCGGTTTTCGCAAAAGGGCCAGATTGCGGGCGGACAGGGTATCGGCCCAAAGTGGTGTGCCGTACATGGCCATCGACCGCACCACCCCCAAATAGAGGCGGCGACAGGCGACGCTCGGTCCGCCGACGTTCGGGAGAAGGCTGCCGAGCGCGGCAGCGGCCCCCATCAATCGCGGCACTAGTCGCCGGAAGTGCTCGGCGAACGTCCACCGACCGTCGAGTACAATGCCGAGATACTTCATACTCGGCTCGACGGCGATGGACACACCCCCGACGACTAAGTGCGATCCCGGAGGTGGCGAGTTCCGGGGCCCATGAAAGCACAGGGCCTCGGTTTTGTGCAATGCCACCTCCAGGCCCAACCGCCGAATCCGCCTAACCACGTTCGCGACCCCGGCCGTAGCCAGCACGGCCGCATCGCGGTGGGTCTTGCCGCGGGACGTCACGAGGGTATCGTCGGCGTAACACAAAACGCCGACACCTCTCAAGTTGGCGCCCCGCAGCACCCAATCATACCCGATGTTCCACAGGAGTGGACCCAGAACCGACCCCTGTGGAACACCGCATGTGACCGCCCTGCGGCCGTACCCGCCAGAGACCGGGTACACAACCTGTCGCGCACTTAAATAATGCGCGACCAATTCCGCCAAATAGCGTGGCACCCCATGGTGCGCGAGCGCCGACCGGATTACCTCCCAGGGGAGTGTGTTAAAGGCGTTGGCGATGTCCAGAGACACCGCCAGCACAACTTCACCCCGGGAGGTGGCCTCGTCCGCCAAGGTCCGCAGCCGCGTGACCGCGTCCATCGCGGACCGGCCGCGGCGGAAGCCGAACTGCTGGTCACTCAAATTCGGGCCTACCCCCTCCAAGTGCTGGATGAGGCGAGCCGCGACCACTCTTTCTAACAGCTTACTCGCCTCATCCAACAAAACGATGGGGCGGTAGGCCGACGGCGTGTCTGCTGGTCGACCGTCCTTTTGCAGGAGGACCAGCTTGCCGGACTTCCACCGCAGCGGCACACAACGACGGACGAGACACGCGGTGAGCAGGTTCCTCATCCGCGGTCCGAGGCCTTCTTCATCAAGGGCCAGCGCCCACGCACGGCCCGGGATACCGTCGGGCCCCGGGGCGACGTTGCGCGCAGACATACGCGCCACCGCCGCCCGGAGCTCACTTTCGGTCACCGGGGGCACCACGCTATTGACCTCCGCTTCAGGCGCCGCAGGCGGCGGCGCCATGGCCGGGGGCGTGAACAAGCCACGCTCCGGGAACAGTGAGGTGATGACACTTTCCCGGAGGGCTGGCTGGAGGCTCTCCGTTAAGGGGGGGCATAGGGGCGCAGTTTGGCGCGCACCTGCCGGTATGGCCTCCCCCACGGATCTCGGTTCAAGTCCTCCAGCAATTGTTTCCACGCCTCCGACTTGGCCTCACTAATGGCCACCCGCAGCGCCTTCTTTCCGTCTCTGTACCCTTGGTACAGGCGGGCCTCCTCCTCCTCCTCCCTGTTCGCTCGGCGGCGATACCGGGTGTACCGGCGGCGGACTGCAACGCACGCCCGACGCAGCTGAGCGATTTCTTCGCTCCACCAGTACACCCGGCGTCTCGAGCGACGCGGCCCCACGCGGGGCATGGACGCGTCACACACGTTCGTCATGGCCGCGCAGAGTCGCGCCGCTTCCTCCTCGACGTCGGTGCTCGCTGGATCGGGGGGGCCGCGCTGCCAACTTTGGACCAGCACGGCCAACTCCAACTCCTCCTTGTCCAGCTTTGTCAGAGCCCAACGGGGGCCGCCCCCAACCGGGGACCGGCCTGGGCCGACATCGGTCGCTGGGACCGTGGAGACGTCGAACCTGATGTAGAGATGGTCCGACAACGTCTCCACGTCCTCCAGGACTCGCCAGCCCTGAACACGGCGTGCGAGCGCGGGGTTTGCGAACGTTACGTCCACAATAGACCCTCCCCGCTGCCGCACGCACGTGTTCGTCGACCCCCGGTTGAGGACAACCATTCCGCCGGACACTGACTAATGCAGCAGCTCCTCGCCGCGAGCGTCGGTCGCCGGACAGCCCCAAGCCGTGGATTTGGCGTTGAGGTCGCCGGCGACAAGCACCGGGCGCGGAGCGCTGTGGAGCACCGCCGTCGAGAGCTCGCCGAGGAACGCCTCGAACTCGGCCAGGACTCTGTTGGGGGAGAAATAGACGCCGATCAGAACGACGTCCCCCAACAGAGCCGCAACCCAGCCGTCTCCTCGCCTCACCCCCTGCAGAGGCGGGGAGCCTACGGTCGTGTTGGTGATGATGGCTACCAAGCCCAAATTGTCCCCCACCCAAGATGTTCTGGGGGGGACGTAGTAGGGCTCGGCCGCCACTGCCGCGTGGATGTCCCACTGCGCCATGGACTGCAATAGCAGATCCTGTGCAGCGGCGCAGTGGTTCAAATTCGCTTGGCAGAGGCGCAGGGCCACCACCATAACTTATCCCACGACCATAGGCTCTAGCACGGCCCCAGGCCCCTCAGGGGGCGACGGCCGATCCGCGGGACCTGCCCGCTTTTGTGCGCCAGTCCTGGCTGGCCTGCGCGCTTTTGGGGCGGAGCAGGTCTTGGCCCCCACCGCGTGCCCCGCCGGCTTCTTCGCCGCCTCGCAGAGCGGGCAGTGCGGGTTCGCAGTGCATCCACTCGATCTATGTCCGGCGACACCGCAGCGGAAGCAACAATCGCTGCGGTCTATCGGCGCCGTGCACTGCGCCCTCACGTGCCCGCTCTGCAGGCAGCGGTAGCACCGCGTGGGCCGGGGCTCCAGCAGCTGTGTACGCGCCGCTACCCAGCCGATGAGCAGACGCTGCTTGGTCACCAGCTTGGCCGCCTCAACCGGGCAGCTCACCCAGGCCGAACTGAGGCCGGCGACGTCCGGCCGAATTTCGCCGACCCTGACCGACTGTTCTGGGCAACCGCCGGTCTTGGCGACTGCAGCCCGGACGTCCTCCTTGGTCACCGTCTCATCCAGACCGGAGACTCGCAGCTCCAGGCATTTAGTGGGCCGGGCCACGCGCACGTCTTCCTCCCTAAGGCACCCACGAAGCCGCTCCGCAAGCGTGTCAAAACTACCGCTGCAGTTTGAGGTGGGCGCAGCCGGCGGGGCCGCCTCCTATTGCGCCTCCTTTTCTTCTTCTCGGGCTGCGGGGCGGCTGCGGCCTTCTGGCGCGCGGCTGCTCGCGCCGCGGCCCTCTTCTTCCTGTTTTGCGCCGGCGTCCAGTCCGCGTCATTTACGTCACTGTCACCGTCGTGACGACTCGGACCGGGGGCCGTAGCGCTCGGGGCCACACTTCGTGCTTGGGCTGCCCTTTGAGTCGGGGCTGCCGCCACAGAATGCATGACTCGTCCTGTTTCAATCCAAATATTGACCTCAAACATCTTTTCTGGGCTATAAATACGCTCTGTTTCTCGGTAGTGTTGCCCCAAAACATTATGCCATATCGTAAATTGGCTGCCACATAACCATGGTAGGCCGTTAAGAGGCCGCTTATGTTGGTCACTTTTCTTAATTTACACAGAGCATAGGAGAATTGGTGTAGTCTTTTCACTAAATTCAGTATGTGGGGTTTCCATGCCAGCTTGTGATCTATGGTTAAACCGAGAAATTTTGTTAAGTCTACTTCTTGTATTGGATTGCCCAAATAATTAATATTAAGTTGTGAAGGGTAGTTACTTCTTTGTTTAAATTTCATAAAATACGTTTTTGTTAAATTAATTGTCAAGTCATTTAAATTCAGCCAATTGATTAGAGATATTAGAGTATCATTAATGTCATTTTCTATATTAGTAAAATCTTTATAATTAAATAAAATAGTGCTGTCATCAGCAAAAATAGTCATATAGTGTTGAGTGACGCTAGGAAGGTCATTTATATAGATTATAAATAGGAGTGGACCTAACACACTACCTTGAGGTACGCCACAGAGTACTGCCTTTTCTTTCGACGCGTACCTAGCATTAATTCCGGTTTTAGGGTCAGTCCTGTATATGTGCGTAATTTGCGTTCGATTACATAAGTATGATTGTATCAATCTGAGAACATTGCCTCTCACACCATATCTCTCTAGTTTTCCAAGAAGGGTTGTATGGTTGACATTGTCAAACGCCTTGGTCATATCCATAAACAAGGCAATTGTTGGTTTACGCATTTCTACATTCGTAATAACCTTTTCTAGGAAATTATATTTTGCTGTATTTATGGACTTGTTCTTACGGAAGATTTTCTGTAAATAATTTGTTAATTTCGAAGTACTTATTTAATTTTGTATAAATTACATTTTCAATAATTTTCGAAAATATAGAGATCAGTGCAATAGGGCGGTAATTTTTTAATAGTTTTTTGTCGTCTTTCTTATATATTGGCACTGTAATGGTTAATTTTAGTCTGTCAGGAAATTCGCCCTGTTCAATACAGTGGTTTATAATGTGGCATAAGATTGGTGCTATTTTGTTGGCCACAGCTTTTATAACCTTTGTGGAAATCTCATCAAATCCCACACTTTTAGAATTTTTTAGAGACTTTATTATATGTATTATCTCAAATGGCGTTGTTGGTGAGAGAAACATAGAGTTAGACTGACTATGACAAAAAAGGTGACTAGACCTGGCAGTGCGGTTATTTGCAATGGGATTTATAAAATAGTCATTAAAGGCATTTGCAATTTCTGCAGGAGTAATAATTTCTCTGCCATTATTTACAATGCTGGAAATATTTTCTTTTGGTACATTGTTATTATATTTGTTGATTATTTTCCACGTTGCCTGGGATTTATTACTTGATTGACTTATACAATAATCATTTTGTGCCTTTTGGGTCAGATTAATGATCTTTTTGTATCGCTTGATTGTTGGAGATTGCCGATATTTCCACAATAAGGAGCGTCTTTTTTTACTGCATAGTTTAATACCTTTTGAGATCCATTTAGATTTATTCATACAGGATATTTTCACTCTTACTTTTGGAAAGCAGAGTTTGTAAAGTTTGTCTTACAGCTTAATTATACAATACACATAAAAATAACAAAAACAATGCCAATTAGAAGCCTCCACCCATATTTTAATGCGATCAATTATAAAAAACCGGGTAAGTACGTGTCGGACCACGCACAATGTAGGGTTCCGTACTGGCTACACATTTCTTGCTTACAGATGAGTACAATTCCATATTCTATGACATTTGTACGTTTTCGTCAAATAAATTTTACTTCATAAGTTCGTCGGCTATTACTCGGTAACTAGTAGTGCCTACTTAACCGTTATAGTTTTCCTTGTAGGTTCACTATATGGACTACTACCATGAATTTTTTCGAATTTCTAAACTCAAGACTTTCGGAGATAGAGGGGGAGGGGGACCACCGTGCAAAACGAAAATTGACACGTTAAATGTAAATAATTCGAAAACGGATCATTGTATCGGAAAATGATCTTCCCACACTCTTGATGTTTTTAAGAGACCTATCCAACGAAACACAAGATGGGGTCGGTGCAAAAAAAATTTTTCATTACCACTTTACCTGTAGGCACCCCAAAAAAATATTTTTCACAATTTTATTTTACCATTTTGTTAGCATTGTTAATATGAGTATACATACCAAATTACAGCTTTCTAGCTTTCTAGCATCAAGCGTCTAGGCGCTAGATGGACAGACCGACATGGCGAAACATAAGGATTCCTTGTAGTATACTACGGAACCCTAAAAAACAGTTTATTGGTGCCGACAAACTTTATGCAAGTAACCCTGCGTCGATTGGTACCGACCAATCTGCGCGGATTTGTCAGCGACGGAAACCTCCTGCTCTATAAAAAATAAAACCGGACAAGGGCGAGTCGGACTCGCCCACCGAGGGTTCCGTACGTAGAAATCTTTTTTTTTTTAAATCTATAGACTAACGACCAGGCATACGGTAAATTCCATAAAACAGGTTCTAGTTTGAATAAAACATTCTAATAATACTATTTTTTAACGTACGGTCACACATTCCGTTTCGGCGTAGTTTCGTTGTTCTCTGCGCAGTTCAGTGCTAGTTTAAACGTACTTCGGAGAAACGCGTTTTCCTAGTTAGAACTAGAATTAACAAACTGCGACAAAACGGAATGTGTAACAGTACGTTCGTTACCTTGTCACCCTACACCCAGAAATAGGAGGCGGGGCTCCGTCGACCTAGCGTAAATTATAAAAATGTTTTCAAAAGTGTCACTGTCTTCCGCAATTGAATTCGTTATTACACAAACTATAAAAAGGTAAAATGCAATATGAGATTTTTTCAATAAAATTTTATACTTTACCGGATCGTATCAGAAAATCTGCAAATTTAGTTAATTTAGCGCTCGTACGCACTGTCCGGTTAGCCGCAATGCGGCTGTCCGTCCGACTGGCCGCGGTCAATAATATGTACGAAAAAATTGTTTCTATTCGCATTGTGATGCGGCTGCCGTCCTACCGCTCCGGTCGCTCTGAGCGCTGCGGCGCGACGACGGACGGCCGGCTGACCGGACGGTCGCTATACCCGCTATCTATACCGCATTATGGCGGAAACACACTATTGTGTCGGGGCGTGTCGGGGCACGCTCTGTCGTGACGGTGGGTGTGCACACTTATATGTCGTGTCGGGGCGCGCTTCTGTTCAGAAATAAAAGAAATAAACGCCAGACGTTTATTTCATTTCTGAACAGAAGCTCGCAGTGTTTAAACATACAGATGTTTTCCTCTGATTCCCATAGTGATTTTGATGAAGACCTTCAATTACTCTTAGCTTGGATGTATGTCAAAATAAAAAAAAAATTAAATTCAAAATTCTTTATTATATCCAAAGGTGTTTTACAAGGGTTGGGAGCTCTTTTGTTAAGTTAATAGTAAAACTGTAGAAAAAGAGTCCCTTCTTCACTGTAGTGAGAATTTATATAAAGCAAAGTATACCAAATTACCAATGCAGAGTAACTATGAGTAACGCTTTCAACAAGAAAAGATGAGGCTTGGTTTGGGTTATAATAATAAAACTATATCCGATACAACATATTAAACATATACATGCAAACATACATACTTAGTATTTAAGTATATTTATCCGGAATCTAGTACCCATAGTACAAGCTTGCTTAGTTTGGGACTAGACGCCTTGTGAGATTCGTGAAAAAAAAAACGCTCCACGACCACGAGCCGCGCGCGGGTATAGAAACACATTTTCAGGGCGTGTCGTGTCGCGTCATAACTCCCACCGACTGACGCAATCGGCGCGCGGCGGCCAGCAGTCCGCGCCACGACAGATCGCGTCACGACACAACACAACCTACAAATGTGCGTCTCAACGATAGTATCTAGTTATATCCGCTGGACCTCCCCAGGGAGTACAAGTTAATGCAAGCCCGCACTTTATTTAGCTGTCTTGCATAAGGCTTCTTGTAATCCGCTAAACCTCCCCTGAGAGTTAAGTAATGCAAGCTCGCACTCTATTTAGCTGACTTGAAAAAGCTTCCTATTATAACCTTTAGTTTATAAGAGAGCCATTCTGGTAGCGCATACACCTCTGTGCGCCAATCTCGCCATAGTTTAGATTAATTATAATTTTACTTAAATAACTAATTGTAATATTGCAATAAACCTCTTGCAAAAGTTTTAAGTCTTTTTTAAAACACCGTCCCGCGCTCCCGAAACTTTACTATCTTTTTTAAAAAATACATAATATATAGATAAACATCCAAAACCCGAAGCCAATCAGAAAAAGTTCGTTTTTCATCATGACCCGACCGGGATTCGAACCCGGGACCTCCTGGGTGGCGGTCCGGCGTGGTAACCATTAGGCCACGGCGGTCGTCAAATAAATTTTGTTATAATAATATGTAATACAAAATGTCATGACGTTGCTCAAAAGAAAATAATGCATTTATTATGAATTGAAATGACCATGTACCCTGTCATAATTTGACACATCAAACGTCAAGTCATTGAAAAGTAAAAACAAGCTATGAAAGTCTCCATCCGATACAAACGAACCACGTAGTGCTGTCAAAAAAGACATCACTAGTTTAGAATAAGGTTCAAAACTGGTAAGAATTCAACGAAACGTCTGTTAGTATTTTCGAAATTTCGATTTCATAGTAGCCCCGTTTAGATTACCTTCAGAACGTTGAAATATGCGTTCTTTTGCTTTAGCAAAGATACGGCGGTATTTATACCGCCGTATCTTTTTTTTTACGTAAACTTAAAAATTTGATTTTTTCACAGACAGACAGACAAACAGACAGACGGACAACAAAGTGGTCTTATAAGGGTTCCGTTTTTCCTTTTGCGGTACGGAACCCTAAAATACATTTATTATCAGACTAATAGCCTAATAGTCTATGTAAGCAAGCACTCTCACTGGCAGAAACGTATCCATGCCATTCCGCCGCAGTGCAAATTGAGCCTATTTTTGTAGATATTCGACATAATTAGGTCATGGACATTGTATCAATGAAGTACGTTTACACAATTTCTTAGACATATAAAACTATCTTCATACTTCATTTTACAACGTCATTAGATTCAGGACACATTCCCAGCCAGGATCAACAACGGCGACATCAGTTTGACAATAAGCGATGAAGCTAATTGGCGTCCACGGGAAGAAAACTACAACTGTCTTGGAACTCACAACGAATTTAATCAGAAAGAAGATAGTTGGAGTAAGAAGTATTGAAAGGACTTCCCTCCTTAACGTGAGAGACAGCAATTTGAAGCAAAAGGCATTATACCTTAGAGAAATGGCAAATCAAGTGAGGCTCGATTGCCGAGCACCACGGTCTATTGCTACATTACTACTCTGTTGTTCGTGGTAGAACACTTACATAAAGGAGAGGGAACAACCATAAAAGAAAATAACTTGGCCTTAAAGTTAAGTTACTTGATGGTCGACCTCTAGCCAGGTTTTATTTAATCTGTCTCTCACCGAGGGAAAGAACAGATACAGATGACGGCCTTTTACGGAAGACTCCCACCTTTCCTGCCATTCCGATAATAGAATCTCTAATACGTCATCTAATCTAACGGGATAAATAGTCTATTTATTTTGTCACGATCACGTGTCTTAAGGAACGCGGGGGTCATTTCTTTTGATCTATAGTACATCGACGCGCGACGCTGAAATAGATTATTAGATCATACGGTTAATATGTCGTCTAAATCATTCATTTTATAATTTTCATACGATTTATTCAGTCCATTTTCTCCCAAGTAAAACGGCTCTACATTTGAAGTGGACAAATAATATATACCCGGTTTACTAAAGTCAGTATTCAAACCTAAAACATTAGTAACTACTGGTACTTTATCATAGCAATTTTTACTTCTGGCCTGCTGTACAGAGTCACACTGAATAGCTATGAAAGAATTTGGATTTCGCATCGCCTGAAACCAAACTTGTGAGGATCGCACATGACTACATTCTCTTCCACAAAATAACGTTTTGTTGTCGGCAAGTTGATGCTCCCCACCGTTGACATAAAAAGTGACATGACCCATAGGAATCGCATTACCATAAACGTCGATGTTGGTCGATATCACATCGACTCTGTCGGCATCTGATTCGTCTAGTCTGTGCTCGGGACCAACTGTTCTAAAGCAGGGCCCAGAGGGGTCTAGCCCGGTGATTCTCGATAACTTCTGACCTGTGAGTGCCTTGTAAGACTTCCCTATAAATCCTACAGTCTGACCTCCGAGACTCATTCCGATCAATTCGAATTTCTTTGGGTCGAACCCCGCATTCAGTGCGGTCAGGTAGGCCAACATTTCGGCCGCTCTTCTGCCAAGTTCACGGCTCATACGCGCAGCCCTAAAATCAATCATTTAAATTAATAATATTTAGGGCAAGTTTCACTTGTTTGTGTACAGTAACTTTCATATTTATTTAACGAATAAGCTATTAGGGAGCTTATTCGTCAATAAATATGTGGCAAGTCCTGAAACCCACACTTAGTGGTGATTTCTGTCGAGTAGGTTATTTGCCAGTTAAGATACGTCGAACCTATACTAAAATTGTCATAAATAGTCAGTTTATTGGACAAATAAGTCATTCGGGAGTGGTGAAACCAGCCCCAAATTATATCAAATCTATAAGAAGCTTGGCAATTTTCATAAGCATAATTTACAACCTGAAATAACAGATCAAAGTAAAAAAAAAAAAAAAAAATCTATATATATAAAAGAAGATCGTGTTAGTGCGACCGTTTATAACTCGAGAACGGCTAAACCGATTTACACACAGCCCAGAATAAGTATTAAAAAGTCACAAAAATCTCACGGGAAAGGGAGTAATAGGACTGTAAGTGTTTTATCGCAGGCGTTCAACCTAGAAAGCTGAAATTTTGTGTGGAGGTTCTCTTTATGATGTTGACAAGGATAAAGATGGGATTTTATAAAATTCCCACGGGAAAGGGAGTAATAGGACTGTAAGTGTTTTATCGCTTAAGTATTAAAAAGTCACAAAAATCTCTTGATTTGAAAGAACAAATAATATGACCGTAGTTAATCAAGCCTGTTCGGCTTTTTATTTAGTGATCGATGTCATCTAAATATATAAAAGAAGATCGTGTTCGTGCTACCGTTTATAACTGGAGAACGGCTAAACCGATTTAGATGATTTTGGCTTAGTTTGAATCGTCACAGCCCTGGTTAACTGAATAAGTATTAAAAATTCACAAAAATCCCACGGGAAAGGGAGTAATAGGACTGTAAGTGTTTTTATAATTAATATATTTAAATTTTAGCCGATTTATAGCTATCATTACATTTATAACCTTTTAGGCGATACGAAGTTCGCCGGGTCAGCTAGTCTATTTAATATAATAAAAGTGTAAAAAAAGTTTGTCTGTACATTGAATATATAAATTTCCAAAAAAAATTGTTTAGGGTGATGAAGAATAAGCAATAGAACAAGAATTTCAAAAAAAATTGTCCGTGTGTTTGTATGTATGTTTGCACACGCTAATCTCAGAAACGGCTAACCCGATTTGGATGCGGTTTTCACTAATATGTAGCGATTTGCTCTTGTTTCTTTTCAAAATTCCTACGGGAACGGGAATAACGGGACTGAACGTGTAAATCACTGACTACTGTAGGGATTAAAATGAAATTTGGTTCACGAGTAGAATTTAATCTGGAGTAACACAAAGGGTATTTTTATCCCGAAATTCCCAGAGGAACGGGAATAATGAGACTGAACGGGTAAACCACTGAATCATTACGTGTTCTGAAACTGCAAGTGCTAGAAGTTTCCAATGTTTCGTGGAGGTTCCTTTCGTTATTTTGCTAAATTCCCATAGGAAAGGGAGTAATGGCACTGCACGTGTATTACCCGGGACGCTCAATCTAGCTAAAAGATTCTATCATCTATATTTATAAAATTCAAAGTCCTGACTGACTGACTGACTTAACTATATATCAACACACAGCCAAAACCGGTGGGTCTAGAAATTCCAAATTTGGACTGTAGGTTCCTTACGACGTCTAGGGGTGTACTAAAAAAGGATTTTTCAAAATTCCGACGGAAATCCGAGATATACGCAAACGAAGTTGCGAGGGTATATAAACGCACAGCCCAAACCGCTGGGTCTAGAGATTCCAAATTTGGCATGTAGGTTCCTTACGACGTCTAGGGATGTACTAAGAAAGGATTTTTGAAAATTCCCACGGGAAAGCGAGATATACGCAAACGAAGTTGCGAGGGGACGCACAGCCCAAACCGCTGGGTCTAGAGATGCCAAATTTGGCATGTAGGGTCCTTATAAGGTCCGGATCGACCGGACCGGACCGGAACGGACCGGACCGGAATGGATCAGACCTGATCGGTCTGGAAGGAACCGCACCGTACCGAGTCCGTGCCGGACCGGACCGAACCGGACCGGAACGGATTTTTTTTCTGAAGAAATATATGCTAATTGGTATGTAGGTTCCTTATCAGTACCAGACCGACCGGACCGGATCGGACCGGACTATTTACATAAAATTCAAAGTCCTGACTGACTTAACTATATATCAACGCACAGCCCAAGATTCCAAATTTACGCAAACGAAGTTGCGAGGGGACGCATAGCCCAAACCGCTGGGTCTAGAGATTCCAAATTTGGACTGTAGGTTCCTTACGACGGCAACGTCTAGGGGTGTACTAAGAAAGGATTTTTTAAAATTCCCACGGAAAACCGAGATATACGCAAACGAGGTTGCGAGGGTATATCAAATTTGGCATGTAGGTTCCTTACGACGTCTAGGGATGTACTAAGAAAGAATTTTTCAAAATTCCCACGGGAAAGCGAGATATACGCAAACGAAGTTGCGAGGGGACGCACAGTCCAAACCGCTGGGCCTAGAGATGCCAAATTTGTCATGTAGGGTCCTTATAAGGACCGGACCTGATCGGTCCGGAAGGAAACGCACGGTTTTTTTTTCTGTAGGAAAATATGCTAATTGGCATGTAGGTTTCTTGTCAGGACCGGACCGACCGGACCTGACAGGACCGACTGGACCTGATCGGACCGGATGGAACCGTACCGTACCGGGCCGTGCAGGACCGGACTTTGTTTCTGAAGAAAAATATGCAGATTTTTACTATATGCGGGCGAAATAAATAAATAATATAATAAAAGTGTAAAAAAAGTTTGTCTGTACATTGAATATATTTCAAAAAAAAATGTTTAGGGCGATGAAGAATAAGCAATAGAACAAGTATTTAAAAAAAAATTGTCCGTCTGTTTGTATGTTTGCACACGTTAATCTCAGAAACGGCTAACCGATTTGGATGCGGTTTTCACTAATATGTAGCGATTTGCTCAACTTAACATTTAGTGTTGATGTTTATTTTCAAAATTCCTACGGGAACGGTAATAACGGGACTGAACGTGTAAATCACTGACTACTGAAGGGATTATAATGAAATTTGGTACACGAGTAGAATTTAATCTGGAGTAACACATAGGGCATTTTTATCCCGAAATTCCCACAGGAACGGAAATAATGAGACTGAACGTGTAAATCACTGAATCATTACGTGTTCTGAAACTGCAAGTGCTAGAAGTTTCAAATGTTTCATGGAGGTTCCTTTCGTTATTTTGCGAAATTCCCATGGGAACAGGAATAATGGCACTGCACGTGTATTACCCGGGACGCTCAATCTAGCTGAAAGATTCTATCATCTATCTTAATATATAAAAGAGGAAATCACTTACTGATTCATCACGAAATCTCCGAAACGACAAGTGCCAGGAGTCTCAAATTTTGCATAACCCCCATGCAAAATTTGGGGCGTAGGTGCTCACTATGAAAGGATTTATTTAAATTCCCTCTGGAAAGGGAGTAATAGGAGGTGTTTTATTGCAGGTGCTCAACCTAGAAAGCTGAAATTTTGTATGGAGGTTCTCTTTACGATGTTGACAAGGACAAAGATGGGGTTTCATACAATTCCCACGGGAAAGGGAGTAATAGGACTAAGTGTTTTATCGCAGGCGCTCAACCTAGAAAGCTGAAATTTTGTATAGAGGTTCTCTTTATGATGTTGACAAGGATGAAGATGGGATTTTATGAAATTCCGAACGGAAAGGGAGTAATAGGACTGTAAGTGTATTATCGCAGGCGCCCAACCAAGAAAGCTGAAATTTTGTTTAGAGGTTCCTTTTATTGTGTTGACAAGGATGAAGACGGAATTTTTTTAATTCCCACGGGAACGGGACATATAGGACTGCACGTGTGTTATTGTGGGCGCTCAACCTAGAACACTAGAATTTTGAATTGAGGTTCACTTTATAAAGTAGATTTATTTTAAAATTCCTACAGATTCAATTATCGGGAGCGCTCAACCTAGAAAGCTGAAATTTTTTATAGAGATTCTCTTTATGATGTTGACAAGGAGAAAGCCGTTTTTTTTTTTAATTCCCACGGGAACGAGAAAAATAGGACTGCACGTGTATTATCGTGAGCGCTCAACCTAGAACTAGATTTAGTATTAGACAAGGATAAGGATGGGATTTTTTAAAATTCCCACAGGATTCGGAATAATTAGACTACGCGTGTATTATCGGAAGCGCTTAACCTGATAATCTGATTTTTTATAGACATTTCCTTTATGATGTTGACAAGTATAAAGTCGTTTTTTTTTAATTGCCACGGGAACGAAATTATTGGTATTTTCGCTTGACCACGCGAGCGGAGCCATAGGTAAAAGCTAGTAATAAATAAATTTATTTATTTACTGCTCACAAGGATAAACTTAATACAAATTCAATAAAAAAAAATACAAGTCCTTGTGAGAGTCTGGAGTCTAAACTAGACCGAGGTCCGTATTACGGATCTCCAGGCCCTCCTCCACATTCCATGCTATCAGAACAGTATTTTCTTCATGAAATACAAAAGCTACAAAAAAAAACATTTTTTTAACTAGTAAGTACTTTATAAGATAGAAGGTGTGTATGTATTTCATCTGTTGAGTACGCGTGTGTGTGTGTGAGTGTGAGTGTGTGTGTGTATGTGTGTATACCAGGCTTACGTATTATTTAACGATTTTGATTAAATTCTCAGTTTCATCATAGATCAAAGTGAGTAACCAATTTGTAATTTTTTTCTTACACTTTATTTTAGTATCTGGATATATATTAATAACTAGCTTCTGCCTGCGGCTTCGCCCGCGTGGCTTAGTAACAATTAGCATATTTTTCTTCAGAAACAAATTCCGGTCCGGCACGGCCCGGTACGGTACGGTTCCATCCGGTCCGATCAGGTCCAATCGGTCCTATCAGGTTCGGTCGGTCCGGTCTGGTCCGGTCGGTCCGGTCCTGTCCTGATAATGAACCTACATGCCAATTAGCATATTTTTCTTCAGAAAAAAAACCGGTACTGTCCGGTTCGGTCCGGTCCGGCACGGACCGGTACGGTGCGGTTCCTTCCGGACCGATCAAGTCTGATCCGTTCCGGTCCGGTCCTTATAAGGACCCTACATGTCAAATTTGGCATCTCTAGACCCAGCGGGCTGTGCGTCCCCTCGCAACTTCGTTTGCGTATATCTCGCTTTCCCGTGGGAATTTTGAAAAATCCTTTCTTGGTACATCCTTAAACGTCGTGAGGAGCCTACATGCCAAATTTGGAATCTCTAGACCCAGCGGTTTGGGCTGTGCGTTGATATACCCTCGCAACTTCGTTTGCGTAAATCTCGGTTTCCCGTGCGAATTTTTTAAAATCCTTTCTTAGTACTCCTCTAGACGTCGTAAGGAACTTACAGTCCATATTTGGAATCTCTAAACCCTGCGGTTTGGGCTGTGAGTTTATATATAGTTAAGTCAGTTAGTCAGTCAGTTAGGACTTTGAAAAAAATCCGGTCCGGTCCGGTTCGGTTCGGTCCGGCATGGCCCGGTACGGTGCGGTTCCTTTCGGACCGATCCGGTCTGATCCGTTCCGGTCCGGTCCGGTCAGTCCGGACCTTATAAGGACCCTACATGCCAAATTTGACATCTCTAGACCCAGCGGTTTGGGCTGTGCGTCCCCTCGCAACTTCGTTTGCGTATATCTCGCTTTCCTGTGGGAATTTTGAAAAATCCTTTCTTAGTACATCCGTACATCCCTAGACGTCGTAAGGAACCTAGATGCCAAATTTGGAATCTCTAGACCCAGCGGTTTGGGCTGTGCGTTGATATACCCTCGCAACTTCGTTTGCGTATATCTCGGTTTCCCGTGGGAATTTTGAAAAATCTTTCTTATTACACCCCTAGACGTGTCGTAAGGAACAGCCCAAACCGGTGGGTCTAGAGATTCCAAATTTGGACTGTAGGTTGTCCAAATTTGGAATCTCTAGACCCACCGGTTTGGGCTGGCGAAGCCGCGTGTACAGCTAGTAACATAATAATATATAAAAATAACAGGAGCTCGATGGCGTCGTGTCACATTCTTTACCGAACACGCAAGTTAAGCAAAAACGACCCAAACCAGTGTTAGGATGGGTTTCGTTATCTCGAACTTCTCCGCTTCAGAGGGCACGTAAAGCCGCCGGTCTCGGCAGTTGTCGATGAATGAGAGTTGTTAAGCCAAGATTAGTAGCCTGCAGGGGCGGCTTGCAAATCGATCGATCGATGGCGATCTAATCCACTTAATAGTTGAAGGGAGACCGGTATTCCCACAGTGGGATGATTATAGTTGATAAAGATGATGATATTAAAATAAGTACTTACGCTGGAAAATAAAATCCGTTAAATCGATTTATTTCCAATATCCAAACGTTATATCCCCACTTTTTATATTCTGTGACATATTTCATTGAAGTCGATGACTTCGCGGAGGCGATAAGACCTGCAACGAACATTACCGTTGTCTTATTGTAATCCATAGTAGGGTCTCGTGCTAACTGCTTCATCTGATAATAGTTGTAAAATATTCTTTTTGTCTTCCCTGGCATCCATTTCACGCCTGCCACTGTTATGGTTAGGAGTTTCAAGCTCTCCGGAGTAATCAGTGCGGGTTTTAATAAGCCGTCGCCTGTAATTAAAGACACTATTATCTATCTATCTATATAAAATGCTTAGTTCTGACTGACTGACTGAGAATCAACGCACAGCCCAAACCGCTGATCGTGGAGACCTGAAACTTAGAGGGTGTAAAGGATTTACGGTGACCGCTTATCATCAGGCGGGTCGTAAGCTTGTTTATCACCTCTGTGGTATAAAAATAATTTGTTTTAAGGAACTTACAATGTGGTTCGAAAGTTCCAGGGTATCCCTCAAGAGTTCTATTCCAGTACATACCCAACACAATACTGCTTATAAAAATTGGAGCGCACAACCATACTTTGATGGACAACATTTTCTGAATACTGCAAATCTTGTACTATATTCAACTTCCTACTACTTTGCTATTTATATGACATTGCTTGCAGGTGTAAAATTAAAATTATTATATATTCGTCGGGTCGTATTTTAATAAAAAAATATTTTGCATTGTATTTTTATATACTAGTGAAGAATCTGAGGCGTACAATGTGGAAGTAATAATTTTTGAGATTTAGCTGTCGTTTATATACGTCTAGATTACATTTTTCAAATGGCCAAATCTTAAACTAAGTTTTTGGCGATGATCGTGTAGGTTATGCACGTAGGTTTAATGAAAAAGTTTTTTTTTTTTAAATTTTACTATTATTTTTGTGAAATGTTGGAGTGGGAAGTTAGGTAGGTACATGACACTTGTTAAAAAAAATACATTTATTTTACAATACGGCAAAATGACCTCCAAATTAATTATTCACCGATCTACGGAAAAATGTTCGTTTAAAAAATAAAAAATATTAAGTTAAAAAATACTAAGCATGCCTAATAGATAAGAACATAAATATTATTTATATAATAGTAATATTTGTTGGGGAGTCTTTTCGTATTTTGTATGTACGAAATGAAACAAAAATATCGTTGGTTGTGCTGTTTGTATCTGGCTGATTTTAATATCATTAGCTATAGGACATTAAGAAAAAGACAAATTAAACGTAATAAACACATTTTCGCCATTTTTCATTAACAAAAAACGAAAATGGGCAGAAAAACATTTCTGCCCGCCAAAATGAGTGAATCTAACGAAGAGAAATTCGATACATTTTGAAGTGTTATTACAAAAAAGGGAAAAATGCGACACAAGAAGCGAAAAAAGTTTGTGACGTAGATGGACCTAATACAGCGTCAGTAAGAGTAGCACAAAGTTGGTTCAAGCATTTTCAGTCCGGGAATTTTGATGTCAAAGACGCAGCACGCTGTGGTCGTCCTCACACGGATATAGTCGATGCAATATTTGAAAAAATGGAGCAAAACCGGCATATCAGTAGTCACGACATAGCCCAGGAACTGAGGATTGACCATAAAACAGTTTTGACCCATTTAAAAAAGATTGGCTACACAAAAAAGCTCGATATTTGGGTGTCAAACGAGCTCACTGAAAGAAACCTGATGACTCGTGTACTAATTTGCGATTCTCTATTGAAACGTTATGAAACCGAACCGTTTCTAAAAAGATTGATCACTGGTGATGAAAAATGGATTACCTACGACAAGAACATGCGGAAAAGTTCATGATCAAAGGGTAGTCCAGCTCCACAGACTGTAGCGATACCCGGCTTGACATGCAATAAAGTGATGCTGTGTGCATGGTGGGATTGCAAGGGCGTCGTTCATTATGAGCTTTTACCGCCGAGCAAAACCGTCGATTCGGATCTTAACTGCCAACAATTAATGAGACTCAAGCAAGAAATTGAGAAAAACGGCCGGAATTGATCAACAGAAAAGAAGTGATCTTTCATCATGTCAACGCTAGACCACACACATCTTTGGCCACTCAGCAAAAATTGAGAGAGCTTGCTTGGGAAGTGTTAATGCATCCACCATATAGTCCTGACCTTGCACCCTCCGATTTCTACCGGTTTCGGTCTATTCAGAACTCTTTGCGTAGTATTACGTTAACATCAAGAGAGGACTGTCAAAACTACTTGTCGCATTTTTTTAATCAAAAATCCCAAGATTTTTACAGTAACGGGATTATGTCACTACCTACGAGATGGCAACAAGTCATCGAACAAAATGGCACTTAAATATTATAACTAAATTAAATGAAACTTAAAAAAAAATGTCTTGAATTTGTATATAAAATACGAAGAAACTTTTTCCCCGACCTTATATTACGATTGTGCTTAAATAAATTATAATTAGGTATTGTCATTGAATCTTGGCCCTCAAATTTGCAACATCCGACAAAGATACTAGTGTTTAGTAGTAGGTACTCACTATATTGTCATATCATAATGTAGGTACCTACCACTTAGAGGCAAATAATAGTACACTGTTCGACGTCATCGTCAATCACCGCACGCCATTCGGGAGGAAAAATTATATGAAATCCATTACTGCCCTCCGTAGGAGGGAAGAAAAGGATTTCATATATCTTGTCTAAAGTCCTATCTATTCTCGCCTCTCCGTCCTTTCCTTGCAGGTGTAGTTAAAGTACTATGTAACCCTCGGGAATAAAGTGCGATTTCCACCTCGGGAGTATTGCTCAAATGACTCCCTCGTCGGAAAATGGTCACTATACTCCCTTGGTGCACAATGTGCTATTAAATATTTATTTAGTTAGTACGTTAGTTCCAGTAGAAATAAGACCTTTAGTCAACTCACCGAAATCAGACACTAGAGGATTTGAAAAGGAGCTTCTATAGCTTGAAAAAGGAGCTATTCAGAACTGCGAACGATTTAAAATGGAGTATGTTTGCGGTTCTTCAAAATTAAAAAGTTGCCATTGAAATAAAAACTTTTGTCAAAAATTTCAAAAACTACTAACAATGACGCCTAGCTTAAAAAAGCTATGGAGCGAATAGTACAAATTGTTAGAAAAACTTCCTTATTTTCTAGGCTATCTTAAAAAGTATAACAGTTATTTTACAGTTACATAAATCCTAACTTAAACGTGTTTAATTTATACAAGGCGTTCTTTTAGTCTATAGAATAAAAAATCGTAAGAGGCTTAAATAATTCGTCGGTTCTATTTTAAAGGCCGTAAAACAGATTCCTGTATTTTTTTTTTACATTTTTTTTATTTTTGTATACAATAGCTAGTAAAAACAACGAGTGAAAGGAAAAGAGATTATCCCAGCGGAGTTACGAAAAGAAAAAGTAAACAGAAAATTTCTTCATTTTTTCAGACACTTTTCTTCAGGCAATTTTTTTTATTTTGTGGGAAATCTTTACCCGTCATAAGGGCCCACTAACAAATTTTTATACGGGGCCCCGCCAAGGCACGCTACGCTTGAGCATTAATAACTTACTAGATGGAGTATCTTCATACAAGCAGCGCTCTGTCAAAAGTGAGTTCCTAGACGCTCGATGACATGTCGGTGACATGCACTTGACACTTGCGTAATGTTGCCAATGGAGGTGTAGTTTCCAAAAAGCGGGAAAATAAATAGAGTTTGTTTAAATTTCCTAACTTTCAAGTAACAAAATTTTAGGTACATGATATCGTAAATTCACGAGGACTTTCATTAGAGAACGTGTCACATACCTTGTACCACATGAGTAAATAAATTTACTCGTGTGGTAGAAGTGTAGATAAACCAACACCATTTCGAAACAAAGCAAAATGACCATACTGCTAGAAAGAAAACCGGTTACGGCCTTTTTGTCCATTACATAGATAGATGTCATGGGCATGGCCAACACATGTCATGATCTTCCTCGGCAGTCATGTAAAAAAGAAAATGTTCTACACTAGCTTTTCTCCGCGGCTTCGCTCGCGTTAATTTTATGACATAGATCTCGTTTGACAACAAAACAACCCATCAAGTGGAATGAGGACATAGCGCGACTTGTGGCGCCATCTGTTGGCCGATAGTAACATACAGCGCCCTCTATCTGTACTATTCTATATCTATATATCTATCTTTACTAATATTATAAAGAGGAAAGATTTGATTGCTTGTTTCTTTGTTTGTTTGAATTGAATAGGCTCCGAAACTACTACCGACCGATTTCAAAAATTCTTTCACCAGTAGAAAGCCACATTATCAGGGAGTAACATAGGCTATAGCTTTTCCCGAAATTCAATGTGGTTCCCACGAGAACGGGTTCGGAACTTCACGCAGACGAAGTCGCGGGCAAAAAAGTTAGTAGTAGATAAAATATTTTCCCATTGGAATGACATACTTTCACGGAATAAAAAGTAGTCTATGTTGGGCTCTGTACCCCTGACAATTTTCATAATGATGGGCTGATTAGACAAGCCGTGAAGGAATAGCAAACAAACAAACAAACTCACTTTCTCAATTTATAATAATACTAGCTGACCCGTGCCCACTTCGTTGGGCATAATGTTAGAAGCCTTTTTATTTTTTGGTTTTTTATATAACCTATGACACTCAGCAATAATGTGGCTTTCTATTGGTGAAAGAATTTTTAAAATCGGTTCAGTAGATCCCGAGATTACCCCTTACAATTTAACAAATACACAAACTTTACCTCTTTATAATATTAGTATAGAAGTATAGATTAGTATGATAATAAAATGAAACACAATGGGACACACAAAAATTATAATATTTTATTTAAACGAAAAACATAGCTGGTAGCTTTTATTGAAATAAGCATTATATTAAATAATATCTATGAAATAAGTAAGCACATTTATTTTGACGGGCCTGGTGGTTGAGTGGCTAGGCTAGCCATGATTACTTTATGACGAGAGCCGCGGGTTCGAATCCTGCTCAAAACAAACATTTTTGTGCATAAACTACACTCTATGTATGATAATATTTATTTACAAAAAAAAGTATATTTTTGTATATTTATCAGCAATCTAGTACCCCAGCCAAAGTACAAGCTCGGTTGCTTAGTTTGGGACTAGATGGCGTTGTGTGATTTGTCCAAGAATATTTATTATTCTGAAATCATTGTAAAATTGTAACTCAATACATTAGGTATGTTATTTATATAGTCAGTAAAACTTTTCTTGTTCTTAACTGTAGTATGTACAGTCAAGAGCAGGTCGACCTTTACATATTGGACTTTGTACCGTTCTTAATTTCTATGTCATAAAAGCCAGAATTGTAATGTAAGTGTAAAGCTCGACGTGCACCTGACTGTACAAGTATAAAATTACCTACACTGTTTATTTCTTAAGTATCCCTTTCCATCACATCGGTGATCCTATCAAAATATTATACATTATACATAACTAAAAACAACTAACATGAAATTAAATAAAATTAATTATAACTAAACTAACAATAAAAATTAAAAACTAAATGGTCCCTGTGGCAGGGTGCCCAAAATGCTAGCAGCGATTATTCATTATTAGATCACGCCGTTAATATATCGTCCGAATTAATAATTTTCTCTAGTCTCGTTAATAAATAATTTTTTTTTAATCCCTTTTCTTCCATGTAATACGGTGTATGCTCTGAAGTAACCAAATAAAATATACCCGGCTTACTAAAGTCAGCATTCAAACCTGCGACATTAGTGACCATTGGCACATTGTTATGGCACTCATGATCTCTGGCCTGCTGTACAGAATTACATTGTACAGCTATGAAAGATTCGGGGTATTGTAACATTAAAATCCAAAGTTCGATACTTCGTAAATGACTACATTCTGAATTGCATAAAAACCCACGAGAGACTGCAGGTTGAATCTCCGCACCGTTGACATAAATGTTGACATGACCAACAGGCGCCGTTATACCATACTGACCCATGTCGGTTAATATTACGTCGACTTTGTCGGCGTCCGATTCGTCTAGTCTGCCCTCTGAACCTACGTTTCTGAAGCAAGGTCCTTGAGGGTCTAGCCCTGTGAGTCTATATAGCTTTTGTCCTGTTAATTCCTTGTAATATTTTGCTATGAAACTTATAGTTTGACCTCCAAAGCCCAATCCGACCATTTCGAATTTCTTTGGGTCGAAACCGGTGTTTTCTGCGGTCACGTTGGCTAACATTTCAGCCGCTCTTCTACTAGCCACACGCATCACACGCACGGCTCTGAAATCAAATATTTTAGTTTTTAATTAAAAATACTATATACTAAATCTTAAATACAAAATATGATAAGTTAATTTTTATATTATTATAGATTTAATTATTTTAAATTTTTATTATAATTTAATTTAATTTTTTCATTACACTTTTTTTTTCATTATTATAAATTTTTATTATAATTTAATTTTAATTTTTCATTCGAATTTTATTATTATTATTATTTATTTTTTTATTTCAATATTTTACATATTATTATGTGCATGCCAATTTTTGTTCACTACTACTGTATCACCTTTTTATAATACCTGCATTTTTGTACAAATAAATTATTTGATTTGATTTAAGTTAGTGGACAGATGACTTCAAAAAAGCGGCTGAAGGCGGATGTTACATGTAAAGCGGAGGATCGCATTTGGTGGAAAGCATTAGGAAAAGCCTAGACCGATCTGCATACGAGACGACATAATATAATTATAAGCTATTCGTAATAACATTGATACGAATTGTGACTATTTGTAACATTATAACTTGAGAAGGTCTACTCTCTGAATAAACGATTTCACGTAATACGCTACAGCATACGGTACTGCAATTCATGATGTGAAGCAACCTCTTCCTCTTCGGTGCCATAAAGTTGACACTCAAGCACCAGCTGTTAAGCTGGCTGTTTGTAGAGTGTTTATAGTGACCCTCCTAATATAGTCACCCAACAGTCATTTATTTACGCGTGTTCCCATCATGATAATCAACGGTCTAATATATACCTACATTATTTAAAGAATTAGGCTCTAACTCCTATCCATTTAGGACTTGTACCTTCCATCATCACCTCACCAATATGAGATGAAGACTTCCAGACGTAAAAACATGAATAGCTTACGAAAACATAAGTAAAGCATTGTACGTGCCTATAAAATCTGAGGGTTGCCCTCGATTTACCTGGGATCCCATCATCAGATCCTGACTTGGTGACAATGTGACCAACTTGGGAGTATGCACTTTTAAATAAAAAAATATTTTTTGAAAATCGGTCCAGAATTGACGGAGTAATCGGCGGACATACAAAAAAAAAATACATTGAAACATAGAACCTCCTCCTTTTTTGAAGTCGGTTAAAAAATAGATTTTTAAACGATCGCTGGAATGGATGGCCGAGAAGAGCTTACAATGTGTATCTAGCGAAGGATAAGGCAGGCGTCGGGTCTTATAAAGAGCTCATGGAAATGGAGACTGCTACGCCGACAAGAGTCGGGCACTTTAAAAATCAACATAGTGCATGAGATGAGATACCTATGATGAGGTATTATTGGAAATTATAGAAGTGTTGGTACTTACGTTGAAAATGCAAATGGGGTAAACTGACTAAAGTCTAGGAACCAAACGTTGTACCCTAATTTTCGATATTGTGTGATAATTTGTTTGGTGGATTCGGTTATTTTATATTTCATATTATTAACGAATTTCAGATCTCCAGCATACATTACAGTCTTCCTACTGTAGTCCATTGTGGGATCCCTCGCCAGCTTCTTCGTCTGGTAATAATTGTATACCATACTCTTCGATGTTTCCGTTCTTTTCGCACCTGTCACAGTGATGGTTAGCTTTTTTAGGGACTTCGGTGTGATCACCGCCGGTTTTCGGGAGCCGGGGCCTGCAGGGGAATCGTGATTGGTTATTATTACGAGGTACAGTCAGCCAATGAAAGATCTGAAGGCCGTAAATGTTACTCAAGTTTTCTAACATTGCGTCAAGGAATTTACTCGAATTTTTATTTTTCAATAATGCGTGATAATTCGCATAAAACTCTTACATACTAATACTATATAAATTATTATTATTACTATGAATTGTGTATTAATTTAATTAATTACTTATCTTGTGAACTTACAGTCAGGCATGTACCCCATAGCATATCCCTCGAGCGTTCTATTCGAGTGCATAGTCATCACGGCACTGCTTAGAAAAAGTGGTGTTATCAACCACAATTTTATTGACAACATTTTCACTATACTATTTAAAATAATGGCAGACTGCAAAGTTGGTAATGTATTTTTTTTAAATAACTTCAAGTTTTTCCGATATTCAAGTGACAAATACTTCCAAATATGCGTATGAGTCTTTTCTATGTCGCTATGTATTAACACAAAAAAAAAATTTCGCGTTGTATTTATTCATACCCACAAAGTTTCTGTGCCGCGGAAAATGAGTTTTTAGGGTTCCGTACCGCAAAAGGAAAAACGGAACCCTTATAAGATTACTTTGTTGTCCGTCTGTCTGTCTGTTTGTCTGTCAAGACCCTTTTTCTCGGGAATGCGTGGAGGTATCAAGTTGAAATTTGAACCGTATACTCAGGTCTACGGTCCCAAAAAGTTGTAAAAAAATCAAATTTCCAAGTTTACGTAAAAAAAAGATAACGGCGGTTTATTCAGCAAAAAAACGCATATTTCAACGTTCTGAAGGAAATCAAAACGGCGGCGGCTACTATGAAATCTAAATTCCGAAAATACAAACTGACGTTTTGTTGAATTCTAACCAGTTTTGAACTTTATTCTAACTAGTAATGTCTTTTTTGACAGCACTGCGTGTTTCGTTGTTTCAGATGGACACTTTCATAGTAGCCCTCGCTTGTTATTACTTTTCAACGACTTGACGTTTGATGTGTCAAATTATGACAGTAGGTAATGTCATGTTAAATTCATCTTTTTCATACATTTGCGGTAATTATGCCTTTAAAAAATAGGAGGTAACGCAAAAAACTGCACGAGTCAATTCCTGCATCATTTATTTGACCTGATGCTACCATCGATCTGATCGTCACCGGGCGGCGGGGAATCCAACCTCACACGCTAGAACCAAAATGGTCGCGTACTGCGTGGTTCCCACGAACGCTGAAGTGCTGGAGCTGTGGAATGAGATCCCCGCCAAAGTCTTTTCTTTAGATTATAATATGAGGTTCTTCAAATGCCCCTTGCATTAAAAGATTTTTACAGGGTCGGCAATGCGCGTGTGATACTCCCGATGTTGCAAGCGTCCATAGGCTATGGTGACTGCTAACCATCAGGCGGGCCGTAAGCTTGTTTGCCACCCCAGAGGTATAAAAAGAAATGATTTCTACGTACAGAACCCTCGATGCCTACTCGCACTGAAATGAAATGAAATCGTTTATTTCAGAAATTAGACCTTCACAGGCACGTACGTACACAATAAGCAATAATACGCATGAGTACGCCACAGCACAGTATGCAAGAGTACGCCAGAGTAATCAAGAGTACGCAAGACTATCCAAGAGTAATGAAATGAAATGAAATGAAATCGTTTATTTCAGAAATTAGACCTTCACAGGCACTTTTTCTTGTCATTTACAATTTGTATATATGTTTAAGAAAATAAACTACGTTATATACTACCACCATGTCGGACACAAGCAAAGTAAAAGAAATGGCGAAAGAAACCCGGTTACGGCCTTTTTTGTCATTTAGCAATTTTTTTTTCTTTTACTCGTTTGTTACAATGTATGAGTACATTTATAAGAATAAATAAAATACAGATCCAGGTACATACAGAAATCAAGCACTAAACGTGGGAAGTCGATCAAAATAGCGCTATGGTCAAATCCTAAATATGTCGAATATGTAGATGTTAATAAAGCGAGCAGACCAGGAGGGTTACTACGAAACGTAAATCCGATACTTCGGCCGAAGTATCGGAAGGTTTTTCATGGTTATTTTAGTAATTCCTTGAATCCTATCCATAAAATACCTTGCACTTAATGGTTATTTCAGTAGTTCGTTGAATTGTAACCTCCAAGATGACAACCACAACTGAGAGTCGGCCCGCCAGCCTCCATCACTGAGCTCACCATCAACAATATTATGAACAATATTGGAGGGAACGCAGCGACGCTATTTATTTATAAACCACTAAGGTGGCAATCCGGCAAACGGCCCGCCTGATAAGCAATCACCGCACGCAGCCTATAGACGCTTGCAATACCGGGGTATGTATTATATAGGTACCTTACTCACCGTAGGAACAGTCTGCTGATTTGTTCAAGACGCATATCAACCATACTTACATCCTTTTTGATACAATAGTTTTCATTATTTTTCTTTATAATTTTGTCTATTTTTTATAAGAAAGAAAGAAAGAAAATACATTTATTCTGTACAGCACATGAGACACAAGACAACAACAGCATTTTACACATACAAACAGACAGAAACATTCACACAACTGACTGACTGACTGACTGAGAATCAACGCACATCTTAAACTGCTCATCGTAAAAATCTGAAACTTGGCAGGTGAAACTATTATATGACGTAGGCGTCCGATAAGAAAGGATTTTTCGAAATTCGAACTCTAAGGGGGTAAAAAATGGGGGTAAAGTTACTATGGGACAACTTGATTCCTTGGTCCAATCTATTTCAAATTTTGCATAAAAATTGTTAAAGAGAATTGATGGAAGACGTGATTTTTATTTTATTGAAATTCTTGAAAAAAAAATGTATTTTGTGGGTAATTTTCTTCGAGTTGATATCAATACTCATACTCCTTAGTGCTTTTGATTTCAATTACATTTCATTTTAACGTGAAGTGAAGTGTGTCATCTGTCATGTAATATTTTTATAAATAGTGAATATTCAAACAAAATGATTTCATAATGTCGTCGTACTATTCTGTTTGTGATCTCGAAAAAACAGCTAAAATTCTAACTATGTATAAAGCGGACTGAATCATATTCATCGATAATAAACAATGTAATTAAATTTTATAATATTTGACAGGGTTCAAATTAAATTGGTCAATGGTTAAATGGCATATTGATATTAAATCAAATCAAATCAAATCAAAATATTTTTATTCAAATAGGCATATTACAAGCACTTTCGAATCGTCACTTTTTTTTTTCCCTACCACCAGTTCAGACGGCAGATTTGTGCTAAGAAGAACCGGCAAGAAACTTAGCACTTGCTCTTTTAAAATGGTAATGACATAAGTTACAATTACGATAAATAAAAGTAAACATTGAAACAAGATTAAAAAATTAAAATAAAACTGCAAATTATTAATTTTTTAAATAGTAAAGAAAAATTAATAGAAAAAAAAAGGCGTATCAATATACTGGTATACATATATACATTTTAAGGTGTAAAAAAAAGGGATAAACAGTGTGTATATAACATATATATATATATGCGCAATATATTATGTACCTAGCAGTAGGTAGACTTGAGTTTAGTGTCTGTGCCGAATTGATGATTCCAGCTATTCTTATCATTTAAATAATCTTCAATTCTATAATAAGCCTTTTTGCTGAGTGAATGTTTAATGAAGGATTTAAACCTTTTTTCTGGCAAATTCAGCACGTTTTCAGGCAGTTTATTATAAAATCTAATACCACTTGCAACAAAAGATTTTGAGGTCTTGGCGAGCCGGTGCCTAGGTAGAATCAATTTATGTTTATTTCTAAGATTTACATCAGAGTAATCACTAAACTTTACAAATGTGTTTATATTTCTACGTACATACATTATATTTTCATAAATATATTGACATGCAACGGTCAAAACATTGATTTCTTTAAAAACTTCCCGTAATGAATCTCTGGAACCCATATTGTAAATGGAGCGGATAGCTCTTTTTTGTAAAATAAATATTGCCTCAATATCGGCTGCTTTACCCCACAGCAATATGCCATACGACATGATACTATGAAAGTAACTAAAATATACTAGACGCGCTGTCGGTACATCAGTCATTTGCCTAATTCTCCTGACTGCGTATGCAGCAGAACTTAGTCTGCTTGCAAGTTTTTTTATGTGGGGGGCCCATTTCAAGCCTGAATCCAAGGTAATACCAAGAAATATAGTTTCATTGACAAAATCTAATTTATTACCATTGAGCATGATGTCCGTATCATATTGTCTCTTTCTCACTTATAGGTAATCTCATTACGTCGTCTCGCTCTAATATTTCGTAGTGTTGTTGTAGGGATGGTTGTAGGCAGGTTGTAGGTATTGAAATACCGTTAAACTAATACATTTTTTTTACGGAAGTGGGTGGAAAACAAGTTTAGGAATATGGATCATTTGATATTAGGTGATTACCGTCGACTATGGAGCACATAGATTCTAGGGTCCCTGACCCGTTGCCGACCTATAACAGGAAAAAACAGGATATAGCGAGAAATAGTATAAGGACGGAGTTAGATGTTTTTTATACCACAAAGGTGGCAAACAAGAATTTCGGATATTTCACTCTCCGAACGAAACGCATTCTGTAAAAGGGTGGCACTTCACCGGTCGGGCTAGCCTATTTCATAAACGCCCACTCTAAAGATTGTAATGAGAAGTACCTAACTAAGTATATAAAAATTTTAATTAATTTTATCATTAAAATCAACGATTAAAAAACAACCATTAACTTCAATAAAGGGCATTGGAAATGAATCTTCTTATTATTGAACAAAGATACGGACGGGTTGCACTTAGAGAGTGCCGGCAGAAGGGAAACTTAAACATCAACGTCCCTTCCATCCGGTTTATTTAATTCATCCAATCCAATTCTATTCTATTCCCGCCCGCCGCGTGATATCGCATCTCGCGCCGCGCAAAACTCGGGGCAAAGGGCACCTCTACAGCCTCAACATCACCAATACCGAAAAGGTTAACCTTAAATATTCCTTGGTTCAATACCGAAATATTGGTCTAATTTTTAGTAAAAAATTTTAGATTGTATTGTAAGTTGTTAGAAAAATTTTGCTTACTACATAAAGTCATCCATATTCAACAATTTTGAGATACGCGTTGACGCGCCCCTTGCACCGCACCCCTAAGCCTTTTTTCTACTGAGGGATGGCTGCTACAAGAGAGGCGCATTTTACCGAGTATTTCTAAATTTAATGCTTTTTTTTACTGGATACTACATCATTATATCCTTGCTTAAACGACCATATCGACTCATGCGTAGAATAGAGTTAGATGTGATCATGGACCAAAAATGAGATAAATCGCTAAACGAGATAAGGAGTATGAGCTCTACAATTGTACGTTTTTAGAATTTTCTTATTGTATTTAGTTTCGGAAATATAGAATTGAATAACGGCCTATTTGATATTAGCTCCGCATTAAAACGGACGGAGTGACTACGAGACGGCGCGCGGGGAGCGGGCGCCGCGTTCGACCGTCACTCCGGCCTCTGTTTGTCGGAGAGAGAATTGTTCCTGCCATGTGCCAAACCTTTTTTCGTTTTGATGAAAATAATAATTTATGAAGTGCTTTGCTTGAAAAGACCAGTTTTGTCTCAGTAAATAGTTGTGGGCGATTGATTTTTACATAAGACATTTTTTGACGGAGAAGTAGTGAAACGCACATTTGGTGCGAAAATACGATTGGCGTCATATTGGCGTAATACATATTCACAGGGTAATAATTCTTTATGTAATAACTAATAGTAAAAATTTGAAGTCTAATGAAATAATAGGACGATGTTATACAAAAAATATTCAACTTTTAAGTGTTATACCTCAATATGGGACAGTTATCTATGGTATCTACAATGCTATATGATAATATGGGACGTTGTTACTGGGATAATGAAAACAGGTAGGACGTTGTTCGTTTCAAAAAATCGTTAAATTAAGAAAACAATTATTTAAAACTATTTAAATTCATTGCTAGGTACATTGTCATGCAATATACATAATTAGTATATTATGAATACTCATATTTTTTTCTTTTTAGTTGTGAATATTGATTACAACTGCATGATACAAAAAACGTCACCTATGCCTCCTGGTACTGAAGAAATCATAAGGAACTAGCTAATGTATGGGACGATATTGTGGATAAAGTTGGTGGAACCAATGACATTACCGGTGACAGCTCAATCCCAAATATTATGGCCGATTCGTCTACCGAGAGGATATTTACAATAATCTTCCTAGAAATTTTCGAAAGTTTCTAAAATTCTCCATTCTTGAAGATTTTCGGGACAAGCCCACCACACATTCCCACCGATGTGTCTCTTGTGTAGCCAGGATCAACAACGGTGACCTTAGATTGACAATAAGCGATAAAGCTTATTGACGTCCCGGGGGAGAAACTACAGCTGTCTTGGAACTCACAACGAATTTAATCAGAAAGAAGTTAGCTTGAATAATTAGTAGTTTCTCACCATAGCGCTACCCCGGTTAATTGTACAATTTAAAAAATCCAACGGGACAAGAAAAAGAAGCTTTTCAACACACCAGACTAATAAGAAGGTCGCAAGAAATTTAAAAAGTCAAGATAAAAAAGGAGTCAAATGGAAACTTGAATATTGTTGTATTGGATTTTCAAAAAATATTACAGTGACATATTTCATAAACATATTTTACTATAAGAGAAAGCCATCTTCTTTTAACTTCACTGTTTTTGACACGTGAAAGCCGTTTGCTACATGAATATGGGGCAAAATGAGGCGCAAGTGAAGTTAGCAATTATCTCTTCGATTTTATCCAGGCTAATGTTGAGCAAGGAGGCATAGAGTTTCGTTTTTGGTCAGACATGACCATAAACTATATGCATCCTTGCTGCTTGTGCTGGCAAAAATCGTAATCGCTGTGTATTTTCTTTGTACGTTTACCTCGCAACATTTTTAATAAAAAGAACTTAAAGATAAGACTTCGTTTTTTGGGGGACCCAAAATGAGGGGGTAGTGTCCACGGTGTTATCGAAAGAGCTTCTCAAACCAGAACTATCTTTACCCCTAATAAATTGCGTTTATTAATAAGATGGGCCAAGATTGAAGGTGAACCCAATGTTGTTCGCAACGTAGCTCAGAATAACGTGTTTGATTTTATAAGGGATTGGATGAAAGACATTAAGGGCAACAAGATTTACTGGAGATTCGGGAAGTTCATGAAGACGGTAGTGATCCAACCAAATAGTTTTTTAAATATAACCTAACTCAATTGGAATATGATATTTTAGTTATTCGCAGTAGCACAAGACATTCGGTAGAAACTGAACCTGCATATTCTAAACCTATTATGCTTCTTGCAGCTAAGCTAAATATAAAGTCCTAATGGATATTTACTGTTCAGAAGTCATTCCCTTAGATAATCATCCATACCTTAACTCTTTGCCACATTACATCACTGTACTTAGATGTTTCTGAATAATTGGATTTTTGTTGCTTCCATTTTATTGTTTTAAGTACTCAACTAAGTCAACGTAAAATTTCATTGTTATTAAGTATGTCCTGGATGTACATACGACTATAAGACTGATTGATTAATTATAAAGGCTGATATTCGTACATTATGTAGGTAATTAGTTCATACAGTTATACCGTAGGTTGTTGTACCATGTTGTGACTGTAATTGTTGAATTTAATAGCTTTTTTATGTTTTTTAAAAGTAATTAATGATTTTAACATTGAATTACATTTTTATTTTGTTATATAGAAGAGAGTGGTAATTTATAGATAGAATTTTGTTGAAATATTTCAGGTGGTTTTTCACAAAGGACCCATAAGAAATGGGTAATTCTAACAAAAAACGACCCATGTGTAAAATGGAACGTCACTTAACTCAGACATCTTCGTAACATAACGTACTATATTCGCTACAGACTCCCGTTCTTCCGCCATAAAATGTCCAACGTTGATATGGAACCCACTATCTCGTGAATTAATAGGATAATAAATAAAGACTACAGTGCATTTAAGAAGACTAGGGGGTTGTAACAACATACCAAAAAATTGAAGTGTCAAGTCTCTTTGTTTAAGAGTTACACGCGTCAACAACTTCTCTGGCCAAAAACATTCCAAAATAATCCTAAAGTAATTCCTAATCCATCCCAAAAACATTCCTAAATAATCCTAGATTCAATCCTAATTCATCCCAAAATAATTCTTAAGTCAATCCTAATCCATCCCAAAAACATTCCAAAACAATCCTAAACTCAATCCTAATCCATCCCAAAAACATTACAAAATAATCGAATCAATCCCAAAATAATTCTAAAGTCAATCCTAATCCATCCCAAAAACATTCCAAAATAGTCCTAAAGTCATTCCTAATCCATCCCAAAAACATTCCAAAACAATCCTAAACTCAATCCTAATCCATCCCAAAAACATTAAAAAATAATCCTAAAGTCAATCCCAATCCATCCCAAAAACATTCCAAAATAATCCAAAAGTCAATTCTAATCATTCCTAATCCATCCCAAAAACATTCCAAAATAATCCAAAAGTCAATCCTAATCCATCCCAGAAACATTCCAAAATAATCTAATCCATCCCAAAAACATTCGAAAATAATTCTAAAAGAATTTCTAATACATCATAAAAACATTGTAAAAAAATATTAATTGTAGGCCAGCTGCTACCTAGGCGAGTTTCAAATGCAAAGTCAATTCTAATCCATCCCAAAAACATTCCAAAATTGTCCTAAAGTCATTCCTAATCCATCCCAAAAACATTCCTAAATAATCCTAGATTCAATCCTAATTCATCCCAAAATAATTCTTAAGTCAATCCTAATCCATCCCAAAAACATTCCAAAACAATCCTAAACTCAATCCTAATCCATCCCAAAAACATTACAAAATAATCGAATCCATCCCAAAATAATTCTAAAGTCAATCCTAATCCATCCCAAAAACATTCCAAAATAGTCCTAAAGTCATTCCTAATCCATCCCAAAAACATTCCAAAACAATCCTAAACTCAATCCTAATCCATCCCAAAAACATTCCAAAATAATTCTAAAGTCAATCCTAATCCATCCCAAAAACATTCCAAAATAGTCCTAAAGTCATACCTAATCCATCCCAAAAACATTCTAAAACAATCCTAATCCATCCCAAAAACATTACAAAATAATCCTAAAGTCAATCCTAATCCATCCCAAAAACATTCCAAAATAATCCAAAAGTCAATCCTAATCCATCCCAGAAACATTCCAAAATAATCTAATCCATCCCAAAAACATTCGAAAATAATTCTAAAAGAATTTCTAATACATCATAAAAACATTGTAAAAAAATATTAATTGTAGGCCAGCTGCTACCTAGGCGAGTTTCAAATGCAAAGTCAATTCTAATCCATCCCAAAAACATTCCAAAATTGTCCTAAAGTCATTCCTAATCCATCCCAAAAACATTCCTAAATAATCCTAAATTCAATCCTAATTCATCCCAAAATAATTCTAAAGTCAATCCTAATCCATCCCAAAAACATTCCAAAACAATCCTAATCCATCCCAAAAACATTCCAAAATAGTCCTAAAGTCATTCCTAATCCATCCCAAAAACATTCTAAAACAATCCTAATCCATCCCAAAAACATTCCAAAATAATCCAAAAGTCAATCCTAATCCATCCCAAAAACATTCCAAAATAATCAAATCCATCCCAAAAACATTCGAAAATAATCCTAAAAGAATTTCTAATACATCATAAAAACATTGTAAAAAAATAATAATTGTAGGCCAGCTGCTACCTAGGCGAGTTTCAAATGCAACGATTTCATTTGTAGACCCTACATAGGCGAGCTACAACAAAGGCGAGTTACAAATGCACCGATATGATACTAACTCGCATAGAGTATATTATGTAGGTACTTATGTTTTATTTTGTTGTTGTCTTTAATAATAAGTTATTATACCTTTTTATACAGGGTGCCCTGAGAGCGACCGACACTCCCGAAATATCTTAAGAGGTTTATACATCTACTTTATGCTCGTGAAAGATTTTTTCTCTAAGTGTAATAGTTTCGGAGTAATTGACTAACAAACATTCCTTGAATAACTGTGTGTTTTCATCCCTAAATCAGCTGTTCCTTACGTACAGGCAAGAGCAGGTCGACCTTTACATATTGGACTTTGTACCGTTCTTAAGTTCTATGACATAGGAGCCAAAATTGTATAAAGCTCGACGTGCACCTGCTGTGCATAGTAATTGTCACGGTTACCATAGTGACAAATAAATAAACTTCTGTCAATAGGTAAAATACTAAAACTAAATTATGAAAATTTCTAGTTTTATTTGTTATTTGTTAAATGGATTAGGCGTTTTGAATGGTGTTTAGTGTTTTACGAGTTCTTTAGTGATTTTGAGTGTTGTGTGGCATAAGAGGCGCTCGTACACATCGAGCATTGTGTGTAGTAGATACTTTCCGGTACGTACTTCGGTTTTTAATGTAAAAACTTTGATTTTTTAAGTGATAATAAGAATTTCAATGAATAGGTAGGCAGGTATGTGTGTGTCGTGGCCTACGGACTGTCCGTAGCGTAGTAGTTTCTGTCCGTGTAGGTATTTTTGCCGTATGCACTGTTGTTGTAGTATTAGGGATACCTACACGTAGAAAATTAGCAGGTCAGTGCCTTTTTTTTCAATAAACTATTTTTAAATTAAACTTGCACAAAACGCATGTATGTAAGGTACATATCATCAAACTTTCGGCTGTGTTCGTCGTTTTTTTCCTCCCTGTATTAGTTGGCTTATACTAAATTAAGGGACCACGGGTAAAATATTTCCCGTGGTACCTGCGTGATTAAATGCACTAAGGAAGCTAGTCATTTCGGTGAGAGTAGCGATTCAGTCTTCTTCGGAGTTAACTCGAACAATCGGAGAGTGATCAGCCTTACGCAGCAAAACGTTGAAATGAAATGAAATCGTTTATTTCAGAAATTAGACCTTCACAGGCACTTTTTCTTGTCATTTACAACTTGTTTAAATAAAAAAATAAACTACGTTATATACTACCACCATTTCGGACACAAGCAAAATGGCAACCGGTAAAAAGAAATGGCGAAAGAAAACCGGTTACGGCCTTTTTTGTCATTTTGTACTTTTTTTTTTCCTTTTTTTTTCACTCATTAGTTACAATGTAGGTATAAGTACATTAAAATTTAAAAGAAGAATACGCGGAATGTTATACACAATGGTGTGGAATGAACAAGTCTTAAATCTACAATAAAATAAAATAAAAGTCAGTACTGCGTTGCCGTTAGAGGCGTTAGAAGTCCAGCAATATTTATTTTGTAGCCTTCACGTGCCGCAAACTCACGCGCAAGGAAGAATAGTCGTTTTCCTTTTTAGTCAAGTTTTCCGAGATGTATATTCAAGACCTCTGTGTCCTTTAACAGAAGACATTGAAGACCTGGAGTATCTAACACCCGGTCATTTCCTGATCGGCGGTCCCATTATGTCATTGTCATATGGACACAACGACGAAAAGCTAGATCAAAACATGTATGAGTAATGTAGTTAGCTTGGTGGTGGCCGAGATGATAGTTCGGTAGAGTCCGCACAGAGTTAAAAGGGTTGTGAGTTAAACGCCATGATGTTAAAATAATTCTCGTTTATTGATATATAAGTTAAAAGTTATTTTGCGAACTAAAAATACTTATTAGCTAGTACTTTATTTTATATGCAGCGAGCCGCCTAAGGCGCGGAGTCAGCAGTTACAAAATATGTACGTGAACCGTCCATGCTCCCAAGGGAAAAGAACAAATATAATTTATACATGAAAAAAGTAAAAAAAAAAAGTAAAAGATCAACTAATAGATGTAAAAGAAAAGTAAACAAAAATAAATAAATTAAAGTTAAATAGTCTATTTCTAGTATTTGCAGCGCTCATATCTTGAAGTTCAATATCTTCGTGGTCAGCAGCGTTTTGACTCGGTGCCGGCGAGGTGGTTTTCGTTGTCTGCCGTCTCTTCTTGATAATGATCCACAGGACTATCGCGATGACCCCTCCGATGGTGATTGTTGAGAAAGTATAATGAAAGATATCATGCGGAGATACTGCATACACAGAAGGTAGTTGCTCCTGTCGCTTAAGATCTGTTATTTCTTGATCAATCCTTGTGTGTTCAGAAGAGGTGTCGAGTTTTTTCCAGTCAATATTTACTTGAGTGTTATGCCAAGTAATGTTCAACATTTTGTTAATGGGAGAATCGATAGTAGGGGCGTTAATATCAGCTTCCAGTTTAATTTCGCTCCCGAAATGATTGTAAGCGAAAATAGTAGCATCTTGCCGTTGTATAATGCATCCTTCTTGTGACATAATTCCGCTTCCAATTACCGCCGTAGATGTAACTTGATCCTTGCATATGATACGAAGTAAGTAATTGTTTATTACAACAGGTGAATAACCAGACATTCGGTCTGTGAAGTTTACGCCAGCTGTTCTTGCACGTGATTTCTTTAATAGTGCAGGTCAGTGTGTTTTGCTGATTAAACACTTTCACTTCGCACGGTGCATTTTGATTATGTAGCTTATAGACAGGTTGCTGAGCGCTACATAAGTAATTGTTTTTTCACTTCTCATGCTCAGAAAATGCTTATTTGCGCAGGATATAGGCTGCACAAAATCGAATTTTGTGCACAAGGGCAAAAACGTATCTACTCATAAATGTATCTATATTAAGGCAAAGGTAATGAGCCATACAGCCAAACACAATAAAAAGTTCAGAGATAGAATTTGTTATTTTATAATATTTACTTTAATTTATTTGCCTTATGTGTTTTTTAAGTCATAAAAGATATTAAAATTTAAATTAAAGAACGGTAGGTTATTTAATTAATTTAAGAAAATTGTTTTATTACAAAGTTAATTTAATAGTAGGCTATATAGGTCTGCAGCCCAAGCCTAATATCAATGTTGTAAGATTTAAAAAAAAAGCGGCGGGAAACAAGTCTTGTTTTTTCGTGCGTTTATTAATTTATTTCCTCGCAATCGAAGTGAAAAGCAGAGTTTATAACTCGTCCACAAAACCATTTCTATCCTCGATATTACTATCCGCCCTCGCCTTCTGCTCGGGCTGCTAAAAGTCTCGGATAGAAATGATTCGTTTTGTGCACTTATTGTAAAATCTACTACTGTTATCAGTTATGCATGATTGCAATTACTTTTCTTGTATTATAAAATAAGTGTTCTTCATAAAGTTCATAGCGATAAAGGACGACGTTAATTCGACCATATTCCAATGACCTTCCCTTTTGAATGGTATAGGCGTCACTTGATAACTGGTAAACCGTTCATTGCTAGTCAATGGAATGTGTATCTCAAACAAAAGTAGTTGTTATGGACTCTTGCCTTTACATATACTAGTTTGTATAGATCTCGAATATCTTGCTCAATGTTTGTAAAGATCGGTAAAGATAGTCCTTGGGGCAGTCTTCCTGTTATGATATTAAGTTGTTGTGTCAGGAATGCTGTCGAAAATAGATGCATGTCCAGTCGACCACTGGACATGCTTATCTGGTCAGGGATTGTAAGTCCCTTACCAGATTGTCTTCTTGTCGTCGAGATCTTATCAGGTCAGGGATTGTAGGTCTCCTACCAGATTGTCCGCGTGTTGTCGTCGTCGTCCTGTGGCGTCTTCCTGGTGGTTCATAGTTGCTTGAAGGACCGTGCATAAAATCGCACGGTCCTATCACCGGTTGTCGTCGTCTTGATTGCTGTCCAATATTGCTCTTCATTCGTATATGTTCTTCCGTGATGGTTCTGGTGGTTCAAGATTGTTCTGAGGACCATGTATCCCAGGTTGTCTTCTTGTGCTCGAAGGACCATATTTAAAACCGCAGGGTCCTGTCACCAGTTCAAAGTTGTTCGAAGGACCATGTATAAAACCGCAGGGTCCTGTCACCAGTTCAAAGTTGCTCGAAGGACCATGTTCCGTCCCAGAGTGTCTTCTTGTGCTCGAAGGACTATGTATCCCAGGTTGTCTTCTTGTGCTCGAAGGACCATGTATAAAGTCGCAGGGTTTCCACTGACGACTTTACTGACCATAGTGTCCTCTCACTGCCAGTTGCACAGACTCATTGTTTACGCAAAATGAACATGTTTTCTTGATAACGGTAGAAATAATCATAATCATGCGTCCAACTAGCTGGATGTCATTCGAGGTCGACCGAAGTGAGTGTTGATACCGTCATACAATTTTTATACTGGCAATAATGCATATCGATTCATAGATTAGTCAGTCCTTTGTTCTAATCATTCAGCATTCACATGGTCAACCCCTCTTGTGTCCGAGACCGCGCCAGGGCGGACGTGTTTTGTGTTGCGCAAGGGCATTTAGTGTGTAAGAAAACCACATGGTCATTATAGTTCAAGTAGTGTAATTAGTGAGTGCGCGATTGTAATCATCACATTGCTGTAATCAGAAATTACACATATCAAGCAGAATAGAGGCTTTGATTTATTCATCACTTCATCACCACGTCAGCAGCTCTGCGCCTAGGGCGGGCGACGGACTGCAACAGGCGCTGAGCGGAGGTTCCGCTAGTGCATCATCATCATCATTTTCGATAGCTTATTGCTATCTGGTGGCCCATTTCATTCTCGCCGGCTTGGGGAAAGCCGCGGGAAACTCATCATCATATTAACCTACCACGGCGCGCGGGACAAGCGCCGAATCATCAACATTTTTGGCGGCCCATGAGCGGACCAGACAGCGACCGAGGAGCGGGCGCTGAGAACCAGCACGATCAGAAGACGATCAGAAGATCAACGAGGACACCGTCGGCAACCGGGACGCCGCGTCGGGGAGACAGCGGCCGTCAACGGGCATCAGGGAGGAGCATCGGCGTCGGGGCGTCGGCGGCGCGCGATCATCAATTAGTGTTAAATTAACTTAATTAAACTCAGTGTCGAGTGTAGGGAGCGTTCGAAAAGCTGTAGCTTAGGTTAGTGACAATTAGTGTTAGAATAGTTTAGTTGTGAGTAAAAGGTTTGTTATTGTTCAATGGCGGACGGCAGGAACATAATTGCATAGTTGCATTATTTCCACGCGGACGCGAGCGACCGGTCATTTTTCTGTAAGTTGGTATTCACTATTTCATTCTGTCAATCTGTCATTCAATTTAGCTTCATTCACTAGACAGGACATCCTGTTTAAATTTGCGAATACTCAACTTCATTCAATTCATTCATTCACTCACTTCTACAAGAAGAAGACGTCACTCACTGTCAGGGAGACAGGTGTCAAAGTGACTTATTTATCCGGTCATTATTAAGATCACTTATTTCAACAATATAATTATATTCACTTAGAAATTAGAAATTTAAGTGTGTTAAGAAGTTTTCAGTATCAATTGTGATCATTTAATAATTTATAATCAATTTTTCATTGCCTGCGTGTTGATATATTTCAACATGTCGACCGTGCGAGGCGCAAAAGTACAATTCAAGTCAAAATATCGAATGTTACTGGACTTTGCCGGTACTATACGCGAAACAAAAGGAACAATCACTGCATCCGTAGCGAATAAGCATTTTCAAACATTTTATAGTCAATTTGTGACTGCATATGAGGTGTTGCTGGGGGCCAGTGACACAGACGTTTCTGGGGACGAAATGTCGACATATCACCAGCAGTTCAGTGAAATCAATCGGCTGTTGGTTCAGATAGAGGAGGCAACTGAGGAAGCGGCAGGGAGCCGAGCTTCGTGTTCAAGGGTGCCGACGCAGTCTACATCAGTTAAGCTGCCGGCAATAGAGTTGCCCAAATTTACAGGTGAGGAGACGGAGTGGTTGCCTTTCTACGATTTATTCACTTCATTGGTGCATGATCGGGATATCTCAGATGCTGCAAAGCACTATTATCTGCGTGCTTCACTGGGCGGGGAGGCCCTAGCGTTGGTCAGGCAGCTTCCGATGGACGAGGCGAACTACTCTGTGGCGCTCGAAGCACTTCAACATAGGTATCAGGATAGCCGACGAGTGTTGGATACCTACCTCAGCCGCATTCAGTGTCTGCCAGCAATGACAGGGACGGCATCACTGAGGTCTGAATTTTATGACCCGCTGCGTGAGACCATTCAGGCGTTGCAAAAGCAGGGTCATCCCGTTGATGTGTGGTCATATATAATTGTATTTTTAGTTTTACAGAAACTCCCCATGCGAATCAGTGCGATCTTTGAGGAGAGGTATGGGAAGGATCCTCAATGCCTCCCAACCATTTACCAGCTGCTGGAGCTGTTGGATGACCAGTGCAGGGTGCACCAGGCCACCCAACCAGTTTCGGAGCTGTCAACGAAGTTCAAACAATCACCACTGCCGCTGCGAGGAAGGGCTCCTGCAGTGCGCTCACCAACCACTCGACGAGTGCTGGCGGTTCAACCGGCACCTTCAAGTACTCAACAAGACGACAACCAGGTGATGTCTCATTGTTCTTTTTGTCAGGGTTCAGCCCACACCTTATATAGGTGTAATAGTTTTCTCCAAAGGACCCCGGTCGAGAGAAAGTCTTGGGCGAAAAGGTCAGGTCACTGTTTCAAGTGCCTGAGGAAGCATTTTGCAAAAGAATGCTCGCACAAGAACTGGTGCTCAAACTGTCGGTCAAAGGAGCACAATTCCCTTATATGTTTGGAACATCAGGGAACTCAGGTCAAGCAGGTTGCTCAAGCACCCGCTACGACATCGTCACCTGCAGGGCGCGGGGCGATCACGAGCCCACCAAGTAGGTCACCTATACCATCCACGTCACAGGGTCAGGTCGGTGGACAGTCAACTACTGTGGTGCAGCCAGGTGGTAGTCAATCCCTACCCCTGCATCCATCGTCAGGGTACCAGGCGCGTCCTAGGGTAGGAGACCGCGCAAGGAGGGCCCAGGAAGTCTTCCACACCTTACGCTTCGGATCCATTGTGCAGTCTGACCCGGAGCTATGAAGGAAGGCCACTGTTGGTGCAGTCACGGGGCAATTGCCAATCACGCTTTGTCCCACAGTCATCATCATGGTCAAGTCAGGTGATGGATCATATGTCAAGGTTCGGTCATTATTGGATACTGGTGCGGGTGTATCAGTTATCAAAAAATCATTAGTTGAAAAACTCAACTTGCACCAACAGTCAAATAGAAATAAAATTTATGGAGTCGGGAACAATCATGTCAATATTCCAGGTACTGTGGTCAAATTAATCATCAAACCAACAGATCAACCTGTACCCATAATCAGTACTCAAGCTACTGTAATGTACTCATTAACAGGGAGTATTCCTTCACAGCATATCAACATCAAGGGGGACTTGAGGTTGTCTAATATAACGCTAGCGGATAGTGAATTTGATAAGCCTAACGATGTGGATATTATCTTAGGTACAGATGTACTCAATTATGTTATGGATGGTTCAAAGCTTTTAACAAATGTTTCAGGTCTATCAGCCTACGGAACATGTTTTGGACATGTCATCATGGGAGAGGTCAATCAACTGCCGTCATCAACGCCGGCAACTTCAGTGGAGGACTACGGGGTGCTAGCCACTCGATTGGAAGACGTATTGGAGAAGTTCTGGAAGGCGGAGGAGCCACCTTCAGAGCCAGCTATACACCCGGATCACTTGGAGTGCGAAAGGTTGTATGCTTCTACTACTCAACGAATGTCAGATGGCAGATACATGGTTCGATTACCATTGTTGTCAAACAGGCCAGCCTTAGGCGAATCGAAGGCAATAGCCGTCCAACGATTGCGATCTTTGGAGGCAAAGATGGCAAAAAAATCCTGTATTTGCAGAAAAATACAAGGCCTTCATGCGTGAGTACGAGGAACTAGGTCATATGTCACAGTCACGCTTTCCGTTCGATGCAGAACATTTCATCATACCTCATCACGGTGTATTCAAAAGGGGAACCGAAAAATTAAGAGTCGTGTTCGACGGGTCAGTTAGAACCACGACAGGGGTATCACTCAATCAGTGTCTTCATACTGGACAACCACTTCAAACAGATATTACAAAAATATTAATCAATTTCAGGAGACATCAAATCGTTTTCACGACAGACGTCAAGATGATGTTCAGGCAGACATGGATTCATCCTGAGGACAGGAAGTATCAACTCATCATATGGAGGGAGGACCCCTCAGAGGAAATTAAGGTATTTGAATTGAATACTAATACCTACGGACTGCGGTCAAGTCCATTTATTGCGATCCGAACACTGTTACGTGTTGCGGACGACTGGGATCAAGCACACCCTAACTCACACGCGTCGGAGGTTATACGCAATGATGTCTTCGTTGATGACATTCTCACGGGCGCCGACTCAATCGAGGAAGCTCAACAATTGAAGTCCGAGCTCATTCAACTTATGAAGAGTGCGGGATGCGAGCTTCGGAAGTGGTCTTCTAATTGCCGAGAGATATTACAAGATCTTCCAGAGGAGCATTGCGAGATACCTCATCAGTTCGACACGGATGACAAAAGTTTCATAAAGGTTTTGGGTATTCAGTGGGATCCTGTGTCAGATTCAATGTCATATCAAATCAATGTGCCGGAAGGCAAGGCAACTTCAAAACGGAATGTGCTCAGCACAATAGCACGACTGTACGATCCTTGTGGGTACTGCGCGCCCATCGTTTTCCGATTCAAGGTATTTCTTCAATCATTGTTTTCTGATGGACTCAATTGGGACGAGCCTATTGGTCAGACTCAATGTGTTCAGTGGGACGAACTCATACAGGATCTAAACTATTTATCACAGTTACAGATTCCAAGATGTGTGACGCTGCCAGGGAACGTGTCATACGCACTCCATGGATTTGGAGATGCATCGGAGCTGGGATACGCTGCGAGCATATACCTCAGGACGGAGGATACTATGGGAAATGTGAAGGTACAGTTAGTCATTGCTAAATCAAAGGTTGCACCGAAAAAGGTCAAGCAAACGATACCCAAATTGGAGTTGAGCGCTGCTCATTTAGTCTTCAAACTACTGAATCACGTGGCAGAATCATACGAGGGCTCCATTCAGTTGGATAGCATCAACGCGTGGTCAGATAGTACCATTGTTTTGTCGTGGCTAAATACGAAACCACACATGCTTCAAACATTTGAATGTAACAGGGTGCAGGACATTCAAAGATCAAAGCGAATTATGACGTGGCGTCATATAAAATCAGAATTGAATCCGGCAGATGTAGCATCAAGGGGAATGTCTGCCAGAGACTTAATCAAGTACAATCTGTGGTGGTCACCAGATTGGTTGTTACGGCGGGAAGCAGACTGGCCGAGTTTACCAGTCGCTACGCCTCAAGATTTACCGGGATTCAGGAAATTAATCAGTACTATCGCACCAGTGCAGTCATGGGAAGACTTGCTACTGTCGCGCGTAAGCTCATTCACCAAACTCATCAATGTCACCTCATACATACTAAGGTTTTGTAGGAATATTAGATTGCCGAAGGGTCAACGGAATCTCAGTCAGACATTATCATTGAACGAAACTCGTCGGGCGACGAGACATTGGATTCAGAAGGTTCAAATGGATTCGTACAGAGACGAAGCCATACTAGTGAAAAAAGGGAAATTGGTTTGTAAATCACTGCAGAAGCTCAGTGTTTTCATAGATGAAGAAGAATTCATCCGAGTCGGGGGACGACTGCGCAATGCAGCGCTATCATATGGAACGAAGCATCCATATCTCATTCCTAAGGATCATAGGTGGACTCAGTTGCTCATACAGCATTATCACAAGGTTCATTGTCATGCGTCAAAAAACGCACTTATATCCATACTCAGAAGAGAGTATTGGATACCTTCAATCAAACGTCAAGTGTCTAGGGTCATTGGTCACTGTTTATCTTGTTTCAGATTCAAGGCGTCAACACAACCCCCATTCATGGGCGATCTCCCAGCTGACAGAGTCACAGCTGCGAGACCTTTCTCAGGCGTCGCGACGGATTTCGCGGGCCCATTCATGATCAAAAGCAGTTTGCTTCGGAACGCTAAGTCACAGAAGGCCTATTTATGTGTCTTTGTGTGTTTAGGTACCAAGGCGGTTCATCTGGAAGCAGTGTCATCGCTGAGCACCGAGGCTTTCACAGCGGCGCTCACCAGGTTTGTCAGCCGAAGAGGGCTGCCTTCACTAATTAGATCGGACCGAGGTACGAATTTTATTGGTTGTTCAACATATCTTAAGGATGTCTATCGATTCTTGGTGAGTAACAAGATTGTCCTCCAGGATGAGTTCCGTAAACAGAACGTTCACTGGCAGTTCAATCCCCCAGCAGCACCACATATGTCAGGTTTAGTCGAGGCTGCTGTCAAGAGTGCTAAAAACCTTTTGAAACGAGAGATAGGAGATAGTATTCTTACCTTCGAAGAATTTACCACAATACTTGCTAAGATCGAATCAGTTCTCAACTCACGACCTTTGACTCCGATGTCAGAGGACCCGTGTGACTTGGACGTACTCACCCCAGGTCATTTTATCATAGGTCAACCTTTAACTGCTTTACCAGAACGTCAATGGAATGACACTAAGATGTCACGATTATCACGGTTTCAAACAATTCAAAAAATGTCTCAGTCAATTTGGTCACGTTGGCACCTTGAATATCTCAACACGTTGCAGGCACGTAACAAATGGTTTACTCATGTAAATAATATAGAATTAAATGATTTAGTTTTAATCATAGATGAATGCTCTCCACCCTTACATTGGAGACGGGGTAGAGTCATTGAAGTTTATAAGGGTTCAGATAGTGTAGTGAGGTCAGTTAAGTTAAGAACACACTCCGGTGAGCTTGTTAGACCGGTTGTCAAGCTCTGCAAGTTACCGATAGATTGTGAGTAGTTAAGTTAGTCATAAGTACTAATTATCATAGGTTCCAATTATCATGTAAACATTCAGCTGGCTGGATTATTATCACTTTTCAATGGGTTTCAAATTGATAAGGGCTTCAAGGAATCAGCTCATCCTTTCCTCGCCCCGGGCAGGAATGTTCACGCAAAATGAACATGTTTTCTTGATAACGGTAGAAATAATCATAATCATGCGTCCAACTAGCTGGATGTCATTCGAGGTCGACCGAAGTGAGTGTTGATACCGTCATACAATTTTTATACTGGCAATAATGCATATCGATTCATAGATTAGTCAGTCCTTTGTTCTAATCATTCAGCATTCACATGGTCAACCCCTCTTGTGTCCGAGACCGCGCCAGGGCGGACGTGTTTTGTGTTGCGCAAGGGCATTTAGTGTGTAAGAAAACCACATGGTCATTATAGTTCAAGTAGTGTAATTAGTGAGTGCGCGATTGTAATCATCACATTGCTGTAATCAGAAATTACACATATCAAGCAGAATAGAGGCTTTGATTTATTCATCACTTCATCACCACGTCAGCAGCTCTGCGCCTAGGGCGGGCGACGGACTGCAACAGGCGCTGAGCGGAGGTTCCGCTAGTGCATCATCATCATCATTTTCGATAGCTTATTGCTATCTGGTGGCCCATTTCATTCTCGCCGGCTTGGGGAAAGCCGCGGGAAACTCATCATCATATTAACCTACCAGGCGTGTGCGGGAAGCCGCGCCGAACCATCAACACACAACAATTTTTGAATGAAGTTGAGTATTCGTAAAATTTAAACAGGATGTCCTGTCTAGTGAATGAAGCTAAATTGAATGACAGATTGACAGAATGAAATAGTGAATACCAACTTACAGAAAAATGACCGGTCGCTCGCGTCCGCGTGGAAATTATGCAACTATGCAATTATGTTCCTGCCGTCCGCCATTGAACAATAACAAACCTTTTACTCACAACTAAACTATTCTAACACTAATTGTCACTAACCTAAGCTACAGCTTTTCGAACGCGCCCTACACTCGACACTGAGTTTAATTAAGTTAATTTAACACTAAATCGACGACCGCGCGCCGCCGACGCCCCGACGCCTATGCTCCTCCCTGATGCCCGTTGACGGCCGCTGTCTCCCTGACGCGGCGTCCCGGTTGCCGACGGTGTCCTCGTTGATCTTCTGATCGTCTTCTGATCGTGCTGGTTCTCAGCGCCCGCTCCTCGGTCGCTGTCTGATCGCCTCATGGGCCGCCAAAAATGTTGATGATTCGACGCGCCGTCCCGCGCGCCGTGGTAGGGTGTTATGATGCGAGTTTCCCCCGGCTTTCCCCAAGCCGGCGAGAATGAAATGGGCCACCAACCACTCGACGAGTGCTGGCGGTTCAACCGGCACCTTCAAGTACTCAACAAGACGACAACCAGGTGATGTCTCATTGTTCTTTTTGTCAGGGTTCAGCCCACACCTTATATAGGTGTAATAGTTTTCTCCAAAGGACCCCGGTCGAGAGAAAGTCTTGGGCGAAAAGGTCAGGTCACTGTTTCAAGTGCCTGAGGAAGCATTTTGCAAAAGAATGCTCGCACAAGAACTGGTGCTCAAACTGTCGGTCAAAGGAGCACAATTCCCTTATATGTTTGGAACATCAGGGAACTCAGGTCAAGCAGGTTGCTCAAGCACCCGCTACGTCATCGTCACCTGCAGGGCGCGGGGCGATCACGAGCCCACCAAGTAGGTCACCTATACCATCCACGTCACAGGGTCAGGTCGGTGGACAGTCAACTACTGTGGTGCAGCCAGGTGGTAGTCAATCCCTACCCCTGCATCCATCGTCAGGGTACCAGGCGCGTCCTAGGGTAGGAGACCGCGCAAGGAGGGCCCAGGAAGTCTTCCACACCTTACGCTTCGGATCCATTGTGCAGTCTGACCCGGAGCTATGAAGGGAGGCCACTGTTGGTGCAGTCACGGGGCAATTGCCAATCACGCTTTGTCCCACAGTCATCATCATGGTCAAGTCAGGTGATGGATCATATGTCAAGGTTCGGTCATTATTGGATACTGGTGCGGGTGTATCAGTTATCAAAAAATCATTAGTTGAAAAACTCAACTTGCACCAACAGTCAAATAGAAATAAAATTTATGGAGTCGGGAACAATCATGTCAATATTCCAGGTACTGTGGTCAAATTAATCATCAAACCCGCAGATCAACCTGTACCCATAATCAGTACTCATGCTGCTGTAATGTACTCATTAACAGGGAGTATTCCTTCACAGCATATCAACATCAAGGGGGACTTGAGGTTGTCTAATATAACGCTAGCGGATAGTGAATTTGATAAGCCTAACGATGTGGATATTATCTTAGGTACAGATGTACTCAATTATGTTATGGATGGTTCAAAGCTTTTAACAAATGTTTCAGGTCTATCAGCCTACGGAACATGTTTTGGACATGTCATCATGGGAGAGGTCAATCAACTGCCGTCATCAACGCCGGCAACTTCAGTGGAGGACTACGGGGTGCTAGCCACTCGATTGGAAGACGTATTGGAGAAGTTCTGGAAGGCGGAGGAGCCACCTTCAGAGCCAGCTATACACCCGGATCACTTGGAGTGCGAAAGGTTGTATGCTTCTACTACTCAACGAATGTCAGATGGCAGATACATGGTTCGATTACCATTGTTGTCAAACAGGCCAGCCTTAGGTGAATCGAAGGCAATAGCCATCCAACGATTGCGATCTTTGGAGGCAAAGATGGCAAAAATTCCTGTATTTGCAGAAAAATACAAGGCCTTCATGCGTGAGTACGAGGAACTAGGTCATATGTCACAGTCACGCTTTCCGTTCGATGCAGAACATTTCATCATACCTCATCACGGTGTATTCAAAAGGGGAACCGAAAAATTAAGAGTCGTGTTCGACGGGTCAGTTAGAACCACGACAGGGGATTGACAGTGATAACTCAATCAGTGTCTTCATACTGGACAACCACTTCAAACAGATATTACAAAAATATTAATCAATTTCAGGAGACATCAAATCGTTTTCACGACAGACGTCAAGATGATGTTCAGGCAGACATGGATTCATCCTGAGGACAGGAAGTATCAACTCATCATATGGAGGGAGGACCCCTCAGAGGAAATTAAGGTATTTGAATTGAATACTAATACCTACGGACTGCGGTCAAGTCCATTTATTGCGATCCGAACACTGTTACGTGTTGCGGACGACTGGGATCAAGCACACCCTAACTCACACGCGTCGGAGGTTATACGCAATGATGTCTTCGTTGATGACATTCTCACGGGCGCCGACTCAATCGAGGAAACTCAACAATTGAAGTCCGAGCTCATTCAACTTATGAAGAGTGCGGGATGCGAGCTTCGGAAGTGGTCTTCTAATTGCCGAGAGATATTACAAGATCTTCCAGAGGAGCATTGCGAGATACCTCATCAGTTCGACACGGATGACAAAAGTTTCATAAAGGTTTTGGGTATTCAGTGGGATCCTGTGTCAGATTCAATGTCATATCAAATCAATGTGCCGGAAGGCAAGGCAACTTCAAAACGGAATGTGCTCAGCACAATAGCACGACTGTACGATCCTTGTGGGTACTGCGCGCCCATCGTTTTCCGATTCAAGGTATTTCTTCAATCATTGTTTTCTGATGGACTCAATTGGGACGAGCCTATTGGTCAGACTCAATGTGTTCAGTGGGACGAACTCATACAGGATCTAAACTATTTATCACAGTTACAGATTCCAAGATGTGTGACGCTGCCAGGGAACGTGTCATACGCACTCCATGGATTTGGAGATGCATCGGAGCTGGGATACGCTGCGAGCATATACCTCAGGACGGAGGATACTATGGGAAATGTGAAGGTACAGTTAGTCATTGCTAAATCAAAGGTTGCACCGAAAAAGGTCAAGCAAACGATACCCAAATTGGAGTTGAGCGCTGCTCATTTAGTCTTCAAACTACTGAATCACGTGGCAGAATCATACGAGGGCTCCATTCAGTTGGATAGCATCAACGCGTGGTCAGATAGTACCATTGTTTTGTCGTGGCTAAATACGAAACCACAAATGCTTCAAACATTTGAATGTAACAGGGTGCAGGACATTCAAAGATCAAAGCGAATTATGACGTGGCGTCATATAAAATCAGAATTGAATCCGGCAGATGTAGCATCAAGGGGAATGTCTGCCAGAGACTTAATCAAGTACAATCTGTGGTGGTCACCAGATTGGTTGTTACGGCGGGAAGCAGACTGGCCGAGTTTACCAGTCGCTACGCCTCAAGATTTACCGGGATTCAGGAAATTAATCAGTACTATCGCACCAGTGCAGTCATGGGAAGACTTGCTACTGTCGCGCGTAAGCTCATTCACCAAACTCATCAATGTCACCTCATACATACTAAGGTTTTGTAGGAATATTAGATTGCCGAAGGGTCAACGGAATCTCAGTCAGACATTATCATTGAACGAAACTCGTCGGGCGACGAGACATTGGATTCAGAAGGTTCAAATGGATTCGTACAGAGACGAAGCCATACTAGTGAAAAAAGGGAAATTGGTTTGTAAATCACTGCAGAAGCTCAGTGTTTTCATAGATGAAGAAGAATTCATCCGAGTCGGGGGACGACTGCGCAATGCAGCGCTATCATATGGAACGAAGCATCCATATCTCATTCCTAAGGATCATAGGTGGACTCAGTTGCTCATACAGCATTATCACAAGGTTCATTGTCATGCGTCAACAAACGCACTTATATCCATACTCAGAAGAGAGTATTGGATACCTTCAATCAAACGTCAAGTGTACTGTGTCATTGGTCACTGTTTATCTTGTTTCAGATTCAAGGCGTCAACACAACCCCCATTCATGGGCGATCTCCCAGCTGACAGAGTCACAGCTGCGAGACCTTTCTCAGGCGTCGCGACGGATTTCGCGGGCCCATTCATGATCAAAAGCAGTTTGCTTCGGAACGCTAAGTCACAGAAGGCCTATTTATGTGTCTTTGTGTGTTTAGGTACCAAGGCGGTTCATCTGGAAGCAGTGTCATCGCTGAGCACCGAGGCTTTCACAGCGGCGCTCACCAGGTTTGTCAGCCGAAGAGGGCTGCCTTCACTAATTAGATCGGACCGAGGTACGAATTTTATTGGTTGTTCAACATATCTTAAGGATGTCTATCGATTCTTGGTGAGTAACAAGATTGTCCTCCAGGATGAGTTCCGTAAACAGAACGTTCACTGGCAGTTCAATCCCCCAGCAGCACCACATATGTCAGGTTTAGTCGAGGCTGCTGTCAAGAGTGCTAAAAACCTTTTGAAACGAGAGATAGGAGATAGTATTCTTACCTTCGAAGAATTTACCACAATACTTGCTAAGATCGAATCAGTTCTCAACTCACGACCTTTGACTCCGATGTCAGAGGACCCGTGTGACTTGGACGTACTCACCCCAGGTCATTTTATCATAGGTCAACCTTTAACTGCTTTACCAGAACGTCAATGGAATGACACTAAGATGTCACGATTATCACGGTTTCAAACAATTCAAAAAATGTCTCAGTCAATTTGGTCACGTTGGCACCTTGAATATCTCAACACGTTGCAGGCACGTAACAAATGGTTTACTCATGTAAATAATATAGAATTAAATGATTTAGTTTTAATCATAGATGAATGCTCTCCACCCTTACATTGGAGACGGGGTAGAGTCATTGAAGTTTATCAGGGTTCAGATAGTGTAGTTAGGTCAGTTAAGTTAAGAACACACTCCGGTGAGCTTGTTAGACCGGTTGTCAAGCTCTGCAAGTTACCGATAGATTGTGAGTAGTTAAGTTAGTCATAAGTACTAATTATCATAGGTTCCAATTATCATGTAAACATTCAGCTGGCTGGATTATTATCACTTTTCAATGGGTTTCAAATTGATAAGGGCTTCAAGGAATCAGCTCATCCTTTCCTCGCCCCGGGCAGGAATGTTCACGCAAAATGAACATGTTTTCTTGATAACGGTAGAAATAATCATAATCATGCGTCCAACTAGCTGGATGTCATTCGAAGTCGACCGAAGTGAGTGTTGATACCGTCATACAATTTTTATACTGGCAATAATGCATATCGATTCATAGATTAGTCAGTCCTTTGTTCTAATCGTTCAGCATTCACCTTATGGTCACTCTCTTGTGTCCGAGACCGCGCCAGGGCGGCAGGTGTTTTGTGTTGCGCAGGGGCATTTAGTGTGTAAGAAAACCACATGGTCATTATAGTTCATAAAATACTGTAATCAGTGAGGGCGCGGTTGTAACCATAACATTGCTGTAATCAGAAATTACACATATCAAGCAGAATAGAGGCTTTGATTTATTGATCACTTCATCACCACGTCAGCAGCTCTGCGCCTAGGGCGGGCGACGGACTGCAACAGGCGCTGAGCGGAGGTTCCGCTAGTGCATCACATCACTGCTCCGCGCCTAGGGCGGGCGACGGACAGCATCATCATTTTCGATAGCTTATTGCTATCTGGTGGCCCATTTCATTCTCGCCGGCTTGGGGAAAGCCGCGGGAAACTCATCATCATATCAACCCTACCACGGCGCGCGGGACAAGCGCCGAATCATCAACATTTTTGGTGGCCCATGAGGGGAATAAATCATTCACAACAAAAATTCAAAAATGTTTTTTTTTTTTTTTTTTTGACTAGTATGGCTTCGTCTCTGTACGAATCCATTTGAACTTTCTGAATCCAATGTCTCGTCGCCCGACGAGTTTCGTTCAATGATAATGTCTGACTGAGATTCCGTTGACCCTTCGGCAATCTAATATTCCTACAAAACCTTAGTTTGTATGAGGTGACATTGATGAGTTTGGTGAATGAGCTTACGCGCGACAGTAGCAAGTCTTCCCATGACTGCACTGGTGCGATAGTACTGATTAATTTCCTGAATCCCGGTAAATCTTGAGGCGTAGCGACTGGTAAACTCGGCCAGTCTGCTTCCCGCCGTAACAACCAATCTGGTGACCACCACAGATTGTACTTGATTAAGTCTCTGGCAGACATTCCCCTTGATGCTACATCTGCCGGATTCAATTCTGATTTTATATGACGCCACGTCATAATTCGCTTTGATCTTTGAATGTCCTGCACCCTGTTACATTCAAATGTTTGAAGCATGTGTGGTTTCGTATTTAGCCACGACAAAACAATGGTACTATCTGACCACGCGTTGATGCTATCCAACTGAATGGAGCCCTCGTATGATTCTGCCACGTGATTCAGTAGTTTGAAGACTAAATGAGCAGCGCTCAACTCCAATTTGGGTATCGTTTGCTTGACCTTTTTCGGTGCAACCTTTGATTTAGCAATGACTAACTGTACCTTCACATTTCCCATAGTATCCTCCGTCCTGAGGTATATGCTCGCAGCGTATCCCAGCTCCGATGCATCTCCAAATCCATGGAGTGCGTATGACACGTTCCATGGTAGCGTCACACATCTTGGAATCTGTAACTGTGATAAATAGTTTAAATCCTGTATGAGTTCGTCCCACTGAACACATTGAGTCTGACCAATAGGCTCGTCCCAATTGAGTCCATCAGAAAACAATGATTGAAGAAATACCTTGAATCGGAAAACGATGGGCGCGCAGTACCCACAAGGATCGTACAGTCGTGCTATTGTGCTGAGCACATTCCGTTTTGAAGTTGCCTTGCCTTCCGGCACATTGATTTGATATGACATTGAATCTGACACAGGATCCCACTGAATACCCAAAACCTTTATGAAACTTTTGTCATCCGTGTCGAACTGATGAGGTATCTCGCAATGCTCCTCTGGAAGATCTTGTAATATCTCTCGGCAATTAGAAGACCACTTCCGAAGCTCGCAACCCGCACTCTTCATAAGTTGAATGAGCTCGGACTTCAATTGTTGAGCTTCCTCGATTGAGTCGGCGCCCGTGAGAATGTCATCAACGAAGACATCATTGCGTATAACCTCCGACGCGTGTGAGTTAGGGTGTGCTTGATCCCAGTCGTCCGCAACACGTAACAGTGTTCGGATCGCAATAAATGGACTTGACCGCAGTCCGTAGGTATTAGTATTCAATTCAAATACCTTAATTTCCTCTGAGGGGTCCTCCCTCCATATGATGAGTTGATACTTCCTGTCCTCAGGATGAATCCATGTCTGCCTGAACATCATCTTGACGTCTGTCGTGAAGACGATTTGATGTCTCCTGAAATTGATTAATATTTTTGTAATATCTGTTTGAAGTGGTTGTCCAGTATGAAGACACTGATTGAGTGATACCCCTGTCGTGGTTCTAACTGACCCGTCGAACACGACTCTTAATTTTTCGGTTCCCCTTTTGAATACACCGTGATGAGGTATGATGAAATGTTCTGCATCGAACGGAAAGCGTGACTGTGACATATGACCTAGTTCCTCGTACTCACGCATGAAGGCCCTGTATTTTTCTGCAAATACAGGATTTTTTGCCATCTTTGCCTCCAAAGATCGCAATCGTTGGATGGCTATTGCCTTCGATTCACCTAAGGCTGGCCTGTTTGACAACAATGGTAATCGAACCATGTATCTGCCATCTGACATTCGTTGAGTATTAGAAACATACAACCTTTCGCACTCCAAGTGATCCGGGTGTATAGCTGGCTCTGAAGGTGGCTCCTCCGCCTTCCAGAACTTCTCCAATACGTCTTCCAGTCGAGTGGCTAGCACCCCGTAGTCCTCCACTGAAGTTGCCGGCGTTGATGACGGCAGTTGATTGACCTCTCCCATGATGACATGTCCAAAACATGTTCCGTAGGCTGATAGACCTGAAACGTTTGTTACAAGCTTTGAACCATCCATAACATAATTGAGTACATCTGTACCTAAGATAATATCCACATCGTTAGGCTTATCAAATTCACTATCCGCTAGCGTTATATTAGACAACCTCAAGTCCCCCTTGATGTTGATATGCTGTGAAGGAATACTCCCTGTTAATGAGTACATTACAGTAGCTTGAGTACTGATTATGGGTACAGGTTGATCTGTTGGTTTGATGATTAATTTGACCACAGTACCTGGAATATTGACATGATTGTTCCCGACTCCATAAATTTTATTTCTATTTGACTGTTGGTGCAAGTTGAGTTTTTCAACTAATGATTTTTTGATAACTGATACACCCGCACCAGTATCCAATAATGACCGAACCTTGACATATGATCCATCACCTGACTTGACCATGATGATGGCTGTGGGACAAAGCGTGATTGGCAATTGCCCCGTGACTGCACCAACAGTGGCCTCCTTTCATCGCTCCGGGTCAGACTCCACAATGGATCCGAAGCGTAAGGTATGGAAGACTTCCTGGGCCCTCCTTGCGCGGTCTCCTACCCTAGGACGCGGCTGGTACCCTGACGATGGATGCAGGGGTAGGGATTGACTACCACCTGGCTGCACCACAGTAGTTGACTGTCCACCGACCTGACCCTGTGACGTGGATGGTATAGGTGACCTACTTGGTGGGCTCGTGATCGCCCCGCGCCCTGCAGGTGACGATGACGTAGCGGGTGCTTGAGCAACCTGCTTGACCTGAGTTCCCTGATGTTCCAAACATATAAGGGAATTGTGCTCCTTTGACCGGCAGTTTGAGCACCAGTTCTTGTGCGTGCATTCTTTTGCAAAATGCTTCCTCAGGCACTTGAAACAATGACCTGACCTTTTCGCCCAAGACTTTCTCTCGACCGGGGTCCTTTGGAGAAAACTATTACACCTATATAAGGTGTGGGCTGAACCCTGACAAAAAGAACAATGAGACATCACCTGGTTGCCGTCTTGTTGCGGACTTGAAGGTGCCGGTTGAACCGCCAGCACTCGTCGAGTGGTTGGTGAGCGCACTGCAGGAGCCCTTCCTCGCAGCGGCAGTGGTGATTGTTTGAACTTCGTTGACAGCTCCGAAACTGGTTGGGTGGCCTGGTGCACCCTGCACTGGTCATCCAACAGCTCCAGCAGCTGGTAAATGGTTGGGAGGCATTGAGGATCCTTCCCATACTTCTCCTCAAAGATCGCCCTGATTCGCATGGGGAGTTTCTGTAAAACTAAAAATACAATTATATATGACCACACATCAACGGGATGACCCTGCTTTTGCAACGCCTGAATGGTCTCACGCAGCGGGTCATAAAATTCAGACCTCAGTGATGCCGTCCCTGTCATTGCTGGCAGACACTGAATACGGCTGAGGTAGGTATCCAACACTCGTCGACTATCCTGATACCTATGTTGAAGTGCTTCGAGCGCCACAGAGTAGTTCGCCTCGTCCATCGGAAGCTGCCTGACCAACGCTAGGGCCTCCCCGCCCAGTGAAGCACGCAGATAATAGTGCTTTGCAGCATCTGAGATATCCCGATCATGCACCAATGAAGTGAATAAATCGTAGAAAGGCAGCCACTCTGTCTCCTCACCTGTAAATTTGGGCAACTCTATTGCCGGCAGCTTAACTGATGTAGACTGCGTCGGCACCCTTGAACACGGAGCTCGGCTCCCTGCCGCAACCGATCGTACTGACGGCTAAGGGTGTCTTGGCCACAGCGAGAGGTACACCAGGTTAGGTGTTGATTGAAACAGCAATCCGAAGTGAAGAGACTTTATTAATTATTTATCTTATTATTTATACAAAAATGTGTATTGTGCGTGTAAATTGCAGTGCAGCAGGTACGTTGTACTCGATTTGAAGAATTGCTGCGTTACTTTCTTCATGTTCATTTGGTAAATTGTACAATACTGGCGCCTCTCAGGAACTGTCAAGTCGATGAGTGACCGACTGGGACTTATTCGCCGCATCGGACGTGCGTAGATGGGTAGTGATGTTGGTACTGTTGGTCGCCTGGGGTCAGACTGGTCGCCAGTGGAGTACTGTGGTCGGGATCGTTATCTGCTGGTTGTTGTAATCAATCCGCTTAGTTGCTGCATCAGATATGTTTGTGTGATAATATTACTCCAAATTGTGTTGCCTAAAGTTGTTTGTAAACTCTTCATTGTAAAATAATAGTCTATAGTCTAACTATGCAATTTGTAGAGAATTGCATAGTTTTTACCAGTTCACACACACCACAGGAAAGGATATGAAGAAATATGTATATTATTTATATAATTTTGTCCTTTGTATAAGAAATAAAATCTTTTAAATTATAACGTAATAGTGTAGTATGCGCTCTCTTCGCGTCGTGCATCATTGATAGCTGGTTGTTTGTCTTGCACTTTTTTAATTACGGTCATTCACGCCTTGACTGCTTGACATTGGTGAATATTGTCGCGTAAGCGCTGCCTTATAATTGACCTAGTTTACTGTAAAATGCTTGATCAACATTTCGGCGTCGCCTCGTACATAGATACTGCATTTTTACTGTGGTAAAAATAGAAAGTACAGTCGTCGTCAATAAGTTTCTTTGAATATTCGTCGTCGATTGTACATAGCTCCAATAAAGATACATATAGTTTTCGTGTATATCTTGAAATTGTTTCTCAAGAATCCTGGTTAGAGATTGTAAGTTCCGTCCCAGAGTGTCTTCTTGTTTTCGTCGTCGTTGTCTTCTTATTTGGTCAGGGATTGTAAGTTCCCCATACCGGTTTGTCTTCGTAATTTTGTCCTGGTCAAGGATCAATGATAAGATTGGACGTCGATAAGTTCGGACGTGTGTTAATTGTTTACCTAACAAAATAATCAATCACTTCAAAATCGTGACCTAGAAAATCTGTGTCGTCGTAAAATTAATTAGCAATAGAGTAATATGTGTTAGTAATATTATAGTAGAAGGTAAATAGTAAAGAATGGAGAGCAGTCTATTTAACCGGAGTGGGGTAACACGCCGCAGCCCTCAGCAGTCGCCAGCGCCCGCCCCCGCCCCCGCCATAGCTCCTCGCTCCCGGCAGGAAGATCCTCCCGTATCCACCGCCGAGATTCAGTCCTGGATGAACTCTATAAACCAATGTCTAGATGAAGTATGCTCTATTTCTTCTAAAGGGAAACTGAACACCGACCAAAAACTGAGAATCAGCAATTTGTGCAAAAAAATCGGTCACGGTACATCTCAACTGGCAGTGCAGTATCAGTCCTTGAAGCAAAAGACCATCCACGCCTATGACACCATAAATTCGCTTGACGAAAAGTGCGACTTATCGCAGCGGCTCCAAGACCTAAAAGAGCGCATTGAAGAGACCTTGAAACCTACCACGGGATCGACCTCCTTTGCGGATATGGTGAAAAAAGGGGCAAATGATTATGTACAAACTCCCAGAACAAGTGCTGTAGCCATCTACCCGACGCGCGACGGACAAATTGAGGACTAGTGAAGAGACTAAGGTGCTGGTTCAAAAAATTATTAACCCTGTCCAAATGCAGCTTCATGTCAGAGGTCTGAGAAAGACAAAAAATGGAGGCATCATTATCGGCACTGAAAATAAGGACGATGTTGAAAAACTTAAAAATTCTACTCAATTGAAGACCTCTGGCCTTACTGTGGATGAGACGCAGAAACGCAAGCCCAGAATTGTTATAATTGGAGTCCTAACATCTTTGCCAGAGAATGAAGTGTTTTCCTGCATTTATACGCAAAATTTAGCAGACAACATCGAAGGATCAACGCTAAAAAGTTTCTTGGCATCTATAAGACAAAGCCACAAATCGGGAAAAAAATGCTGAGACCTGCAATTACATTGTAGAAGTACCTGCACACATACGTAAGGCCATAATTACAAAAGATAGAGTGTTTGTGAACTGGTCTTCCTGTCCTGTGAGAGACTTCACACTTGTGACCAGGTGCTTCAAGTGCCAGCAATACGGCCATGCGGCCAATTTAGTTTTGTATCATTATCTTTATTGAACCTTCTAGTGGAATGAATGATTTTTTCTTTGGCAATGCATGTTGTTAATTCAACTAGGATTAACAGATTTGTATCTGCCGTGGTCACGGGGAGAGTCAATCTCCCCGTGTCCTCGGCAGATGCAACTTTGTCGAAACGTCGGGTGAAAAAACAAGTACGTTTGAGTGCGCGTTCAAGCCCCGTTTTTAGTCAATAATAAAATTTTATTTGTTTACTAAAGATTATTTATTGCTTTTTAGAATTATTTAAGCGAAGCACACTTTTGACGTCAATACTGTACATTAATCGACGCGCGACGCTGTTATTAGATTATATATATATATATATATAAGATCATACCGTTAATATGTCGTCTAAATTAATCATCTCATCATTCATTTTATGATTTTCATACGATTTATTCAGTCCATTTTCTCCCAAGTAAAACGGCTTTAGATTTGAAGTGGACAAATAATATATACCCGGTTTACTAAAGTCAGTATTCAAACCTAAGACATTAGTAACTACTGGTACTTTATCATAGCATTTTTTACTTCTGGCCTGCTGTACAGAGTCACACTGAATAGCTATGAAAGAATTTGGATTTCGCATCGCCTGAAACCAAACTTGTAAGGATCGCACATGACTACATTCTCTTCCACAAAATAACGTTTTGTTGTCGGCAAGTTGATGCTCCCCACCGTTGACATAAAAAGTGACATGACCCATAGGAATCGCAATACCATAAACGTCGATGTTGGTCGATATCACATCGACTCTGTCGGCATCTGATTCGTCTAGTCTGTGCTCGGGACCTGCTGTTCTAAAGCAGGGTCCAGCGGGGTCTAGCCCGGTGATTCTCGATAACTTCTGACCTGTGAGTGCCTTGTAAGACTTCCCTATAAATCCTGCAGTCTGACTTCCGAGACTCATTCCGATCAATTCGAATTTCTTTGGGTCGAACCCCGCATTCAGTGCGGTCAGGTAGGCCAACATTTCGGCCGCTCTTCTGCCAAGTTCACGGCTCATACGCGCAGCCCTAAAATCAATCATTTAAATTAATAATATTTAGGGCAAGTTTCACTTGTTTGTGTACAGTAACTTTCATATTTTTTTGACGAATTCACATAGTAGTGGTCCGCGGTGTGATGTAAAGCACAGCATTCATAATTATAGCCCGGTAGAATTAGATATTAAATTAACAAAGCGTGATGTAATTCTGCATTTTTGGTATGTTGTATTGGATCTGTTAGGGAATAAAACCGGACAAGTGCGAGTCGGACTCGCCCACCGAGGTTCCGTACGTAGAACATCAAACTTCAAGTCATTGAAAAGTAAAAACAAGCAAGGGCTACTATGAAAGTCTCCATCCGATACAAACGAACGACGTAGTGCTGTCAAAAAAGACATTACTAGTTTAGAATAAGGTTCAAAACTGGTAAGAATTCAACGAAACGTCAGTTAGTATTTTCGAAATTTCGATTTCATAGTTTAGATTACCTTCAGAACGTTGAAATATGCGTTCTTTTGCTAAATACCGCCGTATCTTTTTTTTTTACGTAAACTAAAAATTTGATTTTTTCACAGACAGACAGACAAACAGACAGACGGACAACAAAGTGATCTCATAAGGGTTCCGTTTTTCCTTTTGCGGTATGGAACCCTAAAAACATTTATTATCAGACCAATAGCCTAATAGTCTATATAAGCAAGCACTCTCACTGGCAGAAACGTAGCCATGTCATTCCGCCGCAGTGCAAATTGAGCCTATTTTTGTAGATATCCGACATAATTATGTCATGTATCAATGAAGTACGTTTACACAATTTCTTAGACATATAAAACTATCTTCATACTTCATTTTACAACGTCATTAGATTCGGGACAAGGCCACCACACATTCCCACCGATGTGTCTCCTGTGTAGCCAGGATCAACAACGGCGACATCAGTTTGACAATAAGCGATGAAGTTAATTGGCGTCCCGGGAAAGAAAACTACAACTGTCTTGGAACTCACAACGAACTTAATCAGAAAGAAGATAGTTGGAGTAGGAAGTATTGAAAGGACTTCCCTCCTTAACGTGAGAGACAGCAATTTGAAGCAAAAGGCATTATACCTTAGAGAGATTATCTATGCTCTATACTAATATTATAAAGAGGAAAGATTTGATAGTTAGTTTGTTTGTTTGCATTGAATAGGCTCCGAAACTACTGGACCGATTTCAAAAATTCTTTCACCAGTAGAAAGCTACATTATCGGGGAGTAACAGGCTATAGCTTTCCCGAAATTCAATGTGGTTCCCACGGGAACGGGTCCCGAACTTCACGCGGACGAAGTCGCGGGCAAAAAGCTAGTTTTATGATAAATTGACGCGGAGTGGTATACAGGGTCCCAGTGCTTACTGCAAAGCTATCATAGCAATCGTTACACAATCGTGAGAGTCTCAAACAGTCAAATGAGTACAGTAAGAAGGCGTTAACCATTAAAGGTACGGCGCAGGGCTCCAGAGTACGCCAGAGTAAGCCACAGTACGCAAGAATACGCATGTATACGCCACAGTACGCAAGAGTACGCAATAGTATGCCATAGTAAGCTAGCATACGCATGATTACGCATGAGTACGCAACAGTACGCCAGAGTACGCAAGAGTACGCACAATAAGCAATAATACGCATGAGTACGCCACAGCACAGTATGCAAGAGTACGCCAGAGTAATCAAGAGTACGCAAGACTATCCAAGAGTAATGAAATGAAATGAAATGAAATCGTTTATTTCAGCAATTAGACCTTCACAGGCACTTTTTCTTGTCATTTACAATTTGTATAAATGTATAAAGAAAATAAACTACGTTATATACTACCACCATTTCGGACACAAGCAAAATGGTCACCGGTAAAAGAAATGGCGAAAGAAACCCGGTTACGGCCTTTTTTGTCATTTAGCAATTTTTTTTTCTTTCACTCGTATGTTACAATGTATGAGTACATTTCTAAAAATAAATAAAATACAGATCCAGGTACATACAGAAATCAAGCACTAAACGCAGGAAGTCGATCCAAATAGCGCTATGGTCAAATCCTAAATATGTCGAATATGAAGATGTTAATAAAGCGAGCAGACCAGTCCTCCAAGATGACAACCATAACTGAGAGTCGGCCCGCCAGCCTCCATCACTGAGCTCACCATCAACAATAATATGAAAAATATTGGAGGGAACACAGCGACCCGACTCCCGATGCGACCGTAATCCCGGACGAGCCCATTCACAAAAACAACCCCGTCAAAAGGAATTAAAAGTAGTATAATGAAAATGCAGCACTATTTAGATGACACCACGACGTGTGTCCATTGGGATTATGAGAAAAATATGATAACGAACATTTATTATTTATGGAGTTTATCGAACATTGACTGGCTTGTAATGACAAGTTTAAGCATTTCATTTTCGCATGGGGGCCATGGAGACTTATCATTTAAATACTCATTGATAATGTAATAGGCTTTACTGATTAAGAATTTTTTAACATTTAATTTGAAGCTATTATTGGAGAGGTTTTTAATGTAATCCGGAATTTTATTAAACGTACGCAAGCCTTGAATAATAAAAGACTTTCCCGCTTTTCTCAGCCTAAATTTAGGAATAGCTAATTTATTCTTATTACGCGTATTAAAACTATGAACATCGCACACCTGGTTATAATCATGAATGTTTTTACGAACAAACATGATGCTGTCAAAAATGCACTGTGACGCCACCGTGAGGATATTGGTTTCTTTAAAAAACTCGCGTAGAGACTCCCGGTAACCAAGTTTATAAATAGAACGCACTGCACGTTTCTGCAGCACGAAAATTGTATCGATTTCCGCTGCTTTACCCCAGAGTAGAATGCCGTACGACAGCAAACTATGAAAATAACTAAAATAAACTAGTCGTGCCGTGTCGACATTGGTGAACAATCGAACTTTCCTAACAGCGAAAGCAGCCGCACTAAGTTTACCTGCTAGGGTTTTTATAAGATGATGCCATTGTAGTTTACTGTCAAGTACAATGCCCAGAAAAGTAGTAGTTTCAACCATTTCTAACTTTTCATCGTTAATAACGACTGATGACTGACTAATAGCTTGGGTTGCATTCGGGAGTGTAAAGGCTATGCATTTGGTTTTATTGGCGTTCAGTACCAGATTATTTACAGTAAACCATTGTAGTAGAAGAGACAGCGTCTTGTTAATATTATCGACATTAGAATTTTTTCTGTCTAAAATTAAGTGTCGTCTGCAAATAAAATAGTGTCGCATAAATTATGAGTTACATGGCAAGTCATTAATATAGACTAAAAAGAGAAAAGGGCCCAGAATTGAGTCCTGGGGAACGCCTATACTAGTAGGACAGTCTGCAGAGGTCGCTTCATTTACTCTCACTTTCTGAATTCTGGCGTTAAGGTAGGAGGACATGACACTGATTGAATAACTGTCTAAGCCATAGAATTTTAACTTCATAGCTAAGGTCTTGTGATCAACGCAGTCAAAAGCCTTGGAAAGATCGCAGAAAACACCAACAGCGTTCATGCTTTCCTCCCAAGCTTCCACGATAACTTTAAATAACATGGCATCTGCATCCGTTGTGGATTTACCATTAGTGAAATCATACTGACGCGGGTGAAGCAACCGATTATTTTAGTAGTTTTAGTAGTTCTTTACACCCAGGAGTTCTTTAGTACACCCAGGCAGGGTGGATGTAATAAACTTTCGCGCGGTGGCAATGACCTTCCACTACGTAATGACTCCCTTTCTCTTCCATTTTTAAACATGTATCTCTAAAAAAAAACTCTGTCTGTCTGTTACGCCTACACGACTAAACCGCAGAACCGATTTTGATGGATTTTGGTATAAACATAGATGGGATAGGACCTTGGAAAAGAAAAAAAACTAATCCTGAGCAGACGAAGTCGCGGACACCAGCTACCCACGCGGGCGAAGCCGCGTGTACAGCTAGTAACATAATAATATATAAAAATAACAGGAGCTCGATGGCGTCGTGTCACATTATTTTCCGAACACGCAAGTTAAGCAAAAACGACCCAAACCAGTGTTTGGATGGGTTTCGTTATCTCGAACTTCTCCGCTTCAGAGGGCACGTAAAGCCGCCGGTCTCGGCAGTTGTCGATGAATGAGAGTTGTTAAGCCAATGTTAGTAGCCTGCAGGGGCGGCTTGCAAATCGATCGATCGATGGCGATCTAATCCACTTAATACTTGAAGGGAGACCCGTATTCCTGCAGTGGGTTGATTAGAGGTTGATAAAGATGATGATATTAAAATAAGTACTTACGCCGGAAAATAAAATGCGTTAAATCGATTTATTTCCAATATCCAAACGTTATATCCCCACTTTTTATATTCTGTGACAAATTTCATTGAAGTCATGGACTTCGCGGAGCTGATAAGACCTCCAACGAACATTACCGTTGTCTTATTGTAATCCATAGTAGGGTCTCGTGCTAACTGCTTCATCTGATAATAGTTGTAAAATATTCTTTTTGTCTTCCCTGGCATCCATTTCACGCCTGCCACTGTTATGGTTAGGAGTTTCAAGCTCTCCGGAGTAATCAGTGCGGGTTTAAATAAGCCGTCGCCTGTAATTAAAGACACTATTATCTATCTATCTATATGAAATGCTTAGTCCTGACTGACTGACTGAGAATCAACGCACAGCCCAAACCGCTGATCGTGGAGACCTGAAACTTAGAGGGTGTAAAGGATTTACGGTGACCGCTTATCATCAGGCGGGTCGTAAGCTTGTTTGCCACCTCAGTGGTATAAAAATAATTTGTTTTAAGGAACTTACAATGTCGTGTGAAACTTCCAGGGTATCCCTCGAGAGTTCTATTCCAGTACATACCCAACACAACACTGCTTATAAAAATTGGAGCGCACAACCATACTTTGATTGACAACATTTTCACTGTTTACTAATTTTAAAAAAAACATCTGAATACTGCAAATCTTGTACTATATTCAACTTCCTACTCCTTTGCTATTTATATGACATTGCTTGCAGGTGTAAAATTAAAATTATTAAATATTAATAATCGTATTTTCTTCGTCGCGTCGTATTATAATAAAAAAATATTTTGCATAGTATTTTTATATACTAGTGAAGAATCTGAGGCGTACAATATGGAAGTAATAATTTTTGAGATTTAGCTGTTGTTTATATACGTCTAGATTACATTTTTCAAATGGCCAAATCTTAAACTAAGTTTTAGGCGATGATCGTGTAGGTTATGCACGTAGGTTTAATGAAAAAGTTTTTTTTTTAATTTTACTAAGTATTATTTTTGTGAAATGTTGGAGTGGGAAGTTAGGTAGGTACAGTCGCCTCGAGGATAGCAGGACCATCTTTAGGATGATTTTTGGTTGCAACATCCAACATCCTAGTGGACACATGTGGCTCTAATAAACAAAAACCCTGTTTGGTAACAAAGAAAAGGACGGAGCTGACAAAAGATCCGCTTCCAAGATGTGCAAGCGATTTTTTTCTAAAATGGTCTTCCTATCTTCGAGGCCACCGTACATGACACGTGTTAAAAAAAATACATTTATTTTACAATACGGCAAAATGACCTCCAAATTAATTATTCACCAAACTACGGAAAAATGTTCGTTTAAAAAAATTAAAAAAATAAAGTTAAAAAATACTAAGCATGCCTAATAGATAAGAACATAAATATTATTTATATAATAGTAATACATTACGATTGTGCTTAAATAAATTATAATTAGGTATTGTCATTGAATCTTGGCCCTCAAATTTGCAACATCCGACAAAGATACTAGTGTTTAGTAGTAGGTACTCACTATATTGTCATATCATAATGTAGGTACCTACCACTTAGAGGCAAATAATAGAACACTGTTCGACGTCATCGTCAATCAATCACCGCACGCCATTCGGGAGGAAAAATTATATGAAATCTATTACTGCCCTCCGTAGGAGGGAAGAAAAGGATTTCATATATTTTGTCTAAAGTCCTATCTATTTTCGCCTCTCCGTCCTTTCCTTGCAGGTGCTATGTAAACCTCGGGAATAAAGTACGATTTCCACCTCGGGAGTATTGCTCAAACGACTACCTCGTCGGAAAATGGCCACTTTACGCCCTTGGTGCACAATGTACTATTAAATGTTTATTTAGTTAGTACGTTAGTTCCAGTAGAAATAAGACCTTAGTCAACTCACCGAAATCAGACACTAGAGGATTTGAAAAGGAGCTTCTATAGCTTGAAAAAGGAGCTACTTAATCAGAACTGCGACCGATTTAGATTGGAGTATGTTTGCGGTTCTTCAAAATTAAAAAGTATGAGCAATTGAAAGAAAAACTTTTGTCAAAAATTTCAAAAACTACTAACAATAACGCTTAGTTAAAAAAACTATGGAGCAATAGTACAAATTGTTAGAAAAACTTCCTTATTTTCTAGGCTATGTAAAAAGGTATAATAGTTATTTTCACTTCTCATGCTCAGAAAATGCTTATTTGCGCAGGTTAAAGGCTGCACAAAATCGAATTTTGTGCACAAGGGCAAAAACGTACCTACTCATAAATGTATCTATATTAAGGTAAAGGAAATGAGCCATACAGCCAAACACAATAAAAAGTTCAGAGATAGAGTTTGTTATTTTATAATATTTACTTTAATTTATTTGCCTTATGTGTTTTTTAAGTCATAAAAGATATTTAAATTTAAATTAAAGTACGGTAGGTTATTTAATTAATTTAAGAAAATTATTTTATTACAAAATTAATTTAATAGTAGGCTGTATAGGTCTGCAGCCCAAGCCAAATTTCAATGTCGTAAGATTTAAAAAAAAAGCGGCGGGAAACAGGTCTTGTTTTTCGTGCGTTTATTAATTTATTTCCTCGCAATCGAAGTGAAAAGCAGAGTTTATAACTCGTCCACAAAACCATTTTATCCTCGACATTACTATCAGCCAAAAATTTGCTAAAAGTCTCGGATAGAAATAATTCGTTTTGTGCACTTGTTGTAAAATCTACTATTTACAGTTACCTAAATCCTAACTTAATACGTGTTTAAGTCGGCGCAGATAGAGAATACTATACAAGCTGTTTTTTTAGTCAGTTGCAATATTTAAATAGAAAATCGTTAGAGGCGTAAACTATGGTTAGGCACCACAGAATATAGACAAGCGAAAGAAGCCCTCCCTGAAGTGTATGCTCGCCTCGCTAGGTCCTTAATTAACTTAAGTAAACATAAACTAAGATTAATAACCAGCGCTGTGACAGGTCATGGCAGCTTTAACAAACATCTTTTCACCATAGGTGTTACAGACAGTCCCGTGTGCAGAGCATGCATGTTGACAGAAGAAACTGCGGCACACGTCCTGCTGGAATGCAGTGAGGTGTCAGCATACCGGGCAACCCACCTAGGAACACCAAGCAGTCTCCGAGAAGTTCTCAGCGACGTCAAGTCCCTGGCCGGCTTCCTGGAGGAATTAGGATGGCTGGAGTAATCCAGCTCCCACTCTTCGCACGCACAAAGGGCATATAGGCTGCCTAATTGCGGAGAAGGCCCGCAAGACAACAAGTAAGTAAGTAACAAGTAGAGGCGTAAATGATTCGTCGGTTCTATTTTAAAGGCCGTAAAACAGATTCCTGTATATTTTTTTTTTTACTTACACAGATTGAAAGGTTTTTGAATAATCCTTTGTATGATATATGAGCAATAATCCAGTAACTTTGTCGCCTGAAAGTATGGGGTAGTATGCGTCAAACCCGGTCAAATCTGATTTTACTGGTTTATGATGTTGGCCTAATGAATAATCCAAGTTTGTGACCTCGAGCGCCGAACGGAACTTTGTCAAAAATCAAGAAACCGAAAACGCGAAAAAATCGTTTTTCTTTTCAAATTTTGGCGAATTAACCCTAAAGGACTAGTTTTTGAAAAAACTTTTTTTGGACGTTTTAAAGTAGACTAAATTTGCTATAATATGATACTTAAACTGTCTCTGTAGACGCAATAGTTTCCGAGATTAAGCCTTTAAAAAAATTCGGACGTTGAAAAGCAAGCTGCGATTTTTCTTGACACCAACTCTACACCGACGAGATAGCAGTAGCAGGAGAACGAGTCATAACTGCTCGGAGGCAACCCCAATACCCATAACCTAGACGAGCTGAGGTACCAACTATTGGCAAGGGCTGCGACGAAAACCAGCTTCAATCTAGCCAGGTTCCCATCCTACATCATAGTTCACACTTTTCATTTTCTTTTTTAACATCCCATTTCATAAGCTAATTTGACTTTTTTGTCATTTAATCAACCGACAATATCAATTATAAAGTAAGCTACATACAGTTATGATAAGAATAAAATAAAAAACTAACCGATTGATTCATTAAAAAAAAGTTATAGTAAGTACTTCAAGTTCAGGAAGGAAGAAAGTTTGGTGAAAAGTTAAAAAAATCATTTTAAAAAAAACTATGGGTCCTGAGTCAAAATTTTTTAGCTCAGCAAGTAGCAGACCATCTGACCTTTCTGTCATTATCCCATGTTCAATCCTCTACCAAACACCCTGTATTTAGAGCACCTGTAATAAAAGAAAAAGTTGTGATTCTAAAATAGCCCGTATTTCAGAATCACAACTTTTTTTACGTCAGGCGTCTCAAAACGAAGGTACCTAATTAAACTTGCTACAACTTCACTTTCCATTAATTTCCCCTGAGATACCTCATTATACCTGATGATTTCGAAAATTAGACATTTCCAATTTTTCAACATTTTTTGGAAAATTGTAATTATTAGGAACCCTGTATCATATGAACTATTAGACCTAGACAACTGAGTTAGGCCTCAAACTGTCAGGAATTTCATACACTTTAAAAAAGTAGAAGTGACCTGTGTTGTCAGAGCCTTCCAATGTCGGTTTTTTGGCACAAAACCAAAAAAAAGGGGAAAAAATGATGGTTTTTAGATTTTTGACAAAGTTCCGTTCGGCGCTCGAGGTCACAAACTTGTGTAGAAGTACAGTACATGAGCTTAGATTAATAACTTACTAGATGGAGTGTCTTCATACAAGTGCTCTGTCAAAAATGAATCTCTAAACGCTCGATGACATGTCGGTGACATGCACTTGACACTTGCGTAATGTTGCCAATGGAGTTTCCAAAAAGCGGGGAAATAAATAGTTTGTTTAAATTTCTCAACTTTCAAGTAACAAAATTTTAGGTATACCTATGATATCGTAAATTCACAAGGACTTTCATTAGAGAACGTGTCACATACCTACGTAAATATCAGTAGCAGCAGCAACTGTTTTAAAATTAATCAGTCGAAGCAATAAAAATAGTTAAAATGGGAAACTATTTTCACAATCGGGCAACACCGAGTATTAAAATAATACGCTGAAATCGTATTGTTTCTTTTTCATAATTAACCACAAAATACTATAAAATATTTAAAACTTTCCTGTGACAAGTGATATTATTACATTTCTTTTGTTTTTCAGACGTGTCGTGACGTGACACGATTTAATAGCACAAACCGCCATATTTAATATATATTTTTCCGGGAGACACGTTTGGCGCACTTTGACAACTACGAAGCGGTTCGGCAAAGTTTGGCGTTTGGTTCCATTTCAGGCACCAGTTGAGGTGTATCAAAACGGGTGCAGGGACACTCCTTCTATAAGTTATTATTCTAAGCACATGAGTAAATAAATTGAGTCATGTGATAGAAGTGTAGATTAGTGTAGATAAACCAACACCATTTCGGAAACAAAGCAAAATGACCACACTGCTATAAAAGAAATGGCGAAAGAAAACCGGTTTCGGCCTTTTTGACCATTAGATAGATAGATGTCATGCGCATGGCAAACACAATGTCATAGTCTTCCTCGGCAGTCATGAAAAAGCATCTTCTTCTTTCTTAAGGGGCCTACGTCGTAAATTAATTGCGGCCGACTGAGCCCGCCCCGCCCGTGCGACGCATATATCAATCCCTGCTTCGAGAGACAGAGATGGGACACCGTGAACCCGGCGAATTTTTAACACCGTAAGCGCCAAAACACATTTAGGCTTATTTAAAATTCATTAATTGAGTTATTTAATATTTGTTTTTACAATATCTAGAAAACATTAATGTCTTTCTATATAAGAAGTTTAAAATTTCTATTATTTACCGTTTAGAAGTTACAAGAGTTCTGAAAAAAAAACAGAGGTTACTTCGGATTTTTTTTCTATCAAGGAAATGTGTCACTATCGTGTTTTGGCTCTTTCCAAAATTTCGATTATATGATGAATTAAACATATCCCCAAAAATCTAAGTCAAAATTTTAGTAGTTTAGAAGATATTTGGTTTAGGACCCTTCTATTTTTCACATAGCCCCTTAAATAAGAGTGTTGCTATCCTTGTCACTAACTGTAAACCAAGGAAGGACAACAACACCTTTGGTCCTGTCAAAATTAGTCTAGTTATATTATGTACAACAGAATTAGCACCACTGTCGAGTATTTCAAATGAACACTTTTTAACGAAAAAAACACTTTAAAAAGGCAACGTTGTACGGTGAGGATCCGAGGTCGCCATCTTGACGACCTTCGTTGACAAGGCGGCGATCTCGAATCCTCCCCGCGGCTTCGCTCGCGTTAATTTTATGACATAGACTTGAGGCGCCATCTGTTGGCCGATAGCACCATACAGCGCCCTCTATAGTAGATAAAATATTTTCCCATTGGAATGACATTCTTTGACGGGATAAAAAGTAGCCTATCTTGGGCTCTGTACCCCTGACAATTTTCATAATGATCGGCTGATTAGTCAAGCCGTGAAGAAATAACAAACAAACAAACTCACTTTCTCATTTATAATATTAGTATGATAATAAAATGAAACGCACAATGGGATACACAAAAATTATAATAATTTATTTCAACGAAAAACATAGCTGGTAGCTTTTATTGAAATAAGTAGTATATTATAATATCTATGAAATAAGTAAGCACATTAATTTTGACGGGCCTGGTGGTTGAGTGTCTATCACTTTATGACGAGGGCCGCGGGTTCGAATCCTCGTCAAGACAAATATTTGTGTGCATAAACAACACTCTATGTATGATAATATTTAATTACAAAAAAAAGTATTTATGTATATTTATCAGCAATCTAGTACCCCAGCCATAGTACAAGCTTAGTTGTTTAGTTTGGGACTAGATGGCGCTGTGTGATTTGTCCAAGAATATTTATTTATTTATTATCGAGTCTCGCCCCGTGTCTCGAGCAGATAGTACGTGCGCGCAGTTATATGCCGAAAAATGGCATCGAATACAGTGAAATGTGTAAATTACAATGTAGTGATAAATGAGCTTCTGGCCTTCTTAGTGAACGTCATGGATTACATGGATGAGAAGGGTACCGTGAAACATGCCAACTTTGCCAACTTTTTTCACATAAATAGATATTAAGAAGGATATTTCTATGACGGACGACGTAAGTATATTCTTTCATCAGTCCGACTGTAAGATGATGCGCATGTGTTAGTATAGTTAAATTTACAATTATTCAAGATTTAAATCACTATTTGTTCGATTTTGTTGGCGGGCAAAGTTTTCTGAACTTTTAGCCAACTTTATCCACATTGATTTTTAGCGCAAATATGGCCCTTATGCCGATGACATAAACACCAGTACAAGAACTTTGGCAAAGATAACGTTCAGTTTAGAAATGAAAGTGATATTATGAAAAGTTCCTTAAGAAAATGCCAGGGCAATGTTACCCCGCCATTTTTAGTCTTTTTCATACAATCCACATTTCGACTTTTAAAAGTACTAGGGTTGGCACATGGTAAGAAGGATTCGGATTTTTTGATAATAAAAAGGAAAACAAAGAACTATGCTTATTATTATTTAATCATTTTCAAATACTTTTTTTTACAACTAATAGAGATCAGTCATGTCATGTCTATCTTTTATTCTAAATATTAACACATACACTTTTAACCAAATTTGTTTTTGAGCATCTCGTAAAGAAATTTGGCCTGATGTTACTAATTCGCATGCAAGTTTTAACATTTCTCCGGTATAATTTTTATATGCCCTGGAAATCGATAAAAATGTGATTTAACGTTATGGAAAATTATTAAACGTTTGCAATTGGAGACATTTTCTGAGCTAATTAAATTGTGATGTTACATGTTTAAATTTAAATAAGCCATAAATAAAAAAATAATTAATTTCGTAAATCGTAATGTGTTAACCCTAAAACTTTTTTGATGGCGGGCAATGTTGTAAATCGTAGGTCGAAACATTACTACATAACTTTGGACATCAATTTAACTTTGGTCTCAAAGGCTTGTAAGAAATGATACTAATATTAATAACTCAATAAATAATTATCTATTACATGTTATGAAGTAAATTTACCTGTGTTTTCGCCATCTCGCAGAATTGAAGTTACAATTTGCACTAAAATGTGCACGTAAAATTATGCACCATATCCAACGACTTCTGACAAGTTACTAAGCAAGGTTAGCAATAACCACGATAGTCAGTGTTGACATACATTTAACCTATTTTCTACCCAAGTAAATCAATGTGGCTATTACATTAAGATATTTTTGTACTCAACATGCTTACAAATTGTGTTGCGGGCAAAGTTTTCCTTGTTGGCAATTTTGGCATATTTCACGGTATACACCAGCTGTGTACAACCTCCTTCTCTGAGGACGATATTGTCAAGGCAAAATCGTTGCTTTTTGAATCGGTGCCCAATGCTAAGAAAATGCCACTGCGTCGCAAAGAAGGAAAGAAGATGTATAGAGACTTAAACGACATCATAGCTTTAATGAAAAGCGCGGATCCAGAGTTGTTCCCGATATTTGTCGCAAGGGATCTGCATAGGCTCCCACCGATAACTAGGATCATGTCGACGTGACTTGTCTGCTAAAAGATATTTTAATGTTGAAAAACCAGACGAATACGATGGAAGAAAATATGAAAAATATGATTACTGCAGACAGGTTTAATATGCTACAACAAGAAGTATTGCATATGAAATGAAATGAAATCGTTTATTTCAGAAATTAGACCTTCACAGGCATTTTTTCTTGTCATTTACAACTTGTTTAAATTAAAAAAATAAACTATGTTATTTACTACCACCATTTCGGACACAAGCAAAATGGCAACCGGTAAAAAGAAATGGCGAAAGAAAACCGGTTACGGCCTTTTTTGTCATTTTGTACTTTTTTTTTTCCTTTTTTTCCACTCATTAGTTACAATGTAGGTATAAGTACATTAAGAGTGAGCAGACCAGTCCCCCCAGGCATATGAAACATGCATCCTTCATTGACAATGTTTCTACGTCAAATAGCATAAGCAGAAGACTGTAAAGCTCGACGTGCACCTGACTGTACAAGAATAAAATTACCTATAAGTACTGTTTATTTCTTAAGTATCCCTTTTCATCACATCGGTGATCCTGTCAAAATATTATACATTATTAGATCACGCCGTTAATATATCGTCCGAATTAATAATTTTCTCCATACTCGTTAATATATCTATATTTTTTTTTAATCCCTTTTCTCCCATGTAAAACGGTGTATGCTCTGAAGTAACCAAATAAAATATACCCGGCTTACTAAAGTCGGCATTCAAACCTGCGACATTAGTGACCATTGGCACATTGTTATGGCACTCATTATCTCTGGCCTGCTGTACAGAATTACATTTTACAGCTATGAAAGATTCGGTGTATTGTAACATTAAAATCCAAAGTTCTATACTTCGGAAATGACCACATTCTGGATTGCAATAATGAATCTCCGCACCGTTTACATAAATATTGATATGACCAACAGGTGCCGTTAAACCAAACCCATTCAAGTTAGTTAATATCACGTCGACTCTGTCGGCATCTGATTCGTCTAGTCTGCCCTCTGAACCTACGTTTCTGAAGCAAGGTCCTTGAGGGTCTAGCCCTGTGAGTCTATATAGCTTTTGTCCTGTTAATTCCTTGTAATATTTTGCTATGAAACTTATAGTTTGACCTCCAAAGCCCAATCCGACCATTTCGAATTTCTTTGGGTCGAAACCGGTGTTTTCTGCGGTCACGTTGGCTAACATTTCAGCCGCTCTTGTACTAGCCACACGCATCACACGCACGGCTCTGAAATCAAATATTTTAGTTTTTAATTAAAAATACTATAAATACTAAATCTTAAATACAAAATATGATAAGTAAATTTTTATATTATTATAGATTATTTTAAATTTTTATTATAATTTAATTTTTTATTTTTCATACGAATTTTATTTTTATTTTTGTTTATTTCAATATTTTACATATTCCTTTTTTTCTTATTAATTGAAAAGTTCAGTTCGGGTGTACTAACACCCTTTTCTGAGACACCGGACTGTTGCGGGAGCGTAGGGCTCTCACCGCCAAAAATTTACAGTGTCTGCCTAGGGGCGCCCCAGAGGGGGGCTCGAACCTCGGCCTATGGCGACACTGGGGGAAGGCGAACGGATTGGAGAGAAGCGGCCGGGCACGTGCCGGTACCGCGAAAACCGAGTCCCTACAGGAAGGTGGCGCGACGCGCGGCCCCGCCGGCGGGGCCGATATGACGGACGTGTGTGTCTAGTTTGTGTCGCGGAATCTAATTGTTTATACGCCTCGATGGCGACTGTAATGGAGTCGTCCGGGTCGTTGAGGACGTGCCGCGGACGACGTTTGGACCTGCTGGTGCCAGCCGGAGCGGAATAATCCCCTGCGGCTTTCACCAACGGATTTGGGTGATGATTGAGCGAGTCGAAGAATTTGACAGAGCATGGCTTTAGGTGGTGCGAGATGGTCGGCACACCTAAGTCAATGTGGAGGTTTTTGTTCCTAACGAACCAAAGCCAACCGATGGCTTTGCGCAAAAACCTATTCTGAATGGTTTGCAGCCTGTGGATATGAGAGGGCGCGGCGTGAGCGAAAACTGCACTTGCGTATGTCATTATCGGCCTAATGCACGTTGTGTAAACTCTCACCTTATTTCTAAGAGAGAGTTTACTGCGCCCATTAAGCAGACAATGTAAGCGGCCTAGCGCGAAAGCAGCGCGGTCGCGGACAATCTTTATATGATGTTCGAAGGTGAGTCCCCTATCGTGTGACACCTAAATAACGGACTTTCTTTTCCCAAGGGATCGGTTGTCCGAACATCTTGACTTTAGTGGAGGGATTTGGCGTAGTACCTCTGGAGAAGAGGATAGCGGCGCTTTTATCTGGATTAACTTCTATGCGCCATTTCCTAAACCAGTCGCCAAGGGAGTTGGCGGCGGCTTGGAGGGACTATACTATGGCAGGTGTACAGTGCAAAAATGAGATAAGTAACCATTTTTGCACTTACCTACTGTGCAAAAATGGTTACTTATTTCATTTTTGCACTGTACTAGAAGCCGAACAATAGATGGCTGTATCATCTGCGGAAAGGGCAGTATGAGTCACAAGTGGGTCTAAATTGAGGGAAGTCGCTTGTGTAAAGCGTGTATAGGAGGGGGGAAGGGGACTTACCACTACACTGTAACACCTTTTTATAATACCTGCATTTTTGTATAAATAAATGATTTGATTTAAGTTAGTGGACAGATGACCTCAATAAAGCGGATGAAAGCGGATGTATAAGTAAAGCGGAGGATCGATTTGGTGGAAAGCATTAGGAAAAGCCTATATCCAGCAGTGGGTAGACACAGGCTGATGATGCTAATGATAATACAGAAGAAACTCCTTAGACGATTCATTGTGATAGCGAAAAAACCATTTTTATTTTTTTAAAAAACAAACCGACTTGAAAAATGAATTTAAATAAAATATTTTATTTCATGTGCTAGGTACCTACTGTTCTAATTGAAGTCGGTGCCACGCGGACGTGATCATCCGTTCGACGTACACGGCCTTCCACTCATGCATGTGGCCTAGGTAATATTTGGTTTGGTTGGCACCGACTTCAATTAGAACAGTAGGTACCTAGCACATGAAATAAAATATTATTTAAATTCATTTTTGAAATCGGTTTGTTTTTTTTTTTGAATAAAAACTGTTTATTTAATACTTTTTAATGCATTTTATATAGCGGTTTTTTAGAAGTATCATATAATAGGTAGACTCTGGTATGTCTGTATAAGTACCTATCCATAACTTGGAAAAAAATGGAAAGAGAACACAAAAAAATAGATTTTTGTCTGTCTGTTTGTTTGTACACATCACTTTTTAGCTCCTTTTCAAATACTATGTCATGCAAGATAGTATGAAACTTTGCCGTTTTTGAAGTTATTCGAACGAAATTCAGCATGAAGGTTTTTTATTGAAAGGCATGAAACACGAGTAAAATATTTTTCCCAAAAATCATCCATTAAATACAAAGGTAAAACGGGGATGCAAAGTTAGTATGAAACTTTCCGAGTCTAATCTTAATCTTAATATATAAAAGAGAAAATCACTGACTGATTCATCACGAAATCTCCAGGCGTAGATGGTCACTAAGAAAGGATTTTTTTAAATTCCTACGGGAAAGGGAGTAATAGGACTGTAAGTGTTCGCAGGCGCTCAACCTAGAAAGCTGAAATTTTATATAAAGGTTCCCTTTATGATGTTGACAAGGATAAAGATAGGGTTTTACGAAATTCCCACGGGAAAGGGAGTAATAGCACTGTAGGTGTATTATCGCAGGCGCCCAACCTAGAAAGCTGAAATTTTATATAGAGGTTCTCTCTATGATGTTGACAAGGATAAAGATGGGGTTTTATAGAATTCTCACGGGAAAGGGAGTGATAGGACTGTAAGTGTATTATCGCAGGCGCTCGACATAGAAAGCAGAAATTTTGTATAGAGGTTTCCTATAAGTCGTTTTTTTTTTATTTCCCACGGGAAAGAGAAAATTAGGACTGCACGTGTATTATCGCGGGCGCTCAACCTAGAACGCCTTTATAAAGTAGACAAGATAAAAGACGTTATTTTTAAAATTCCCACAGGATTCGGAATAATAAGACTACACGTGTATTATCGGGAGCGCTCAACCTAGAAAGCTGAATTTTTTTCCTGTATGATGTTGACAAGGATAAAGTTTTTATTTTATTTCCACGGGCACGAACTTATTGGCATTTTCGCTTGACCACGCGGGCGGAGCCGCGGGTAACAGCTATTAAAATAATAAAACAACAGGATTTTGTACACAGTAGGTAGCCAATATTAACAGCGGCGAGCAAAATTTGCTGTCTATTTAATAGACAATGAGCAATGAAGAACACTGACGTCTCGGGGAAAACTACAGTAATAGGAGACTGTTAAATCCGTCTATACTACTTAATTAGTCACAAGTCCAATTCCACGCGGGCGAAGCCGCGGGCACAGCTATATAATTATAAGCTATTCGTTATAACATTGATACGAGTTGTGACTATTTGTAACATTATAACTTGCGAAGGTCTACTCTCTGAATAAACGATTTCACTTTCGTAATACGCTATAGGTACTGCAATTCATGATGTGAAGCAACCTCTTCCTCTTCGGTGCTAACAGCTGGTGCTTGAGTGTCAACTTTATGGTATAGTGACCCTCCTAATAAAGTCACCCAACAGTCACTTATTTACGCGTGTTCCCATCATGATAATCTACGGTCTAATATATACCTACAATATTTAAAGAATTATCCTCTTACTCCTATCCGTTTAGGACTTGTACCTTCCATCATCACCTCACCAACATGGGATGATTACTTCCAGACGTAAAAACATGAATAGCTTACGAAAACATAAGTAACGCATTGTACGTCAGATACCTATAAAATCTGAGGGTTGTTCTCGATTTACCTGGGATCCCATGATCAGATCCTGACTTGGTGACATTGGGACTAACTTGGGAGTATGCACTTTTGAATAAAAAAAGAATTTTGAAAATCGGTCCAGAATTGGCGGAGTAATCGGCGGACATACAAAAAAAATATTTATACAATGAAACATAGAACCTCCTCCTTGTTTGAAGTCGGTAAAAAAAATTATTTTTAAACGATCGCTGGAATGGATGGCCGAGGAGAGCTTACATGTATCTAGCGAAGGATAAGGCAGGCGTCGAGTCTTATAAAGAGCTCATGGAAATGGAGGCTGCTACGCCGACAAGAGTCGGGCACTTTAAAAATCAACATAGTGCATGAGATAGCTATGATGAGGTATTATTGGAAATTATGATACTACATATTATATATATCGATGGAAATTATAGAAGTGTTGGTACTTACGTTGAAAATGCAAATGGGGTAAATTGACTAAAGTCTAGGAACCAAACGTTGTACCCTAACTTTCGATATTGTGCGATAATTTGTTTGGTGGATTCGGTCAATTTATATTTCAAAATATGGAATTCCAGATCTCCAGCATACATTACAGTCTTCCTACTGTAGTCCATTGTGGGATCCCTCGCCAGCTTCTTCGTCTGGTAATAATTGTATACTATACTCTTCGATGTTTCCGTTCTTTTCGCACCTGTCACAGTGATGGTTAGCTTTTTTAGGGACTTCGGTGTGATCACCGCCGGTTTTCGGGAGCCGGGGCCTGCAGGGGAATCGTGATTGGTTATTATTACGAGGTACAGTCAGCCAATGAAAGATCTGAAGGCAGTAAATGTAACTCAAGTTTTCTAAACATTGCGTCAAGGAATTTACTCGAATTTTTATTTTTCAATAGTATTCATATTTTTACTGACTTCGTACTGTCGACGCACGAACAACGACCAATTCTTTTAACTATGTTATAGTAGAAGACGGTAGCGCGATGATTGTGCACTTTGGTATAGAAGCATGAAATTTCTACCATGGATAGAGTGTCTCACAATGATCGTTTTAAGATGTGGAGGGAAGTCAGATTCTTCCTCTGTGAGTGGGGGGAGGGGGGCAAAGGGGGTGAATTCCACGTCTTGATGATTATTTTTTTACTGATCCGTTAATGTTACTAGGGCTTGTATGGTGTCGTTTTCATATAAACCGAATACAAGGAATTCATTTTTAACAATAAAAATGTATAATCCCATACAAAAAAATTAAAAATACTGGCAAAAAGTAAAAAGTTCCGCTACGTTTTTTTTGTAAGCACGTTATTTTTACTTTCAAATCTTTATTATTATGATATTAAAAAAATACTGTGTTATAGCTTATTTAATGTAGTTTACAAATATATATAATTGTAGTATACTTGTCATACAAAAACTATTTAAAAAAAAAGAAGAACGTGCAAATTCCAGAATATGCGCGTGTTAAAAACTCCCCAACTATATCTGACAGTGTACCTAAGTGTATGTATGTATAGCGTGTTGATACTGTTGCTAGTCGCTTACAGCTTGTTTATTACAATTATATTATGGGTAATTAAGTTATCAATCCCATGAATCAACAGTTTATTAGTTCTATTACGGCTGTTGATGGATGACAGTCGTCAAGCCAAGTCGGTGGCCTTAGGGCGTTCTGAAAACACCGGCATCTGCCAATCCGCATTGGAGCAGCGTGGCAGAGTACACTCTAATCACCTTTGATTGAAAGGAGACCCGTATCCCAGCAGTGGGATGATTACGGGTTGATATGTTGAGGTACTATCAAGGGGAGTAAATATCAAGAAAGTAAATTAAACAAAATACTTAGTAAATTGTATATTTTTAGTAAACAATCCATTTTTAACATAAACTACTCTATATACTACTACCATTTCGGACACAAAGCAAAATGACCACCGGTAAAAGAAATGGCGAAAGAAAACCGGTTACGGCCCTTTTTTAATAGAACTTTCACAAATACATCGAAAATTATACCAGCACATTATTACAATATTACGACCATAATAGATAAAGAAACAAGTTTAGTACTTAACTTAATCTGCTTGTTGCTAGGTGGTAGGAATACGTGCCAACAACGCGACTGACAGCTTATTTGACTATTTTAACTTTTACTTTGTTAAGTACCAGAGAATAAGTGTCAGTTTAGAACTTCGTTAACTTCAGTGCGAGCCAGGCTTATTGGCGAGTCAACTCGTGTCGCCTTCGGGGGTAGAACTGTGTCTCGTCCGCCCATTCTACCGCTTATAAAAACTCTTTTCCCACCTCGCAACAGGCCATAAAAATCAACTACCAATGACAATTGAGCAAACGTATAACTTGTTATTATTCAAAATATAGAAACATTACAACAGTTTAAGTATATTTTTTACATAAAATATAATGCAGAGTAACCTAGGAATTACATAAACATTAGAATAATCTAATTAAATCACAGTTTTTGATGAATAACGTCTAGCCAATAGCAATCAAGATCTGAAATCTAACTGTTAATCATATAAATTTGGCAAGTAATGAACTTTATTAACTTTAAAACAATCGTATTATTATGAAAACATAATATTAACTTATTTAATAAAAGTAAATATGAAAATAACTCAAATATTTGATCAGCGTCGTTTTTAAGCCAATCACGACAGACTTTGCTTTTGACAACACAACTTATAAAGTTAATCTATAAAATTTGAGAAGATACAACTTTCTAATTAACATATTATAGTAAATAATAAAACAACATGATTTATTAATACAATAAATCATGGTAATCATAACATAATATTTGGTGAACCAATTCTATCTAGCTAATCACACGACCTTCGGATTTCCGGTTTTTCAAAAGTCATAATTATTAATATGAAATCACTACAGTTTTTAATTCTGTTATTACATGAATTTCTAATAATTCATAAAATTATTTTTAATCAATATATCACTATATATAACACGCGCGGTGATTCGGTGAGATGTAGGTACGCGTAGCGACAAATTTTCATAATGTACTATGGTCATTTGTTATAAATATTTATAGCAATGCTACTAGCCATTATGCGACGTAGTTTTAATGTAATCAAATGTAAGAAATGCGTTTTTATTGCTTCCACGGAAAAAAACATTTAATAATTTTGACTTAGAAAAGGTTACTAATAAAACATCAGAAATAAAAGTAAAATGACGTTTAACCAGCAGTCACCAGTACAAAAGCAAAGTGCTGTACATTTGAGTGCAGCTTTGTTACATTTGCATCTTCCAGTACACCCTTTTTTAACGCTGCACTGCACGTAATTAACATAGTGATAGTGGGGATAGTGTTGTCCAGACTGGCTGCCATTCGTTCGAATTTTTAATCCAACCCCAGTTAGATGGTTCAGGAATATCTGGAACTTTTGTTAAAGATTGCATCCAAATGTAAGCCTGATAAGAAGCGCGTTTTATATATTGCTAGAGTGCCTTTTTTGTGGGGGGGTATGTTCTCTATGGCTCGGGATTTTTGGGTAAAGAGTTTTTTTTTCTGGCTTCATTTATAGTCAGCATTTCACTAATGCGGTCATACATTAAAACCACAAATCTGCAATGAGTCGTCGCTTATTTGTTGTGGCATTGTTGTCATTTCTTCAAAGGCGCTGTTTACTTCTGGAAAAGATTGCCATGTTTCCCATGCTGTTTTTTCCCTATAACAACAAAAGTGAACTCCGTATCACACCCTGTGAACGCATGAAAGACGGGAACGTACTCACATTGTGACAAACTCATTGACGCTACCAGGTCGTGTAGCGGAAACTTGAGCCAACACCAAATGCAACCTGTAGTTCAGATAAATATATCTTTCTGAAGAATGCCACAGCCAGTACTAATACATCTGTGTCTACGGTGCGTATTGTCACTCTGCTAAATCCTTTCTTTACTGCACCAGCTAAATGCAAAAACATTCGGGTGTCAGCTTCATCGTGAAAACATGGGGCTATGTCACGTATATCTGAGATATTGATAGAACAGAGAACTTCGATTCAATGTGTCGCGTATATTTCTTTTTCTCCTGCCTGTAAAGAACAAGTTGTTGTGATAAAAATAAAAACAATTCGGTCTTGTTCTCATTCACTGAAAGGAAACTCTTCCAGTTCTTAGGCATCGCATGCGTGGGAAGCCACTCTTTTCCTTGTGCCTTTTTCTCGTAAAGCAGCTTTAAAGCTCAACTCAAACAACTTGCGCCGATAGCTAGATAGATAGATGTTTTCACGATGAAGCTGACTGAATGTTTTTACATTTAGCTGATGCAGTAAAGAAAGGATTTAGCAGAGTGACAATACGCACCGTCTGTAGACACAGATGTATTAGTACTGGCTGTGGCATTTTTCAGAATGTATCTTTATCTGAACTATGGGTTGCATTTGGCGTTGCCCCCAGTTTCCGCAAGACCTGGTAGCGTCAATGAGTTTGTCACAATGTGAGTACGTTCCCGTCTTTCATGCGTTCACAGGGTGTGATACGGAGTTCACTTTTGTTGTAATAGGGAAAAAACAGCATGGGAAACATGGCGATCTTTTCCAGAAGTAAACAGCGCCTTTGAAGAAATGACAACAATGCCACAACAAATAAGCGACGACTCATTGCAGATTTGTGGTTTTAATGTATGACCGCATTAGTGAAATGCTGACTATAAATGAAGCCAGAAAAAAAACTCTTTACCCAAAAATCCCGAGCCATAGAGAACATACCCCCCCCCCCCCCCCACAAAAAAGGCACTCTAGCAATATATAAAACGCGCTTCCTATCAGGCTTACATTTGGATGCAATCTTTAACAAAAGTTCCAGATATTCCTGAACCATCTAACTGGGGTTGGATTAAAAATTCGAACGAATGGCAGCCAGTCTGAACAACACTATCCCCACTATCACTATGTTAATTACGTGCAGTGCAGCGTTAAAAAAGGGTGTACTGGAAGACGCAAATGTAACAAAGCTGCACTCAAATGTACAGCACTTTGCTTTTGTACTGGTGACTGCTGATTAAACGTCATTTTACTTTTATTTCTGATGTTTTATTAGTAACCTTCTCTAAGTCAAAATTATTAAATGTTTTTCTCCGTGGAAGCAATAAAAACGCATTTCTTTCATTTGTTTACATTAAAACTATGTCGCAAAATGGCTAGTAGCATTGCTATAAAATATTAATAACAAATGACTATAGTACATTATGAAAATTTGTCGCTACGCGTACATACATCTCACCGAATCACCGCGCGCATCTTCTGGAATTTGCACGTTCTTCTTTTTTTTTAAATAGTTTTTGTATGACAAGTATACTACAATTATATATATTTGTAAACTACATTAAATAAGCTTTATCACAGTTTTTTTTAATATCATAATAATTAAGATTTGAAAGTAAAAATAACGTGCTAACAAAAAAAAAGTAGCGGCACTTTTCACTTTTTGGCAGTATTTTTATTTTTTTTGTATAGGACCATACATTTTTATTGTTAAAAATGAATTCCTTGTATTCGGTTTATATGAAAACGACACCATACAAGCCCTAGTAACATTAACGGATCAGTAAAAAAATAATCATCAAGACGTGGAATTCACCCCCTTTGCCCCCCTCCCCCCACTCACAGAGGAAGAATCTGACTTCCCTCCACATCTTAAAACGATCATTGTGAGACACTCTATCCATGGTAGAAATTTCATGCTTCTATACCAAAGTGCACAATAAGGCTCAAATATGGCGCTACCGTCTTCTACTATTATGACAAAGTTAACATAAGAATGCGTGGTAATTCACATAAAACTCTTACATACTAATACTATATAAATTATTATTATTACTATGAATTGTGTATTAATTTAATTAATTACTTAACTTGTGAACTTACAGTCAGGCATGTACCCCATAGCATATCCCTCGAGCGTTCTATTCGAGTGCACAGCCATCACGGCATTGCTTAGAAAAAGTGGTGTTAACAACCACAATTTTGTTGACAACATTTTCACTATACTATTTAATATAATGGTATCTGGCAGACTGCAAAGTAGGTAATATTTTTTCTTTATATAACTTCAAGTTTTTCCGATATTCAAGTGATAAATACTTCCAAATATGCGTATGAGTCTTTTCTATGTCGCTATGTTATGTATTTAAAACAAAACAATATTTCGCTTTGTATTTATTTATATACCTACGAAGTCTTTGTGCCGCGCACCGCGGAAAAGATTTTTTTATTTTTTATTTTTATACCACTAAAGTGGCAAACCGGCATACGGCCCGCCTGATGGGAAGCAGTCACCACAGCCTATAGACGCTTGCAATACAGGGGTATCACTCGCGCGTTGCCGACCCTGTATGTACCTTACTCACCGTAGGAACAGTCTGCTGCTTGCATATCTACACACATCAACACGGTCTAGGGATATTTCATACTCAATTAAATAACTCGAAAAGTACTGGCCGCATTGGAATCTTTTATACACCGATTTGTTTGTAATTTATCTCAGACTAATTTAAAATTAAAAATTTTGAAAATTCTTTTGTTTCGGTGGCATAAAATGTCTTGATGTGTAGGAGAGGGAATTTTAATTTGTGCGAAATTTAGAAAACAATACGAATTACGTTTAGTTACTGTTTTTTTTTCATTTTTAAACGAATGATAAAGTTAAAATTGAGGTATTGTAGCCATGCAACGCCAACATTTGACGAGGGCGGAGATGTTACGAGCTGTGGGAATGCTGGAAGCTGGGTCTGTTCAGCGTAATGTTGCTGAGGCCATAGGGACCCACCAAAATGTAATTTCAAGATTGTGGACACGCTATCGTGCCACAGGTGAAGTAGCGGAGAGGCACCGGGGGCCAAGTCGCATCACTACCCCCAGACAAGACCGATTTCTGCAAATTACTGCGCGAGCTCAACCAAATGCAACGGCGACTCAATTGGTCCAAAGGCTGCGAGTGGAACACCAAGCGCTTGTGAGTGACCAAACTGTAAGAAGGCGACTGCATGAAAGCAATCTACGCTCTCGTAGACCACTCCGGGTCCCATCTTTACGGAGAGGCAATCGTGGACGACGATTAGAATGGGTTCGGACTGTGACGTGGACTGGGGCCGTGAGCAATGGTCCAATGTGCTGTTCACGGATGAATCCAGGTTCGGCTTCCATCCAGATTCACGAAGGACGCGTGTTTGGCGAGTTCCTGGACGATGGAGCCGTCTTCAGAACCCTCAGGAAGTTCACCCATACCGAGGAGGAACAATTATGGTTTGGGCAGGAATTCGTCTTGGAGGACGGACGGATCTCGTTTGGGTGCGGGGCAATATGACGGCAGAACGATACGTCCAACAGGTGCTGGGGCCCGTAATCTTGCCCCACAGAACACAAATGGGGCAAGATTTCCTGCTCATGCACGACAATGCCCGGGCACACACGGCGGGGACGGAGCAGCTTGGTTACATACACACAATGTTAGGGCCTTAGACTGGCCTGCTCAATCGCCAGATCTAAATCCCATTGAGCATGCGTGGGATATGCTTCAAAGAAGAGCTCTGAAGGAAGTTCCTGAAAATCTGGCTACAGAAGATCAACTTTTTGCGCACCTCAGAAGGACATGGGACAATATTCCGCAGCAAGACATTGACAACCTTGTTCTGAGCATGCCGAATCGTTGCCGATGTGTTATGAACATCATGGGCGCTTTCTCAGACTACTAACTTCAAGTTTATAAACACAAATTGAATGATTTTTCTATTTTTTTCAGTTTTTACTCACAAATTAAAAGTTAATTCATATACGGTTTTCGTCTATGCTTCATTTTTTTTCCATAAAATCCTGAGATTTTAATCCAAGTACCTTAACCATTATTAAAAAATGGTAGAATATTTAAAACGTATCTTTTAAATATATACATGTCATATAAATAATTAACACATTGATAGTAATACGCTTTTTTAAAAATATCCCTAGACCGTGTTGATGTGTGTATATTATTACATATTTCGGTTTAAAGAACTTTATTAATTTCTCAAAAAGAATTACAATGGTATTTCACTTACTGAGAAAATAAAATTATGTACAAAGTAGTACTTTAATTAAACATTTTTCATGCGGTACGTACGATAAAATAAAAAGTTAAAACATTGTAGGGTAGGTTCCGAAACAAAACTTGGTCGTTTGAACGTGCATCACTAGATCACTTCGGTTCGGTTCGGCGGCGGATATTTAAAGAAGAAATATATTTTTGTTTGTAACGAACATTCGTGCTCGCGACGCCGTCCGAGTCACACGTCCGGTGCCCGGTGCCTCCGCGCTACGCTGCTCCCGCGTGCTACGCACGCCCCCCGCCGCCGCGCTACGCTACCGCCGCTCCGACACACGTGTCACCTTGCCTTTTTTAAGACAAGGAGCCATTATCGTGATTTTTAGAGTTTCTCGGTTTTTCGCGCGTTTTTGCCGATTAAAACCACAGTTTCGTGGTCTGGCTGTGTGATACCTCACGGTGCCAATTTTGCACAGCCAGGAGTGCGACCCGGGCACTCGCCGATCCCCTTCAGGGTGAAGCAGTTACCCGGACGGGGCTAGAACCACCGGCCTAGGGGGCTCCCCTGACCGACACTAGCTATCGCCCCCTCCCGCCCACCCCTTCCTCCTTCCTATCCTTACGGCTTGGGCGCCTAGGGCTCCGGCTCGAAGCTACCCTCCGAACCTTAAGCAGTTAGGGACCCTCTGACACATTAAGATTGGTCAGAGGCATACAAGCTTAGGGCACACCCTAGAAGCACCCCCCTCGCCTCACCCGGCGCGGGGGACTAGGACTACACACCTCGGGTTCTCCCCCCGAGCGTTCCCAAATTAGGCACGACTGCCGCAAGGTTTCTTCGCAGCTCTTCCTTGCGGAACGTGACGCGACGAACTGCGTAAATTTCGTTTAGCATTGTAGGTTCCCTTAATAGGCCGGTCGCCATGGCGACCGACCCGCGTGTAGACCTTTTAATCGCCTTTATTGAAAGGCGATGGAACGATCTGTCCCCATACGAGCAGTCCGAGCTCGACAAGATTAAAAAATCTCCCCCCCCGGCCCCTCAGGCCGCAGCCCGCCCGGCCCCTCAGGCCACCAAACCCTCGGCCCCTCAGGCCGCAGCCCCCTCGGCCCCCCTGGCCACCTCCCGCCCGGCCCCTCAGGCCACCAAGCCCTCGGCCACCAAGCCCTCCGCCACCGCGACTTCCATCGCCGCGCCCTCCTCCGCCACCGTTGCGCCCGCCGTCGCGTCCCCCGTTGCCGCGCGCCCCGCAACCGTGCACCCCGCCGTAGCGACTTCCGCCGCCGCGCCCTTCGCCACCGCACCCTCCTCCTCGATATCCGATGACGAGATGGAGGTCATCTCCGAATCTTCGGATTCGAGTTCCGCCCCCTCGTCCGACTCGGACGATTTCATTGTGGCCTCAGGCCGCAAGCGCACAAGGCGCAACAAGGGCGCTGCCAACAAGGCCGCCAAATTAGCCGCCGAATCAAATCCGGCCGCCCCTCTCTCCGACTCGCCCGCTTCGCCACCCGCGGCTGAACAGGGTACCGAGGAAGCCTCACTTCCTACCCCTCCCAGACGTTCCCAGCGACCGCCTGCGGTGGTTATCACCAACCGCCACAAATGGATGGCCCTCAAGGCCCGCTGCGATGCCAATGGCATCTTCTTTATCGCGGAGACCCGAACAGAGGGTATCCGGTTAAAAACGGAGTCCATCACGGACTACCGGAACCTCACCCGCCTTCTCGACGCAATGTCGATTACATTTCACACTTGGAGTCTAGAGAAGGATCGGCGCCTTCGCGCGGTCATCCGCGGAATCCCCAAAGAACTCGAGTGCAATGACGTACTCGAGGACCTTCGGGCTCAAAAACTGCCCATCCTCGAAGTGCACCGCATGCACCGTGGGCCTTCCGCCCCCTTCAACATGGTCCTGGCCATTCTAGACAGGACCAATCTCAAAGAGGCCAAAGCCATTTTCAACGTTAAAAAGGTCTGTGGCTTGTCCGGGGTCGTTGTCGAGACCCCTCATCATAAAAGCACTGTGGGTCAATGCCACAGATGCCAATTGTACGGGCACTCCGCCCGAAATTGCCACAACACACCCAGGTGTGTCAAATGCCTCCCCGAGGCATTTGACCCACTCAACACCGGAGTGTCCACGCCCCAAAAACCGCGCGCTATGCTTGGAACCTCCGAGCTGCGTAAATTGCGTGGGAGGTGGGGCACCCGGCTAATTACAGAGGGTGCTCAAAAGCGCCCAAAGGAAAGAGCCGGAGGCCTACTCCCTCCTCATCCAGAGTCCTCGCTCCTCCTCCTCAGTTCCAAACTGCCGAGGCCGCCCCGGCCGCCCCGGCAACAGTTAAGGCACCGGTGCCACCAATCAATCTGTCGCCCTCGTGGCGCTACAGGACCAACAAGGTCCCACCCCCACAGGCCAGCCCCTCAGGCACGCCTGCACCCGCGGCGGTGGAAGTAGCAACACCTCCACCCCCCCAGTAAAGGCATCGCTGCCACCGACCAACGGGACCGAAGGGCTCTACAAGCTTGCAGCCGTCCTAGACATAGATAGGGTTCTTGCCATGGCCGCGTTGGTCAATGAACACGCCAATAGTCCCAACGCTCTCCTAATGGCCGTCTGTCAATTCACAGACGTGTTCGTTGCCCTCAAAAATTTTAACAAATAATTATGGACCTACACCATACGAGTAGAGTCAAACCGACCTCCCTTAAAATCGGCTACTTCAACGCAAATGGGCTTCGCACCCAGAGGTCTGAGGTAGCCGACTTCCTCTACACCCATCAGTTGGACGTCCTCCTCATCCAGGAGACGTTCCTTAAACCATCAATTCGCGATCCCAAAATCGCGAATTATAAAATCATACGTAATGATCGCACAGTCTCTGCCCTCGGTGGCACTCTCATCTACTACAAAGCGACATTACACTGCACGCCTGTGGATACACCAGATCTCGTGCACATTGAGGCCTCTGTCTGTAGATTAGGAATGACAGGTCACCAATCCATATTTTTAGTGTCAGCTTATCTAGCTCCCACTAACTCCAACTCCTCAAACCCCAGATCACTACTCGATAGTGACATACAAAACCTTCTAGATCTTGGACCGTCTGTTATCATAGCGGGTGATCTAAACGCCAAGCACCCTGCCTGGTGTAGCCTAACCACAAACCAACGTGGTAGACAGCTCGAGCGACTCTCAGAGAGTCTCAATTTCGACATTGTAGCACCCATGTCCCCTACTCATTACCCGGACAATGTTGATCATCGTCCGGACGTCCTAGACGTAGCCCTCCTAAAGAACATCAATCTTAGATTGAGTTCAATAGAAGTGCACTCCGAACTCACCTCAGACCATAGGCCTGTCATCATTGCTCTCTCACCCAGAGTGAGTATTCCCAATGTGGCAGCCACAGATCCCACTATGATCAAGACCGACTGGGTCAGGTTAGGCGAAAGCCTCAAATCCATTTCGTCCCCCTTGTTAGATCCAATTCCAGACGAAATTGTCTCAATTCCCGATGCAGTAGGTGCTATTGACTCGTTAACAGCGCACGTGCAGAAAGTCGTTAGCGACTGCTCGCGGCGTGTCCCAGTGAACGCTCATCGTCGCTGGACACTTCCGTCGGATGCGCGTGCTCTGTTAACAGAGAAAAACCGAGCCCAAAGGGCCTACTTCTCCGCTCCCACTGAGCCTAACCGCGCCCGCATGCACGCTGCTCAATCAGCGGTTAAGCGTCGTATCAGACAGCTTAGAAACGACCAGTGGGACGAGACCCTCTCCAACATGGTCCCATCTCACCAAGCCTTCTGGAAACTTGCCAGAGCCCTTAAGGCAGATACAGTGGCTGCCACTCCCCCGTTAGTACAGTCAGATCCCTCCCTCCCCCTCGCCTTCGAGAACGAGGAAAAAGCTGAATGCCTAGCATCCAGTCTTGAGGCACAATGTGCACCTAGCACACTCCCCGTTGATCCAGATCACCTACTCGAGGTCGATACTGTGGTAGCTAACAAACTCGCGAGCCCACTTACAGATGCCGACCCCCCGTTAGAGCCGGTAACCCCTGATGAGGTAGAGTCCCTTATCAAAGACCTACATAATAGGAAGGCCCCGGGGCCTGACGGGATTTCCAACAGAGTAATCGAGCTCTTCCCCGCCCACCTTATACTACTCCTGACTGCTATCTTTAACGCAGCCCTCAAAAATAGCATTTTCCCCCAAACTTGGAAGGAAGCCACCGTCATCGGCATTCCAAAACCCGGCAAGCCCAAGGATCAGCCCTCGAGCTATCGCCCTATTAGTCTTCTCAGTTCAATAGGAAAAATTTATGAGCGCATAGTTCTCGCACGTCTCAAAGATTTTTCCCTTGCCAACAATCTCTTGCCTAACGCGCAGTTTGGTTTTAGAGCCAAACACTCTTGTGTCCAACAAGTGCATCGCATAGTCGAACACGTGTTGGACCGGAGAGCGAACAGATCCCGCCCGCATAAAACGGGCGCTCTCTTCTTTGACGTGGCAAAGGCGTTCGACAAAGTTTGGCACAACGGGCTTATTTATAAGCTCTACAAACTCAATACGCCAAATCGTCTTGTGCTCATCATACAAGACTACTTGTCGAACCGCTCTTTCCGCTATAGGGTGGATGGGGCACTATCCCCCCCTCACACCATTAGAGCCGGAGTACCACAAGGGTCCGTGCTCTCGCCTCTTCTATTCACGCTTTACACAAGCGACTTCCCCGTATTCAGACCCAGTCCACTAGTGACCCATACCGCTCTCTTCGCAGATGATACTGCCATCTACTGTTCAGCCCGTAGTATTCCCCCGATTATTGACTCACTCCAAACTGCCGCCAATACTCTTGGCGACTGGTTTAGGAAATGGCGCATCGAAGTCAATCCTCAAAAAAGCGCCGCTATCCTCTTCGCTAGAGGTAGCACCCCAAATCCCTCCTCCAGAGTCCAAATGTTCGGACAACCGATCCCTTGGGAAAGGAAAGTCCGCTACCTAGGCGTCACACTCGATAGGGGACTCACCTTCCGCGATCATATTAAGATTGTCCGCAACCGCGCCGCTTTCGCGCTAGGCCGACTATATTATCTGCTCAATGGGCGCAGTAAACTCTCTCTTAGAAATAAGGTGAGGATTTACACAACGTGCATTAGGCCGATAATGACTTACGCGAGTCCAGTTTTCGCCCACGCCGCGCCCTCTCATATCCACAGGCTGCAAACCATCCAGAATAGGTTTTTGCGCAAAGCCATCGGTGGGCTTTGGTTCATTCGGAACAAAAACCTCCACATTGACTTAGGTGTGCCGACCATCTCGCACCACCTAAAGCAATGCTCAGTCAGATTTTTCGACTCTCTCGAGCATCACCCCAATCCATTGGTGAGAGCCGCAGGGGATTATCCCGCTCCGGCTGACACCATTAGGTCCAAACGTCGTCCGCGGCACGTCCTCAACGACCCGGACGACGCCATTACAGTCGCCATCGAGGCGTACAAACAATTAGATTCCGCGACACAAAGTAGACACACACGTCCGTCATATCGGCCCCGCCGGCGGGGCTGCGCGTCGCGCCACCCTGTAGGGACTCGGTTTTCGCGGTACCGGCACGTGCCCGGCCGCTTCTCTCCAATCCGTTCGCCTTCCCCCAGTGTCGCCATAGGCCGAGGTTCGAGCCCCCCTCTGGGGCGCCCCTAGGCAGACACTGTAAATTTTAGGCGGTGAGAGCCCTACGCTCCCGCAACAGTCCGGTGTCTCAGTAAAGGGTGTCAGTACACCCGAACTGATTAGTCCATTCAAAAATAATAAAAAATAAATAAATAAAAAAATTGTTTGTAACGAATAAATTAAAAAAAAACGACCGATTTCAAAAATTCTTTTACCGTTAGAAAGGTACATTACCCCCGGGTAACATAGGCTATATTATATTTACAAAAAAAATTGGGATCCTTAGGTAAACCCGTGCGAAACAGGGGCGGTTCGCCAGTAGGTTATATAATAATAATGTATATATTTTTTGTTTGAGACACAAAGAGCTAGCGGTCACCTGATGGTAAGCTGTCACCGCTGTCCATGGACATCCACGACTACAGGATCTTGGATGCGTTGCCCACCTATGATGGAATGAAAAAGGAAGGACGGGGGAAGGAAAATGGAAAAGGGAGTCGGAAGCTGTAGGGGTATTAGGCTTGCGTATCACTCATCGTACGAAACACAGAGGCATATCTCCAGTTACCAGCATAGTCCATGGACCAGTTCATAGTAGTGGCTAGGCTCTAGGTACCACCGATTAAATATTCTTTATTTTAGCACACGCCGGACACTCCGTAGGGTACAACGCGCGTGAAATAATTACCTATATGTACTACATAGGCCCAATGTCGTCTGTACACGCGCACACGTATGCGCACACGTGTACACATTCGTTTACTAAGCGCACACCTTTGCGACTGCACCCGCCTCGATACCCGCATGCGGTAAGGTAACGCGATTCGGTGCGGGGCGGAGAGTGGCCATTCTACATCGGGCTACATATTACTTATTCTATGATTTTAGGCAACTACTTACATATTGTTAGGACCGAGTTAGGAGTGTCGAGGAGCTAATATCGTCGCTGTGTGTGGCACCCTAAAACGACACGCACCTAACGAACACGTTAAGCAACTTCGACTCTCGCCAGTGTTTGGGTTTCGTTATCTCGAGCATCTCAGTGCTTCGGAGGGCACGTTCATACCCCGAACCCTAATACCCTACCCAAAATACCCCACCCCCCCAATAAGGTGTTTCTCCGTGTTATTAAATGATAGCCTATCGAAAGCTTAAACTAATCCAAACTATCTTTTCAAATTATTATTTTTTAAATAGAAAAAACAGAATACAAACACATTTTCTTGTACTTATTTGAATAAAATTTTGAAAAATAATGTATTTTTATATTGATTTAATACAATTTTTATTTTATTATCAATTATCATAATTATAAAAAAAACATTTATTACACATATTTATTTAGGTACCTATCTACATAATTTTTAGTTAAGCATTTTATTTTTTTAGTTACGTAATAAAAATAGTTAAGAAATACTTTCCGTACCTACTTAAACAATTTTTTAGGTAGGTACGCTCAATACGATGGTTTTTATAACGTCGACCTCTACACATCTTTGAGTATTTTTGCTTATGACAAAAAATTTCTTGACTGCTTGAAAAGGCTTGAACAAAAAACATTTTTGTGCACAAAACGTAAATTAAAAAAAAAAATACTTAATAAAAAAAAAACGTCTACGTATTAAAAAGTGTCCTCTATCTATAAAATTAGTTCAAAATTCAAAATATTTTTATTCAAATAGGCCTAATGTAAGCTCTTTCAAATCGTCACATTTTTTTCCTATCACCAGTTCAGAGTGCATGCAGATTTGTGCTAAGAAGAAACTGGCAAGAAGTTTAGCACTTGCTCTTTTAAAATGGTATTAATAAAATACAATTACAATAACAGAAAATATAAATAAAGATTAATAACACTTTAAGTGAAGAAAAAAAAAGCGTATTAATATACTGGTATACATATATACCTACCTACATTTAAAGGTGTAAAAAAATAAATACATATAGGTAGAAAGTGTAAATATATACAATTTATGCATATATGTACACATATGCGCAATATATTAAGTACCTAGCAGTAGGTAAAAAATAAAAAAAAATAAAAAAAAAAATATATAGGGACAATTCATACAGATTGAGCTAGCCCCAAAGTAAGTTCGAAACTTGTGTTATGGGATACCAACTCAACGATATTAAATTTTATAACAAATACATACATAGATAAACATCCAAGACCCGAGGCCAATCAGAAAAAGTTCGTTTTTCATCGTGACCCGACCGGGGATCGAACCCGGGACCTCCTGGGGTGGCGGTCTGGCGTGGTAACCATTACGCCACGGAGGTCGTCAAAGTAAAAAAAGTCAAGGTAGGCTTGTGTTTGGTGTCTGTGCCGAGTTTATTATTCCAGCTATTTTTATATCTTCAATTCTATAATACTTAAGCCTTTTTGCTGAGTGAATAGTACCTACTTATACAACCGAGTAAGTTCACCTTCCAACGAATCTCACAACGCCATCTAGTCCCAAACTAAGTAACTAACCTTGTACTATGGGTACATTGCTGATGAGATATACTTACTTTTTGTATAATAATTATTCTAATTTTTTTTTGTAAAATGTACATTTCTGTGATTTGCGCAAAGTTTATTATTTTATACTTGTGCTGCCATCTATTGAAAGAGTTAAGAAGTTTTTATATTTATTCACAAAAAATATCGGCGCTGTAACTTTTTGGTAAACAATGTTTTTGTAGAGAAAATTGATTTCATTCTTATGTCATTAAATTACGATAATGACAGTTTCGATATTTGAATGTTTTGATGTATATATACGACTACGAATGTATTTTAAACGGTAGATTAAGAAAATGCATTTTAACCGGTCGCTTTGTTAGTTTCCGAAGCTGCTAATAGAGGGCAGTAAAACATTAACTGAGTAACCCAAGAATTTAATCATCCAATCCAAATAAAGGTAGATTGAAATTCAGAATTTCCTAAAGCAGAATTATTTATTTTACTCTAAGGCTCCCGGACGATTTTTTGATTTCTTGACGCAAAAATTTTTTTGCACACGCCTATGGCGACTGGCGCATCCCGCGTTGCAGGACACTTTGCCATTTAATTATTAAATATATAATTAATGTTTTTTTAATGAGTTAAAAACAGATTATGTTAGTAAATTGCCCTAAATTAATGTATTATTTTATTAGTACATACAAGTGATGCTAATATATGAAAATAAATCATTTTGCTTGGTGAATTTTGCGGAAACACCGTAATAATAAAAGATTTTTTTTCACGTATTTTTTATACGAAAGTTGAAAAAAGTGTTCTTATTTTGTGTTAAGAGAATAACAAACTACATTATTTGCAAATGCTAATGGTATCATTTGATGTTCAGAATTTCCTATCGTCTTTCCGTAAACAATGGTCATACAAGTCAAGAGTATATTTTTGGAAAAGGAGTCGTAAATAAAAGTATTTATCAGTACTATAGATAGATATTTTAAAATTTCCTTCTTACTGTGTGCAAGAAAAAGGTCTGTTTTCTTGAAATCACACACAAATATCCTTACTATCCTTACTAATAATATACCTAAATGAGAAAGTGAGTTTGTTTGTTATTCCTTCACGGCTTGACTAAGCAGCCGATCATTATGAAAAATTGCATACATATTGTTAGGTGTACAGAGCCCAACATAGGCTACTTTTTGTCCCGTAAAAGTATGTCGTTCCAATGGGAAAATATTTTTTTTACTATAGAAGGCGCTGTATCGGCCAACAGATGGCGCCACAAGTCGCGCTATGGGTTGTTTTGTTGTCAAATAAGATCTATTTCGTAAAATTAACGCGAGCGAAGCCGCCGGGAAAAGCTAGTAATAACAAACAGCGAACAAACATGCCTCACGCACGGCGCGCTGAAATCGTCGGGAGCTTTAAATATAAGTTTACTTTTATAACACTTTCTCGTATTTAGTCCCTGTAAAATGTTCAGTAAAATGAAATGCGAGACCAACAAAACAAAAATATAATAATTCCTATTTATTCCGTCCTAAGTTTTCCCGCTACGTACGCGGTTGTGTAAATTGAAAAACCTGTGTGGTATAAAAAATAAAAAAAAAATAAAAAAATAAAATAAAAAAAATAAATAAATTGGTGGCGGGTAAAATGTAGGTTCCCGAAAACAGTATTTTTACGCCTTCACTGTTATATCTCGTAAAGGACCTCTGGTTACCTATTTTATTGAATTGTATTATCACAGTATTGTAGCGGATTAAAATTATGGAAACTTGTTTTTTTTTATACCACAAATTTGGCAAACAAGCATACGGCCGGCCTGATGGTAAGCCGTCACCGTAGCCTATAGATGCTTGCAATACCAGAGGTATCACTCACGCGTTGCCAACCCTCCCAACCCCCCCCCAAGTGGAGCTCTAGAGACCTTACTCACCGTAGGAACACAACATGGCCTAGACCAATGTTATTTGGCTCAAATCTTCTGTAAGGTGGAGGTCCTTCCCCAGGCTGGCTGTTCCGATTTGAGCGGATTATCCGCCGTGCCCTCCGTCCGTGTGACCTCTCATAAGTAAAGGAATAATAGGTAGCCGTTTTCACAAACAAATTCCTAAAATTTAAACGTCTTCTAACAGCATTCTCTATGTCCAAACAAACCCTTGTTTTTGGTACGTGTACGTACATATAATACTATCGTTTTTTTTTATATTTTAATACACGTACCAAAAACAAGGATTTGAACTTTTGGACACAGAAAAAGCTGTTAGGAGAATTTAAATTTTAGTTGTTGTCGGTGTTGATAACATCCCTAAATATTACCACAAATAGCTAAAAAAAATATTTGGGGCAAGACTGACAAAGGAGTAAAGGTCATCTATAGAAAATGCATTCAAATTTGCAAGCAGCTGTTTACCTTACATTGTCAATAGTTCAAAAAGGTCCATACCCTACAATGGACTAAACCCTTTAGCCTTACAACAATATGAAATATCAACCTTATCTACATAATAATAAAGACGAAAATTCAGTTCACGATTTTTGTTTGCGCATACGAAGGGTCAGCAAAGAAATTTTGATAATGAACTATTTTTTTTCTGCGATGGAATCTAACGGACACCTGGCACTCATTTGAATATAATTATTATTCTGCTGACCGTATTTAGGGCCTTTCCGGTCCAAACGTTCACCAAGGACTTAATTTTAATTTGACGATAAAAAAAATTAAAAGGGATCATCTTGAATTAAGTTCTTTGATAATGTATGAATGGATGTTGTTATAGAAAAGTAGTCTATTCATTATCATCGTAGGGCAGCAACCCATAATCATCCCATTGTAGGGATACGGGACTTTCAAACGGTTTAGGATCTGATCAGCTAGATGATGTCGCTGTGTGTCTTAACGGACACGCAAGTTAAGTAAAGTCAACCTTACCAATATATGGATGGGTTTTGTTACTTCAAGTTTCTCCCTGCTTCGGAGCGCATTGTTAGCCGTCGGTTCCGGCGTTGTCTCCCTTCAAATGAAGGGGATAAGAGCGTACTCTGCCACGCTGCTTCAATGCGGATCGGCGGAGGGCGGTGTTTTCGAATCGCCTGAAGGCCAGCCACTTACTTACTTACACGTATTTGTACGGACGGCTTATCGTGCGCTTTGAAGCACAAAGAAGCTCGAAATAACGCAGCCCATCCAAACACTAGGGTTCGGTTTAAAGAATTTATTTACTCATAAGAACATTTTTTTTTTACATGGTTCACTTAAATGAGCAATTCACAATATATATATTTTTTTTTAACATAATAGTATCTATGTGGGCAGTCGGATCTTCGTAGACACTTCTAGATCGACAACACCGATTAATCCGAGAAAGACTAAAAACTATTTATTTTATTTTTATAAATATACATTTTTTGAAACAAAAGATTTCAGTTTTATTTTGTAAAGGGACAGACTCATACACTCCTTAATCTCAGTCGGTAGATCGTTAAACAGTTTTATGCCTTCATATAGAATGTTTCTTTTGCCGTACCCTGTTCGAGGCAAGTGTTGGACGAGTTTGTCAGTTTTTCGCAAGCAGTGTTTATAAGTTCTTTTGTTAAGCATTAGATTCGAATGGATGTGGCCTAATAAGATTTTTTTAATTAATATAAATAAATAATAAATAAATAAATATATAGGGACAATTCATACAGATTGAGCTAGCCCCAAAGTAAGTTCGAAACTTGTGTTATGGGATACTAACTCAACGATATTTTATTTTATAACAAATACTTAAACATAGATAAACATCCAAGACCCGAGGCCAATCAGAAAAAGTTCGTTTTTCATCATGACCCGACCGGGGATCGAACCCGGGACCTCCTGGGTGGCGGTCTGGCGTGGTAACCATTACGCCACGTGGTAACCATTATGCAAATATTATATGTGTAAGTCTGCTTTAGATTAAAGATTTTAGTTTTTTTATATAATAACGGTGTGTGAGTCAGTTTATCATAGTGGAATAGTGTTTTTATGGCTTTGTTTTGTGCAATCTGTAAAGGCTTAAGGTTAGTTTTTGATGCACACCCCCACACTTCAATCAAATAGTCCAAATTAGATTTTATCATTGAATTATAAATCATTGGTCGTATATTTCGCGGTATGCAGTTTGCCATTTTTCTCAGCGCACCAATAACAGACACTATTTTATTTTTAAGACCGTTAATGTGTGGAGTCCAGGTGAGTTTGTCGTCTAGGAGTAAGCCAAGATATTTTTCCTGGTGGGATCTACGAATTGTGTCGTCATTAACAGTTAAGTGTGGGTAGTCTAAGATTTTCTTGTTTTTGGCCGAAAATATTACATGAGAGGGTTGCGTTTCTTAAGCTGCGTGTTCGTTTTAGATCACACACAGCGACGACATCGTGTTCCTCGTTCCTTTATTTAAATTATATCATAATCATAACTAGCTTTTCCCCGGGGCTTCGCTAGCGGTTAATTTTGTGACATAGATCTCGTTTGACAACAAAGCAACCCATACCCATAGCGCGACTTGTGGCGCCATCTATTGGCCGACATCGCAATTGCAGTGCCATCTATAGTAGAAAAAATATTTTCCCATTGGAATGACATACTTTCACGGAATAAAAAGTAGCCTATGTTGGGCTCTGTACCACTGACAATATGTATATAAATATTCATAATGATCGGTTGATTAGTCAAGCCGTGAAAGAATAAACAAACAAACTCACTTTCTCATTTATAACATTAGTTAGAAGATAAAAACAATGTTTTTAAGAGCCATATCTAAGGACACACCAAACCATAGGATGGGCGCGAAAAAAAATGTATTCCTGTTTTTAAAAAGTAAATCGTCTATTTTGCAACTCATCTATTACTTTTCAATGTTTTTTTTGGATAACCGCTTCAGTGTCTCTGCTTAAGTATAGACTGTATATACTAAGTACTAAGTAGGTATATGTATTATACAGTCAGGTGCACGTCGAGCTTCACACTTGCAGTTCAATTTTGGCTCTTACGACATAGAACTTAAGAATGGTACGAAGTCCAATATGTACAGGTCGACATACTCTTGACTTGACTGTACCTAAAGTGAACATTTCACTTTAGGTACAGTCAAGTCACTATAAATAACGTAATTGTTAAAGTACTGTTGGATTTAAATAAATAAAAACTATTTCATTCCATTCTAAGTAGCGGACCCCGCAAATCCTAATAATGACTGGCTGGAGATACTAACACCAAAAAGAAGAAAAAATAGCAGGTGAATTACACACAAGTTCTAAATTTAGGTCTAAAATATACAGTTACAGTTTACAGTATTAGCAAAGAGACAATTATTAAAACAAAAACTTCTTGTATTACCCGTTAAGAGCCGCGACAAGGTTTCATTCAATTTTGTCATGAAATAATGTAAAGTGCGGCCCTTAAACGGCGCGGTCCAATTAGTCAGCCGAGTTGTTGTGCACATCGAGGTTGTGAACGTGCTGAAGTGCATTGAAGGATGCTCTACTTCATTAAATTCTTTAGCTTTACAATCCACCTTTAAAATATTCGAAAATAATCTACCCGCGTTCCTTGTATTGGACGTTATAGGATACTAGACTATTTGCTATTTGGACATTTTTGATACTGAACAATTATGATGGCTGTTTCGAGACACTGCACTGCACATTCAGCGGGGGCGCAAACGTGGACACTTTTAAGCTATCGATAAATATTTGTATTTATAGAACCAGTATGAAATCATCCACTCCCAGCGCATATGTAAACATTTTTTGTGACCAGTTGCTTCCACGTAACGCATACCTACGTCAAAAAGTGTTCGGTGTAGGTAACCGGCACCGTTTTATATGTATAATACATACAAGGATTCTCCGAAACTACCACTGGAAAGTAGGATACACGGAAATAGTGTTCTAGTCTAATCGCTAGTTTTTTTATATAATAGATTTAGTTAAGCGCACAGTTGAACGAAACTACTTGGTTTGTATTGACAATTAATCTGTTCGCATATTGAAACAGTCCCAAAATGGAAATAATAAATAATGTAGAGCATCTTTCAAACTGTAAATTAATATCAATGCACACCCAATGCCGCACATTGGGATGGAATATTGATAAATTATTTTCGAACGTGTTCGACTTTAGAATAATTTCAAAAAAATAATTATGTTATGGTAGGTACTAGGTAGCCAGTTTGCGCGCTGCGCTGTACGCATACAGATGTGTATAAAAATGACCTATAATAATTTTCTGTTAATACTTTTTCTTTTAAACATCTGCCTGCATTACTTTTATGAATAGTGTCAGTTTCAACACTTACTAATAAAGTATCGAATAAGCTATTTGCCAATTAAAAAACGTCAAGTATAAACTGTCGGTTTCTAGGATCTCTAATTTAATATATATGTCGTAAATGAGGCACCTTTATCGGAATAACTTCGCCGGAAACTAAGAGATGGCGCTGTTGTTTACTCAACATTTCTAATAGATGGCGCTGTTTGCTACCGACAAATTTTATGAAAAATTGTTTAAGTGATTTTTATTCTTAAATTATGTTAGATCAGATTTAGATAATTGAAAATCATTAATGATTAATTCTGAATAATTAATTTAGGAATTGTTTAGATAATATTAACGATTGTAATTGAGTTTTTACTTCGGTTTGTATTGTACCGGAAACGCAGGCTTACCAATGGAGTGGGAGGCCTGGACAAGGCCTTTGGCTATAAAAGGGTCGGCAGTCAAGTACTCGCTGGATTCGGATTGGGATTATTACTGCGTTGGTTGACTGAAAGCCATAGGACTTGTCTGTGACCGTGCAATACTTGTCGGAATTTAATTAATTTCCTAGTTATTAACTGTGTGATTTTTGTGAGTCATTGAGTGCTAATAAATCATTGTTATTTATGAACTGTGTCTTCGTTGCCCGAGGGATACCCATTAGAGCCCACAGTATGAAAAGAGACGAAATGCTTGACTCTAACCATCCCATGATATCGTGCCCGGCCACTCATGACGCGACATATATACATATATATATATATATACATACATATATATAATATACATATATGACACCCAGGAATAGTATATACCTAGCTTCCCAACAGTGAAAGAATTTTCCAAATCGGTCCAGTAGTTTCGGAGCCTTTCAATGCAATCAAACAAACCAATCAAAATGATATTATATTAAAAAATTCTCGCAAAAGTATATTTTTTACAACGTTACTTAATTAAGAATTTTATTTGAACAGTACAACTACATTTTAAAATATTTTTAGAAAACTCATGCTTACAGAATAAATTCAATTTATGGATATAAACCTAGAATTTATTGCATATAAGGTAATATTCCAGCTTTTATTAAAGTGTAGTCCTGTTCTAACTTTATTTACGATGTCAAAGACACTGAGCGAGTTACGGAGTAAACACATTAGTACATAATTAGATAGACCTGACCCATCCTTCCTTCCGCAAATTGTTGCTAATTCAATTACTCTGTTAAGGTTTTTTTTTACTCCCTTGTAAACAGGTTTTGCTGTTTTTCATTTTTTTTAGAAAAGCAAAGAAAATCGAGCGAAATTATTTTTAAGAGTAGGTGCAGAATATGTAGTCACCGATCAGCCTCGCCTTGCTGTCCTGAACAAAGGCTATTCTGAAAACTCAAAAGCTATTTGAAAGCTCTCAGTTTGTGTATTACCCTTAACTAGGCGATAACGTTATCTGCCACTTAATCACGTAAGCCTAACCTAGGCGTTTTAAATGGTTGGTACACAGCATAGTTTATCATCTTCAGTCAAGGTTTAGGTAATAAAAACTTGTTTTTTGTGACTTTCTCACTTCATTTCACGAAAATTCTGTAAGTATAATAATCGTACAATAATACCCTCACCCCTTGCTATGCTATATATACAGCTTTTATGCTAGATTACAGCAGTTTTTAAAGGTTAATGACCCATTAAATTATAATTGAAGAAAATAGAGATAGCGTGAGACTTAATGTGAAATTTAAAAAATAGAGAGAATAGCGGATTTTTCATATTGAAATATTTGTGGAATTTCAGGGAAGGTTGAAAAAATGTAATAAAATTTGGAAAAAAGCGAGGAAGATTCTATAAACGACAATTTTATTTTCCCATACAAACGCTACGCAGACGCAGTTAGCTAGTTTTATATAAATCTTAGGTATTACACGTACATGAGATAACTTTTAAAATAGAAACTTATGTGTAATGAACCCCTCACACTCAAGCCATTGGTCTAGAGATAATAAATACAAGAGATGCCGTGTGACCTCCTCGTGACCACTCGCATGGAAAGCAATGAGGTCTTTAAGAATATTTTGGTCTAATAATCTCTTTAGTGTTTATTCGTCTATTAGTAATAGGTTTATTTTGATCTTCGAAGATATGTAGAGCTACCGTCCTACCGTGTAATAGTTTAACGAAAATAACTATAATATTAATAATCCATAAACATACTTACTTGTAGGTTCCTTACGACGTCTAGGGGTGTACTAAGAAAGGATTTTACAAAATTCCTACGGGAAACCGAGATATACGCAAACGAAGTTGCGAGGGTATATCAACGCACAGCCCAAGCCGCTGGGTCTAGATATTCCAAATTTGACATGTAGGTTCCTTACGACGTCTAGGGATGTACTAGAAAGGATTTTTCCAAATTCCCACGGGAAAGCGAGATATACGCATACGAAGTTGCGAGGGGAAGCACAGCCCAAACCGCTGGGTCTAGAGATGCCAAATTTGGACTGTAGGTTTCTTACAACGTCTAGGGGCGTACTAAGAAAGGATTATTCTAAATTCCCACGGGAAACCGAGATATAAGCAAACGAAGTTGCGAGGTTATAACAAATTTGGCATGTAGGTTCCTTACGACGTCTAGGGATGTACTAAGAAAGATTTTTTCAAAATTCCCACGGGAAAGCGAGATATACGCAAACGAACTTGCGAGGGGACGCACAGCCCAAACCGCTGGGTCTAGAGATTCCAAATTTGGCATGCAGGGTCCTTATAAGGTCCGGACCGATCGGACCGTACTGGACCGGATCGACCGCACCTGATCGGACCGGATGGAACCGTACCGTACCGGGCCGTGCCGGACCGGAATTTGTTTCTGAAGAAAGATATGTTATTTGTTACTAGGCCACGCTAGTTTAAATATAATAAGGCAAATAAATAGACAAGCGGCTCACAGCTCTACCACTCCAATGATGTGTTTTGTCAAAATTCTATTGACAATTTCGACAAAAAAAGTTATATGGCTCCACATAGCTTTTGTGTCACTTAATTTTTATTTTATTTTAAATAAATAAATATATAGGGACAATTTATACAGATTGAGCTAGCCCCATAGTAAGTTCGAAACTTGTGTTATGGGATACTAACTCAACGATATTATTTTTATGACAAATACATAATATATTTTTTTACTATAAAGGGCGCTGTATGGGATGGGCTATCGGCCAACAGATGGCGCCACAAGTCACGCTATGGATTGTTTTGTTGTCAAACGAGATCTATGTCATAAAATTAAGCGCGAGCGAAGCCGCGGGGAAAAGCTAGTTACTAATATAAAAAATTATTATTTTTTGACAAATCACACAGATTGAGCTAACCCCAAAGTAAGTTCGAAACTTGTGTTATGGGATACTAACTCAACAATATTATATTTTATAACAAATACATATATAGATAAACATCCAAGACCCGAGGCCAATCAGAAAAAGTTCGTTTTTCATCATGACCCGACCGGGGATCGAACCCGGGACCTCCTGGGTGGCGGTCTGGCGTGGTAACCATTACGCCACGGAGGTCGTCAAAATAAAAATTGATAGTTTATAGGCTTATCTGGGACTTCGTAGGATTAAACAGCCAGTTCTTCTCAGTACAAATCTGCTGTCTGAACTGGTAGTAGGAAAAAAATTTACCGATTCAAAAACTTTGTAAGGTCTATTTAAATAAAAGTATTTGCTATAACAGGTCAATAAACCGTTTGCCTGGTAACCAAATAGAAATGATTCCTTTCTCTATTTGAGATGTTTTACTTCATAAATTACTTAAATGAAATTTTACTCGTGTTTTGTATCCCAATCGTGCATTTTTAATGTTTATGCTACCTCATATAATTTTATGTGATGTACCAATGAGTTTCTTTAGAATACCGCGTCTCCGGTAGTAAATACCTCCCGTACACGAAAACAGATCTGTGTAGAGGCCGCAGTTACTTCGTCTGCATGAACAAAAACGTTTATCAGCACCCTAGTGCCAATCATAAGCGTTTGACAGGCGAATTTTCGACGTACAGTGTGAGTTTGTTTGTTTGTTATTCCTTCACGGCTTAACTAATCATCCGATCATTATGAAAATTTGTAAACATATTGTCAGGGGTACAGAGCCCAACATAGGCTTTTTATCCTGTGAAATTATGTCATTCCAATGGAAAAATACTTTTTCTGCTTTAGATAGCGCTGCAATTCGCAATTGCCGGCCAACAGATGGCGCCACAAGTGGCGCTATACGTGATCTTAATCATAAAATTAACCGCGAGCGAAGCCGCGTGCAAAAGCTAGTAAGTAAATAAATGAACATAAATAAATAGGGATAATTGACAGAAATTGAGCTAGCCCTAAAGTAAGTTCGAAACTTGTGTTATGGGATGGGATACTGACTCAACGATATTATATTTTTATAACATATACATTTATGCATAGATAAATATCCAAGACCGATAGACCGGCTTTTCGGCTTTATTGGAAGTACCGCCGCTGTTTTCAAGTTAATATTTTTCAACAAATACTACAAATAAATATAATTACGATAAACTCATATTTTTATATTGTTCTATAGAGCTTATTTAAAAAAAATGGCAACCCCTTGAAATCTCACCCTGTATGTATAGATTTCAATTTTGATACTTGCGATTCTATCCAGATCTATTGCTGTGTTTCCAAATTACTTTTTTTATTGCGTACCACCGAATTCTCAACATTTACTTGTCACTAATTACAAAGTGCACATATTAATGTCTTACTTGGTTTTATTTTGTCAAAACTGGGAAGACATTATCTCATGTTCTTTAATGATAGTCTGTAATTGAATCTCGGTATTTTGATGTACGGTCAGCCGCAGGGAAACATGACCCGCCAAACGAAATAAGAATTTAGTTTCCTCATGTAATTCACAATGTTTATACACGAAAATAAATAAAAATGTACATTTTGACCACGTCTGTCTAGTACTTATTTGATGAAATTTCGTCAAAATCTGATTAGAATTACCCAAAAACATAATTCTTATTTCGTTTGGCCAGATTTCTCTGCAACTGAGTGTACCTACGGAATTTCATGTCCCGTAAATAAAAGTTTTTCGAGAATATTAATTTGAACTGTACTTGTGAGGAACGGATACCGCGTATAGCCTGAACAACTTTCATAATTGGTTATTTTTACCTTTAAAAAATTGACTCCTTATTAACATAAGATGCATAATAATAATAATTATATATGTTATCCTTATCATTTTAGTTATCATTTGAATTAAAGATTATTGAGTGATTATTTATTTGATTTTTGAGTGTTTTTTTTAATTGTAGATTTAAGACTTGTTCATTCCACACCATTGTGTATAACATTCCGCGTATTCTTCTTATAAATTTTAATGTACTTATACCTACATTGTAACAACTAACAACTAATGAGTGGAAAAAAAAAGAAAAAAAAATAAGTACAAAATGACAAAAAAGGTTTTGCTTGTGTCCGAAATGGTGGTAGTATATAACGTAGTTTATTTTCTTTATTTAAACAAGTTGTAAATGACAAGTGCCTGTGAAGGTCTAATTTCTGAAATAAACGATTTCATTTCATTTCATTTCATTATGTATATTCCAGTGACAAGGCCCACCTGTCAATCTAATATTACCTAGCCTACGTTACCTAGATAAACAGAAATACAAAAAAGATCACAAAAAAGTAAAAAAGGCGGACTTATCGCTAAAGTCAATATTCTCTACCTTAGGATATCAAAAATTATTTGCGTCATTTTAATAAGTAAACAAGCATAAAAATATTTGTTCACAATTTCTCTATGATGCATACCTATATATTTTATTCCCTTTACATACTAACCGATACACCCTCATTAATCGATATGAAATCTCATAAAGTGCACCCTACACCCCTATTTTTATTTACTCGTGTGGCATCGATGCAAATCGATGTTGTTAGTGTGAGGGCCAGTGCGCATGTGCGGATAATATGGCCGTAGAAAAAATTGTCGAATAAAAGAAGAAACTGTGGGGTCTCCCCCGCGCGCGGCTTGCAAGGAACGACAGCGGCGCGGTGGAATGGGTGCACTAGGAGATCGTACCGGAATTGTCTGTCCATTAAAAAATATATATGTAGAAATTAATTGTGTTGAATACACAAAATAAGATTTGTTTGTCCATTTTATTTCTTATTATGGTTGTTCTATTCTATTTTATTATCTTTATTCAATTTCAATTTCAATTTCAATTTATTTATTTCGTGAACATAGGTATGGGATGTTAACAAAGAATAGGAGGTTCTCTATGTCCCGCCTTATGAGGCATACAAAATTTATCACATAATTTAAAGAATTCAAAATAAAAAAATAAGAAACAAAAATCAAAATTAATTTACAATTCAAAATTGTTCAAAATTTACTTTATAATTACTTATATAATATTAAATGTCAAAATATTGTATATAATTTGATCAATTCATTTGCATTTACAGATGATCACTTAGGTATTCATTAACAGAATAATATGCCTTATCAATGAGTAAATCCAAAACATGTTTCTTAAAGGAATTTATGTTATTATTATTCCTTATAATTTTAGGTAAATTGTTGTACAGTTTTGGTGCCATTGCATAAACACTTTTATGTAAGAATGTAGTATTTGCATGTACCAATTTTAATTTGTCTGAGCGACGTTGACTACTATAAATACATTAGGCGAAATTTATGCTTATGCAGTCTCTACTAGTCAAACATTGTAAGTGCTAAGAATCACTAGAATCTAATAGAAGTTCTCTTTTTTGAAATAATAAAAAAAAACTTTTCTCTGATGCGCTGATTATTTTTTAAATCGCGCTATGATGATCATATGGTTTTCTCAAATTAATCCAAATTGATCGCGAGCGTAGCAGCAGGTAAGATTATCCTTTACGCACTTAGCACATTACGAGTACGATGCACCCCCAAAAATATATTTAACAATCTACCTACTACTTTATAACTAAACTACCACTTTATTAGAATAATTTAAAACATGCTAGACTATTTCCTACAGACATGAACATGGCGAAACTATTACTACTATTTTAAAAGACCAAGTGCTAAGTTTCTATCCAGTTCTTCTTAATACAAATCTAAAAAGAAATCTCGAAGAGAGGTAGGGCACAGCGGATAATCCGCTCAAATTGGAGCAGCCCGTCTGGGGAAGGACCTCCACCTTGCAGAAGATCGTAGCCAAATAGCATTGGTCTCGGCCATGTTGTGTTCTCACGGTGAGTAAGGTGTCCAGAGCTCCACTTGGGAGGGGTTGGGAGGGTTGGCAATGCGTGAGTGATACCCCCGGTATTGCAAGCGTCTATAGGCTACGGTGATGCTTACAATTAAGCGGGCCGTATGATTGTTTGCCAATTTGTAGTATAAAAAAAAATCTGCCGTCTTAACTGGTAGGAAAAAATTGTGACGAATCGAAAGAGCTTGTAATAGGCTTAAATATTTGAATTTTAAAAAAATACTTTGACTTTTAATAACTTTTAAAAAGAACTATTTTTCTTTTCATTCCCTAAAGTAAAATCTAAGACATGTTAATCCCGCCAAACCGCAAGCGACTAAATTGTCACTATTTCGGCTTAACAACTGTCAACTAAAACTTATTTAAAGAAAACAAATAGACATAGAAATTATATTTTACAGTATAGTCATCACTAATACACTGTTACACTACATTTAATGTTTTTTTTTGTTTAAACCAAAAATTGACATCTGTACAAACCGACAAATTCACTAACATTGTTTATACGCACCGCGCTCCTGTACTACGCGACTCTAAGGGGTGTGTCTTCCCTACTGACGCCCCCAGGGGTGAACGAGCCCCTACGTGAACTTGGGGACCGTTCACATTGCCAATTAGTTGTTAGGCAAGTGAACTTGAACAAGTTGATGTACTTAGTTGTAAAGTTTCTGTATGTTTTTTTCTTCAATATTGTTGTTACTATCTTATTGGTTCATTTTATATTATGTGCCCATAGCTTCGTTGATTCAGATTTTCAGAAAACCACGTGCATCCTCAAAATTATCAGATACAAACATACATACACGTTTATTAATTTTTGATTAAAACGCCATTAAAATATTAATTAAATTTTGTAATTAAAATAATTTGTGTATTGCTTGTAAATTGATATTAAAATAATATTTAATTTATTTTCATAATAGGGTCTCCCTTCAATTGAAGGGGATTGGAGCTTACCCTGCCACGCTGACTCAATGCGGATTGGCAGAGGCCAGCATTTCCAAGACGCTTGACGGCCACCGACTTGGCTTAACGAATGTCATTCATCGACAACAGCCGGGACCGGCGGCTTAACGTGCCCTCCAAAGCAAGAAGAAAAGAACGAAATCCATCCCAATACTGGCTAAAGTCGAAATAAAGGGGTTTCGCGTGTGAAACCGCGGGCAGAAGTTAGTAATAAAATTAAGTTGTTTTTCATTTTGTTTCGTTAACTTCTAAACTACTGTGTACATTCGTCACAAAGTAAATTCGTCTGACGAATGATTCATTGTACGCATTGTACACTCAAACATTTAGTACAACAAGTACATTGTATATATGTATGTATATACATTCATTTATTTACATAATTGTGTAATATGTTTAATATATTGTTTTTTGTTAATATGTTTAATATATATATATACCCAAACCAAGCCTCATCTATTCTTGTTATAAAAGTAAAAATAAAAAAATAAAAAAAACTAACTGTAACTAAAATAAAATAACATTACTCATTGATACTCTGCATAGGTTTACTTTGGTTTATATAAAATTTCACTACAGTAAAGAGGGGACTCTTTTACTACAGGTTACTATTAACTTAACAAAAGAGCTCCCAACCCTTGTAAAAAAACACTTTCAGTTATAATAAAGAATTTTGAATTTTTGAATTTTTTGAAACATTAAAAGTTAATTCGTCACAAATTAACATAATATTTTATTTCATGACGAAGTTACTTTGTATACAGTCAGCCAATGAAAGAGGTGAGCAGGATCGTAAATATGATTCTAGTTTTCTAAATATTACGTGAATAGATTTACGAATTTTATTTATCAATCAAATCAAATCGTTTATTGTTCTCTCTTACAATCTAAGGTTTACATGACATGTTTTGTTTATTAATTAGGGTAAAGTAAACCGTATTCATATTGTACTTATGTAGTGACAAAATTTCATAAAGATGCTTAGCTTACATTATTAACATAAAAATCTTTGTTCTTAGTACTCTACCCTGCTCACTTTTTTCATTCGTTAACTTTAAAAACCCCTAACTCAAGATATTGTTTATCTAAGAAATCTACTCTTTAGGTACTCTTGTATATTGAAATGGAAAATTAAGTATGGTCTTTAGGTACTCTTACCACGAGTTACTATCGAAACTTGATGGCGACAGCGTAAAAGTGTAAGCAAGTGAAAAAATATACAGTGACCCTAGCTGTTATTTCAAGAACTACATCAATATTCATTATTGGACCAAAATAAATAAAACAATAAAATAGGGTACTATTTTATTGTTTTATTTATTTTGGTCCAATAATGAATATTGAACTACCGTTCCAAAGAGGTATCTTTGGAACGGTAGAACATTTATCAAATAAACTAGCTCGACCGGGGAGTACCATCCTCTCACAGAATATCAGCGTGGCGGGTGAGAGATCTGGAAGCTCAATTTAATTTTTATTCCCTTTCTCAATTTTTTTTTTCTTTTTTGACAAATCACACAGATTGAGCTGGCCCCAAAGTAAGTTTGAAACTTGTGTTATACTACTTATGTTATGTGGATACTATCTCAACGATACTATATTTTATAACAAATACATATATTATAGAGATAAACATCCAAGACCCGAGGCCAATCAGAAAAAGTTCGTTTTTCATCATGACTCGACCGGGATTCATACTCGGGATCTCCTGGGTCCGGCGCATCCCCACCTTCCTTGACAATGTTATAGTAGTCACCCCGGTGCTGCAGTAACCAGTTTCCATGGCCTGCTTAATTATTTGTCTGCCGTCATAAAAAAATATTTCTTTTTTCATAGAGATTTTTACACTGTAATTTTCCATACAAACTCATGGTAAGGAAAGTAACTATTAAGTAATCTGTGATAAGGGTACCGGTTTCTCCTGGACCCTATTTAATAAAGCTGATAATTCGACATATAAGTAATAATAATTGCCAAAACAAAACGACAAAATTTTAGACTAGTCGCCCTATTTTAAAAGTGACAAATATTTCAAAAATCGACATGTAAAATCGTGACATAGGCATTTAATATTCTTATTGTGGAGGAGGAGATAGCAGATGTAACTTGTACCACTTGTTTAAAATTTATCTTACTGAATTCCACATACCACACCGGCAATAAACTTCAATCTTCAATACAAGTAAAAATATATACGCCTTGTAAATTTTTAATTCAGTTAAAACTCTAGTTGAAAACTTCTAAACAGAAATTTCATAGAATGCCGTCCAATTAACGAGGCATGTTCAACTTATAGGAAGTAAAATAAGAGAGGATTGCACTTACACGAAAATAGGGGGTGGGTGAAATGCATAAACAGGGGTGCGAAGGGGGCAAGAATACAAAAATAGGGTGATAAAGAATGGCAGCCATCTTGGTACGCCAACGCTGTCGATTTTTCTGATAGAAATATTGTGAAATACTTTTGAATTTGTTTATGTTTGAATGTTTACGTTGATGCTATTAAAATAGATATTAATGCTTATTTGGATTCAACATAATGTTAATAATAATTTATTAAGTCAGATAATAATTGCACGGCTATAAAAATCTTGAGGTTAAGTCAGCAACAAATAGCCTTTTTTAAAACATCAAAGATATTATGACTGGACTACAAAATAAAACAAAATGTTTTAATAATTTCCAGGTTTTTTTTTTCCTGGCTATACTTATTCGTTACAGCCAGTACCTGTCTGGTGTACTTTTGCTCACCGTGCATGCGAGTTGACGATAAAAAAATAAGTAAAAATCGAATGGTGCCACGTCATACCCATAGCCAGTTTTTTCGTGCGAGATGACGAATAACTCTCTCAGAGCACAACATCTAATTTCCTCTACTTTCTCCCTATTCCGTGACGTTGATAAGCATCAGGCCACCTATCATTAGCAAAAAAAAGTCAAACCACTTTCCACCTTTATGTAAAGCACTGGATTGCATAGTTAACGTTTCACACAGTAATTAATTCTGTATGAATTAACAATCATGGGCGTGGTTAACTTAAGCAGCTAACTCAACTTGTTGTGGACGCATCGCATTGGCTAAGCAATGTGAACAGGTAAGCAGGCGTAACATAAGTGTTGGAAAGTTACAAAAAAGTGTATGCGTGGTGTAAATTTATTGTTACATCCGTTTAACTATGCATGTTGCTTTTTATAGTGTACAAACGAGTTATGATCACGTGATAAGTGAACTTCACAACCTGGAGGAGTTAAGTTATACATACAGAGCCAATTTCATTAATCTCAGCCACAAAAAGTCCATAGCTGGCTGGCGACCGGTTGGCAGCGACCTGCATCCAGCAACTTCCTTGGTCACACAGAGCCACTTAGTCCCGTCCTGAGATAATCCATATCAACCCATTTTATTTTTTTTTACGCGGGGAATGCCTTATGCACGTTCCCCTCCGCCGGGGGACGGGGGGCCTGTGTGGGACTCGCACCCACTAAACCCCGCGGCGCTCCTTCCTTGCCAGAGTGGAAGTGTCATGGGTACAGCAGAGCCTTAACTTCCACGACACTTCCGGCATCCATATCAACCCATAATCATCCCACTGCAGGGATAAATTATGGGTCTTCCTTCAATCTTAGGGAGTTATGGCGCACTCTGCCTGCCACGTTGCTCTTGCGGATTGGCAGAGGTCAGTTTATTCATGCAGCCTGAAGCCGACTAGTGTAAATAAAATTAATTATACAGAAATATATTTTGTAAAAAATGCATTATTTAGCGACACATTGCCATATTCGAAGAGCCAATGACGCTTAAAGGTTAACCTACATTTAGTTTTTTGCTCTACTAAATTGGCACTTAGCAAATTGGATAAGTGGCCTTAACATATTTGTGCTCCGCCATCTTTCTTTTCGCCTTATTTATCAAATTTTTCAAATACTATTTCGACCACCCACGGTTACTGATAAAAAAAATGAGGGTTTAGCCCTCACCCTCACGTATAAATAAACATATAAAGACGTAGAATTAAACCGTCATTGTGATTAGGCACCCCAGACGAAAAAGTGATGGAAAAAATTGGGGTACCCGCCCTCGCTTTTTTTACCCAACGTCACCCCACATTTTAATTTCGCGATATTAGTACATAGCTATTGATTTTTGGGGATGATTTCAAGTATTTATGTATAATTAATGAAATGGGCTTATTTCCAGCTACAATGGATGTACTACACACAGTATATCTGTGTAAAGCAGCAAAGTTGGAGTGTAAAATATGGAAGTCCAACTCCTTTCTTATCCATTACCGCCCCTGGTGTTGATAGGAAACACAAATGCCATCATTTTAATGTTTGCCCTAAGTGGGAATCGAACCTGAGCCTTTTAATGTCGAAAGTATAGTCGCTCGCTACCAAAGCGCCACCGCCATCTGATTGTTTGATGATAATTTCTTTTGAAGAAGACAAAATAATATTCAGTTGAAAAAAAAAGTTTCATCGTTTTTTGCGAATTCGAACCATTGAATAAAGTAGCCAATTCTCTCTCTCAATTTAACCACTTTGTCCTGTCAGAAAGGTAAGAATGTCCCGACAATTTTGGCAATAAAAAATAATTAAGCGACTCATAAAAAACTTGAATGAAATAAATAGCACTCTCCCGGGTGAAGCAAGGGATTTGAGCAGATAATGCTTGCTAAATTAAATCTCTTCTGTCGTAAAAACTCCGTCGGCAATCTGGAAAACGTTTTGTTAATAAACTGCTACAGTCCTCTAAGTCTACTTTGGGATTCGGTTGGTAGATACATTCGTAAAATAGAAGCCATGCTGGAGACGACAGCAGTAGACTCTTTGTGGCCAAGATAATGATGATGATCATTGTATAAAGAAAACTTGAACCGTATTTACGGCCCTGGGTCAGAGAGTCGAACTTAGGGGCAGGCCTGTTCATCTCCTTCATTGGCTGACTGTACATCCACGATTCCAAGAGACGTAAGAAACGGTACCGGGTATCAGGTGTTTGAGACTTCGCTGATTGTAAAAAAACACAGCATTATAAAACCGTTTTTACGTCCACTTTCGTGGGTACTGATCCGGTCATGCCAGCCAATTTACAGGTCACTACAAATGCATAGAGCTGGATTCTCTAACATTTGAGAAATATATCAAATATTAAAAGTTTAAAACCACGGGTGACCCAACTACTCAACGCATTTCTAGTGCCATTCAGAGAGGTAACGTTGCTTGCATTTTGGGTATCCTGCCACAGGGACACCCGTCCTTTTTATTGTTCAAAATAAGTTTATCCAACAATGGTCTTCGTGTGGCAGAGATAGTGATGATTAAATATAGCTTGCTTTGTCTTAGTAAATTATTTAATGTTTGTAATTTCACTTTATCTTTTAAAGAACTGTAATAAAAATTTATTGTATCCATATCTTGTGAATAAATTATTTAATATTAAAAAATGTTAACAACAGAACTATTTTAACACACCAAGGTAAACGCCCCACACAGTGGCTTATTAACCTACTGAGAACCAGTTCCATTCAGCATCCCATACAAATCTAAACAAGAACTGTACGAGGGAACTACACATAAAAAGGACAGTAAGATAAGCTTGCAAAACCGGCCTATCGCTATATGAACCTGCTCTCAAGGTTATAGTCCCTAAGGTGGACACGGATTGATAAATAGAGCTTATGAGGTATATGACATTAATGTTAAATCCTAGCTGTAGCCCAAGGCTTCGCCCGCGTGGAATTGGATTTGTGATTATAAGAGTATCGATGGATCGGAATTAGTGACATCTAGTGAAGTTTTGAGAAACTTAATTTTCATTACGTAGGGCCACTTTGTCCACGCAAATGAAGATAACTTTCCTGATATCCGATTTAAATGAAATGAAGTCTATATTTTGCTCCAAGTCAAGCTCTATCTTCCTGTGAAAACAGGAATAAAATTCGTTCAGTAACTACGAAGATGTGCACGTACATACAGTCAACAAAGGAATTGACTGACTGACCCATGACTGATTGATTGTAATTACATATGAATACTATTGCTAAATAAATTTTCAAGTAAATCCCTTCATGCAATATTTAGAAATCTTTAATCATACAGACAGGGGGGGGGGGGGGGGGGGGTCATAGTCAATTTCTTTGTTGACTGTACAAACAGACAGAGAGTTTTTTCGCTTTCATTACTTTTTCTTTTATTGTTCCCTATCCAATTTTGCCAAATAGTTCAATTTATATAACGAGGTCTACTGTTTTTTATTATATGTATGACGAAAGGTCAGGAACGGCTCAGTAACTCACCCAGTGTCTCCGTGCTACATGTGTGGACATCACTGAACATATTACGAAGGTAGGTGAACTGCATGCTCGTTTCTTGAATACCTAATCGATCATGTCACATTTTGAAACAAAAAAAATATATATTAATTACCTTTTTACGTAGATGTTGTAGTTCAAGTTATTTTAGTATACTAGTCGCCAAAACGGCTGGCTCGCGCAGACTTAAAACTAGGTTCGAAACTCATTTATTACTCAATGCATAACGACAATCGATTTTTGTTTTATAAACTGTGAGACCAAATTTTAACAATTTATTATTCCAGTGACGTTGTTTTTGTTAATGACAGAATTAGCATATCCATGATTAATTTCGTAAATCCGTGTAGAGACTAATGCACGGGATACGTACAACGACACTTCATAGTGTCTAGGGAGACCGTAGTTCGTTTTAGTGACCCATTTTAGGGTTTGTTTAATAAGAGCACAAAGTTTCGTAGAATTTTAGGTACAAAAGTGTACTACTCAATTAAAAGTTCTTGATGAAACTAAAGACTAATTAATAATTTATATTGTTTTTGCTATTATCATTTTTTTTTTCGTTCAAAATTATTATCAACTCTACATAACTGTCACTATCAAACAAAAGAAGAAAAAAGAGATTGTTTGAGACTTAAATGTGGTATTAAATATGCATTTCAGAACTGGCTGAATGTCTCGTTGTGAACCTATAAAAAATCGTCTTCAGAGAAAATAATACCAATTATTAAAACAGCATCACGTCAGAGATTAAGAGAGAAAAAAAAAGAAATAAAAACCACAAAGCAGATTACAAAACATTTTTTTATAGATCGATCAATAAATCAATTGTACCCAAACCCAATTCAATGACTAATCTTTCAATAGTCGAACCCAATTCTTTAAATTGATCTTCAAAATAGGCCCGTGCCATATTGATGGTAAACATCAACACCTAAATATCGATTGAAGACCCCTTTTTTAAACCAATTGTGCATCTTAAGCCGTTAGAACCCCACAATTTAAATTTTTTGCCGTCAAATTTTTTTGAACAAGTTATTTTTGCATTATCCCATGTGTGAACGGAATTTTTAATTGTGAGATTATTTTTTTTATTTTTCTGTGGGGTAATTTTTTTTTTGAGAGCCACTTAACTCGATCATGCTAGATGTATTTTGAATTAATGTTTGCTATCCATGTTTTTTTTTTCTTTTCTTTTTTTTTATTGTAAAAACGTGTGAGTTGCTTGATATAATGCACGTTACATATTTTTAACTTAAACAAATATTCGAATTTTTGCTTCAGTGCAATACATTGTATTAGGAAAGTGTATGTATAATTTAAGTTTATATTCGACTCTAGTGTTAGTGGCAGTTTAAGCTGTACGAATATCTAAAGAAGAATTTCTATTTGATTGAATGATAATCTAAGGACCTAGAATTTTTGCACATATAAGTAATTTTCTGTAGTGCCTATTTTGTAAAGCATCGAAATGAAATGAAATCGTTTATTTCAGAAATTAGGTCATCGCAGGCACTTTTTCTTGTCATTTACAATTTAATAAATATAAATATGTATAAAGAAAATAAACTACGTTATATACTACCACCAAATCCAAAATACAAATCAAATCAATATTTGTTAAAGATAAAGATAGATAGATAGAAGTATATGACGAGAGACAGCGCCCGTGAAGTCCTAATAAATAAATAAATAATTTTATTTTTTGATCACAAACTTTCATTTTCATAAAATGACTGCAAATAGGCCGGAGGGTTAATCCCGAGATTACATATTATTTCTAATCCAGTTTCAAATTAACGCTGCCATCGTGAAGACGAAACGTGTTCCCTAATTAATTTTCTAGGGAAAAAAAATTGAATTAAGGGGTGGAATTTTTGTCGAAACTTAAATAAAAATGCAGATAGGTGGAAGTTTGTTAACAAGGGGGGGTAACACCCCCTCCTTTGAAGTTCGGAAGAGCACGCGAGCGTGAGGGGCGTATGTACTTAGGAGTGAAAAATAAGTCTCCCCTTAAATAAGATATCGGGGGAAAATTGAAATTGTTCAGGCGAGTATTTTTTGGTTGGGGCACGTGCTCTTGCTTACACATTTTGATACCTACCTTTTATAGGTGGTAGGTATATTTAAATTTAACCTTTGCAATGCGATTTTCATAAAACAGTCTAGTCTAGAAGCTAAGAAGCAAGGCCGTAAAAGGTTGTTATTGTAAAAGGCCGTAACCGGTTTTCTTTCGCTATTTCTTTTTACCAGTGGTCATTTTGTTTTGTTTCCGAAATGGTGGTATGTATAATATATTTTGAATTATAAGAAAATGCCTGTGAAGGCCAATATCTCTGAATAAACGATTTGACTTTGGGCCTAAATCTTTTATTATTTGAATTTTAAAATTTAATACCTTTTGCAAATCATCTGGCACACAACACAAACAGTATAGTTGTATCATTAAGAAATTAATATTTGACAAACTTTCCAATTTATTGAATTCCAATTTATAGACGAAGTCACAGGCACTACTTGTAAATAAAAATGTATGTATACAGTATATACGAGTAAATATGTATTATGGTTATGTAAAATGGGCCACCCTGTTTGATTTTCATAATTGCAATGGCAGGAAGAAAAGAAATGCTCTTTTTCGGCCCCTCCGCGTGGGTGTTTAGACAAAATAATTTTCGACTTAAATAATGTTTGTACAGATAGCAAACAAGGATAATATAAGTAAAAATTTTACTTTATGATTGTTTTTGCTTCAACTAACCATTCATATTTCGTATATATCTTTAAAACAATAAAGAATATATCTACTTGTATTCTAGATTTTACTGTGTGGTAAAATGTGGTTTAAAATTTCAAGCGTTACAAAAATAATGTGTTTCTAATTAATAACAAAATATCACCTTTTTACGCATACTTTTTTATATTTTTGCCTTTTTAAAGTTTTCTTAGATGTTTTATTTTTAAAAGTTTGTTCTTCAAAATCAATTTTTTCTAGACGTCTAATCTAAGTCTCAATCTCTAAGAAGATAATTTTAAAGTTTCTATGAGAACGGGTATAATAAGAATAAGTACATTGCGTTTGTTAATTTAGTGCTTATGTAAAAAAGCTTTTTATAAGCAAGTACATTAAACTTTAATCGGCAATCTTCACCCTAGCATGCGTTATACATAAAATTTATCTAAGATTCAAGATCTATACATTTTTATAGTTTATAGAGTTTTTAAAATAACAATAAAAAAAGTTTTTTGTGGTCTTTATTAGGTTTTATTATTAACAATAATAAATCAACGTATGTGCCTGTTTGCCTTATATACTAATGATTATATATTTATTAGAGTATTTTGTTTGCTGTATCCTTAAAAAAAAAATAGTAGATTTTACAACAAGTGCACAAAACGAATCATTTCTATCCGAGACTTTTAGCAGCCCGAGCCGAAGGCGAGGGCTGATAGTAATGTCGAGGATAGAAATGGTTTTGTGGACGAGTTATAAACTCTGCTTTTCACTTCGATTGCGAGGAAATAAACGCAAGAAAAACAAGACCCTGTTTCCCATTTCCCGCCGCTTTTTTTTTTAAATCTTACGACTTTGAAATTAGGCTTGGGCTGCAGACCTATACAGCCTACTATTAAATTAATTTTGTAATAAAATAATTTTCTTAAATTAATTAAATAACCTACCGTACTTTAATTTAAATTTTAATATCTTAGACTTAAAAAACACATTAGGCAAATAAATTAAAGTAAATAGTAAGTAAATATTATAAAATAACAAATTCTATCTCTGAACTTTTTGTTGTGTTTGGCTGTATGGCTTATTTTTCCTTTGTCTTAATATAGATACATTTAAGAGTTTACTTTTCTGCCCTTGTGCACAAAATTCGATTTTGTGCAGCCTATATCCTGCGCAAATAAGCACTTTCTGAGCATGAGAAGTGAAAATTATATTGTCATAATACAGTCATAGATTGATTTTATAAGTTGATTGTTACATAGATTGCATAGGCGCTTTTTTGAGATTTGATTTGAAAAGGCTATGCACGTACTCCGCTCGGGCCATGAGAAAGAAAAACCTACATAGAAAAACATATTTTTCCTAGAAGCAACCGGTCTGGGCAGAAAGCACTCAGGCAAAGGGCACTACATAATATCAAGGAATATATCGAAGCAGTGGGCACGGCCCTACACCTCAAAAAATAATATAAAAAATTTCCAGATATTTTTGTAGAAATCACAATACGTTTTGTAGATAGGGTAAATAAGTATGGTTGATTTTTTTTGCTTACCATACTGTTTGATTAATAGGGAATCTGCGAGAAGTAGGCACGCGACCTCTATTCCTTTAATTATTTTCTCTTCTCGACGATTCAATAATAAATGCAAATAATACCTAACAAAAACGTAAAACCCCCACAATAATCACGGGGTGGCTCTAATTTATATTGCGATTTTTATATAATTATATTCTTTCACTTTTCATCTTTACCCTTTCTGTCTGTGCTTCTCCACTGTCACTGAAAACCGTCAGCTTTTTTTAAAAAAATTATACCACAAAGGTACCGACCGTATGCTTGTTTGCCAAGCATACGGTCGGCCTGATGGTAAGCCGTCACCGTAGCCTATAGACGTTGCAATACCGGGGGTATCACTCACGCGTTGCCAACCCTCCCAATCCCCCAAGTGGAGCTCTGGAGACCTTACTCACCGTAAGAACACAACATGACCGAGACCAATGCTATTTGGCTACGATCTTCTGTAAGGTGGAGGTCCTTCCCCTGCTGCTCCGATTTGAGCGGTTTATCCGCTGTGCCCTACCTCAAACTATTCCCGATCTTTTTCCATTCGCAACAGTTTTTCCCTACGCACCCCTAGGATCTCGTATGTTTTTCAGCCATAATTACCCTTTTAAAAGTGTTCAATTTTTATTTCAACTTTATTTGAATAATTTTTTTTTCATCTGTATACACATGTTTTGAGTTGTTCCTTAGATTATTATTTGGTTATAAGTAATTGTTAAATCTTTGTAACAATTTGTTTTGTGTTTCTATAAATAAATAAATAAATTTGAAAATGTTTGTAATAGGCCTAATTGAATGAAAAGTTTGATTTGGTTTAGACAAGCTTGGTGACTGTTAGATGGGCTGAAATCTTTGACTAATCAAATTTTTTTTTTTCATTTAGATATATAGAATAGGCCTTCACAAACACTTTCTCTTGTTATATACATCTTTACCATTAAATACTTTATTCTTATTATATAAAATACATAACTATATAAATTATTCTAATTATATAAAATACATGACCGCAAGTAACACTCATGAAATCATGACGACGAGACTGTTTGTAACATCTTCAACTTAATGATACTCATAGAGCGAAGTAAATATAATTTAATATGTATATAAAAAGAGAGAAATGTCAAAGAAAAGCCATTAAAAACAATCCCAAATAATAATTCTTCAAAGTTTCGAATCTCTTGTCCCCCGCAGATCTTGATAACTGCGAGGGAGATGATATAGGAGATTTAGGTGTCGCCTAACATTTTTTTTTAATTGAGGAAAAAGTCGGTACCTTTTTCTAAATTTAAGCATTGTTTTTTTATGTTATCTATACAACTAACTACTGGTTACTACTATGGTTATCTATACTAATAATTTATAGAGGAAAGATTTGATTGTTTGTTTGTTTGCATTAAATAGGCTCCGAAACTACTGGACCGATTTCAAAAATTCTTGCACCAGTAGAAAGCTACATTATCAGGGAGTGACATAGGCTATAGCTTTTCCCGATATTCAATGTGGCTCCCACGAGAACGGGTCCGGAACTTCACGCGGACGAAGTCGCGGGCAAAAAAGCTAGTTTAAAATATATACCTGTAAGACGGCACTCACATACGCCCGGTGCGGTTTGCATACTGCTGTCCAAGTGTGCAGTTCTGTGTTTAAGATTCACAGCAGTAGCATAGAATAATAAATAGTAGGTACGTAGTCGCGTTCTGACTGCTTTTGCATTTTCCAGATTATAATGCTTGTTTTCAAGGGCAACGCATATTTATTATAGGCAGAATTTTGAGCTCGAACGTTAATAAGCTTGCTGACCGCCTAAAAACTAAAATTACACAAAACTGAAACATACACAACATACCTACTTGTATTAGGTACTTGATTTTCTTCTGAGTTGCTTGATCATAATCATAATCTCTCTTTCGTGTGCTTCTCGCATTTAATCTTCGCAAATTAGCTGGTGTGTTCATTCTTCTTTTATTAAAATTTTGTGAACATATATTATACTGTGAAAAACGCATCATTTAAAAACCGATCTCCAACCTCTACAATAAATTAGGTATAAATTAAAATCCAGATAAAACGCTCATTTGCAAAAATAGATGATACTCGAATTAAAAAAAAAACTCATATGCATCTGTACATAGGATAGTTAGAAGGGTATCACCCCAATCGCACCCCGACATTGCCATAAAACATGGTGGTCCTTCTGCCAAAATCGATAACTTTATCATTAGGGTCACGGTTGGGTCATACACGATTTATTTGAGGTCTGTTACGCAGAGCTTGTTACATTTTTAACATAAGGAGAACAAATGGCCGTTATGTGATTAAAAAAAAATATTTTATTTATTTATTTATTTATTTGGTTTACCAACAATTGTTTACACCATAAAGAATATGATAACTTTGTTGAGCAGAGGATTGTGAAAATCTCTCTTGTATAGAAACAAAATTTAATTAATCCAGGCCTTAAACTTCATACGAATGTGCTATAAATTTGTATAGGTATACATAAATACAAATTTATAGCACATCCGTATATCTACATAAATTTCAGCTCTCTAGTTCCAAAAGTCTGGGCGATCAGTCAGTCAATTCAATACTTTTAAATTTGTATATAGATAGATAACATTTAGATATATAAAGAATCTCTTGCAAAATATAAAATATCTATTCATTACTAATTTGTTATGCAGATAAATTCTTCCCCAAAAAACGTGCTTCCTAATTCACCCCTTAAGATTTTTCAAAAAGCCTTTTTATATTCAAATTCGTTCGTTGGTTCGTAATGAGACGCAATGGAAAAATTACGTCCCCCTAAATATATATATTGGATATATTGAAGAACCCCCATGCATATGAGATTTCAAAGAGAGCTTAGAAGAAAATGTACTAAGAACAACGCGGTCTACTGAGGGAATGATCGTTGAGAAAAGTGTTTCATTTTTAATTTATTGTAGGACTGGCCAGAAATGAGCCAAACCATAGATTACTTATATTATCCAGGAACTATTAAGTAATCTGTGGTTTGGATCTGACGAACGATTGGCTGAACGATTTGGATTTGGAGTACCTACCAAACATCGAAATCGTATTCTTTCTGGATGCAAATAACAGACAATTGGAGAAGTTTGGAAGAGTAAGACATGTGAATTAGCATGACCGGAGCCGATCAGTTTTCGACACTAGTTAGGATATAAATAGACTAAATTTAATCTATATAAGGTGAAACCTAGGGTCCTACTGTGTTAAATTTTTTAAATCTCTTTTATGACTCGAGCTCTTTTTAAGATTCGAGTCCCATGTTAGTGCTCGAGTTTTCATGAAACTGATTCCGAGTTTAGTTAGTTCACATAGTCTTATAAAATTGAGTCCATCGAATTGGACTCAAAGACTCGAGTTCTTTACAACTCTATATAAAATACTTTGTCCTGAATGACTGAGAATCAACGCACAGCCTAAACCGCTGTTCGCAAAGATCTGAAACTTGGAGAGTGAGTTCTTTGTATGACGTAGGCTTGCGATAAGAAAGGATTTTCCAAAATTCGGTAGCGGTATATAAGCAAACAAAGTTGCGCTGGTTTCGCTAGTTTTACATTATGAAAATGCCAATGAAGTACTCTTTATCAACAGAAACGAATTAATTTTTCTTCACGACTATACCGATTTACACACCCCAATAAAGGCGAAGTTTTTCCAAATCAGATGCACTCCCCACGGCTTGTTATTGCGCGTTATTAGATTTGTTAGAGCAAAGGCTTCCTTATATAAAACTCTATTTACGTACAAGCGATTCTCGACTTTATAGACTTGAGATGTTTTTATTTACTCCTATGCCTACAATACCAGTTGAGGAGTTTAATTAATTTTTTTTTTCAATACGGATAAGGCATGCCTGATGAACATAGACCTTAAGCAACGTTAACCGTAAATAGTATTTTGATGGGTTTATATTATATCTTACAGACATTATCGTCATGTGACATTATTAGAAGTAATTCCTTGTTGACTTGAAAAGAAAAGATGTTTTGTTACGATTCATCGTGATCATAATCAACCCATAATCATTCCACTGCAGGGATACAGATATCCCTTCAATCTAAGGGTAGTAGAGCGTACTCTGCCACGCTGCTCCAACGTGGATTGGCAGAGGCTAGTGTTTTCGAGCCGCCTGAAGTCCACCAACTTGGCTTAACGACAACTTAAAGTGCCCTCTCATGCACGGAACGATTACTTTTAACAAATACTGTTCTATTAACAGTCACATTACATTATTATATTATATTATTCTTTATTGCACATAAATAAAAAAAAAAATACAGCAATAGATACAGTGTACAAAGGTGAGCTTATCTCTTTAAGAGATTTCTTCCAGCCTACCCAACTGTGTGTCATACAAGTTGTACAAGGGCGGTAAACAATTTTATATGTGCCAATTTATACTACTACATTTTAAATTATAATTATTTATTACCTACTTTAATAAAATGAGTTATTCATTTAATATACACAGTATTACAGTAAGTACATACTAAGGCACCGTGATATTCAAACAATACAAATAGGAATAACAACAATTAACATTTCACAGTTGTCTGCACGTCCATCTCCTCGCAAAGAATTGGTCGCTGTTCCTGTAACAGCGACGAATTGTATGAAATGTGTTGTTCAACAAAAACTGTCGACGCACGAAACGCGCGACCCCCTCGCAAAACCTTAAGCACTCTCGACACACAGTCACTCATTGACTGTCATCACAGTCTAAGGTTGATACGAGAAGCGCATTGATATACCGCTGAGCAATCACAAGTTATGACGTCACACTTTCGGAAACTGTAAAAGTGTTCACAATTTAAATTTTATCATGGTCGTATCGAATCACCGTTCAAAGATAAAGTAACGCCATCTGCTCATACCATAAACAATTAAAACAAAAATAAATGAAATGCATAAAAAAAAACAAAAGCATAAACGCACAATGAAAACGAACGTCCGCTACGCGGTTCACACTCAAAGCGGTACAACTGAAAAAAAATTAAATTCTAAATCTAAAATTTGCATATCACCTTTGCGTAAGACAATGTAGTTCCAGTACCGGTCGCAACATCTGTTCTACGACCCTACTCGCGTCATTGTTTATAGTTACAAAGGTAAAAATATGATACAATGCAATGCGTTGACACAATTATCGGTCCCCCAAAAATTGATGCTAAAACAAAAAAAATATATAGCCGGAACAGGTTTGTATTATCATCTGAAAGGGTAAAGTGAGATGTAAACTTGTGAGTTGTGGTGTTGCATTCGTCTTAGGGCTGGCAAAAATATCGTTTCATTCAATATCGTTTTATTCAAATAAACCAACAAACTCTTTTTATGTACCGTGCTTTCATTACCTACCAAATCCACCCAATTTTCAATTTTAAACAATATAGAATTATGTTTAAAAAATGATTTTTTTTAAATACCTACCCTACCTATACCTAATACACATATAGGTACTAAAATTACCTATAATAAAATTCACGTCCTTTTTCTGTTTATAATGCAAAAATGTTTTTTTATCAGACTACGTTTAATTGACATTTATGGCATAGTTTTTTTATTACTTTTTTTTATTTCATTTATGTATTAGGAAACATAAATAAATACGTAGTAACAAACACATTAAATCAATTATAAACCATACTTTCAATCGAAATGACAATAATGTTCTATAGTCCGGCAATCTCGTGCGCGACCGTCCCGCGGGGTGACAGACGGTGGCGGGGACGAGGTACCTAAGATGTCAGCGGGTAGCAGGTGGTGTAGCGGGGAAGGGAAACGCGTGCATCGCGCGTCAAATACGGCAGTCTCGGCTACGCTACCTCGTCTCCGCCACCGTCTCTGTCACCCCGCGCGACGGTCGCGCACGAGATAGCCGGACTATAATTATTTAGGTAGTACCTAAATCATTTTAATTGAAATAAAATAAACTTCAAAACTTGCCAACCCTACAAACCACTCATATTTTAATTACGGCTTCCTCTTCCCTGACTCCTCGAAGACATTGTTCCCTTTTCATAATTTATTCATACATTTCGTTAGAAATTATCCCGGGGTAACGAGAGTACATGCAAATGAGCTATACCCTCAAAATATTACTGAGACAATGTATTTTTTTTATTAATTTTTGTTTGTCATTGCCACCGTTCTCACAGAACTAGAATTTATAGTATGTTTCATAGTAACAATAATTCATATTTTTTTATTTATCATTCAAATTGTTTTGAGGAGACAAGAATTTGTTCTTAATTTCATTGTAAGATTATTATGTTATTTTAAATGAAATAAATTGATGCAATTATAATTGGTTTTGACATATTCTTTTATGTTGATTTTGTGGTTATTTTAAAATATTATTTAAATACTACTACCACGATCATTTCGGAAACAGCAAAATGACCACTGAGAAAGAAAATCAATATGATACCTAGGCATTTTGATTGAAATAGTCAAATATTGAGATAAGACCTTTTAACATGTAGTGTGTACGATTTAAGTGTGATCAATAATGTGACATTAGATTTAATTGAATTAGCATTCGAAATAACGTGAATCTAAATAGCATTTAAGGAAAATGTCAAATGGTACTAAACTTAACTTAAGTACGTGTGAACACCATGTTAAAGTCTAATTATAATACTATTTGTTTTTAAACAAATCCGGTTGAGAAATGTTGAAAAGTAATGAATAGAGCAATAATAGTAGGATTTGTATATATATTTTTTTGTGTTTTTGTAAGTGCGTTTGTCTCGTTTTACTCACCTACTTATGTACCTACAGTAGTAAATAATGATAAGTAAAATATTATGTATTTTCAACACCATCTGTTTCCCAATTAATTATGCATAAACCTTAATGATTAACGATTAATTTTAATTAAGTTTTATTCATTAACATTAATTAAACTTGGTTGAGCTCTTCAACCATTTTAAATTGCAAAATTGAATAAATTTTATCCAATAATTTACACATTTACATTAGTTATGAATATGCTGGAATAATTATAAGATTAATATTAATTATTCTGTGCTTAGTAAAATTTTCCATCTGATACCTTGTTTGCTTGTTTGCCTGTCGTTTCATGATCATCGTCTTTATCATTTTAATGTAGTACAGTCAAGAGCAGGTCGACCTTTACATATTGAACTTTGTACCATTCTTAAGTTCTATGTCATAAGAGCCAAAATGGACCTGGACGTGCACCTGACTGTACACTACTGGTGTATGGTGTACCTATATAGACCTCCTCTCTAGAGAGCCACTCGCATAGATTCCTGTCGTTTAATAAATTATAAAAATTAAAATTGCGATTTAACCAGTGATTGTCAGGGACGGCAGACCATTGCATAGGCGAAACAGACAGAAAATAAATAAAAATAATATTCCTTTTTTTTAATTTGATAACTAGCTTTTGCACGCGGCTTCGCTCGCGGCTAACTTTTTGATTAAGATCACGTATAGCGCGACTTGTGGCGCTATCTGTTGGCCGACAATTGCGAATTGCAGCGCCATCTATAGCAGAAAAATTATTTTCCTATTGGAATGACATAATTTCACGAGATAAAAAGTAGCCTATGTTGGGCTCTGTACCCCTGACAATATGTATACAAATTTTCATAATGATCGGATGATTTGTTAAGCCGTGAAGGAATAACAAACAAACAAACTCACTTTCTCATTTATAATATTAGTTAGGATTGCATAGTAATTGCATAATGTAATAGATTGACCTAGTCAAGACCTAGATAATATAATCCCAAGAAATAATGTTTTTTGTTTAGTAGGTTAGGTAGACTACAGACCCGTGACAAAAACTGATAGGTCATTTGAACCACCAGGTGACCTGTCTAGAACGATTCAAGGGCCTGTAGACTAAATTATGCCTACTGGCCATTCTAAATTATTTCAATGTTCTTACCTGTAAAAAAGTTTTCGTCAAAGACTAGAGGCATGAACATTGTAATACCATTATGTCAAATTATGCAAATAAGCAATCTATTACGGTCGCCTGCAATTATTGTATCAAATTTATACAGTTTATGATAAATATCGGGCAATTTTAAGATGTAATTGCTCCTGTACGATCAATCTTCTTCTTCTTCTTCTTCATCAGCATGTATTCGCCCACCGTTGGGCATATGCCTCTCCATGTTTCCTCCATAGTGCACGGCTCCCCGTGTCTCTCATCCACGTCGCTCCTAGCTCCTTCGTGAAATCGTCAGCCCACCTGGCTGGTGGCCTGCCAACACTTCTTCTCCCCAGTCGAGGTCTCCACTCTAGAACGCATTTGCTCCATCTCTCATCTTCTCGGCGCCCCAGATGTCCAGCCCACGCCCATTTTAGTTTGGCTACGCGGTATCCAATATCCACGACTTTGGTTCTTTGTCGTATGGTCTCATTTCTTACTCTGTCGCGTAGAGATATACCGAGCATGCTGCGTTCCATGTGTCTTTGGGTGACTTTAAGGTTGTGGACCATTCCGCTGGTAAGAATCCACGTTTCACACCCATACGTCATAACGGGTAACACGCATTGGTTAAACACTTTGGTCTTTAGTGATTGTGGTAGTTTAGACTTGAAAACAGAGTTGAGTTTTCCAAATGCTGCCCACCCCAGCCGTTTTCTTCTGCTGATCTCTGCCATCAACGAGTCCCGTCCAAATTTTATCACCTGACCCAGGTAGACATACTCCTGCACCTGCTCTAACGGTTGACCGTCTAATGAAATGGGATGGCTTTTAATGTCTTCCGAAGCCATCACTTTGGTTTTTTCCATATTCATTTTCAGTCCTATTTATTTCACAAATTTATTTCATATTATATTGCGTTTTTTAATAGGGCAAGCTTTTCGGCTTTATTGGAAGGACAGTCACTTTTCAAGTTACTGTTTTTCAAAAAATACTACGAATAATTACGATTAAGTCATATTTTTATTCTTTCTAAAGAGCTTATTTTTTTAAATGGATTTCAATCCCTTGAAAAGTCACCTTGTTTAGGTTTTTGGTGATATTTTGCTATAACTTTTTTCCCATAGCGATTCGAGACTTGCTCCTTTAGTAATAGTTGTAGATTATGAAAAAACCTTTCCAATGACATGTCACTCAATGTTACTGGTTATAAGGGTCAAACAGTCTGGCCTTTAAACTATTCAACATAATTTTGTAATCATATTCTGGGAATTCATTGAAATGCAGTTATACCTCGATTATGCAAATGTCGATCTTATCTGGAAATCGATGGCATTCAAGAAAATCACGATTAATGTTCTAGAAACTAAATTTAATACTGATATTTAGTTGCGGCAATCATTTATTTCGTGTCAAATGGTATAATGTTTTAGCAAGTTATTTAACAGTCACGCTTACCTTCAATTACACTATAATGAACTATACATTCCAAAATAATAAACGTAATTATTAGAAGAATTTTAAATTATAGTATTTTCCATTCCATTATACCTGACACAAAAGCTCCAACCAATTGTCTGACTTAAAATATAAATCGATATGAAATAAACATGAATCGACTACAAATCAATTTTTGCGACAAAGCACACAACATTATCTTGCTACAATAAGGTATGTTATGGTACTTAATTCAAAGACAATCTTTGAATTTCACTGGAAGTCTTGTGCCAAGTGTATTGGAACGAAATGTACAACATCCGTAATCGTTGGGCAATATAAATTAATGCAATTGAATGTCAAAACGGAATTGAATCAATCACATTTTTCAATAAAACAGCCCACAACACTTTGTGATCACTATCTAAAAATTCATACCGCGAAATTCGTGTATAGCCTCTTTTTTATAAAAATACCCATGACGCGGAGTAGTATGAAACGAATGCAAAAAGTGTATTCAAGCTATCAAAAGATAGCAGAATTTTTTCTTCTTCTTTAGTTTGACATTAATAGCTATAATTTTATGAGTCATTAACTTTAAAAATGCCTTTCAGAAACTGGCTGTAAGCAAAACAGTTTCCAGTAATATTATTATGTGAAAATTTCGTACTTTCCAAACGTTATGTACTGTTAATTAGATAATAAACACATAATATTATGTAAACACCTTGACAAAAATAATAAAATGAGGGTACGTTATACTTTAATAGACAATATTATTTTATATAAACGTACAATAAGACAGCGTTTCTAAATTTTTTACCGAAGAAACTTTTTTAGTGCTGTCATAATACTAGGCGTGCCTTTTAAGTTCTGTCGTTTCCATATTTCCCGGCAATTTTGAATTTGGAACTGTTCTTTATTCGAATGTGTTTAAATTTTGAATCTCAAAACAGTTGAAAGTATTAGTATTATTGCTATTGTTTAGTCACAGCGTCGATTGGAATCTGTCAGGTCACGTACGAAAATGAATCTTTCTAAGGAAAATGTTCGTGAAATAATTTTCTATAACTTTAGAAGAGGCCTGACACGGCTTCAGTGTTTTGAAGAGCTAACATCTGTGTTCAGTGATGAAGCCCCATGTCTGCGGACTGTTGAATGCTGGTATTTAGAATTGCATGGTGGACACACTAGTGATAGTGACAAATCTCGCGAAGGACGCCCAAAATCCGCCTTCACTGAAGATAACATCATTGCTGTGAGACAACTAATTCTCGAAGATAGTCATGTGACGTATCGAGAGATAGAGGCTCTATTAGGCATCTCAGGGACAACCATTCAGAAGATTTTGCATGAAACGCTTGGTGTGAGAAAGCTAGTTTGCCGTTGGATACCGCATTTGCTTTCCGACGATCACAAGGCAGCCCGCGTCAGATGGTGTAAGAAAACTCTGCAAAGGTTCAACCGAGGAACTCTCCTCGGTTGAACCTTTGCAGAGTTTTCTTCACATCACGTCTACGACATCATCAGTGGTGACAAATCTTGGATCTATGCCTACGATCCTGATTCTGCAAACAACAATCTACAATCTGGGTCCTTCAAGACGAGCCAAAGCCGACTAAAGTTGTTCGTTCTCGAAGGATTTCAAACAAGATGATGGCCACGTTCGTTGGAAAACCGGTCATGTTGCGACTATTGCACTTGAAGATCGTAGAACGGTTAACGCAGAGTGGTATACCATAGTTTGTTTACCACAAGCCATCGCCGAACTTCGTAAATATAACTCAAAGCGACGCATCATCCTGCACCACCACAACGCAAGCTCACACAGCGCTCGTCAAACGATTGAGTATTTGAAGCAGGAAAAAGTGGAAATTCTTGACCATCCTCCATACAGTCCTGACCGATTTCTTTACATTTCCGAAAATTAAGAAAAGTCATCGTGGTCAAAAGTTCCAGTCCGGTGAAGAAGCAGTCGACGCTTTCAAGTCAGCCATTTTGAACACCCCCACTTTAGAGTGGAATAAATGTTATAATAACTGGTTTGAGCGAATGGAAAAGTGTATTAAGCTACGTGGTGAATACTTTGAAAAACAATAAAAAGTACTATAAGGTTCTAGTTGTGTTTTTTTCTTCAAACGACAAAACTTAAAAGGCATGCCTCGTTAATCATAATCATTTATTCCTTAACAATTTACATAGTATTGGAAATTTACATTAAAAATGACAATTATTATACAATAAGCTAAATCAAAAAAAATGAAAACAAAATTAATTGATTACATTAAAGAGAACCCATTTGATAAGCATTATAAATTGTCAGGTACGTAATTGTGAAAATTAATTAGTGATAAAATATATATATAAGTGTGTTACAGCGGTCGAACCAACCTCATCGAATGTACCTATTTCCTTCCCTCTTCTTCCATTCATAGGCGGGCAACGTATCCAAGACTCTACTAATCGTTGGGAGAACCTCTAGCTCAGGCCCGTCCAACATACGGCCCCCGGCCCACGTAGGCCCTACATCCGGCCCGCGAGCTAGCTAGTTAAATTTTTTAAAGTCATACCTAGCATAATTTTGCGGCGGGCCAGGTCAAGCATGTTTGTAACTATAGCGGGCCAAAGAAATACCCAATAGCAAAGTGAGCTTTAAAACATTACTCCTCTTTAATGTTTTAAAGCTCACTTTGCTATTGGGTATTTCTTTGGCCCGCTATGGTTACACACATGCTTGACCTGGCCATTAATGTTTTAAAGCTCACTTTGCTATTGGGTATTTCTTTGGCCCGCTATGGTTACAAACATGCTTGACCTGGCCCGCCGCAAAATTATGTTGGACACCCCTGCTCAAGCTCGATTATCCTCCTCTGTCATTGGAGACCAGCATCGCAAATAGGTACTCTTTAGTTAATATTTTCTAAATTATCAGTACTCCTATTTTTTCCTAGCCTGAAGGTCTTGTGTCCCACTGCTGGGCAAAGGCCTCCCCTCCCTTTCTCCACTCGTCACGGTCCAAAGCTACTTCTGGCCAGCTGTCTAAGAAGACATCCAGATCGCCCCGCCATCGCCTCCTCGGTCTTCCTCTACCACGTCGCTCGTTCGGAACCCAAAAAGTTGATATTTTTGCTAATCTTTCCGGCTGCATACTGCAGACATGGCCAGCCCACATCCACTTCAACTTGGCAGTTTTTATATTTAATATTTTTTTTATTTAAAAAAGCTTCAGTATAAAAACCTGTCAAAACTTTTTTTTTCAATTCCAAACCAGTCATAAAAAATGTTATATTTTGCACAGTTTGAGAATATCTACCTTGGTAACAGGAAATCTAACATCTGCCTAACGCATTTCAAACAAATGCTATACCAGCAGGCCGCCATTATTAGCCCTAGGTATTATGTTTTATAGCTCAAAGTTATTCTAGTAATTAACATACAATTTTGTTTGCTTAGTAAAATATACAACACTAGCGCCCCGTCCCAGCTTTTTACGTGTTTTTGTAAGGATCACTATTAAAATATATATATGTAATGTATATATATTTAGATAACCTATGTTAGTGGGGGATAGTGTATTTTATGTAGTTACGCTATTGCATTAGGCTAAGCATGCCTGTAAAAATAGTTGTAAGTGTAGAATAAAAAATAAAAAAAAATAAAAAAAAATAAAAATACAAACAGTGAAAGAATTTATGAAATCTGTCCAGTTGTTTTTGAGTTTATTCGTTACAAACAAAAATACGAATCTTTCCTCTTTATAATATTAGTATAGACGAGCTGTTACCCGCGACTTCGTCCGCATGAAATGTTAAAATAAGGATAACTCCTTTTCCTGACATGCGATTTATATAAAACAAATTCAAATATTTTTTTAATTCAAATATTTTATTGTTTCCATGGTATTTATATATAGATTTTATAATAATAACAGTTTTACAAACTAGTTTCCCGCATGGAACCCCGTTAGGGCACTACAATATTCTCTCTATACTCAAACAATTAAAATAATAATGTCAAACAATTAAAACCAATAATACAAAAATAAATTTAAATTCAATATAATTATAATGTTAAATTGCTATTTAAAAAACTCTTCTAAATTATAAAAACTTTTTTCAATTAAATACTCTTTAACTTTATGAGCAAAAGATTTTTTATTTATTTCCATCTTTAAATAACTTGGAATTTTATTATAAATTTTAATGGCCATACATAATGCGCTTGTACTGTAATGTCTCGATCTGCTGGGTGGTAGGTTGAGTCTGTCCTTTCCTCGTGTATGTACAGGATTATTTCTTGTTTCTGCTATTGTCTTAAAAAAGCCAGGGTTGTTTTTCACGAACTTGCAGATTTCCAGTATGTACATACCTGTCAACGTTAGGATCTTTTGTTCAACGAAATATGGCTTACAACTCTCGCGGCGCCTTATATTTACGAGGATTCGTATGCATTTCTTTTGCAATATAAATAGCTGATGGGCGTCGGTGCTATTTCCCCAAAGTATAATCACAGAATACTACAGAAGGTTGGCTTCAAACAACCGTCCAGAATAGGTATACGCATACAAAGAACGGCGATGTGTGCGTGAGCTCTCACCGACGAGGTCTCGTACGCTCCGACCGCGGTAAGAACTGGTTCAGTGTTGCCAGATTTAGAGGTTTTCCCTAAAATCTAGGGGTTTTTTGAGGTCCTTGAGGTTTTTTCGAGGTTCCGATGTTACTAAATCTATCTAGGGGATTTTCTGAAGGTTTTCACAATTTTTACAAACTTGATTTAACACCAATTTAGTTGACCAAAGGGATGGGAAGGGATGAATGGGATATCAAAACTTGATAACTGGCAACAAATTCAGATTTTTTTCGCGAATTCCTGTGTGGCTTGCTTGCTGCTAACTTCGTTAGTTGGATTTTTTTTCTTTTTGGGTCAAATCACAGAAAATTTTTCTTTAAATATAAGTTTTCTTTACACAAATTTCACAATTCACTTTTCACAATTTCAATTTTCAATTTCACAAAAAACGTCAGAGGATTTTCTTAATCATAGTTGGGATTCTAGGGGTTTTTTCAACTTAACTAGAGGGAAAGGTGAAAAAAAATCTGGCAACACTGAACTGGTTTGAACCGGCTCAGTTTCCGTATTAACGCCAGGGACGTCGGCCGCTCGCGCGCCGCGCCGCACGTTCTGTGACGTGTACAATGCCAAGTTCGTGTAGTGTTTGTATGGCCAATTCAAAAAAGGACAAGGACATTTCTTTTTTCGTACCCTAAAAATGATGTGAAGTAAGTAGGTACCTACCTACGATTTACGAAAATTTATTATTTTTGAATATTGTTGTAAGTACCTACTACCTTACTATCACAGCTACTACCTATTTTTAATAAGTAGTATTGTATACTTACCTAAATTACATAGAACCAAATGTTTAAACAATGTTAATAATGTTTATTACAAATGTTTGTATTATAAACCAGAAATAATAAGGAATTAAAACGAAACAATAAAATAAAATATTTTCGGGTCACTCATTTATAGACAGGCCCGGTAGTCGAGTGGCTAGCAATGGTCACTTTATCCCAAGGGCCGCGGGTTCAAATCCTGCGCAAGGCAAACATTTGTGTGCATGAACATGTCTGTTTGCCTTGATCTGAGTGATTTCTATGTATAATTTATTTACAAAAAAGTATTTAAGTATATTTAGTTTCAGCAATTTAGTTTGGGACTAGCTGGCGTTGTGTGATTCGTCCAAGAATATTTATTTATTGACATTTCATAATGCTGACCGTTTAATTGATAGCATTATGAAACATATTTTATTAAGCACTGGCGCGTTCCGTCTTCGCACGGGTACTTAACAAAATTTAAAATTTTAACACAAACAATCAATTCCATTCACATTCATTCACAAACAATCAATCAAAATCTTTCCTCTTTATAATAGTAAGTATAGATAAGTACAGATTTAATTTGTTATAAAAAAAAATGATAAAGTTTTTACTTATAATAATTTTTATATTCCTTTATGTTTAAAAAAAAAGAATATTTTGAATGGTTCTACATTGTAAATTTCATTATTAAATAGAACATTTTATTATAAACGTTGTTTTTATTTTTATATTGAATTTAATACCGTGCCAAAGGTGTCAACCCTATGAGAATAGGTATAAATTTTTCATTTAGTCGGGAGTCAACCCTCTGTATTACTCTGTGGTATAATTCCGTACTGGAGCCATGAAAATGCATATGCATAGTATGCGGACAAAGCTGTTTTTAGATCAGTGCTTCGCTTTAATTCCACCAAAGCATATAGGAAACGGGACAGCTTATTTTTGATTTTTTGTATGTGTGTTTTCCAATTTATACTTGTATCTATCTCTAGACCAAGCAGTGAAAAGCTATCAACACATTCGATTGAGGTGCAATTGAGGGAAAAATTTATATTTATTGGGGGCTTCTGGTAAGGCCTGAATTGCATTATCTTTGTTTTGGAGAGATTAATTTCTAGGTTATGATCGTTAAGCCATTGCATAATATTTAAGAAAATTTGAGTAAGCTGCGTATTTACATTTATAGTTCTGTCATATGGGAATAGTATTGAGATGTCGTCTGCAAATACGACGCAATGTTCATTCACAACTTTTGGGAGGTCATTGACGTATATTAAGAAAAGGATACAGCCAAGTACACTGCCTTGAGGAATCGAATTTGGCATTAAGCACTTTTCAGATCTGTATGTTGTAGTAGTACCTGTTTCTAAATTGCTGTTTTCTATCTCTACACACTGTTGCCGATTGGCTAGGTACGATTTGAACCATTCATGTGCTATTCCTCTCACTCCAATACCATATAGTTTTGATAGTAAGATTTTAAATGAAACTCTATCATAAGCCTTGCTCATGTCTAGTAGGATGCCTATTGCGTACTTTTTGTCGTTAATATATTCAAGAGTTTTTTGTATGAAGTTATAAACGGCTAGTGTAGTCGAGCGGTGCTTTCTGAATGCGAATTGGTTCTCATCAAAAATATTACGCTTCTCGCAAAAAGAGTACAATCTCTTACACATTGCTGTTTCAAATATTTTGGAGGAGGTTGGCAACATCGCAATCGGTCGATAGTTTGTAGGTTCAGTTTTATCTCCTTTTTTATAGATGGGTTTTACTATAGTAGTTTTTAATTGTGTCGGGAAAATTCCTTCTCGAAAGGATTGGTTAATAAGTTGCATATATGGATAGGATAGTTCATTCATACATTCCTTAATTAATACAGGTGGTAGCTCATCCATTCCAAAGCTGCGTTTATTTTTTAAGTTACGAATAATACTGGCAACTTCTTTAAAGCTTACAGGCCATAAGAACAGGGAACTGTCGGTTGGGTTAAGAACAGCTCTACCCTTTGCCAAGCTCATATCCGCGTCTTTGCTTACAGCCGAAAAAAAATCATTTAAGGAATTCACAATTAGGTTAGGGTCGTCGGAGATTGCATTGTTGATTTTAAGTTTTGTTTATTTCTTTTCGTTTGCTTATTTGTCCTCTCTTTTATAATATTCCACATTGTTTTAGTTATATTTGTAGATTTTCTCATTTCATTAATGTATTGTAGTTTTTTAGACGTCGTAATTGCTCTTTTCAATAGCCTTTCGTAGGTCTTATAGTATTTGTGGAGAGATGGATTATCCGTTTGTGACAGAAATAGCGTCAGTAGACGCTTATGTTTGCAAGATCTTTTTATACCAACTGTAAGCCAACTCTTTGTGGTTTTCTCCTTTATTTTTGTTCGTTTCTTTGGTATACATGCGTTTAGAGTATCAGTCAATGTTTTATGAAATGAATAGTAATTCATATTGATGTCCTGGTTTTCTTTGATGATATCGTCCCAATTGAGTTTTTGGAGTTCAAGTTTATATTTGTTGATGTTAGCTTGATTGTAAATCCTTTTAGATGTCCACCAAGTATCTCTTTGGTTTTGTGGAGGGGCCATAAGAGAAACTATAATGGATTTATGATCGGAGAATCCGTTATCTTCGGTATAAGTTAATATTTGTTTATGGTTGAAATTTATAAACACCAGGTCTAAGCAAGTCGCACTACTTTGAGTTACTCGCGTCGGTTCTTTAATTTTCTGATCGAAATTATAGGAAAGCATTAGTTCGAGAAGGGTTTTTTGCTTCGTTGAATTTTCTAATACATTCACATTGAAGTCTCCTAATATTACAATGTCATTTTTACTATCTTTTAATGCTATCAATTTCATCAAACTATTCAAGCTGTTGAAGAAAGTGTCGGGGTCTCTATTACTGTTTGGCCAATAAATAACTATAATGAGTAAATTATTTAGGCTAGGAACATTTACAGCGCATACTTCAAAAACATATTCTTTAGACATTTCTATTATATCTTTTCGGTCATTGCATTCAATCTCATCCTTTAGCATGATACAGACTCCACCACCCTCATAATTATCTCGGGAATAAGAAGATGCTAGCTTAAATCCACTTATCTTTAGTTGTTCCAACTTATCTTTGTGAAGCCAAGTTTCCGTTAAGCACAGTGCTCCTATGTCCCGTCTATCGTCAAGGTATGCGTCCAATATATTTTGCTTATTCCATATGCTACGAATATTTTGGCTAAGTATGGTAAAGTTATTTACGAAAAAGAGGCGTATCCATTAATGACTGCGCTTGGATTTGTGGGCTTAGTGGATGATTAGGTGATATGTCTCTGTCAGATTCACACAAGGTTTGAATATTGCCCTCTGTTCTGTAGATGCTGTTTTTTATTTGTTGTGCACTCTCTGGAATCTTGTGACTCGTTTTTATATATTGACTTATTTCTTGGAGGATACAAGTGAGTCCTGTTTTATTAAGTTTACCAGAGTAAGGTGAGAACATATTTAATTCCAGGTTCAAATTGGAGTCAATAAGATGAGCATAGCCAAGGTTGCTCACGTCCAAGCAAAGTAACATATTGAATGTTTCAACTCTGCAATTGTATAGTGTTGCTCCGCAAATATAAGTAGGTGTGCAAAGGATTATGTTCGTATTTTTAATTTTCAGTAGAGTCTCGCGAATATATGTGATCAGTTCTAAGTAATCTTTCGATGATTTAAAATCAACCTCGCCGAATAGTATTAATACATAGTCGGACATTGTTAGATTACTCGTTTTTTCCTCCAAATTATATAATAATTGATTGGTGCCTCCCCCAGGTATTACGTAGTGGCAATAGTTATAGTGGTGGCAAGTATTTGTATTTGTAGTTTCGATCGCATCCAGCATGCCTATATAAATGCCTATATTCTGCTCCATCCCGAGCTCTATCTTCCTGTGAAAACAGCATTAAAATCCGTTCAGTAACTTAGAAGATGTGCGCGTTCAAACAGACAGACAGACAAAAAAATCCAAAAATTTTTTTTTTGCTTTTATTACCTTACTCTACCTGTCCCCTTTCCATTTTTGCCAAATATGTCCAATGTACAGACATATTGGGGTCTACTGTTTTATTATATGTACAGATTAAGGTTTCATAGGTTCCGACAGATACGCTAACTGGAACTTATCTCAAAGACTTTTATGCCTAATACTTAAAAAATGAATCATATTAGTTTTACTTTAAAATCCAATAGAAATGAGATCTAGTTCCAGTAATAAAATTGAAGTTTAGAAAAATCTATGTTTTTGAGATAAGACACTGTTCATAACAACCAACGAAATTATTTTTTAGTTGTTCAAAAATCTGAAAAAAAAATTGAATTATTTTATTTAAAAATATATATATTATATTGTCGTTTTTTTTTTGGAATATAAATAATCCTACTCACTATTACATGCACTACATTTTACAAGCTTTTTATTTAGATTGTGTCCACTTTTAACACAACTTTAACACCGCGTTCGCGTTCTGTGGAACCAACATTGGGTCCAACATACAACATTGGTGCAAATTGTGACCAATGTAGTTTTACGATTTAAAAAAAAACAATAATGACAATGAATATAAAACAATATCATCAGTCTGTATCTACCCACCGCTGAATATGGGCGTGTCAACCAAATGCGATCCTCCGCCTTCCGCATCCATTTCCTTTTCAGCCGCTTTTTTGAAGTCGTCTGTACTGTAATAATATAAATTGATAATATATAAAAATAATAATAATAATATATATATAATAATAATATAGGGACAAATCACACAGACTGAGCTAGCCCCAAAGTAAGTTCGAAACTTGTGTTATGGGATACTAACTCAACGATACTATTTTTTATAGCAAATACATATAGAGGCCAATCAGAAAAAGTTCGTTTTTAATTATGACCCGACCGGGATTCGAACCCGGGACCTCCTGGGTGGCGGTCTGGCGTGGTAACCATTACGCCACGGAGGTCGTCAAAAATATTTGTCTATACTAATATTATAAAGAGGAAAAATTTGATTGTTTGTTTGAAATGAACAGGCTCCGAAACTACTGAACCGATTTCAAAAATTCTTTCACCAGTAGAAAGCTACATTATCAGCGAGTGACATAGGCTATAGCTTTTCCCGAAATTCAATGTGGTTCCCACGGGAACGGGTCCGGAACTTCACGCGGACGAAGTCGCGGGCAAAAAAGCTAGTATTAAATACATTTTAAGGGTCAAATCTATTATAGATAAGTATCATTATATCACCTTACTTCATAATTTTACCTTTTTTATATCTTCGTGCTCGTTTCTATTAATATAATAACATAGAGCAACTATCTTTATCATCGTTTCAACCAATAATCATCCCACTGCTGGCTTACAAATTCTTCCTTTAATCGAAGGAGATTGGAGTGATCTCTGCCGCGTTGCTCCAATGCAGATTGGCGGAGATCAGTGTTTTCAAAACTATTTTTGTCATGAATTTTTTCCTTTCTTATAACTGCCTTGGAACATACAACGAGTTTAATCAATGAAATGGAAGAGGAAATATTGAAAGATCTTCCCTTCCTAGCAACTATGTGAGAAATAGCAATCTATGCTAATATTATAAAGCGGAAAGATTTGATTGTTTGTTTGCATTGAAGAGGCTCCAAAACTACAGGACCGATTTCAAAAATTCTTTCACCAGAAGAAAGCTACATTATCAGGAGGGACATAGGCTATAGCTTTTCACGAAATTCAATGTGGTTCCCACGGGAACGGGTCCGGAACTTCACGCGGACGAAGTCGCGGGCAAAAAAGCTAGTTTGAAATATGAGGCTTCATTTTATTTATTTATTTAACTTTATTGACCACAATACAAAGTAATGATACAATTGGCGGACTTGGAAAAACAAGTGGAGCTCGATTTTACTGAGTTAACGTGCTCAGTTAGTGGAGTCATAATAACCAATTTAACAAATTGACTTCAACATTATAGTTGGTCTATCTCTTCGTGTATATCATTTCTTCTACGAACGACTTTCACCTGCATATCGTTAATGTCTATTATTCACTATTTCAAATATTATTACCACCTTTTACAATACAAAAGTCGGAAATTTATACGTTTATGCTACCTGATGGTCGATTGCTTGGATATTATCCTTAAGCTCATTGTAGTTTCTACGAATGTATAATACGACTAGTGGCCCGCCCCGGCATCACACGGGTTTTTAGTACGGATCCCTATTTTATTTGGAAATATATAGATATATAGCTTTGCAACGGCGTATAATTTTTCAAATTGGCCCAGTAATTTCGGAGCCTATTCAATTCTAAAAATCAAATCTTTCCTCTCTAATATTAAACCATTCCTAATTCATCACAGAATCATCCCAAATAATTCCGAAATCAAGGCAGAACCATCTCCAATTTATCCCAAAACAATCCTAAAAGCAATCATAGATAATACCAAATAATGGATTCAAGTGGAATTTTAAAAGTCGCCTAGGATCCATTGATAGATTCAAGTGGAAAAAAAAGTCGTCTTGGATCCATTGGGGGATCAAATAATAGATCCAAATGGAATGAGGGAATATTAGTACCTATAGATAAAAAATGTGAGTCAATAAAATGTTCCACAGACACATTTTGAAGTTACATTAAATATACTATCATTGACAAATGACAGAAGAAGAAAAGAGATACTTTAGACATACGGTAAAAGCAAAATATTGAGAATTTAAATTTCTAAGAGAGGTAGGACACAGCGGATAATCCGCTCAAATCGGAGCAGCCCGTCTGGCGAAGGACCTCCACCTTATAGAAGATTGTTGCCAAATAGCATTGGTCTCGGCCACGTTGTGTTCCTACGGTGAGCAAGTCTCCAGAGCTCCACTTTATACAGGGTCGGCAACGTGCGAATGATACCGCCGGTATTGCAAGCGTCCATAGACTATGATCTCTATGATCAGCGATTTAGTTGTGCGTTGATCCACCAGTCAGTCAGTCAGTCATTTTATTTGTATATATTAAATGCAAACGGTAATTTTATTTTATTTTATTTGATCGTCATACAGGATTTTTTTAACCACGCCAAAGCCGGGCACATCGTTAGTAATGCATGGTATTCTCTGCCCGATAAGCACATGTGTTGTTCTAAGTTTAGACTTGCCGTTAGAACTAGGTCTTGTTTTTATGCTAACTTAATACTTTATGCTATTATGCACACTTCCATTATCCTATACGAGACGAGATTATGAATTGAAATACAGTGTCAAGACTTTAACATGTTCAGTGCTACCGACTTGCCTGGCGAGTCGACGGCTTAACGTGGGCACGAAGCACGGAAAGTAGGAGAAATTATTGATAAGAGGAAAATGGAACATAGAATAGTTATTATTCAGGAAATTATTTTGGGACCGTTTCCAAAAATGATCTTCTGAATTATAACTGACCGTGTGAGTAAATCTGGGTATATTCGCTAGTTCTATTTTGAGTAGTGGAAATGCACACTGATCAACCCCGTCACTGGTTAAGATATAACTACGTGTATATAATACAACTTAACTGTTAAGTTTTTATACTAACAGAAGGTAAGAAATAAGGAAGTACTTAATAGTTTTTATGTAGTTACTGATACTTTATAGGGACTGACCCCACAGTTAATTTCTACATACGCGTTACTTGATATTAACAATTTTTTGTTGTGTAGAGCTATGACTGCCAAGGTAAGTAATGTTAACTCAACAAAGTTGAATCAAGTAAACTTTTAGCTATTTATAACATTTGCTTTAATACGAACATGGAAAGTCAATGTCGATAATATTTTATTCAAATAGCCCTATTACAAGCTCTTTCGAATCGTCTCAATTTTTTCCTACCAACAGTTCTGTTGAATTTGTAAAATAATGGCCATAAGTCAATAGATTCAGTTGTATCGTGTACATCACTAATTTAGAACTATAAAATGTATTGTCTATGATATCTCTCTCTCATATCATAGACAATACATTTTATAGTTGTATGTGAATCCAATAAACAGCTCTGATAAATCTTTTCAAGTATTCTTTTTATTTAAGTTGAGATCCAACAAGTTCCGATTGCAGATTTTTACTAAGACGAACTGGCAAGAAACTTAGCACTTACTCTTTTAAAAATGCTACTACAGTTACAATTACAATGTATAACAGAAAACATTAGATGCATTATGTTCTTCACAGTGTGTACATTTTCGACGACGTAATAATAAAGTATCATGTTTTAATTTACGGCCTAAAAAACTCTAAATACCAAACGACATACAGAACAACATCCCGTTAAAAACTGATTATAATCAGTACTGTACTTATTTTTTTTTTAGGAGTAGAAAAAAATCTGTCTTTTGTCCTACAGCGTATTTGCAATTCGTTCCACTGCACTCACTCTTTGAGCCGTCGGCTTTAAATCAAAAACTTTCAAAAGACATAGTCAAATTTCGTACGTCCATTGTTTCATGCCAGTGACACAAAATAAGGGTTAAACTTTTTTTGCAACATTTGAATTTAAATTAAGAAGTCTATTGTCGCATTTTTTTTTTAATTAGAATTAGGCAGGAGTCATTTTTCATGCATCGCTTACTATCTGATTTACCTGCCAGTAGCTACTTTTGTTTTTTTTTTTATTCGTTTTTTTTGGAGTGTTGCGTGCGCAAAAAACTGCCAGGGGCAATTTCTGCGTCCGTTCAGAAATACCATTCGTACATACATATCTGCATAATTGTTATAATTGTGTAGCTTGAAATAATTTGCAACATTTTATATTTTTCTTATTATTTCGTCCGTCTTGTTAACGTTGTGTTATTTTCTTTGAATTTTTATTACGAAATAACGTTAAAATTGCATGCAGTTGAGAATATCCCATTCATATTATAAAGGCGAAACTTTGAGTATGTTTGTTCTTCATCACACTCTAATGGCTGGCCAATAATGATATTTGATACCTATGTATGAAGCATCGGATTAACACATATTTATGATATTTGGTATTTATGTAGCTGATACCTTGGTGTACTTATTATCCCGAAAAGTAAGCGATTCCCATAGGATTGCGTCAAAAGTCTATATTAACACTTTATGAAGTGAATAGCGCTGCTGCTGTGCATAAAATTAAAAACGTTTGTCAATAAAACATTATCAAAGCATGTGTAGTATGATAAAACGCTGGTGACATCGCGGACGGCAGGTTAGTAATGCTATAAAATTGTAGGACAAAATTGTAAAGTAAGTATATTTATTTTGGTGGACAGTCTGTCTCGAAATGAGGTCTTGTTTATGCAAAACATTGCACTCACGTTTAATTGAACGCCTTTAACCTGTTTGTTTACATGAAATTGGCAGATGTTTTTTTTTAAATTTACGATCAGTAAATACCTTTGACATATTCCCAAAAATATATTACCAACAATGCTATTTCATATGGTAAATTAATGTTTTTATATGACACAAATAAACCACCTGGTGGTAATTTCTTTGTACGTAAGTAAATGAGTAGTGTCACCTGACAATACTGAAGTAATCGACATTTGTACAGCGAAAAAGCCGTGTATAAGAGGCCTCAAAGTGGCATGTCTGCCCGGGCCTTAAGATATATTATGTTTATTAAAAAATAATTGTAACCATTATTCCAGAATAAAAGTCCGCGATTTTTACCCGATTAACTGCCAGTTTTTCAAATGCATTTTTTAAGTTAATGACACATTTATTTAATGAATTACATTAAAATGTAGTTCATCACTGGTGCTAATTCTGTTGTACATTTAACCAGACTAAACTAATTTTGACAGGACTAGAAGTGTTGCTATCCTTTTCACTAATTGTAAACCAAGGAAGGACAACAAACCTTTGGTCCTGTCAAAATTAGTTTAGTCTAGTTAAATGTGCAACAAAATTAGCACCAATGTCAAACTAATCATGATTTTTTAAATAAAAATGCGTTTTTAATAGTAGCGTGTCTGTTCAAGCCTTTAGGCATTTGTTAAGTAGCCATTATGCACTACATAAAAGGCTACCCGTTGAATGCAATTTAATCAAAAGACTTTCAATAAGCCTGTATTGAATACTATCCCATCAAGTGTATGTGGACTAATCAATAACATGAAAAGATGAAAAGATCGTCATCAAACACCGGTATTGCCATGTCGAATCAACTGTATTGTGACAGAAATAAGTTAACTTATTCGATTTTTTTATGAGCTACTAGCGAAACCCGTTCTTCGTTCGCGTATCCCGTTTTTTATATTGCTATTTTGTATCCCGAATTTCCGGGTGTATTATACATATTAAAGCTTTTTCTTGTATCGCTCTGTCTATTAAAAAAACAGCATAAACCTGGACGCCCACGACACAGGGAATCCTAGTGTGGAGTTCAGGGATACTGAAGTGTACACGATCTTTAATTTAAGAATAAAATGTATTAGTTTTAAGTTACTGTATGTAAAATTGTTTAAAATAAAGAATTTATTTATTTATTTATTATTTATAAAACAAAATTCGTTGCGTAGTTTTAAATATATATGCATACATAGGGACAGATAGACAGACAGGGTGAGCTCGATATAAATTACGTAAAGTATGTAAAGATTTTTAAAAACACATTTAATACTTAACGCATTAAATCTGCCATGTTCCTGGGTTACAGCCTACAATACAATATTTTTGATATAAAAAGCCAGTTTCTGAAAAGCATTTTTAAAGTTAACGACGCATTAAACTATAGCTGTCACTGTCATACTAAACAAGAAAACAGAGATAGCTGGAGACCTAAATGTGGAATTAAATTTTAAATGTGTTTCAGAAACTTGCTGTAAATCTCGCACTGACTTTAGTACAAAGAAATGGCTTACGACTAAATGTGAAAATAGGATGGTGTGACAAGCAAAAAATTGTGAAACTATTAAAATATCACTATTTAAAGAATAATCGGTAATAACATTAACACTACTTATGCCTTTTTTCTTTTAATATTATAATAAAATTGTCCTTTGCAATGTAATTTTTATTTTAGGCAATATTTTATAATAATGTTGTATTGTATGTCATACCTTTAAAAGAAAAAAAAATCTGCAATTAAACAAGATAACGTTCTTTTTCTAATAATTTTAATAAAAAGAAATAACATTTAGTAGATATGGGGGAGAAAAAGATTTGGTAGAGTTTAATATGAAATAACAATTACACGCTTGCAAAGTCGTTTTCTCAGCTAGTTACACATTTAAATTATTATAGAAGATTCAGCGTGACGCGTAAAAAATAGTACCTACATAAAATACGTTAACTAATAATTTCTATTGCGAAATCAAACTAATAAATGAAAATAAGTAGTCAAAAACAACTTGAATTTTGCCGCCATATTTTGCTACACGCACACATGTAAGCATCGTGTAGTATTACACTAAGTTAGTGTCGGTAAAGCAGCCTTAGTGTCGCTACTTGATAATAGGTGGCGCTACTTTTATAACAGCAAACAAATTTCTTATTCGAATTTCATTTTTGCGTTTACAACATTAAAATAAGTTTTAGAACAATTAATTAATTCATATTTAATATTCGTATTGTTTTAGTTACGGAATTTATTATCAAACCTCAGAATTTATATCACCATAGATGTTTTAGAAAATAACAAACTTTGTTTTTTATATTCCTCACTAGATGGCGGTAGGGGTATAAATTTTACAATTTCAAGCGCTATTTCGAATAGTCGATGACATGCGCAAGGCCTCAGTACGTGACTTTCAAAGTAAACTGTCTCATTTTCTATCCAAATAGCCTCCTCACATCTCACTCGCTACGGTTTTACGCATTTATATTCATTTATTGACGCCTTTATGAAGATGTATGTACTTTAGCGAAGTCTAATAAGAGATGGGGATGAATTTCATTTCTTATTGGGATTCATCGTATTGGAATGGATTTTTTATAAATTGAAATTGATTGCTATTAGTTACTATTAGAAAATATAGGCTGAGAATGTCCTGGCATAAAATTTGAACAAATTTTGGCCTGTCCAATGGACCTGGCATAAAATTTTTTTGTTCCATTTATGTCTCACTGCAAAGCAAAACTTAATTTACCACTTATATCGTATTCATGTTTTAAGGACAAATTAAAAGTATACCCAGAGCAATCAAATTAAAAAAAATATCTATTTTTAATTGCACCTTTTTGGCTGAAATTTGATAGACAATAGACAAATTATTATTTCAGAAATACAATAAACATTGTTTCGGAAATACTAAAAAAGTACACAATTATTATACCTTTTTTTTAGTTTTTAAAAATAATAACAGACGCCATACCAAACAATTATGCAATAAAGGTACTATTCTCGATAAATTTAAGTTTTATGTGGACCATAACATATTACATAACTTTGAGAAAATGATGTGTGCTTATACCATCAAGCAACAACGGCTTACATTTTTTAAACATTTTAGTAAATCACTTGTTTCAAATTATTGCTTATTTAACAAAATTACAAAGATTCATTTAAAAAAAACGCGAAATTACTAAGTGAAATTTTTCTTTTAATAATATTTTTAAAATGGGAGATTTGTAGTGTGATTACAAACAAGTGATTAGGTACTTGTTTATTTTACTTAATACAGTTCAATTATAATATAAAAAGAACTCGACCGCTCTACATTGTCATAACTCTATTTTATAAATTCAATTCAACTAAACTATATGCTGTCTTTTTCTAACACACGTAGAGACAGCATCTATTTTTTTCTAACATAATTCCATCTCTTTCTAATAACAACAAAACTCCACCCCATTTTTTAACAAAAGATTTTTTATAACGATTGGGGTAGGGATTATTTTTTGCACACATTTTTAATGCTGAAGTGATTTTAGACTGCGCAAGAGTCGTTTGTGAGGAAGAAAATAACTGCATAGCCAGAAGATGTACGTTATCTGTGTCTCGTTCTTGTTTCTATGAGAATATTGAAAAATTCCTTCTGCATTGTATTTACGTATCTGCCAAAAACCATATTTTTTTTTATAGTTTTAATAAACAGTTTCTGTAAGTGATTGATTGTAAGTACTGAGTGATTGAACGAGTGAAGTTTTAATTTTTAAATTTAAGATTAATCTCTCGTCGAGTTGTTTCAATTCTCAGAAATAAGATTTTTCGATTCGCAACTAAATGATAGGATTTCAAAAAAACTTATTATAAGCTGATATAATATAATGTGTTTATGATAGTATTTATTTAGTAACTAGGTAGTGAAAAAGGTTCGTTTGCGTGCATTCCGCTTTCCCGTGGGAATTTTTAAATTTTTGTCTCCGTAAGAACTATCCACGTACTTCAAGGAATATTCTAAAAAAGAATTAGCGAAATCGGTTTAGCTGTTCGAGATTTGCACTTAACAACACATTAGCGATTCTTTTCATATAATTTTTATATCATAGAGATCATTTTAACATGTTAACCTACCAAAAAAAGTTTAAAGATTCAAGTAGGGTAGTTTTAGAGAGAAAATCCTGTGAGTAAATGAGTTATACAACGAGTGAAGTCATCCAATTTTATATTAAGATTATTTTCCCATTGAGTTCAGTTTGTGTTTAAAGAAATTTATATACTTTGTGTCTCAAGTAAGTAATTCTCAGAAATACTAGGTATTCTGACTAAATGATCCGTTTTTTTTTTAAATAAACTTATCATGACGACCTCCGTGGCGTAATGGTTACCACGCCAGACCGCCACCCAGGAGTTCCCGGGTTCGATCCCTGGTCGGGTCATGATGAAAAACGAACTTTTTCTGATTGGCCTCGGGTCTTGGATGTTAATCTATATATGTATTTGTTATAAAATATAATATCGTTGAGTTAGTATCCCATAACACAAGTTTCGAACTTACTTTGGGGCTAGCTCAATCTGTATGAATTGTCCCTTTATATTTATTATTTATTTATTATCTAATACTCGTATTTAGTAATAATTATTTCACTAATAAAATAGTACTGTCATTGAAAAATATCTCATCACATTAGCTGTATCACATAAAATAAAGCAAAAGGTTAATTTAGCATACAATTTACTATAGATAATCTGTCATAGTATGATACAAAGATATTTCATTACAAAGCCAATGCATGTATGTATATATACATGTAATATTGTATAGTGGTCAGTCCTTTGTCCACGATCGACACCGTGAAGAGATCACTATCAACCGTACGGACAGACAAAACGTGCTGGAATTTGTGTATTAGTCAGCGAAGTATAAAATATTTTTATATAGTCGCTAGCGAAACCCGCGCAACTTCGTCTGCGTATATTTATGACCAGCAAGCCACCTGCTTTTTAAATCGCCATTGACTATCAGAATTTTGACCAAATCCTACGGGAATCGCGTACTTTTCGGGATAAAAAGCACCCTATGTGTTAATACGAGATATCAGCTACACACATACCAAATATCATAAAAATTGTCCCAGCCATTTGAGCGTGAAGATGTAACAAACATACTCACAAAAGTTTGCCTTTATAATGTTTCATACATTTTCAGTTTAATGTACAGTTACCTAACCAATGAAATAGGTGACCAGGGCAGAGAATATTATAAACATTTTTTATGCGAATAATACATTGTTTGAAACTTGATAATTACATAGCACAATATGGATACTGGTGCTAATTCTATGTACATTTAATTAGACTAAACTAATTTTGACAGGACCAGAAGTGTTGCTATCCTTTTCACTAACTGTGAACCAAGGAAGGACAACAACACCTTTGGTCCGGTCAAAATTTGTTTTGTCTAGTTGTACAACAGAATTAGCACTATTGAAAAAAAACTTTATTAAAACCCTTCACTCAATATTAAGAAAACTTGTCTTGATTTGTTTGACTGTATCATAGTGCGGGTTCGAACCCTACATGCAAACATATTATGTGATGAGCAATTTGTGTCTTGGTCGGTGTTTTTTATGTTACTAATTAAATAAAGAGGATAGATTTGATCGTTTAAATTGAATTAATTATATCAATTGATTAATTAAATAAATAGTTTAATACTGTAATGTAATCATTGACGACAGAAAGTGTGTGAGGACCCCACTCGCTGAATAAATATTTTGAATTTGAATAAGATTCTAGATCGATTTGATTATTTCACCGTTAGAAAGTTACCTACACTAATAGATTTATTATATACTAGCGTTAGATTGGCAATGTAAAAGAGATAGATCATAGCATACGCGTTTGTTAGAACGAGATAGATAGGCGATACCATTCTTCCTATACACGCTATCAGCCTGTATCGGTCTGACGTCAGTCGTGTTAAAAACAAATCCCACTTATTTTTACAAGATTTATGGTTTTTAAGTGTAATTTTGAAGTTAATTAGACGTGATTAAATATGGTTACCTGTGCAGTGCCTGGATGTAACTCAAACAAAAAGGAAAATCCACAAAATTATATATCTTGCTTGCACACATGTACATTACACGCACACTAGTGTAATTTGTTTTTGGTCTCGCCTCAACCATTACCGGTAAGTATATACTAAATCTATGCCTACACTATATATATAGTTATATATATAGTGTAATATATGTGTATATAGTTATATATATAGTGTAGGCATAGATTTAGTATATACTTACCGGTAATGGTTGAGGCGAGACCAAAAACAAATTACACTAGTGTGCGTGTAATGTACATGTGTGCAAGCAAGATATATAATTTTGTGGATTTTCCTTTTTGTTTGAGTTACATCCAGGCACTGCACAGGTAACCATATTTAATCACGTCTAATTAACTTCAAAATTACACTTAAAAACCATAAATCTTGTAAAAATAAGTGGGATTTGTTTTTAACACGACTGACGTCAGACCGATACAGGCTGATAGCGTGTATAGGAAGAATTGTATCGCCTATCTATCTCGTTCTAACAAACGCGTATGCTATGATCTATCTCTTTTACATTGCCAATCTAACGCTAGTATATAATAAATCTATTAGTGTAGGTACTATAGACGCTTGCAATACTGAGGTATCACTCACGCACGCGTTGTCAATCCTCCCGACCCTCCCAAGCGGAGCTCTGGAGACCTCACCGTAGGAACACAACATGGCCGAGACCAATGCTATTTCCCTACGATCTTCTGTAAGGTGGAGGTGGTATTAAGAGGAAAGACTTGTCAAATACTCTTTCACTGTTGAGTAATTACAACACCCCCCCCCCCCCCCCCCTGTTTTGCAAAATAATTAGCGATCCTAGTAAAACCCGTCAAAAGTTCCGGTTCGCTAGTTCATAATAAAATTAATACACGCAAATAAATAATTGTTAGTTTTAATGAATTATATTGTATTTCATATTTAGTTATGTATTTTACCAATAAACTTTCCCCCATACATGCAAATATAATGTTTAGTATAACAATAGTTATTCGGGACAACCCCACCACACATTCCCACCGATGTGTCTCCTGTGTAGCCAGGATCAACAACGGCGACCTCAGATAGACAATAAGCAATGAAGCTTATTGACGTCCCGGGGGAGAAAACTACAGCTGTTTATGAAATCACAACGAACTTAGAACTCACAAAGTATATAATAGTTAGTAAAAACAAAATGATTGTGTTAACACTACTCATAGTAGCATTGTCGTTTCACGTTGTAACAATGACTGATTTAATTACCCAATGGCTAAACTCACTGAGAACGTAGTAGTCAACGACCTTTACCGTCTATTATCATGATTAAACTATGATAAATAAATATCTATCTATACATACATATAATAAAACTGTAGACCCCGATATGTCTGTACTTTGAACATATTTGGCAAAAATCAGAGGGATCAGTTAGAGAAAGGTAATTAAAACGAAAAATTTTTTTTTTTAATTTATTGTCTGTCTGTTTGAACGCGAATTTGAATTTGAATCTTCTAAGTTACTGAACGGATTTTAATCCTGTTTTCACAGGGAGATAGAGCTCGGCTTGGAGCAGAATATAGGCTTTGTTTCATTTAAATCGCATGACAAGAAAAGGAGTTATCCTTATCTGAACATTTCACGCGGACGAAGTCGCGGGTAACAGCTCGTAAATAACAAATATGTGTCAATATAGTCGTTAGTTATTTACTAAAACTTATTAGGTATACTTCCTCGAGGGAACTCTGCTCGGGGAAGTGTGCTCTACCAAATCTCAAGAAAATCTATCAAGGCGTTTTTGCGTGTAAGACATCCATACATCCTCACATTCGTATTTATAATATTTAAGTAAGTATTTAATCTCTCGCATAGTAGTCTGGCAGTAACGAGCTGCGATATAGCGATACGAGATCATTGATAACGTAACTCAGAGCTGAATCTCTGTACATTTTATTACTCTGTGCACTGTTGTAATTGGTCGCGCCATCGACATTCGTGGTGTAGTCAAAAGTCATACTGGTATTTTTTTTAAGATATCAAATATCGAATCCTGTGAAGACCAACCTCCTTGAATAAACGATTTATTAAATAAATAAATATATAGGGACAAATCACACAGATTGAGCTAGCCCCAAAGTAAGATCGAAACTTGTGTTAAGGGATATACTAACTCAATAATACTATATTTTATAAACAAATACTACAGATAAACATACAAGACCCGAGGCCAATCAGAAAAAGTTAGTTTTTTATCCCGACCCGACCGGGATACGAACCCGGGACCTCCTGGGTGATATTTATTGAGAGAGTAAGCCTTCACAGATACTTTCTCTAGTCAATTAAAATACTCTGTCCCTCTTATTAATAAACAAAGATTAGCCAAGGTTTAACTAAAACATGTTTTGTCCCTTTCCAACTACTTTTAATTTTCCTTAAGAATGACAGGGACAAAACAGGTTTAAGTGTAAACCTTTGCTACTCTTTGTTTATTAATAAGTAAGTAGGAGTTTTATGAATCAACTTATTAAGCATTTCAGAAACAAAAGAAAAATGCCACTGGTAAAGAACAAAACAAAAGAATAGAAAAAAAAAACCGGCATACATGGTTTAAAATAAAAATAAAAAACCAGGTAGGAGCGACTTCGACGATAATAGCAGACTAGATGTTTTTAATGTCATACAACAGACAAACGACCAAGCAGGTCGCCTAATGATAAACATCAAACATCATCTAAATTAGTTTAATCTCAGAGAGATAGGTAGGGCACAGCGCACAGCGGATCATCCGCTCAAATCGAAGCTGCCTGTAGTGTCTGGGGAAGGACCTCCATCTTACAGAAGATCGTAGCCAAATAGCATTGGTCTCGGCCATGTTGTGTTCCTACGGTGAGTAAGGGCGCCAGAGCTCCACTGGGGGGTTGGGAGGACTGGCAACGCGTGAGTGATACCCCCCGGTATTGCATTGCAAGCGTCTATAGGCTTCGGCGATGCTTTCCATTAGGCGAGCCGTATGCTTGCTTGCCACCTTTGTAGCATAAAAAAAAATTGACGTGAAAACAGCAAGCCAGAGTAAATACTCTGAATCTCAATAGAATCGAATTGAAAATCTGGATTTCAAATCCCACCAGAGTGGGAAAGTGTTTCATAATGTCCTGTGGGTGTACAGTTATTGTTATGTGGCCCGAATGGTGACCACAATCATTACAGTCGGATCCGTCCGCGATTTACTCCAACACTGAGTTATTGGATAATTATTTCTAAGGGGTATAATACAATACAGAGCCTCATATTACACTTTAAAAACTCAATATCATCAAATTCTTAATAATTATTTTAAGATTTTCTTTTCATAAATCCAGTTGAGACAGCACTGGTGTACTGTAATACAGGCTTAGCCTTTAACAGATACCAGTCTCCTAAACAATTTATGTTACATTTAGTTACTGTACTTCAATTTGGAGAAAATAAACACAATTAAATAAAAAAAAACGTAAAAAAATTTTTTTTCTTAACATTTTTTGTCGTAAAAAATATACCTAAGTAATATTATCATAAAGTAAGTAGTTAACAATAGCGGATCACCTCATAGTAAAGATATGTTATTTTTGGAATTAAATTTACGACAACGAAAAAAATATTTCCTTTTTCATTCCGGTCCCCACTGGCCTAACGGTTTCGACTATCCTATCTGACACTTAGTACCAGTTTCTAAAACGCGTTTTAGTTCCACATTATTTTAGTTTAGTTGTTGTGATATTTTAATGCGTCATTAACTTAAAAAACTGGCTGTTATCAAGGCACTTTGAAATTGATCATTAGTGTTCTAAATTTTGTGTGGAATGAAAAACTTGATTCTCCAATTACAACTGAAGATATATTTTTTTTTATAAAAAAAAATGCTATTAAAAACTACACCCTGTATAGTAGAACAGTTCATTCAACCTTACCAAAATAAAACCCACTTGCACACATGGCATAAAAAATCATAAGAAGTCATTAGGCAGTCAACCGAATGTGCGCGAACCCTAATTCCTACACCCGAACATGGCATATATACGTTGAGGCATTTTTAATATAACATTATATCAAATAAAAACCAACTCTGTAATATCCAAAATAAGGCTGTAAATCCACTGAAATGATTTAGTGACAATCGTTCACATATCGACTATATGAACAAACGAATATAAACTGTAATATTGGTGCAATATGGTTGAAAATGCTTTACTGTCTAGTACAGTCAACAAAAACATACGAGAAAAAACCCAGGCATCTTTTTGCGTTACTCCCCCGCACCCTAAGCCCGTTGGGGGTGAAGAAAAATCCGCGTGTTTCGGGGTGGCTCCCCCTAGTAGTTTTTCGTCGGCATCACGCGTTTGCGACACAGTATTGATTTTTTGCACACACTTGAGTTTTCAGGTGGTGTTTTGGGGTACTCTTTACTTTCAGAGTTTTCGTTAAGAATTTGTGGTGTAACCAAGGTGTAACTGCATGTAAATGCGGTAACAAAAATCAGTATTGAACAAGTTTCAACCTTTACGCTGTCTCGCTCATTTTATTATATTTCTTTTGCATAAAAGAATTGTCTGTTCTGCGCAATGTCCAGTCTACAGCTTCCATCTTGTGCAAATCAACCAGGGGCCCGATTCTACTAAGCAAATGCACCAATGGACTCTCAATGGTGTCTCAATCGTGTCTCAAAAGAATGCCGATAATGTATCTGTGGAATCGTTTTTGACATTTGTTATGGACTTTTAACAATAAGTGAAACATTATGTTATTGTTTAAGTCCATAACAAATGTCAAAAACTATTCCACTGATACACTTTCGGCATTATATTGAGACACGATTGAGACACCATTGGTTCATTTGTTTAGTAGAATCGGGCCCCTGGACATCTCCAGCGATATTAAAAACAAATACAAAACATACAGGCAAACAAGGATAAGGGCAAACGGGTCACCTGATGGAAATTAGTTATCGCTTCCTGTCATCGACATAAAAGTATAGACAAGCTGTCCGGTACTGAGATTTTACGGCATTGCGATGTTGCACATCCGCACCACCAGTACCTACCACCACCCTTCAGCCAGTTGCGAGCGAGCGACAGAAGCAGTGGTGTCCAATTGACAAAAAAACGATTTGTTAAAAAGAAACAAAAAACGATCTGTTAAATAAAAATTTACAATTGGACACCACTGCTTCTGTCGCTCGCTCGCAACTGACTGAACGGACAAAATCTCAGTACCTACAAATACTATAGAAGACTAATACGCACAGCTCCTGACGTTTCTCATACAATGACTTGGCAACCTCCGTTCACCTCATGCCGCTAGGGGCGCTATAACACTTTGCATACAAAACGCACAAAAGTTTTGAAATCGTTCACCTCATGCCGCCCTCATGCCGTAGGGGCGCTAGTGTCGCGTCTTGTCCGAATTCTTCCGAAGCTGTGCGTATTAGTCTTCTATAGTATTTGGTACCTGACAGCTTGCCTTCTTGCACTTACTTTTGACGATGCTTCCTGTAAACATCATATTCCAGTAATACCAGAGGCGCTGCCAATACGTTGCCTGCTACATGGAAGAGGCTAAGGATAAAAAGAGATAGTAGAGGTACTGGGCTTCCTGATCTCACCGAACGAAACTCATTGCAGCGTTACGTCGATATATTCTGTGAGTCGGTGGTACTTCCCCGGTCGAACTAGCCCATTTCATTAATGCTCTATTACCCCCAAATAAATAATATTAATCTGTTCAAAATATTTTTTTACTAAAAGTCTAATTCAAGTTACGGCAGTAATTAAAATTTTGAAATTCACCGCCTTGCCCCAGATGGGATTTGAACCCACGTCCATAATTGTAAATTGATTCAAATTGTCTAAATACTGCATGAAAGGCAAAAAGAGTAATTTTCACATTACCTTCTCTTCGAACGAATTTTTTTGTTTTTTTTTTATTTAAAAAGATAATCTTCGCGCTTAATGTAGCTCAATATTTCAAAACGAAAAAAAAAAACGGTTAATATTCGTTCTTAATTTAAACAAAAAATAATTCACACGTTGCTTTGCAAATATTATGCTAATATATGAAAGGTGTTGAAGATTAGCATCTTATTGTGATTCGGCGATTCGTTCCGAGCACTTCATGTTTGTTCGCGATTAGACTCGGCCCGGTGTGGTGTCACCTTTACCCCTTCTACTTATTACTTATTTTACTAACTTCGAATAAGATGATACATCTGTTTTTACTAATTTTATAATAATTTATATGTATTTTAATTTTTTTGTCTATTTGCATTCAGTTAATTTACAGTTTAAGCACTTAATTTAAGTACCTATTTGTGTATTTTTTTAAATTATTTATTAAGACCTACTAATTAACAACAATGGTATTACGACAACATTTAATTTCAACAATATGTCAATGCTATACCTACAGCACAGCTAAATATCGACAGTCGACATTGAAAAAATATATTCATATTATTTTTTAAAGATCAAAATGTGTTAAAAATGCCAGGTACATTCATAGTTATATTATACTACCGCTTCGAACTAAATATTAAAAGGAGACAGAAAATAAAAATGAAATTTCGGAAACAGAGGAAAATTACTTATTTCACTATACATACTAATTAACTAACCTTGCGTATTATAGTAAAGTTAAAATAAATACGTTTTTGAAGAATTGTGAATTTTTTAATGGTATTAGTTTTAAAATGAATTTGCATTTCAGAATGCACTTTGTGACATTTTAACATCACTCGTTTATTAACATTCACAATTAAATTTTACACTTAACCCTTTAAAAATTAGAGTTTCGATTTGAATATTACAAAAATGCACAGTGTGTCGAAATGAATACGGGCCGGGGACAAAAAGGTGTTCTTTTTGTTTCGGTACCCAACGATTTTGTTTTCGAATTTAAATATTTTATACACGGTGACAATGGAGAACCGGTACTTGTAACAGTAAAAAATTAAATATAAAAATTATGACGGTTGTTGCTTTTGTCTTGTAATGTATGCAAATATGGTACGGATGTGATGCTGTGCGGAAGTCGCGACTGATTTTTTTCTTTATTTCTGTCGCGTCCCAAAACACTGGTTTATTATTTCGATCCTATGTTTTTGATATGTCGACGTATAATGCATGACTTTTTATGATTTTTTTAGCTAACAAACGGACAGCCCTTATTTTTAATATTATTATGTGTGTTATTTTTAATATAAAGCTGTTTTAAGTTGTTAGTAATTTGATCAAGTATAATGTGTATCACGTAAAATATTAATAATGGCTAATCGAAACTTTATAATTTACTATTCGGTTTACATATAATCCGATTTTTTGTTTGATATTTAGTTAGAGCTGGTTTATTGCGATATTCTGAAAAGCATTTTCATTTTAATTCCACATTAAGTCTCAAGCTATCTCTTTTTTCTTTTTTATTTTGACAGTGGCAACTATAATTTAATCTGTCATTAACTCAACTTTTTAATCTGTCAAAACTTGTAAAGAAAGTGGCTGAATGTCAATCTTTATCACTACATAGTATAAAACAAAGTCGCTTTTTCTGTCCCTATGTCCCTATGTCCCTTTGTATGCTTAAATCTTTAAAACTACGCAACGGATTTTGATGCGTTTTTTTTTAATTGATAGAGTGATTCAAGGGGAAGGTTTTAAAGTATCATACATTCCAAAATTCCCACGGGAAAGCGGGATACATGCAAACGAAGTTACGCGGGTTTCCCTAGGAATACATAAACATAACAATCCAATGCCGCTCGACCGGAATTATTATCAAGAGTAATGCCTCTGACTTTAATATTCTAAGAACTTGTCAGAAAAGAAGGCTACTTATATCCTCTAGTTAGCATAGTACATTTAAATACTTTATCTAGAGACTCTTTATCCGCAAAAAGAAAACAAAAACAGAATAAATTGCTCGTAGTAGACAACGTAATGCTGGCTAATCGTTTGAGAGTAACTCTTGAATTTATTCTAAGAGCTGGATGTCGTAGTTATTCTAAGAGAAAATAGGTGTGTCTGTTTATCTATTTGAAAATTATTAAAGTATAGGGGTGTGTTCATTTAATATTTTTAATGTAAAGTCAGCCAATTAAAGAGGTAACCAGGGCTGTAAATATGTTTCAAGTTCACAGATATTGTAAAAAAAATGATTTTTTATGGGAGAGGAGGACAAACGAGCGAGTGGGTCACCTTATGGTAGGCAATCACCGCTGCCCATGGACATCCACCATAACATGATCTTGGCACATCTATGAAGGAATGAAAAAGGACGGTGGAAAGAAAGTGAACAAGGGAGTAGGTTGGAGGGGTATCGTTTCGTACGATGAGTGAGTGGGCTTCTGGCTCACTCACTCATCGTATGAAACATAGTGGCATTTTCTGTGAGAAGGTACGCCGGTTTCGGAGTAGTATTCCGGTCTTTAATGATACTGCCCTCGAGCCAGCTCATTTACAAGCCACTACCAGTTCATAATAGTGGCTAGGCTCACTCAATGTTTAAAATATTCATAAACAATATGCATTCGAATCTATACTAATATAACTAATATAATATAGAGGAAAAATTTAGTAATTTTGTTTGTAATAGAAAAACTCAATAACTGCCCGATTTCAAAAAATCTTTCACCGTAATGGGAAGGTATACACCCCCGTGTAACATAGGCTATATTATATTTTCCAAAAAATATTGGATTCCTTAGTAAGATCCGTGCGAAGCTGGGACGGGCCGCTAGTATAATATATTCGTAAAAAGTATATTTGATTATTAATTTATTCATACCCAGTTTTATTATCTGTAAACTGTATAGATATTTTTTCATTCACATTCAATATTTATTGTATTGTATCAATAAATTTAATTGTTATTATAATAGGGACAATTAATCTTGTGTTTTGATACACTGTATTATCACGTACTTTTGAATATTATTAATATTTATTTATGAATTGTTTTGTAATTTATTTCATTGGAGTTAATAATGGTTTTTTCTTTGTTGTTACTATTAAGTTCATAAAGGAGGAGCTCGATGGCGTTGCTGTATGCACTCTAAAACAAACACGCAAGTTAAGCAACAACAACCCTAGCCAGTGTTTCGATGGGTTTCGTAATCTCGAGCTTCTCCGAGCTTCGGAGGCCACAGTTATCGACAACGGTTGTTCAGTCAAGTCGGAGGCCTTCCGGCGGCGGCTGAAAACACTGATCCTCAAATGACGCATTGGAGCGTGGCAAATCTAAAAGGTTGATTGTAATGATGATTACTAAATAAGCATAATTAGAACTTTTCAATACGTCTTGTCTATCAATTGTCACGTATGATCTGTATCGTGAGAACACAAGAGTTCAATATATCACCTCGACACAATACACCACATACATTAACAAACCATAAAACTCTAAATATGACAACGGAACGAAAATATTTGATCTCATTACGCATACAAACAGCATCGACGCATCGGACAAATCAATACCCACACAAAAATCTCCTTTGTCCCACTGTGCGAAAAGTTAGAATATTCTATGGGCGCCGACATCTTGAAAACTGACATAGACATGCAAAATAGATCTCATGCGTCTTCGTATTCAAAAACGTTCGATATTCAAATGAGCTTCCATTTTCTGTAGCAGGATGCGGAAGAGCAATTTTGACACTTGGAAGAATGGTCCCAACCCTTTTTTTTACTTTTTTATTCAAATTATCTTCAATTCTTTACGGCCAGTGAGGACGATTTGAATAACACAGATAAAATATTTTTTAGTAATGAAGGATTTAATGTATTCATGATTTTTATTCGTGAGAAAGGATTGTGTACCTCGTGAGAATATCTTTCTTAATCGATAGGGCTGTATGTTATCGGTAAGCTGTGTCAACATTGGTTTGTAATATGCAAATCGATTGCCTATAAAAAATATCGATTATTACGCATATTTATTAGAAATATTTAAAAAATATATATTGGAACCTATGACGTGACTTTACTACCTAATATTATAAACGTGAAAGTTTCATGTATGTATGCTTGTTACTCCTTCACGCAAAAACAGCTGGACAGATTAGCTTGAAATTTGGTAAGTACAGTGTTGGAGTGCAGGTAAATTCATATTATGATGATGGTGTGTGACATGATAATAATTTATTAATGTCCTTAGTGAAGAATAAAAAAATGTCCCAACTCATCATTTCCACCCATCATCCATAAATGTCATGGACTTATGTCTTTAAAATTTTTTTTTTACAATTTCTATTATCTTTAAACAAATTGAAATGTCATTGATTAGTAAGTTCTACTTTTTAAATATTCAAATAAAGAACATAATTAACCAGTTCAACGTTCACGGCCGCAGAAAAACTTGAAAGCAAAGACGTCTTGTGCCCTTCCGCGGCGCATTCAAATTTAAATTTTGTCCCCCTCCGGGTTGCAGGTGTACTGTCTTTGAAAGAATTTCCGTTTGCTGCAATGTTTTAGATTGTAATTACGTTTATGGGGTTAAAATGTGTTCTTACAACATAAATTAATGCTTGTATTGTTAAATGCGCGTCCGTGTTCATGTAACGAAGCGGAACAAATGTTTTTAAATAAGGCTATTAATAAAATTTTGGACATTATAGTAGTTTATTTTGTTTTACATTAAAATTAAGGTAATTTATTATGTTTCACGCAATATAAAAAGTATACTTATTAATTAAAAATTAAAATTTGGTTTTTATTAACAAATATTTTCACAGTTTATCGAATGATTTTTCGTATAAATATGTTTATATCTCTCTTTATTTCTAGTAAAAGCTAAGAATAAATTGAAAATACAAAAAAAATACACTCTGGCAATGAGAAACACACCTGGGTCCAAAAGACCGGTCCTGATTTTTTTGTCCCTCATTTGCATGCAAAGGGTTAATTCTTCTCGATTATTTGTGCTCACGCATATTTTTAATTATGCAAGGGTTATGTTATAATGTATGCGATTTAAATATTGTGATTCGTTGCGATTTTTTTCTGGGAACGATTCAGTTTGATACCGTGTTTTGTGCTGTGAGGATCTTTATTAAAGTGTAAATAAATTTAAATAGCCATCTTGTGATTTCAAAGTGAAAAATATGAGTTCTTAAAATAAAAGCTATAATCTATTTTTGATAAATAATTTAAAAAACTTAATATTTTTTCAAGTTTCGAATACCTATTTAACGAACGAATCTTCGAAGGAATGAATCCACTGAAAAATGCATTGTTTGAAAATAGGTAAGTTTGTTTTATTTATAATGATTAGGTAGTGTTAAATAGGTACCGTACCGTTTAATAATACCTTCTATAAAAATTTTGCAACTTTACGTCTACGTAATAGTATAATTATAAATATGTAGGTATACCTACTTATATACAAGTATATATAAACTTATTCTTTAAAAATAATTATTATGTCCCCCTAATATCAAAAATTCAATTTCAAACACCCGAACATCAAATTTTTGCTAAACTAATTTTCAAATTTCGAATCCGCAGCCAAAATCAAGAGTAGTGATGTACCAGCGGCCATGCATCACGGATAATGATTGGATTTGCCCCGCCTCCGTCATCAATCACTACAACGAGTGACGCGAAGTGGGTGGCAACATTGACCATTGTAAGTTGACCGATGGCTTTTTGCTAAATTTTCCCTCGTAGTTCCGAATTTTTCTTTTCGCGGAGGGAAGTCAGGGTTCAAGTTAGCTTTGCCGTTGTGTACGCTAGGGAGGGCTGTTATTTCGCGAAGCCATTGTGTCTTGTTAGAGCCATGGTAATGTCTTGGATGGTTGGATGTAAGTAAATTATGTTTTTTTTAGCGTGTGTCAGGGGTAGCAAGTTTAGCGAAAATAAATTACTTACTTACATAATTTTATTTATTCTTAGTATAAAACCACAATTATAATAGTTTTACAATTTACTGAAATAGGTAATTTAAGTTCTTTACACATAGTCACTTATTAATTTGTAAACTATAAATGATCAAATAATATTGTTATTATTTGAACATTTATAGTTTACAAATAGTTTATAGTTTTTATAGTTTATTTATAGTTTAGTAAATTTAACGATTATGTTTGTTGTATATTTATTTTAGACACTTTCAAATATTGTAAGGAATATGAAAATATTTCAATGGATTTTTGGCGCCAATTACGATAGCGCCAACTCGAGCCCATGATTATTGCATAGAATAAGAAATTCATAACATAACAAAAGTGCGTCGGTCATTCATTACTTATCAGCACTAGAAGCTGTGCTAGAACTAACGTTACTAACAACTAATCCATCGGGTTATCTGATACATTACATACCCTTCTGTACAAACACAATGGCTAATCTCATAAGTAGGTACATGTATAATACAGAAAGAAAGTTAGTGAAAGCCTAGACTGTACAAATCTATTAATATCAAATTATTAATTTTTTTATCCTTGCCGCATAGAAATTAAATAAATAAAAAATACAATTTAATCATTTTTTTATTTTTAAAAATGGAACCTGTCTCCACCTCTAGGCCGCTCTCGTCACGTAATACATCAGCTGTAATCTTCTTACATCGTCTCAATTTCGGCTGGGCCTAACCCCCCGCGCGCCGCACCCAGGGGATTACACCCGCGCGGGCGATTTTTCTCCCTTATTATACTGCCACCGTAAGTAGGTACAGAATAGTTGAATAGCTTATTATTTTTTCCAAATTACATTCTAATCCGCGGTATGTGGAGATTGTTCTCATTTTGAAAAATATTAGTGATGCGACGACAGGCTACATTATTTTGTTATTTATGTTACGATAACGTTATTATGTATTCGTTATTCCTAGACCTTTTTTAAAATCGGTAAACAGAGAATATATTCAAACGTTTCACTATTTTTTTATTGATTGATTGCTGATCAGATTGCTGGCAGCAATAAGGCCGCCTTGTTGCACAAACACTAGTCTGTAAGTTTTCTGTATGACAGTCAGGTGCACCAACGTGTAAGTATAAAGCCCACAATTTTGAGTCTTATGACATAGATAGAACTTAAAAGAATGGTACAAAGTTCGTTATGTAAAGGTCTACATACTCTTGACTGTGCCTACTGTATTTTTGTATTTTTTTCTCTGTTTTGCAATTAAATCATATTATTATTCTATTTATCTGTCTAATTAACTGTTTTTTTTTTCTGTGAAATAAATTATCTATCTAAAATAAGACAATACTTTCTGTATTGCGAATTTCAGTATTGCATTTAGTATTATATCCAGTTAAAAATAAATATTTTAAATGGTGACTTTTATTGCTTTTACTAACTTTCTTATACAACTTAAGAGTTTATCTTTATGTTTGCCATTACACGTTTATTCAATGCGGTAAAAACGACAATAATTTGACATTCTTAATTTGTAACAGAACAAACTCTATTAACTATGTTCTTTTTTTTATCTACCTATACAACAAACATAATCGTTAAATTTACTAAACTATAAATAAACTATAAAAACTATAAACTATTTGTAAACTATAAATGTTCAAATAATAACAATATTCTAGTGCTGATAAGTAATGAATGACCGACGCACTTTTGTTATGTTATGAATTTCTTATTCTTTGCAATAATCATGGGCTCGAGTTGGCGCTATCGTAATTGGCGCCAAAAATCCATTGAAATATTTTCACATTCCTTACAATATTTGAAAGTGTCAAAAATAAACCTTCAAGTAAAAACTCATCAACTTTTTACGTCACCGGCCGATACTAAGGAACTCTTTTGTCTTACCAAACTATTTAGAATTTTCTTTACATATTTATTATAAAGTTTGTTGCTGTCTTTATATGAATAATTATTTAAACCTAGCTGTCCATTTTTTCCCGTGGGAATAAGATTTTTTCCGGGATAAAAAGTGCATAATGTCACTCTCCAGATCTTAACCTATAATGTCAATCCAATCGTTAGTTTCAACGTGAAAGAAGGACAAACAAACACACTTTTGCATTTATGATATTGAAGTATGGATATAATAAAGTAACTCATTTGCAGTCCGCGGTTTCTTACGCCACTGATTTTCGCTAGTTTTAATTGAATACATTAATCAATAGAAAATCTGTGAATTTATCTGGCAGATAGCCTATCTGGAAGTTATTCAAACATCAGCTATTAGCAGCTAGCTAAACTAACTCGAATCTACCAACATTTCGAAATGTCCATCGAGAAGGAAATGCCAAAGTTCTACGCACCAACTGTTATACAAGTTGTGTATAACTTTATTAAACGTACTAGTATCGTATATTCGAAAAGTATAACCTATATAACATAATGTATAAGACAGATAAATTGAGTTGGGGGGGTGTTGTGCGCAAACCTTGGAGGCAATATCTTCGAAAAAAATAAATTCGTGGACCGAGTTTGAGCACCTGACGTACTTTATGTATCGCTCTCCGTAAAGCTGAGTTCACTGGTATTTTTATACAGTTTAAGAGGTAAACAAGTCTCAATTCTATCCTAACTAATATTATAAGTGAGAAAGTGATTTGTTTATTTGTTTGTTTGTTTGTTATTCCTTCACGGCTTAACTAATCAGCCGATCATTATGAAAATTTGTATATATATTGTCACGGGTACAGAGCCCAACATAGGCTACTTTTTATCCCGTGAAAGTATGTCATTCCAATGGAAAAATATTTTTTCTGCTATAGAGGGCGCTGTATGGAATGCTATCGGCCAACAGATGGCGCCACAAGTCGCGCACAAACGAGATTTATGCTATGTCATAAAATTAACGCGAGCGAAGCCGCGGGGAAAAGCTAGTAATTTATAAGAGCAAAAGTTTGTGTGAATATATGGATGGTTTTTAATGGCAAAATAGTAAGCGGCCTACCCGATGGAAAGTTGAACCAACGCGTTGTCTGCTACAAGTAAAGGTATATACCCTGCACCGTCTTACATGATAAAGGCTACAAAAAATAGTTCGAAAATCGACATGATAAATTAGATTTGAAACCACAGAAAAGATAGAATATGCTTTATTTGCAACACACACACAGACAATAAACATTAGAATACAAACAAACATAATAGGGTGAACACAAAATAGCTTACAGACTAGTGTATTAGCAACAAGGCGGCCTTATTGCTCAAAGCGATAAAGCAATCTTTTTAAGGCAACCTTAGGTTAACAGAGTTATAAATGGAGTAGGGCAGCAAAAGAGTTGCACTTTCGGATTTTTATCTACCAAACGTATCACTACTTTACGCCGATATACTGTGAGAAGTGATACTTCCCCAGTCGTGCTAGCAAACGTCACAAATGCTCTCCCACTCCAGAAATATACATAAAAATGTTCAATGTACACTCGCCCCAAGTCTGGAAACCCTCCATTTCCATACATATGAGATAGACATCGCCGGTTCCTAAATACTACTTTGTAGCTACGCTTTTTGTCCCGACTTGCCTTTGTCTTGTCTTGGGTTCAGAAGGCGAGGATTTCCTATTTCGTGCTTAATTAGAATTCCGAAGTATCCTTTTAAGTTTAAATATTGAGATTTTTTTCTGTGGTTGCGGTCAGGTCCATTTAAATATTGTAAGTAATTGAAAACCGAGTACACTTAGCCTTTTGAGCGCTACGGTCTAAATAAAGATACAAGAAAAATAAAATGTTGATAAAATAGGTTTTGGATATAAGATTCAAATCACCAAAGAGTTCTAGTAAATTAGACTCTATAAACTACACTAGTTTCGGAAACAAAAGGCGCTCGATAGATACAAAATTTATTAGATATTTAGGTCCTATTTATTAGGTTACTGATTTCAGTTAAAAGTCAATATTGTCAGTCTTTGTATTATAATTTCTGACATATAGACTACCTAGAACTTTACCACAACTAGTGTAACAAACTCTTAAATCAATACCATACTATCGCGTTACTAAAAATACCATAATTTGACGGCTTTATTTTTGAATTTTTCGTGATTTGACTAGAGTTTTCCGGAAATCCCAGAATCATTGGCGTACGTATGATATGAGGGGTGTAAAAATAAGGGAATATTACAAAAGCCGACGAAAGCCAATATATCAAATAACGTCACAGCGGCGCATGCGGCTGACACGAAAATATTGCGATGCATCAAAACTGCCAAGGAGTGCCGGGAGAAAAACGAACTTGGCCCCGGCACTACAGTGCAGGTCACAAGCGCAAGCGGGAAATTAAGCCGAAGAATTTTTACGCTGTACTATTAGATACTAAGGCAAACAGGTTCTCTTAAGTTGTATGTATGACAAAGTAAATGTTAGACGAAGTAACAGTGTTAAAGTGCTCTCTCGTATTCGTCTAACCTCGGTAAGACCTCCCACTTACTTCCTTTATACCACTCCAGAAATTAACTCCAAAGTTTCTTACCCCTACACAAAATGTGGTGTTAATTTCTCGAGTTATTTCAAGCAAAAAATAAATATGACGAATAGGAATAAATCATATAAATTAGGTCCTCGACTGCCGTGTCAAACCTATGTCATGTAACTTGCGAAACGTAGTTTTGAGTAATCGCCGTTTAAACTTTTTAACAGATTTTTGTCATTTGTGAAAAAGTGTTAAGATATTATTGAGATAATTTTTCATAAGACAACTCTAGGAAAGCTTAGTAAAACCGGGACAGTTTTAAATTAAAGAAATTTTGAACATTCTTTATATTATTCACGATAACTGAGTAGGCGTGACAAGCTTTTCATACAATGCTTGTTTTACGCGCGGTTGTATCTTAAGATACATGAGAAGGCAAGAGGCGATCTATTCGAAGACGACACTCAACAATACAAGAGTTAGCCGTGATGGGTAAGTCTATCACGGCTAACTCTTGTATAACTCCTTGTATTGAGGAGCCGCGTTGAGCGTCCGTCGCGCCTAATTCATGTAACTATTAAAATTACCTGAGATAGCCGGAATGGACAGTGGTAAAATCACAGTTACATAAGTTGTGTGATAGCCTCGTATGCAAAATCTATAAGAGATTTTGAAAAAAAAGACATGATCATTTATAATATTTGAGTACAGAAATGATCTCTCGTAGTTTGAACCACAATACACCGTTTAGAATCGCGAGGGTGGATTGTGTCTTGAAAAATGGAAAAATGCTTCCCCGAGCGCTGTAGCGATGAGTCGTATCTTATGATATATTCCCATTTTATATCCCTGCTTATAATACACTGTATTACATACATTTTTTTAAATATTTAATGTGGAAAATAAGGAACTGCAAGTAGGTATTGTTAACGGCCACGACTTTTGGCTTAGCAGCAATTAGCAGATTGTGCAAGTCGAGCGACGCCGCCGCTCTTTCGTGGCATCACATTAGGTGTTGCGTTTATTTGTTTCAACGTCCCTCCAAAATTGGTCGCGCTGTCGCCGCCGAGTATGGCGTCTCGTAGCACCATTTAGTACATTTGTTCTTACCTCTTACCGCTGACGCTCGTAGTACACCTCCGCTGCGAAACCATAACAGTAATTTCTGTAGAAAACGAAATAGATGGCTTATCGAAAGGATTTTTGTAATCTCAACTAAGGTCTTCGCCGCTATGAGAAGCTCGAGTGTGTCGCACTCTAAACAAACATGAAAGTCCATCCGTTATGTCGTTGTTATAGCCGTCGGTCATGGCTGTTGTCGATAGATGAAAGTGGTTAAGCCAAGTTGGTGGCCTTCAGGCGGCTTGTAAACACAGACCTCCTAAATTCCACATTCCGGAGCAGCGTGGCAGTGTACGCTCTAATCCCCTTTGATTGAAGGGGGACCCGTGCTCCTACAGTGGGATTATTATGAGTTGTTATGAGTTGATATGAATGAGAGATGATATCTGTCGCGACACAATGCATCACACCTTAACAACATTAGTTGGCGATGGACGGGCGACATCAAACTTTTATTTAACAACTCAACAAGATAATCTCCTGAAGATCGCAATATGAATGAACTTGATGTTTTGACTGTTGGAATCAAAAAGTTCAAACCTTTTCCTTATCAAAACAAATACATCAAAGTAATGTTATTTGTCCACAAATTCGATTTATCATAGCGTCATCAGACATTCATCGGCATCGTAAAAGCATCGACACACACAAAAATAGAGACTTAAATCTAAATAGATACTGCAAATGAATGTACCTAATTTAAATGTACCTAAAGCAAGTCGCATTATAATTTAATCGCGACATCACAAGAAAGTTTTAATTGCAAACAAAAAAGGAAATAAGTGGACTTTGTATGTCATTGGATGACATAAGAGACTTGTAAATTTTTGAATTTGTTGGTGAAAACGGGCACGAGTTTTTTAAACTCAATACTCAAACAGTTCAAGATCGAATAAACGGGTTAGACCTAACCGTCCGGTAGCTATCGAATAAGGTGCGCAACCGGACGGATCAGTGTAGCGATACGGAACCAAATTCGGTCGTCTAGCAACACTTTTAGCGTTTTAAAGTCTAGTTTTGTAAGAAAATATATTTTGTGGCGGTTAAAGTTATACGTATCAAATTACACGTATACAATCAAAAGCCATTGCAAGCAATTAGTTGCGAAGAAAGCCCTTGCATCTCTTTTCAGTTTCTAATCTACATTAGGTACCTACGCTTGACTATACATCGGACATCTATATAGAATTGTGTCTGTGCACAAAAAAATACACCTGTCTCTCGAAATCGGGAGGCGAAACTCCAACATCTATTGAAAGCCCGAAACACGGGGTGTTGCCCCCCCAAACCACCCCTCGTTATTCCACTTCCCTTCTCCCCTTTCTTTCCACTAACTTCGCATCGTCATCCGTATTACTTGGGCCTTAACTTATGTGAATCTACATGAGTTTCCCTTGCCCACGCAAAAATCCACTGTATCCCACAAAAATTAGAGTCTATATAAGATCGCATTGAAAAACCAATTTATAATTTTGTACGACGTTGAAATTTTTATTTTATTGCTTTTGACATTGAGTTTATTTTTGATTGTAGATTTTCAGATCAATTTTGAGATAGTAGTTGGTACTGATTCCTTTGCATTACTTTTTCCTTCTTTGTAGATGTATTTTATGCGAGTTTAAGGTCTTATGTGGATAGTCTCTTGTCGCCGTTGATAGCTTTGTGTTGTGTATAACTGCTTTAACTATAAACATAGATATGTATGTAGATAGTTGGTATTGAAGTAGGTAATGAGTTGCTGAACGCCAATTCTCCTGGCGTGTGCAGTCATGAAACGAAGGTCACAGCAAACCTAGTAAAAAATACAATATGGAATAGAATATATGCCTTCCCATTTTTGAATTGGCCGCGTTTCGTGCGTCAGTACGTAGTCGACGCACGGAACAGCGACGAATTCAATGAAACGTATTGTTTACCAAAAACTCTCGACGCACGAAACGCGACCAATAGCCGACACGTTCGTCATCAACTAACTCAACTTAATAGAGTTTCTAAATTTGTTTTTGTTCACGGAACCCTAAAAATAAACTGGCATAAACCAAGAGAGGGATTAATTCATCCCCATTTCCAGACTTGTTGATCTTTAATGAGACAAAAATGCACAAACGATCCTTTCTTAGCCCTATATAACAGGCAATTAGCGGGCATGACAAATATCTCCAGATATTTGGGATAAAAATCAAAAATACCATACAAAAACTTAACTGAAATGAACTTTAACGTATCCAAAATAAAGTATAATCTTCTATAAACGTGATTAAGTATTATAATATGATGCAACAAAGAAAAGATGGTTTTGTTTGGGTAATGACGTCATTAAATGTCGTGACATCGCCCAGACGAAGATTATCCGGACATTTTGAATAGTACTCGAATGAGATATTATGTATACCGTTCCTATTTACATTTTAATGTTGTCGGGTGTTAAGATATTTTGTTGATTTGGGGTATTTATTTGGTGTTTTGAAATTTTTTACAATGTCATCCCAACAAGACGCTGTATGAGTTCTTATGAAGGGTGGACATTATGATACTGTGGACGTAACGCTACGGTGGACATTATGATAGAGTGGACCACGTGGTACTGAAGGCTTTTTTCATTCTTCTGCACTCTACCAACACTCATCTTTTACAGAATAACTGTAAAAGATGAGTGTTGGTAGAGTGCAGAATAAGTTTTTTCTACAAGCTTCCTACTACAATACGTTTCTTTACATCTAACTTCCATCGCCATTTGACAAAACATTGCACCTACACATGACGATATGCGTATTGCATATGTTTTACATCCACGCTGCTTCATGCAATTGTCAATAACCCCACAAAACGTGACAATTTTCTTTTAACAAGTTTTGAATTACAATTAATTCTTTTAACAAGTTTTGAATTACAATTAATTCTTTTAACAAGTTTTGAATTACAATTAATGAAAAGTATAAATTCAAACGGAAAAACCTTTTGCGAATTATGTATCACCTCTTTATATTGATTAACACGAATAAATTAGGGGTTGTCACCCCGCTAAATACTCCCCGATTGACACCGTAGCCCAGTTTTTGAGTTTGTCTTAGGGGTAGCTTAAGAAAACATATTTAATTAAGCGTTACCTTTTATCACGAGCAAACGGTTAACACCCCTCCATTTTTAATCGACTTCAAAAAAGTAGATTCTTAATCCTATGTTTTTATTTAATTTTTTTATGTCGGAGAATGACAAACAAGCTATCGGGTTACCTGATGGTAAGAAATCACCACTGCCCATGGACATCCACGACTACAGGATCTTGGATGCGTTGCCCACCTATGAAGGAATGAAAAAGGAAGGACGGGGGAGGAAAGTGAAAAAAGGAGTAGGAAGCAGGGAGGTTTCCCGCTCTCTCACTCATCGTACGAAACATAGCGACAAAACACCGCTATTTCACGTCGTTATTCTGTGAGAGGGTGGTACTGTCCGTAAGTCAGCCTTACGAGCCACTACCAGTTCATAGTGGTGGCTGGGCTCTATCACCTAACTAAACAACTAACTAACTAAAGAATTACTATATTTTACAGTATTGATGTTTAATTTGAGAAGCTTGATGGCGTCGCTGTGTGTCGCACTCTAATATGAACACCCAAGTTAAGCGACGTCGACCCTAGCCAGCGTTTGGATGGGTTTCGTTATCACGAGCTTCTCCGCTCTCCGGGGGGCACGTTAAGCCGTCGATTCCGGCTGTTGTCGATGGATGACAATCGTTAAGCCAAGTCGGTGGCCTTAGGGCGGTTTGAAAACACCGGCCTCGGCCAATCCGCATTTAGCGTGGCAGAGTACGCTCTAATCACCTTCGATTGAAGGGAGACCCGTATCCCAGCAGTGGGATGATTATGGGCTGATATATGATGATGTTTAATTTGCAGTGGTTCTGATTTTTACTACAAAACGCCTTAGACCGACCTCCTCGAGAATTTATAAATGTGACAAAATGTCTGTAATGAATCATACCTTGTTACTATTCCAACCCATTGACCAATTACCAATTAGACCTTTCGACCATTAAAATCGGACACGAAACATTGTTTATAATTCAATTATTAAGTTATGTTGCGGATAATGAGAACATTATCATTTCATTCGTTAAATGGCGTTTTAAAACGCAAATTATTGTCATAATTAAATTTTAATAATTAATACTCTTATAATCAACGACACGATTAGTCGCGTGCCATTTTATAAACGCTACAGGGCTAGATGTCGTTGGGGTTTCCCTTAAAATCTGGCAACATAATGAGAAAGAAAATAAAACCGTTTCTGTTTCGTGAATACTTCAAAGACAATTCTTTTCATTAAAATTAGCAAATATTGTGCTCTATCGAATCGTATTATTTTTGCTACAATTCAGAATTAGTTCATACATGGTTTATAAGTATATTATTTATTCATAAATTATTTACATTGGTGCTAATTCTGTACTAGACCAAACTAATTTTGACAGGACCAAAGGTGTTGTTGTCCTTCCTTGGTTTACAATTAGTGACAAGGATATCAACAATTTTAGTCCTGTCAAAATTAGTTTAGTCTAGTTAAATGTACAACAGAATTAGCACCATTTTGTCTGAAAACTTTTACTTAATTATAATCTAAACATTGCTTGCTGTGTGTAAGTATTTCTTTTATTTTCTCGTGACTTTTAAAAGTGAGTGAAAAGTTAATACGGTTTTCATTGGCGACAAAATAATACTGTTAAAGTGAATTATGGTTAACAATTCAATTTATTTAATTGTTTCATTTATTTGTTTGGTAAACATAATTAACGGAAATCATCACAACGACGTATTACGCTTTTTTATGACAGAGAAGCACAAACGAATTAGCGAGTCACCTTACCATGTCCAAAAAAAATACTCAAATAGTGATGAGGAGTCAATTGGCGTCACCTATTATCAAGTCTTGGAGAAGCTCGATGGCTTCACTGTGTATCGCATTCTGAAACTCAATGGCGTCACTGTAAAACGAACACGTAAATTAAGCAACATCGACCTTAACCAGCTAGTTTGAACCGGTTTCATTATCGATAGAAAACACCCAGAGTCGAGAACAAATACAAGTTTTCCCCAAGAGGGAATCGATTCCGCGACCTCTGATACCCACGATAGGACACCAATGCACCACCAAGCTGTCAAACATAACTATAACATATTTCAAAGTTATTATCAAAGAGAAAAATTTAATATTCCTCACAAAATATCTTCGAATGTGGTCGTAAAAGTTTACATCCCCCGTTCGGGGGTGGATATTATTCATTTTTCTCTAGTCAAATTCAGTGTAGGGCTCACTAATGTGCCACTTCAGAATCAACCCCTACTTGCTTTCGCGACCATGTTTTTTCCACAACTTTTTGTTTGTCAATACATCCCTTTCGCACTTATTACAATTTGTATAGTACGTCTCGCTCACTCTATCGCATAAGCGTGGGGTGGCAGAAAAATATGATACGTTTTTTTTGGGGGTTAAATTGATTTTTGGAAAGTATGTGGAAGCCATTTTATGGGCCCGTGAGTTTTGGCAGTTAGGCAATAAGGATTGGAGACGAGAAAAGTGCCTTTTTACAATTCGATTTTAATTCAACGATAACTGATAAGGGAGGAAATAAAATACTTATAAAATATAATTAACAGAAAAAAAATTACACTTATTTTTATATCATACAAATTAATGTATCAACAAATCAGATTATGCTAATAACTATACACAAAAATTAAAATTCGTTTTTTCAAAAATCTCTTTTTATTCATTTTTTTTATTCTAACACGAATGAATTCTAATTAGAAACTTTGAGGTATAAAAATATCTTCTAGTTTGTTTGTCCACTCCGCAACCATAGAAAATGGTTACATCGGCGCCATAAATATGTTTTCACTTTAAAAATAAATAAATAAATATATAGGGACAATTCATACAGATTGAGCTAGCCCCAAAGTAAGTTCGAAACTTGTGTTATGGGATACTAACTCAACGTTATTATATTTTATAGCAAATACATATATAGATAAACATCCAAGACCCGAGGCCAATCAGAAAAAGTTCGTTTTTCATCATGACCCGACCGGGGATCGAACCCGGGACCTCCTGGGTGGCGGTCTGGCGTGGTAACCATTACGCCACGGAGGTCGTCAAACTTTAGTACCATTGTCACTTGCATTGTTAACATTGTCATCTTTAATCAAAAATTTTAGTAAGTAATTGAAATGTTATATTATAATCGTTAGAGTATAACTGTTGGACTGTAAATCGGTTATATATAACCGAACATGCAAGTCAAGTTAATTTCAAAGTCAGCGAAATGAGCAGCGTGGCAGAGCGTAATCTGTCATGCTGCACTCTGCCTCTGAATGATTGAAGACCCATAAGATTTAAGAAAAAAATGATTTACAAAAGTGTGAAGGCACATACCACGGTGACATATTAATGCCACTACGTTGATCAAAATCACTTAAGTGTTACTGCATGCGGCGGTAACAACTTTACTTTCCATAAGTTGTCACTTGCTTGTTTGCCTGTGGTATTACATAAAAAAATCTTAGTTTATTCTATGCCATTGAAGCATTCAAATGAAATTAGTTAAATCGTAACAAAGAATCCACTAAACTGGCGCCGGTATCGACTAAACAGTAGAACTACATATCTCTACATCGCGTTAACAAAATAGGTGAAATAAAAAATATATTGTTTAGTTATAATGCCATCTACAGACAACCAACTAAAACCTGTTTTTCGTAACTTGACCAATGTAGTAAACAATCTAAGCGTGTCTTTTTATTCAATTATCCATGTGTAAAATCGATAAATCGCCAGAATAATGAGTGTTGTGGTAAATGCCATTTCTAACTTTATTATTATTATTTGGGTGTGAATGATGATTTTAATTGTCTATTTTCGTTAAAAAGACGTGCTAAGATTGTTTACTACATTAGTCAAGTTAAGAAAAACATTTATTTTCTTTGTTTTAATATCAATCAATCGTTTATTACAATTGTAGGTCTTAATTAAATATGCACTTTGAACTTAATCACCCTTTCCAGGTATCGCTAAAACATTTAGGCGCGCGTACTTTACATAATTTCTTAAAATATTAGAACTTTTCGTCATATAAACATTTCATTATTTAATTATTTTTTATTGTATAGGTTTTAATAAAATTAATTAATTCATGTACATTCCAAATACTTATTCGTTAACTGAATAAAAACATTTTGCAATTAGGTAGTTTTTTGTCAAATGATGTGTTTTTACTTTCATTTTTTATTTCTTTTGGTAACTTATTATATAGTTTTGTGGCCATATTTAGATGATGTCCTCTAAGTATCTATCAGTTTCTTGTTTAGTATTTATTTTCTTGTCTTGCTAGCCCTGCCCACTCTATACAGAAATTCATTGCCTTAAGGTTTTGAAAAGACTTTTTAGCAATAACGCCGCCTTGTCGTTTGTAAGATTGTTTTTTTATGTACTTTTTTCTGCGTGTAATGCAATTAAAGACTATTCTATCTATCTATCTATAATTAAAGTGATAAAGAGAAACTTGAACTACATTTGGTTGAAATGGCCCATCACTTGCCCAAGTGCATTTCACCTCAGTCACCTTGTTCATTGTTTAAATGAACTCCATGAACTACCATTTCATAGAATATCGGCGTTTCATTGGATGATTTGGAAATCTTTAGGTCCAATTTTTTTTCATCAACTAAACTATAAAGTATAAATGAACTGGAAGGGAGGGGTTTTGCACAGATGTGTGACATTTAATGCAAAAAAAATATGTTGATTATTGATTTACTGTAAGATGATACATACATAAAACATTTTCATAATTATTAGTCTACCATTTCAAATGTTATCTATAATTATACCTATATACCCCTTTTCTGTGCGGCTGTAAGGCACATAAAGACTTTCTCATTGGCTAGGTACTTGTATTTTGTTTTAATGTGTAACTGTTTTGTGTGAATGTTTCTGTCTGTTTGTATGTGTAAAATGCTGTTGTTGTCTTGTGTCTCATGTGCCGTACAGAATAAATGTATTTTCTTTCTTTCTTTCTTTTTTTATCATTTTTTTTGTGTAAACATGCACGTGTGTAGCAACTCTAATGTTGACACGTAACCGCGGTTTGCGTGTTGAAACCGCCACCTAACTATCAGATAAGTAACTGACGGTTAAACATCAGCGGGTTCACAATTATCCATTCAGATCGTAAAGATAACATGCAAATTAACGGACGAAAAACCACGCATTGTGGTTAAAAGGTGACCATTGACCATCCATCAACTGGACTATTTTAAAAGCTACTAGCGAAACCGTAGTTTGTTTTCGTGTATCCCGCTTACCTAAAATCCTTGTATATAATATGTACATAGAGATGTATGAAAACAGCATTAAATCCATTGAGTAGTTTAAAAGATCTAACTAAGGGAACAGACATCGAAGTGGATTCATCTTATGCTATGTAAAGATTTTATTATTAGGTACATTCATAGACGATCTCCGTGGCGTAGTGGTTACCACGCCAGACCTCCACCCAGGAGGTCCCGGGTGCGATACCCGGTCGGGTATTGTTGAAAAACGAACTTTTTCTGATTGGCCTCGGGTCTTGGATGTTTGTCTATATATGTATTTGTTATAAAATATAATATCGTTGAGTTAGTATCCCATGACACAAGTTTCGAACTTACTTTGGGGCTAGCTCAATCTGTATGAATTGTCCCTATATATTTATTTATTCTAAATTACTAGTATTACTACACTATTCTATAAATAAATATTAGTGAATAAAGATAAAGAAGTACTCTGATCTATAAAAGTTATTTAGTAAATAATTTTATTGTCACAGTGGTATATGCAACATAATAAATAAGAAAAAAAACATTTAATTTAAATGTTTTTTCCACTATTTTATGCTGTTTGTAAATACACACACTATTTCAAACAATTTTATTGACATCAATAAATAAATTATGAACACAATTGTTTTTGAATAAAAATATTATTACCAGTCTATTAATAATTAATTTAAGTAGATCAATGACATTTAAATTGACGCACTGAGATAGACAATGTTATAAAAGTTTATGGTGTACATTGCGTAACGGTGTTTAAATTTGTTCTTTTTTTTTAATGTTGATGTTTATTTGTTTCAGGTGACAGCTGATTGAGAAGTTAATTCGAAATTTAATTATGGACTCGATTAAATTACTGTTTGTGCACCTGACCTGATGGACATATAAAGTACACTAGCTGGTGTCCGCGGTGTTACCCGCGTTTAGTTTTATGCACATCAGCGCTATCTATATCATACTTTTGACCAAATCATACCAAATCCTACGGGAATCGCGTACTTTTCGGGATAAAAAGTACCCTATGTGCTTAGAGTAATAACAATATACAGAGGGATTGTCCCTGCACCCGTTTTGATACACCTCAACTGGTGCCAGTTGGCACCAAACGCCGAACTTTGCCGAACCGCTTCGTAGTTGTCGATGTCAAAGCGCACCAAACGTGTCTCCCGGAAAAAAAAAATGGTGGTTTGTGCTATTAAATCGTGAAGAAAATCAGATATTTGAGCGTGAAGAAGTAACAAACATACACACAAACCTTCGTCTTTATAATATTAAGTAGGATTCGGACACAATCATGTAAGTCATACATAATGTAAGTTACAAAAAAAAAATTGTTATTTTGCATTCGTCTCTACACTACTAGTCAAAAGCTACCCATAATGATTAAAAAAACCATAAGGTTTATTATCTTACATATTCTTTAGCTTGACGCGAGTTTAACTGAAATCTTTTGAGTTAAATGCCAAATTAAACGATGGCTTTAATTATTTTTGTAATAAAGAATAATCTGCTGAAATTAAATTGTTATTTTCTTTTGTCTCTTCCTACTCCGACTACCTTCTTTCTGATTAAATTCGTTGTGAGTTCCAAGCACAGACATAACAGACATCTAACATTCCATATCAGAAATCGTGGCAAAAACGCACACTATCAAATGTCCAGTCACACAGACACAAATGGGTACTTTTGTACTGCTTGCTTGGCTGCTTTTGTACGAAGAGTTTTAAAAATGTATGTACACAGCACTTTACACCCATATTTTTGTCTATTTGATATTATATTCACTAAATTTTAACTTTAAAAAGTTACTTTTTAAACGAGAACAAATAAATAGCCATCTTCCGTTTACTTTTACGTATGATACAAATTCCGTTTACCAAAACAAGGCACGGCTGTCAAATTGGGTAAGTGTGCGTTAGTGTTGCTATTGATGAAAGAAAGGGACAAGGTTATACCGAATTTAATTACCTGAAAAGTGACAGCAATATTTTCAGCTTGTGTCTATGTGTATGTAAAATTATGTTTAGTCTGTTATGTCTGTGGTTCCAAGACAGCTGTAGTTTTCTCCTCCAGGACGTCAATAAGCTTCATCGCTTATTGTCAATCTGAGGTCGCCGTTTGTGGTCCTGGCTACACAGGAGACACATCGTTGGGAATGTGTGGTGGGCTTGTCCCGACATTTTCTCTTGTAAACATGTTATATTGGCTGAATGTACTTAAATTGTCTGGAATTAATTCATTTACTTAATTATTAAAGTAGACGGATCGAGAAGTTTTGAAAATGTTATTTCGTACAAAATGTGTTTTTTTTTGTAATACTTCACACAGCGCCATCTGTAATCAACTTTTGTCCAAAAAGTTTTAATAAAAAAAAAAATTACCTTTTTTTCTACTGCATTTCTAACAGCACATTAGCATTTAGCAATTTTATATTTATGATCTTACATTTTATAACAAAATGTTAATATTTTAAAATACTATAATTTTTATTTCCCTCATAAATTGTTTAAAAATATAAAATGTTAATATTATATTATACGTTTTTTTTCTAGTTACAACGTAAAATAAACAATGGATAATATATAACCCATAACCGATCTAATTATAATTACCTGGTCGTTCCATAATAGCCACGTATCCAAGTCTTCCTGCGATGTTTATCAGCCGGTAACTAATTGTGCCCATTGTAGAACGGTAGTATAATACGGTTAATAGTAAGTATTATATAACATTTAATGGTGTGAAATAAGAAAAATAAATAAGTAAACATTAAAAAGTTTATGTTTTCATCTTTATTTTAATACTAGCTGACCCGTGCCCACTTCGTTGGGCATAATGTTAAAAGCCTTTTTATTTTTTGGTTTTTTATATAACCTATGACACTCAGCAATAATGTGGCTTTCTATTGGTGAAATAATTTTTTAAATCGGTTCAGTAGATCCCGAGATTACCCCTTACAATTTAACAAATACACAAACTTTACCTCTTTATAATATTAGTATAGATTCATATTACGATAAAAAAATACGTTTGTTGTCATTTTTATTAGAGAAAATGTATCAAGTTGATACCTGCATTTCCGCTTTGCCAACGCAAGCGTGTTTTATCCTAGCCACTAAAGGAAAATATCAACCATATAAGTCGCCAAAACGGCTGAGTCGCGCAGACGTAAAACGAAGTTCGAAACTCATACTTATTATTCAGTGCATAACCATAGAATAAGTAATAACCCGAGGTAGAATGGCCACTCTCCGCCCCGCACCGGACCGAGTTACCGCACCCCGGGAGCCCCTCGAGGAGCCCTCAGTCGCAAAGGTGTGCGTTTAGTGAACAAATGTTTATACGTGTGCGCGTACGTGCGCGCGTGTACAGACGAAGTTGGCCTATGTAGTAGAAATAGGTAATTATTTCACGGGCGTTGTATGGAGTGTCCGGGCTGTGGCATAACGACAATCAATTTTCTTTTTTTCCAAAGTCAAAATTTTGGCGCGTACTATAAAAACTTGAATGTCATCCTGGCCACAAAGGAGAAGATGGCAGGATGGGATACGTAGGCTGGAGAGGATACAGAGTATCACTGGCCACTATCCGGTCAGTGTCCGTATATTCCATTCTATACTTCTTTTTTTATACCACAATGGTGGCAAACAAGCATACGGTCGGCCTGATGGTAAGTCGTCACCGTAGCCTATAGACGCTTGCAAAATACCGGGGGTATCACTCACGCGTTGCCACCCCTCACAACCCTCCGAAGCCGAAACCAATGCTATTTGGCCACGATCTTCTGTAAGGTGGAGGTCCTTCCCCAGACGGGCTGCTCCGATTTGAGCAGATTATCCGCTGTGCCTCTCTTAAAGTTGACACAAAAACTTCAAACAAAAGTGTATTTGAAAATATACATCGATTTGGAATACACATGTAACACATGTATCAAGCACCAATCACTTTATTCCGTTATAGCACACAATAATTGTGTTGCCACATAAAGGTATGCGGTATGTATGACCCACCCAAACACTATCTTTGAATTTCACTGAACATCTTGCCAGTACCTAATTTTGTTTTATTTGAGTCATTGACACGAAAAGAAGAACTGAAAATATATTGGAATGGAATATAAGTGAAACCACAGTCAAAACTTAGTGGTAAACTTAACTCGATTTTTTTTAACGGCCCATTTAAATTCATGTAACTGTCGAAGGCTGTCATTAAGCCATCATTGTTTCAACAAACTGTTAATGTGAACAGTTAATGTTAACCTCATATTACCATTAATTATTGAGGGGGTGATACAGAACCGAAATTTATGAGCTGTAAAACATGCTAAGAGATTAGAATTTAATTAAAAATTTCTGTTTTGAAGGTGACACGCAGATGTTATGATAAGATTATTTCACATTATGTTTATGCTGAGTAAAGTCAGTGTTTTCAATAAAGCAACTGGTTTAATGGTTTTAACGTGAAGAGGTAAGAGACAAATCGACAGGCAGGGTTGTTTTCTCGTTTATTATAACGTTATGTAAGGACGGCGAAGACAATTTATAAACGAAGGAACAGCCATCCGACTCAACTGTCTGCCAAGTTCAATAACCACGGTTGAGGAGCTGGGGCCCAAGTCTGCTAAATACAAATGCACCAATAGAGTGCCGATAGTGTGTCACTTGAATAGTTTTTGACATTTGGTATTCTCATATTTGTTTAGGTCATTTCATTGACACACTATCGAACTACTATTGATCATTTCGGTAGTATATTTCACATAAAAGCGATTTAACTGAAATGTAGTTCAATGGTAGATTTTAATTGTCGAATAGAGTGCCGATAGTGTGTCACTTGAATAGTTTTTGACATTTGGTATTCTCATATTTGTTTAGGTCATTTCATTGACACACTATCGAACTACTATTGATCATTTCGGTAGTATATTTCACATAAAAGCGATTTAACTGAAATGTAGTTCAATGGTAGATTTTAATTGTCGAATAGAGTGCCGATAGTGTGTCACTTGAATAGTTTTTGACATTTGGTATTCTCATATTTGTTTAGGTCATTTCATTGACACACTATCGAACTACTATTGATCTTTTCGGTAGTATATTTCACATAAAAGCGTTTTAACTGAAATGTAGTTCAATGGTAGATTTTAATTGTCGAATAGAGTGCCGATAGTGTGTCACTTGAATAGTTTTTGACATTTGGTATTCTCATATTTGTTTAGGTCATTTCATTGACACACTATCGAACTACTATTGATCTTTTCGGTAGTATATTTCACATAAAAGCGATTTAACTGAAATGTAGTTCAATGGTAGATTTTAATTGTCGAATAGAGTGCCGATAGTGTGTCACTTGAATAGTTTTTGACATTTGGTATTCTCATATTTGTTTAGGTCATTTCATTGACACACTATCGAACTACTATTGATCATTTCGGTAGTATCTTTCACATAAAAGCGATTTAACTGAAATAGGTAGTTCATGGTAGATTTTAATTGTCGACCATTCCGTTATTCCACTGACACTCTATAGTCAATACATTGAGATACTAGTTAATCTTTAGAAGAATATCAAATTTGGCATTATGGAAGTATAATGACAATAACTATTTCCATATTGTCATACAATATGGAAATAGTTGGTCGCTTAATTTAAAATAGCAGACTTGGGCCCCAGCTCGATGACGTCGCCTTGTGCCGTGTGTCGCAAATGGACACGCAAGTTAAGTAAGGTCAACGTTACTACTAACCAGTATTTGGATAGGTTTCGTTACTTCAAGTTTCTTGCTTCGGAGCGCATGTTAGCCGTCGGTTCCGGCTGTTGTCGGTGGCCGACAGTCGTTGAGCCAAGGCCATCCCACTGCAGAGATGGGTCTTCCTTCTATCCAAGGGGTTTAAAGCATACTCTACCACGCTGCTCCAATGCGAATTTGCACAAACCAGACCGCCAGAAGGCCACCAGCTTGGCATCAAACTAATGGTAGCATCAAAACAGTTCCTAATGACTGTATCACATAAAAATATACTACAGAACGGATACGTGTACTCGATGACAGAATACTTAAAGTAAAATGTGACTCTATGTGACATTTATAAAAAAAATGACATTTCATATATAGATGCACGTAACGAATTACTGTACATAATTAGGTGGGTTTACAAGAACCAATCAACTACTTCTCAGAAGAACTGAATTGTTTATTTTTAATACCCACAACTATTAAATTCCGTTATGTAATCAGCCTTAGTAATAGTTCTTTGTTCTTGTTATTATGTGATAGTAAAATCCTTAAATAGCTGTTTGTTTTTTTTGTTAATAATAATCGCAAACATGATTGCACACAAAAACAATGAAGTTAAAAAATTGGACACAACAAAAATGAATTTTACTATTTTCATCTGTCTGAGGAGCACGATGGCGTCGCTGTGTGTCGCACTCAACGAACGTCGACACTAGTCTGTGTTTGGATGGGTTCTATCTCGATCTTCACCGTGCTTCGAACTGTTTCCTTTTCCCGTCCTTACTTTTTCATACTTACCTTCATCGCATCAAAGATTCTTTTAGTTGTGGATGTCAATGGCCAGCAATGATTGCTTACCATCAGCTGACTCGCTAGTTCGTTTGTCCTATTCTCCGAACTCGAACTACCAATAAGTTACGCAGTTTAAAAGGAATGAGAAATTTCACCACCATTACTAACCTTCCCGGTAGCTCAGTGGTTAGAGCACTCGGCCGGATATCGAGGGGTCGTGGGTTCGAATCCCACCTGGGGGGAGGAGGTGAAATTTATCTTTCAAAAATACAATTTCAGAAATACCAATAAGTTGGCAAACAAGCTTACGGCCAGCCTGATGGTAAGCTGTCACCGTAGCCTATGGACACATGCAACACCTGGAGTATCACTCGAGCGTTGCCGAACCATATTACAGTTTAAAGAAAAGACTCCGGCGGGGATCTCATTCCAGAGCTTCATCGTTCGCGGAAGGAAACTCCTCTGAAACCAGTACGCGACCATTTTGGTTCTATCGTGTGAGGTTGGATTTCCCGCCGGTAACGAGCAGATCGATGTAGCGATGGATGGATCTTCTGTCACAGAAAAAAAAACGACCCACTTGCTATAGTGACCAGTTGATCACCAAACAATGTTACCGGAATCGAACGCGTGATATAAATTGTCGAACTAACAGTGCATATATTTTAAACTCATAAATATTTATGTAGCCCACTAATTAATGAGAACTGAATTAAATTTTGGTTAAACCTTCGAAAATTACGATTGTAATCGTTTTATTGGAGATCGTTGGCGCGATTGTAATAATGTGTTGAATTTTAACTATCACCTTTTTAGTCCGTCGAAAGTAAAAAAAGATAAGCTCGATTATGTTGATATGTGTCGACAATTTTGTTGTAAAATAACTGTTAGATTATCTTATAAGGACAATGTAATATTTGAAATGGTAAAACATTTATGAAATGGGCTATCTGGATCGATGAAGTACCCCCCTCTCGCGGAATACATAGATTCTCTCCATTCTCAGAGCAGTGGTTGGTTGCTAATAAGAAGAAGAAGATTATCAACTCCACGATATACCATGGACATAGGATTTCTTCTGTTGCCAGATTTCTATGTAAAATTAAAAAGTTATATAAAGTGTAAACCAAATACATATTTTATTAAAATAATAACAACAAATAATATGCGCAGTTCGTAGGATTCGAACCTGCGCATAGGAAATCTGATTCCCATCTGCAGAATTTACTCACACGTTAAACCATTAAAAGAAAAGAAAAATATGAGTTTTACAATGTAAAAAAATAATTAAACGTTAGTGTCCACAACAATGTAAAAAAAAATAGTGCAATTAGAACATTGTAAATAATTGAACTGAAGTGCTAATGACTAGTTCGGGTTGACAGGTTAATTGCGAATGAAATGTCACAACATTTTTACAATTGAACGGAGAATTATCATTTATTCAATTTATTTGAATAAAAGATGGATTCTTTTTACATTACTTCAAAAAGTACCTATTGCCACTTCGATTTTGTAGATATCGTTTCTCCATAAGTATTTAGGAAAATCCCATCTGATAGTAGTTTCTTTTTATGCCACAAAGTTAGCAAGCAAGCATACGGCCCGCCTGATGGTAAGCATCACCGTAGCCTATGGAAGCTTGCAATACTGGGGGTATCCCCCCCCCCCAAGTGGAGCTCTGAAGACCTTGCCATGGCATGATGCTATTTGGTTACGATCTTATGTAGGTCTTAAGAGATCTTTCCCCAGACGGGCTGCTCAGATTTGTGCGGATTATCCGCTGTGCACTACCTCTCTGAACATGTAGATAGTAGAATAGTAATGTAACTATAGACCATGATGCTCACAGCAATCAAGTTTCACTTGATTTGCCATCTCTCTGGGCTATAATGCCTTTCTTTTCAAACGTCTCCTCCAAGTCTTTTTAATACTTTCTACTTCGTCTAATTTAATTCATTGTGAGTTCCAAGGCAGCTGTAGTTTCTTCCCCGGGACGTCAATAAGCTTCATTGCTTATTGTCAATCTGAGTTCGCCGTTGTTGATCCTGGATATACAGGAGACACAGCGGCGGGAATGTGTGTTGGGCTTATCCCGATTTTATATCTTAAACGAAACTACAGACAGTGAGACACAATATTTTGTTGTAACCATAATTTAAAAGGAGATAATTCCATGGTGCTAATTCCCGCTTTCGTGACATGACGGTAAGTGACGAGGTACCTAACATAATTGAACATACTATGTTGTAGAGTCAACCATTAAGTGAAAAGTCAGTACAAGCAAACTACCGAGGCATCTGTTGGTTATAACTTTATTTTTTTACATAATTCACACAGTGCCACCTTCTTACAAAAACAGCTAGACTTACGCTCTGGGTATCAGACAACGGATAGGTATAGGTATTATTGTAAATATTAACTAACTAGCTGCTACTCGCGGCTCCGCCCGCGTGGTCAAGGGAAAATGAATAATTTTTCCATTTGGGAATCTCTTTATCCCGTGGGGAAAAAGTAGCCCCATATCACTCTCCAGACAGTAAATTATCCCCGTAATAAAATTATGAAATAAAAATGTTATACCTTTCTTTCACGTGGGAATGAGATGTTTTTCCAGGATAAAAAGCCTATGTCACTCTCCAGACCTTAAACTATACCCAAAAAAAAATATACCAATCCGTTCATTACTTTCGACGTGGAGGGAGGACAAACAAACAAACAAACACACTTTCACATTTATAATATTAGTATCGATCTATAATTACATAGAAAACACCCAGACTCGAGATAAACAGAAACGCAATCATTTAAATGTGTGGGGATCGAACTCGAGGCCTCTGGTCCTGAAGGCATGGACACAACCAACGCGCCATTACCGGGCTGCCTTCCCATATATTAATACCTTGATATTAAACGTCTTAGCCGCTATAAACACAACTGATTTACATTTTATACACAAAATAATACACATAAAAAAAATGTCATTAAACTTTCTCCAACATATTATCAATTGCAACGTAACCAGTGAAGTAATTACTGTAATAAATTTAAAAACAATATGGCGCCCAAGATGGCCGCCGCGATAATCAATGACAGGAGCAATAAACTGTTTTTAATGACCCCTAACCACCTGCACGAATTTGTCTCAGTACCCGAGTGTTTTGGACAAAGAAAGTTTTCGGGTTAAGTTTAGGTTAGATTGAAAGTGTTGGAATTATTTAAAAATATATATTAAATATTTTTAACAATTCAAATAAAATCGGTTTAGTAATTATGTAGGGTAAATGCCTGTCGTACGACTTGCTATTTATCCTAATTGGTTTGAATAATTATTCAATTTGAAGCATTAGAGCCAATATGAGCTGAGCGGTACCTCGCACAGAGTACGTATCGGCGTGAAGGACCTTTTATTCGATAAGTGGAATATTAATAAGGTGAATATCTTCAGTGTTGGATCCTTTCTCCATATTTTCTTTGTTTTCTTAGAAAAGCACACAACTAACGTAGGCGTACTAATGATGGAGGAACTCAATGGCGTCCTTGAGTGCCGCACTCTACAACGAAAACGCAGGTTTTAAGCAGTTATGTCTTTTTTATTTAGTTTTTAGTTTGACTGTGTATCATCAAATACAAACAACTTGAAATGTTTTTGTGCAACTTCATTTATATTTCAATAACGATTTTGATAACCTATTATAAACATTTACTCGTTCGATAAAGAAACGGTTAAGAAAACATTACCGTATAAGGCGGGAGGGGGTGAAAAACAAGGGGTAGAAAGCACCCCGTCATTTTCTCCAAGTAATAAATTCTATAAATGTGACTCATAAATTTTGTCACCAACGTAGTACTAATGTAGCGAAATCCGAACGAGAAATGTGTTCCTATATTTCTTTGAATATCTTTAAGGGTAGCCACAGGGGGTAGTTAGGCTTTTTTCGGGGGTATTTTTGTAACCCACTCATTTATACTCACTGGGTGTCAAGTATGATGGTTTTGTAGTGCAAATAATCCAACGTAATGCACATAGTCTGGATGTATCACAATTTTTTGAACCAGACAAGCTTATTCAGGTCCCGGGTGGTAAAACTCAGTCAACGGCTTAAGTTTTCAATTTAGTACAACCTTGACACTAAACCTCTGGGACGGCTCTTCTTCTGGAGGCTCTCGATAGGAGAAGCGTGAAAAAGTTTTTCAGGCCGACAAGGCGAGGCGAGACTGATCGGTGGCGCTTCCTGTCCGCGGGGCCAATGGTTCTCACTTCTGGACTCCAGTAGTGCTCAACCAACATCAACTGGAGTGGAGTCTACTTGATTGGCTAAAGTGATACTTTTACAAAAGTTAGTACGTACTAGTTAGTTAGTTTAGTTAGTAAGTACTTTAACGAAAATTTTCTTACTAATCAAACCTTGAAACATAATACAGATCGTTTATGGTGCCAAAATCCAAAAATATACAGTTGCTGGCCGTTTATTAAAAAAGTAATAGGTATAAATAAAGCAGCAAACAAGGCCTGCAGACGTTAATGACGAACTAATCAGTAATTACATGTCAGTTGAAGAAACAAAATGCAATCTTTAAGTAAATTGTGAAAAAAAGACAAACGCGCTTGGGGCGTTTTGGTGCATTAATGTAAGATTATGTAAAATGGATGTGGCACCATTAAAATGTTAGATGTCGTAAATGAACAAACTAACTTTTTAGCCTAGTCAAACTCATTTCGGGTTAGCCTAGTCAGCCTGTGACAAATGCAATAAGTTAGGATATTTTTTTAAAAAGAAACTGTTGACGGGTTTTTTCAATGATAAAGAAATCCAACACTATTAGTATTGGAAGACCGTGCCGACTGACAGATCAACGCACAGCCCAAGCCGCTGACCGTAGAGTTCTAAAACATGGAGGGTGTGTTCTATGTGTGTTTGTAGGCATTCGTTAAGCAAGAATTTTCCGTTTCCACAGTGAAGCGGGATACGCGAAGATTTGCTAGTACCTTTTATACCGCATCTGTTCTTTCAGGGATGCTGTACCGAAATCGTTAAAACCCACCGGACGAAAGTACAAATGGAATTATTAAGACCGCCGCGATGTAACCAAGTTATCTAACCACCTGTTGATGGGCTAATTAATTCAATTTTCGAATAGCACCTTCTTATTTTTAGGGTACAGCAATATTTTGAAGTAGGAAAAGAACGATTATGGAGAGTAATAGACCAATTTGAATATAAACTTTTTGACTATGTTCAAGACTCAAGGCCGTGGTATTCTATCATCATTTGATCATGATCCCACTCCAGGGATACGGGTCTCCCTTCAGTCGTACTCTGCCACGCTGCTCCAATGTGAATTAGCAGAGGTCAGTGTTTTCATGCCGCCTGATGTCCAACTCTGTCATCCATTGCCAACACCGACTGAGACCGATCTCAGTCGGTGTGTTGTCGATACATGACGTAGTATTCCGTGCTTTGGAAAGGCATCCAAAGCACGGAGATGATATAACGAAACCCATCCAAACATCGGCTATGGTCAACGTTGCTCAATTTATGTAAAGCCATAAAGTCAGTTGGATTTACATAATAAATAATGCAATGTGTAAGAGAGTAGCTTGATAATATCAATTATGTTATTAATTATACTTTTGGTATCAAGTTTAATACGAATATGTTCGGAATATTATCAGAGCGCTTCATCAAGTTCAGTGATAATATATCAATAATAGAAGGGTTATACATGTTTCTCTTGATAGTAAGCAGTCTTGTATACATCGTCTTTTAAATTGATAATTTTCTTCTTCTTCTTCTTTTCGTGTAAATTACTCAAATCATGTACACTACTGGCAAGATGTACGTACAGCCAGAAAATGATATTGTCCGTGGCCTTCCACAAATCTGTTAAGCTACAGCTGGTGTTCTTCTCAGTATTCCCACCTGCCTTGTAGCGGGCAACGCATTATTAATTATGGTTTTTCGCACTTTCCATAAGGATAGAGCTTTGCTAGTTTGCATACGCAAAAAAAAACTAGAAGTCCGAAGTTTTACCAAGTTGTATCCAAAGTCAGGGTTGGTATCTAGTAAATAATAAATGCGTTCAATTTCATTTGTACAGTCACTCGAAAAAACCTTTTGATGGAAATATTATCTACTTGGGCAACCGTTCAAAATTCTTACAAAATTGGATATTGTTGAAGAAATAAACGTCTCAATACAACATAAAGAAAAGAGGGTATTATTAACATGGATATCTGTATACGTAAATACACGCTTTGTGTTAAGCCTGTCTTACATTCAAAGTTAAGCTTTTTTCACAGCGATACATTCGGCTCCCTTGGGCTGGTCATACGGCTGGCAAACAAGCAAGCGGGCTTCCTGATGGAACACTAGGGGCGCTACATGGAGGGGTGGGGAGTTGGGATACCTCCACGCGGTCCACCCTGGTAACGTCGGCGAGTAATTCCTTAGTTTCTGGACCCAACTCTGGAATTACTTGCCGACGGCCAAATTCCCGACGCGGTGGGTCTGCTCCCCGTGCTCCTACCTTGGATGGAGTACGTGGGATGCGGACAAATCCGCTCCCCCTTGCATCCGTACTGGTGCTGGGGGTGGAGCGACTGAGGAGACAACCTCGTTAAAAAACAAGAGGTGGAGCCGGCCGCGCTTGGCTCGGCCGGCTGTATGATGAGCGGTGGTGGACTCGTTCGCTCGCTGATCCTCCCCAAAAGCGTCTTCGCCCCGACTGGTGTCCGGGCCTACTCCACCCGTTGATACCGGGGGCGACCTCCGTATGGTGGAACGCGGAGGCCCTGCAGACACTGGGTCTCGCCAACCCAGACACTGCGGGGGGCGTTAAGGGTTGGGTCACATGGGCGAATGAGACCACCCTGGAAGAGGGAGTGCGCGGTGGCGCAAAGTGTCACAGAGTCCACTAAGTACGTAGTGGACGCTGTGGCACTTGGAGTGGCGCAGGAGGCGCGGTGGAGGAAGAAAACCTCGTTAAAAAATTGAAGACGAGGGGCCGGCGGCTTGCAGAGCCCGGCCAGCGGTCGCACGTTGTTGCGACCGCAGAGATGGAGGGGACCCTTGCCCAGCCGAGACGGCGAGCCGGGGAAGGCCCGTCGTCTTGAGGGGGCAATGGTCCTCGGTGTCGGCAGTGCACCTGGATGCGGTGTGCTGCTGACGGGGCGTTCCGGGGAGAGCGGGTCCGGCCAGTTTAACTTTGGCCGGACGGCCCTGGCGGGGTCGCGGATGTATCACAGTACCCGTGGCCCCGTCACTTAGGGGGCGAGTGGCATCCCGTCAGTTTTTTAGTGGTAAGTCCCACAGTCCCCACCGCATATTCCCCGGGCGGTGGGGCTGCTGCAAAGCATTTTTCTGACGATAATATAAAAAAAAAAAAAAGGGGCGCTACATGGAAGTGGAAATAGGGAGAAAAAAAGGAGTTCCCGTCCAGATCTTTTATTCTAAAGTTTATGAAATAGAACTGTCCTACTGCAGGGCAAAGCCAGGTAAAGCATAGTAAGCGAGCTCCTTAAAGTACTATCGAAAAAAGCGATCGCCATCCACACTCGAACACAATCGACAAATAATAGAAATTGCTACTGCCCTACAATCTGCAAGGATTTTTCATTAATCTATGCAAACCGGTTTGTACAGATAGCAGTGTGTAACCGGCATAACTCATCCCGTCCTATCCTGCCTTGCCTCACTATTTTCTAAACTTTATAAGATAAATATATAAATATTATAGCTTATACTATACAATAGGGTTAAAAAAGAAAATGTTTTCTCCGTTCTTTGTTCTGCCGGGAGATACAGTAGCGTTCACACACGAATGCCTCCCTTTTTAATCCGGGGAAGATTTTTCTTCGGCAAAGGAAAAAAGCTATACAACCAAGGGTGGGTTATGTAGAAGACGGTTTGTAAGAAAGGAGTTTGATAAAGAATAATGGAATAAAAAATGAAGAGTATTTTTTTTGTGTGTAGAAGTCATGTGTATATTTCTTATTGGAATGGATATCATTTTATATGAGAAACTTAATACAGGGTATTTGGTAGAGGATTGATACAATAATGACAGTTATGTGGAATAGTCAGATACTTGCTAAGTTCCAAAGATTTGACTTGGAAACGAAAATAATAAAAAAATCATCAAAAAGACTAGTTTCAATCAAAGAGATAATAAAGCAAGAGTCGACGTAGCCATAGCCTGGACACTCTATACAATGCGCGTGAAATAATTACCTATTCTACTACATAGGCCAATGTCGTCTGTACGCACGCACACGTATGCGCACACGTGTACACATTCGTTCACTAAACGCACACCTTTGCGACTGAGGGCTCCTCGAGCTTGCGTCTTCATTTTAGAGTGCTACACCCAGCGACGTCATCGAGCACCTTTTTTCTAAAATAATAAAGACAATAAAGTTTAAGCTTAGCACTATAAATAAATGGCAATTAAGAATGTAGAATTCTAATTAACTTTTAAATTAATCATACTGAATTCATATAAATTTCATAATAAAGAAATTTTTTGGTATCTTATAAAATTTTAATTGAGACACGCAATTTCTTCAATAAAAACGACACAAAAATTAAATTAATTCGTATGTGCTGAAAACCTGAAAATAACTAGTTGCATAGTGCACTTCCGTCGGCAGATCAAAGGGAACCGTTAGCCGACGGCCTTTTGATCTCACCGCCCGTCGGCAAAATTCTTTGATGTCACAAAGTTGACAATTCGACAAGTTTTTCTGAAGTTAAAAATTAAATGTAGGTATAAAATTTTATTTCGCTTTTAAAAAATATTACTAATTAGTCAAATAAATACAAAAATGAGAGTATTCTTTATAAAAAAAATACTTTAAGTATTTTTTTTCGTTGAACTTTTACTAAAATTATTTATACTTACATAACGTTAATTTTCTACATTTAAGTATCTACTGTTATTTAATTAAATAATAAATATTTTAATTGATAATTTTTTTACTGCAGATAAGAATTAGTTTAACACACAATACTTATAACTTTTTCTATTCTCTTATAAGAATTAAACTTGATATTTTTATGAATGTCCTATAATGTGTAAAATTACAATAAACTAAATTAATAATACTCAGTTACCAAGGTAGCATAAAAACGCTGAACGCAAGCACAAAGTCAACAATACCTTATTATGTGTGTTTTAATTAACTACAAACTAAAATAACAATAAAAAATTAACTATGTCCAAATTTAAAACTAATATTACAGATTTTTATGAATACATTAGAGTACTACTGGATATAAGTAGTCAACAGCCCTTTAGTAATTTATGGCCAAAGGTTTTACCAATTGCCTCTGTAAGACCAGTTGCTTACCATGAGGTAAAAACCCATACTTGCCTAAACTATGACTATGCTAATTTGTAACTATTTCTTGAAAGGTATATCAAGCTTATGCAGCGATATGTACCAGGGAGACATATTATTATCCAAAAAGAGGTGAACAGACCACAACAAAACTGTAGTAAGTTTAATTGGTCTGTAAAGATAGTTGTGTATTGGAATATTTTTTCTCTAAATAACGCTACCTAGCACCAGTCTCTCAATTAAAAAGTTGTCATTTTCCTTTATATGTTAAACTTACCATGCGTCTTAAGAGAAAAGAAAATAAATGATTTTTATTTTTTATATTTCGTTTGCCAGTTCTCTTCCAGTACTTTCTCTCATTTCGTTTGCCAGATTTCTAGTTCTTTCTCTGTCTTTCCGGCCTCCACCATCTTTATGACGGAAAAGTAAGATTCAAGTCTGTCATCTTGTGTTAATCAAATAATGTCTATGGGTATGTCTTATCTATCGATTTTTGTATCCCTTTGACTTTTCCATAGACCCTTTTCCGTCAGAAAAGCCCCAGGATGTGATGACTTGAGTACAACCTTACCGACATCACGTGGCATAAAAAAATAATTAAAGTTTTTTATATTTAAAACACAAGAATAACGAACTCAATGACCGAGGCAGTATAAAAACAGTGAAGTTACACGCAGGTGACATCAAGACATCAATGCAAGCACACAAAAAGTAAACCAGAAAAGAAACCAAAATTTGAGTTTAGAATTTTTTATTAATGGACAGTATCACACTAATTGGTTTTGGATGAGCAACAAACTTCACCCCTATCAGTTGACCGGGTCGCGAGTACCAGGGCGCGAGAACTGGGTGAAAGTTCAGAACTGGTCAAGGTGAAGGCGACGCCCATTAACGTCTCCACTTAGAACAACTCCGCTTGCCGCCGCCTTAAGATTTACACGCCGACTGTGTAATCTTGGTCGTGGGATAATTAAAAAAAACAAAGTCCATAGGAACATACTTAATACCTGTTAATAAGAAAGTAAACTACTGAAACAATTTTGAGGTCCGTGCGTAAAAATATGTAATCTGAATTTATTATTAGAATTATTCATGTTTTCACCAACGCGTCATAGCTGGTAGGAATAACATAACTGGAAGAAATTGTATAACATTTGATGACATAAGGTTATTGCTACCGTTAGGAAGCGTTTCGGTCGTCACTTTCTATTGGATTTGTAATGGATTTCAATCACTGTTCCATATGACCTAATGATAAATTGTAACCTTGTTTTATTAATTTTTACATGAAAAAAAATTAAAATCAAAATATGTTTTTTTTAAAGACAGTATTAACAAAATGATTTAAAACATACCTAAGTCATAACATACACAGATGACAGAGAAATTCACCAACAACTAAGCACAGAAAATATTTTCTTGAATTCATAACATACACAGATGACAGAGAAATTCACCAACAACTAAGCACAGAAAATATTTTCTTGGATTCAAATTAGAATTCCACTAGTTGCACTCTAAGTGTCAAGTGGGGTTGGTTGCTGTATACAAAGTTGGCTAAGTAATAAGATAATGAAGAACAGCGGGGTCGGGATACGAATTAAAACGAGCTGTGTGCGTCAGGATGGCGGGAGCCGGTTCAAAATTTGTTTTTTTCCGTTCCAGTAGGTATACTTGGCACAAGATTTCCAGTGAAACAAAATGATGGTATTTGAATTAGTTGTTTATACTTTGTTGTTGTGATGTAATGATGTGAGTTTTATTATAATAAAGTGATTTGCAATCGATTTGTTTCATGTTGATTTTTATTTAAATCAGGCGATTGTTCGGAGCTTTTCTGTCAAGTATTAGTGGTATGGATTATAGAGCCATTTGATAAGTTCATTATATTGTATATGCCTAGTTGGTCTGATAAGTTTTTATTTGCCTATCTGTCAGATAAATGGTCAGATTTTGATAATTTATCTGACACGTTAATTGGAATATTATTAGGAATTTTTGTGTATTTTTTATAATTATATTTTTTTTATAATTTTATTTTAATTTCGTTATTTTGTTCGTTAATGATAGGTATAAATACATTTTAAATCGTGAATTAATTTAATTATATATGTTTTTACACAAATTACCTATACACCTACTTTATCCGTTTGACAAATTGTTACGAACTTAATGACACATACAAAGTACGAGTCTAACAAAAGAGATGGTGCAATACTAAGAAGTGAGAAGTTGTAAGTGCTTCACGCTTATTCGTATTACACCATCTCTTTTGTTAGACTCTCAATATCGTGTAGTGTAATACGCGCTTAAGTTCGTAACAAAAACACGGTAATACTATGATAGTATTACCGTGGTAGGCGTGGTAGAACAATGAACCATTCCCGTACCCAAGCATGCCATGAGGTGGAATAGAAAATTTTCGCTAGTGACGGCGTAAAAATATCTATGAATAAATGTACAGTGCCACTAGCGGACACTTCATGAACTAAGTAAATACCAACTCGCAAGGGTAGTCCCGCCGACATAAGGAACTTTCATTCCTTGTTTATTTAATGAGTGAATCTGAGAGACGACCTCGTTATGACGTCACTACTTCTTGAACATTGCGCCAGAATGAGATAGCAGACCATCGGGTGCCAATATTGAATGATTGGGAGCGAGAGAGCAACATCAGCTGTGAATGAATGAATAGACTTTCTTAAGAAGTTCGTCTTAATGAAATGGAATGGAGAGGTGTCAATGGTTCGAAGTTCAGTCTTTAGGTATTCCAATTTTAAACTGTTTTTTTTATTTGAATGACGTAGCTAGGGTTGGCAATTTCTAAATGACTGTTTTAAAATAATTACTGTTTATCCAGTATTTGTACCTGACTAAATAGTTTCTGCGTTTTTGACTTCCCTGACAAACAATGTTGAATTAAATATCATTATCATCATCCATCATCACATCAGTTTATTCCACTGTTATCATCCAACCTTCATCTATTTCTGGGTACATGCCTTGCTTCGCCTGGATACATAGGCCGTTTAGAGATGGTTAAGTACGGATTTTGTTTTTGAAATTAATTTGTTTAGACTTTAAAACAGTAAATTATGATAATTGACAACATTGTACGGAATGTTACAATGTATCACTTTATGAGAAGATACGCGATCTCTTTCTGTTATTTTCTTTATATTTTCATATTTACTGTTAACTAACATTTTGTCGGGAAGAATTTTCTAACAAGGAGGTCGCACGCAGCGCTGCCCCTCAGGTACTGGCCGGCAGCACTCTTTTTTTTTTTATTACTAATATTTTTCTGTCACATATTTTTTTAATTACGCATTTTACAGTATGTTGGATTTTAATTGACCTTTAAAAAGGGAATATGACCTTAACACGTTTCTTTCAGTGGTAGAGCCAGCCCAGGATTATTTATGAAATAAACTCTACCGCGGTAGTATCAACCTCTTACAGAATATAGGCGTAAAGCAACAATGCGTTTCGTTTAGTGAGTGAGAAATCTGGAAGCCCAACACCGTTCTCTTCTCTTATAATCAGTAATTAAAACCTTCAATAGATCATATTTAATAAAATGTTTGACTTTAATAAATAAAAATGACATTATTGACCTCTTGTCGTATTAACTGAAACGAACTTGAGACCCACACGGCATCATGACTATAACTTCAACTGAATAACCAAGCTTGCCGACCTCAACGCCTAACAAAATTATAGGTACACATATCTTTATTTTAATTTTCCTTTAAATTTATGTTGATTTCGTTACCAACGTAAACCCATTTCACGATTTCTTTTTAACATTCGTGAAGCCGGGTCTCGTATTCATAGTCTGTACTTTGCGGCATTTTTTTATAAACTCATCTTGCGTCAACTGATGAGTGCTGGACGACTAGTTTTCACAAGTCACGTGATTTCCCAGACCGAGAAACTTCAGTTTACTATGATACATCAACTCAGGTAGAGTTAAATACGTTTTTTTATTCGTTATTAAGTTCAGTTTACAGCGGAGTACTATCTTCATCAGTGGACTAATATAGGCATAAATGATGATTACAGTTTTTAAAACACAAAATAGCGCAGAAAGTGATGAATGCTTATAAGTTTAGTGATCTTATAAGAGTTTACCTATGTAAAAAACTAATTTTACTGTGCTGTGCGCTAGCACGCAATGCAGATGCAATTAAAGGGTGTAATGTACTCTCTACAAGAATAATCTGCGTGATATATACAGATTCCAATAGAAGGTCGAGTTAACCCATTTCATCACTTCTCTACCACTCCAAAGTAGTCTAATTACATATCCATATTTTTTATTCGCACTTCTGTAATATTTTCGTGGACAACTGGGTCCGCGGGCCTGTGTGGGCCCAATCGACTACAGAGCCTTATAGCGGCTACCGGTTTTACGTAAGACTATAGACTCGGCCTCAACGTTTTTCATTAGGCTACGATCACATTAGGCAGGCGGACAGGCGGCTGGATTATTGGATCGGACGGACGAAAGACTTCGATCCATTGCCTTTTTTCCTTTTTTTTTGCCTTTCCTGCCTTCCCCCGTGCCGTCTGGAAAGCCCTTTCTACTTATTTATTGCTTATACGAAGCTCGAATCGGATATTTGTGAAAGGTTGCATTTAATGTTGTGGAAATATTTTTTTTTTATTAGAAAATTTCTTTTCTTATTAGATTGTGGTCGGAGTTAATTAGAAAGATCCTCATTTATGAATAGGCAAGCAACGAAAGGAGTATTATAATATTTTATTTGGTTGGTTATATATAAGAAAAGAGAATTAGAATTGAGTATTTAGTTAGATGTCGTTATAATAATAATTTAAAAAAAAGATGTATGTAGACCATATACTTACCTGTAAAATGGGATATTAGATGGGATGGCTGTTCTGCTCGACCGTAGAAGTAACACCCTCTCACAAAATATTGGCGTGAAGCAGAAACGCGTTTCGTTTGGTGTTTGAGAGATCATGGCGAAATTCGCTTCTCGTGTTTTAAATCACGTGCAGATGTCAAGCGGACGTCGCGGACGACGACGGAAGCCCCTTTTCTCCCACAATACCAAATTTTTCAATACTACTTATGCAGGGGAACCTGGTGTCCTAAGATACAGACTTTAGCTTAGTTTAGGCTCTAGGTCTCCCACAAATTGCATTTTGATTTGTAAAGTAATTTTCTATTTAATCATAACTTGTAAATTGTGGAGTATATTTTTTTATTTCATTCTTATTTCCTTCCTTGTGACAGTTGTAATAGTAAACGCATTAGTAGCGCCTCTGGTATTACTGATGTCTTGTCAGTTTCTCAAACGCATTTTAATTTTAATTCCAAATTAAGTCTTAAGATATCTCTTCCTTTTTCTATTGTTTGACAGTGACAGCTATTATATAATGTACCATTAACTTTAAAGATGTGTTCCAGAAACTGACTGTTAGCCGGTAACTACATTCCATCAAGAGGTCCGCTTGCTTATTTGCCTGCGTGACTTAAAAAAAAAGTTATATTCTAACTAGAAATCTTTTTTACATCCGTAAATGTAGCAAACAAGCTAAAAGATAAATGACTTTTTCTTTTTACTTGTTTGCTACCATCAATCCTTAAAAATAAAAGTTTCACCTTTCAATGAGGGAAAAGTTTCAGAATCTTGTAATTAGTACTACCCTGATTTAAGCCCGGGTGGGTTTTTTTTCTCCCAACCACCCCCTGCTAATGAGACAACCCTTCAAAATGTCTGCCCCCGTCGATTTTTTGAATGCTTGCGTATGTTTTTAATGTTTGCCGTGTGAAATATAATTTCTTCTGATTAGTAACGTAGTGTTTAATTACGTTTTTAACACTATTTATAAAGTGTTATGAATGACATATTATATTCATTTAACAGCTGTTTCTGAAATGCATTTTTAAAGTTAATTTAAACTAAAGAAAAGACCGCTTCAGATTTAATGTGAATTTTAAATTAGAATGAGTTTTAGAAACTGGATGTAAGTTATAAATTTTACGCTTGCAATTTGTATCCTAACCTACAAAACATAAGAACAATGATTAGTCCAATAAAGTTTGATTTACTTGTACTAATAATAAACTATGTTTTAATAAAATAGTAAGATAATAATAAATAAATTACTAATTCTTAGTCTGAAAATTTTCCAATCAGTACTTAATCCATGTAGATTCTTTTTACATAATTCTCATCAAAAAAATATTAGTATTTACATGTCACATTTTATTATTAGAATTGGTAGGTATGAGTACCTATAAAATACTCACGCAGTTAGAATTATTTTTTATTATTTTAAAAATTAATTAACAAAAAACAAAATTACTTTAAATACATTGCAGATTAATAGTGATGTAATTAGAATAATAATTTAATTGTTTTCGGATTTTTAATACGACAGACTAATTGTCATTTCTTATTGGAATAATTTTATTTTATACTATTCTACTAAAATACAATTTTATTCCATATTTGTTTGGGAAATAAAAATACAGTATGTTTAACTTCGTTGTCACGAAACGATTACAGAAACTTAATAAAAGAAAGTTTACGTTGAAGCCATCAAATTGACAACCATGCCATGGAGCATAATTTGGAAACTCGAAAAATACATTACACGTCACGGAAATAGCCGAAAAACTTATCTGAGGAAAACCACGGCACAATCCATCATCATTATGCCAAACTTCTCTTGCCCGAAATTCAATAAAAAAAAGTTTTACCCCCATCTAGCGGAGAACGCGGGAACCTGCATGTCCCCACCCGACGGGGTGGCCACCCCACATCGTATCCCTTTTTTCTTTCGCTCCACACCCTTATCCATACCTGAGCTTTCTTTATCCGAACTGAACTTATTCTTTACGTCTATCTCTCTCTGGCTTATTTAGTCGCGCGTTTTTTGGATTACGTTCTATCTCTGTCTGGCGTAAAGAAAAAAATCTGCTTTTTAAAATGAGACCGTAGATATGTTTTGGTCTCGGCATTGGATGTATTCAATGCTTCATGTGCCAGGGGGGGATGTTTTTTGTATACGCGTTTTTCGTGTAGAAAAAAAAGTGCACCCTAACAATCGGCCACGTTACCTACGAATATTTTCCCAATTTCGATAACAAAGCTTTTTGGAGGTCTCATATTTTTTTCTCCTTTTGTTAAAAATATAATCGGCAGTCTAATTTTGTGGGTTTTTGGTTGGCCTCCTGAAAATGCGATCCGCTGCTTACATGCTTCACTTACTATCAAAGAGAGCGATTGTAAGGTTTAATTAGGATTCCGAGTCCTTGATATTATATTTTTAAACAGCAGATATAAAGAGATATAGAAGTAACAACAATTTTGTTTCACTAGGCTATAATAAATACATTAAATATTAGTATTTAGATCGCAAAAAAATCTTTTGATGGATTTTTGGTAATGACTCACAACGAAATATACAAGGTGTTGATTTAGTCAGTTGCAATATTTGAATAGAAATTTGTAAGTGGCGTAAATAATTCGTCGGTTCTATTTTTAAAGCCGTAAACAGATTCCTGTAATTTTTTTTTACTTACAAAGATTTGAGAGGTTTTTGAAAAACCCTCTATCAGTGCGCAGAATGGACCTCGACAATATTCGTGTATTTATGAGCAAAGTGTTTGATATAAGTTGTTGGCCAGTGGCCACTTTTATGAAACTGTTTGATGGCTGGACGCGAATCTGCTGTCAGAGTAGGTTTCAGTTAATAAATGGAATCTGGACCTATGTTGAGTTTATACAGAAAATTACAATTTACCGTGTGATCGAAGAATATTCCTAATTTTTCTGCTGCGTTTCTTTGAAGCGGCAGTGACCACCGCATATTGAGAGGCGGTCACACGGCGTGATTTCATAACATAAAATGTATGGTGTGTCATAAGGGCGGATTTGCATTTTCGACAAAAACGTAACTTACATATTATGTTTTTTTCACATATTCGTGTTCAGTATCAGCAGTAGATTCGCCTCCAAAATATTTCAACTGTACAAAACAACACATTGTATAACTGTTTTAAACGGTGTTGTTATGTTTTGTGTAAATATATTACATAATTGTTTGATAAAAGTTAACAGCTTGTGTAACTGTTTGAAATAGTTGTTTGATACGTTAAAAATTAAAACAACTAATAATAAATAATAAAGTCAAATATTTTTATTTAACTACTACCTAGGCCTATAATATAACAAGCTGTTTTATCGTGACAACTTTTTCCAACTATCAGTTCAGACGACAGATTCAAACTATATTTTATTCATGTTTCACTCTTAAAAAATTATCTGTACTAATATTTTACTGGGGAAAGATTTATATTTTTGTTTGTAACGAATAAACCCCAAAACTACTGTCCCGATTTCAAAAATTCTTTCAGCGTTGGGAAGGCCGGGCTATATTATATTTTCAAAAAATTAGGGATCCTAAAACCCGTGTGAATCCAGGGCGGTACGCTAATCTTAAATATGTAATATCAATACATTTGAAAATATTAACGGCCTGTGATCATCAAGACTATTAACTACCATTTCGGGTCATCTCAACGAATAATAAAATTAAAAGCAATATAACACAACCTGTATTTTATGACTATTCATAAGGTGTGGGAAATTTCACACAACTTTCTCGGGTCAATAATAAATAATAATTAAAATTTAACATAATCATTTAAAATTTAAATGTAATATATATTAGTATAAGTTACAGTGTAAACAATTGCCTGAATAAAATTAAATAAATAGTAGATTTTACAACAAGTGCACAAAACGAATCATTTCTATCCGAGACTTTTAGCAGCCCGAGCCGAAGGCGAGGGCTGATAGTAATGTCGAGGATAGAAATGGTTTTGTGGACGAGTTATAAACTCTGCTTTTCACTTCGATTGCGAGGAAATAAATAAATAAATGCACGAAAAACAAGACCTGTTTCCCCTTTCCCGCCGTTTTTTTTTTTAAATCTTGCGACTTTGAAATTAGGCTTGGGCTGCAGACCTATACAGCCTACTATTAAATTAATTTTGTAATAAAATAATTTTCTTAAATTAATTAAATAACCTACCGTACTTTAATTTAAATTTAAATATCTTTTATGACTTAAAAAACACATTAGGCAAATAAATTAAAGTAAATATTATAAAATAACAAATTCTATCTCTGAACTTTTTGTTGTGTTTGGCTGTATGGCTTATTTCCTTTGCCTTAATATAGATACATTTATGAGTTTACTTTTCTGCCCTTGTGCACAAAATTCGATTTTGTGCAGCCTATATCCTGCGCAAATAAGCACTTTCTGAGCATGAGAAGTGAAAATTATTATGCTCTACTTTGAATACTTCTTAAGTCCTGATAGTACGGAATTAATAATAATATGAATTTGTGAACTGTGTTGAAATTAAAAAAAATCTTCTTCGAGAGTGATGTTGACGGTCTTCTAATGAAGGAAATTTTAAAATATTGTGCAACATAATTATTGTCAACAACGTCATCTAGGACTCGGTTACTGTCAGGTAGGTAGCGCATCTTAGCAAACTACATCGAAAAAAAAGTAACCAAATATTTGTAAAGCCTGATTAAAACATGTTTAGGATTTATAAAACCACCATGTGTAAATATAGTTGTGTGAAGTATAAAGATAGAAATAATGAAGAAAGAGAATATAGTAAAAGAAATGAGGCTGATATTATATCAAAATTACAAAAAATAATAATGTATCAAAAAGTATTTTACTTCCTGCCTGATGGTTAGTCCGCCTTTTTTTTTTTTTTCTTTTACGTCAGAAAAATGCTTTGTGGCAGCCCCACCGCCCGGGGAGCACGCGGTGGGAACTGTGGAACTTACCACTAAAAAACTGACGGGATGCCTCTTGCCCTGTGTGGCGGGGCCACGGGAAACCGGGATACAACCGCGACCCCGCCAGGGCCGTCCGGCCAAGGTCTTCTACATATTTAATTTTTAAATCATCATCATCATCAGCCTACATTCGTCCACTGCTGGACATAGGCCTCGAACTGCACGCCACCGCGCACGATCCTAGGCCACTCTCGTCCAGCTCTTGCCAGCCTTGCGAAGATCATCGCTCCACCTAGTATGAGGGATTTAATTGGAAAAAAGGAAAAGGATATACCCCTTACTAATAAACATAGTTTTACAAGTATACAGTTAAACACTGTTGTGTCATGTCTCTGTCTATCTTGATAAAAATTAAATGAAGTGTGAAAGTGACAAAACATTGTAGAACTATATACACGCATTATTAGTAAAGGTATTAATTTTTAACCCCCGATGCAAAAAGAGGGGTGTTATAAGTTTGACGTGTGTATCTGTGTATTTGTGTATCTGTGGATCTGTCTTTGGCATCGTAGCAACCAAACGGATGGTCCGAGTTTGATGTCGTTTTTTTTTGTTTGAAAGGTGACCTGTGCGGGAGTGTTCTTAGCAATGATTCATGAAAATCTGTTCAGCCGTTTGAAGATCACCAGCTCTTTTCTATTTGATGAGCAACCACCACTGGTTAGATCGATTTGAAATTTGGTACCTAATTATTTTATACTTTTAGAGTTCTTTGAATTGAGTTTTTTTTAATTTTAAATTTAAGTTTTATTTATTATTACCCGCGACTTCGTCCGCGGGAAATGTTAAAATAAGGATAACTCCTTTTCCTGACATGCGATTTAAATGAAACAAAGCCTATATTCTGCTCCATCCCGAGCTCTATCTTCCGGTGAAAACAGCATTAAAATCCGTTCAATAACTTAGAAGATGTGCACGTTCAAACAGACATACAGACAGACAGACAAAAAAATAATAAATAATTTTTTTTGCTTTTATTACCTTACTCTAACTGTTCCCTCTCCATTTTTGCCAAATATGTCCAATGTACAGACATATCGGGGTCTACTGTTTTATTATATGTATAGATAGATATAGATTAAATAAAGAGCACAATTTTCATTACAATACTTACTCGCTGACCTCACTTATAAGAAAACTTTTTGTAATATCTATGGCATGGTAAGATAAGGGTGAGCATATCGATTATTATGAATCGATTCACCAAATACGGAATATCGAATTACAAGTTTTAAGTGGGAGACAATGACAAAATTAAGTTTTTTCACACATTACACTATCCAGACATGGCAATCCTACTTTAATTCTTATTTAAGAGAGGTAAGGCACAGTGGATAATCCGCTCAAATCAGAGCAGCCCGTCTGGGGAAGGACCTCCACCTTACAGAAGATCGTAGCCAAATAGCATTGGTCTCGGCCATGTTGTGTTCCTACGGTGAGTTCCTCTTGGGGGGGTTGGGAGGGTTGGCAACGCGTGAGTGATACCCCCGGTATTGCAAGCGTCAATAGGCTACGGTGATGCTTACCATCAGGCGGGCGGTATGCTTGTTTGCGACCTTTGTGGCATAAAAAAAACATACACAACACATAACACAAAAATCCACCCCATACAACAAACCACAGACACATAATTTACTTAATGCACAAAAACGTCAAAATAAAAAAAATACGAACTGAATAGATGGTTTAACAATAGTAACAATCGTACCCTTCGATAAATCGAACAAATAAATCGATAAGAGGCGTATAATCGATTCGAACACGAGTCAAGTGGTTATTTGATTTCGATTAGCGGATCGATTTATTGTCGACACGAATTAGGGTTCGTATTGTGTTATTTTCATTTTTATTTTTATTGACGTGAATTTTTGAACTTAAATTATAACGTTGTGATGTAACTTTACGATATATATGACGTATGTATTGTCCCTCTTCTTAACTACAATACCTTAACTATAATACAATACGCATGTAAGTAATTAAGTTAGATTTTGTAGTTGAATTGGGATTTTGGTGCCAATTCGACAGCGTCAAAACTGAGCTCGTGATTAAAATTTCTGTATTTCACGGTTTGATTCATAGTATTGATAGTGTAATGTAAAGGTGCTCCTTCACCGGGAGCATTCGCGTGTAATGTAACGCTCAGATTCGAGCATTACAGCAGTGAGGGAGGCAAACGCTCGTCAGTCAGGGAGGTAGTATTGTAATGTAATGCTCAAAGTCGAATCTTAAAATGTTACATTACACGGGATTGGTTGAAGTGCTTAGTGAGTACATTGTCTTGTTGACTTCAAAGGCCGCCTTCTCTAAAGAAATTTTACTATCATCTTTTTTCTGAGCATCTTAACTCAGAGACTAATTACAAAATACCTTGACTCCAGATAAACACAAATGCTGGTCTATTATTTAACCTGAATATGGTTATATATTTAAAAAAACTTTGTATGCATAAATAAAACAACCCTATGAGAATATTAATTGTCTCTTCCCGACCTCCATCTTTAACCTAATTATGCCGATGCGAATTTGCAAAAATTATACCGAGACGTGGGAAAAAATCTTGATACACCATCTTCACACGAAAACGTTGCGAAACATTATAAAAATTTGCATAAAAGCGACAACTTTTTTCTAATTTAAAAAATGCAAAATAAATTTTTAAAATGTAACCGAACACAATTTATTAACAAACTAGTTTTCAATGAGTTCTTAAATTTCACTTCCTTATAAATATTTATTCTATAAAATAATATGCAAATCTTAGTAATTATAGGGCAACTCAAGAAATGGGTTAGCTGTTTTGCATAACCCTTTAACTGCCGACTGGCGTAAAAGCCGATTGTCGTATACGCCAAATGGTGCACAGTAACCAAAGTCATAAGTCGCAAATTGCCAATTTATGTTCACCGTGTATGATATAATAAAATTCTTTTAAATTTGCAAATTTCACACCTTGAGTTGAGGCGACAGGTTTTTTTTAAAGACGACTCCTTTTAAAAATAAAGAATTGTCGCTGTGTGACGCATTTTATAGGGATATTTTTTTGCAATTTATGCGTGCTCATTTAGACAATTAGTAAGCAGATGTCTGTAAATTTATTTAGCTACCGGTTCTTATGGGAGAGTCGGCTTCCGTCAATGTACTAGCTTGTTTAATAGTTTTCTTTTGCAATATTTTACAGCATTGTGATATTCTTATTAATATCAATATCCGTTTAACATCCGTACTGTAATTATACTTTTTAAAGGTCTAATTTCAGAATTGATGGTGTTCTATAATGTTACATTTACTGTCAAAGTCATAATGAAAAGGCTTCTTTGTCGAATTTGGATAATTCTAATTATATTATCTTATCTATTTCAATAAACCTAAAAAGGTAATAAAGCGTATAAGTAGAGTAATTTGGTAGAAACGGGACTAAGAAGAAGAACTTGTTCGATAATGAAAAATACGCCTCCATTTTTAATATCAGGTTAAACGATACTTACCGCTCATTTGTATTCACGAGAGTGTTACCGAAACGATATCGCCGTATGGAAGCCGTTTAAACTTCAGATAATAAAGTTGTGATTGAATTTGATGTTTCGAATAATAAATTAAAAAGTGTAATAAATGTGACTAATTTCACAACCGATCCGCTTACATAATTTACAAAAGAGCAGTGTTTTCATTTCACCTATTGTATTGCTTCGAAATTTTTTGCTACCTACGTTATGTATGAGAAATTTGGTAACCATTGTTAACAGAAACATTTCAGTAGCCAATGAACAATATACTACTCTGCCAATTCGCATTGGATCAGCATGGCAGATTATGCTCTAACCGCCTTCGATTGAACAGAGACATATCCATGCAGTGGAATGATTAAGGGTTAATATGGTGTGGTATGACCATATCAACCCTTAATCATTCTACTGCATATTTTTCTGATTGGCCTCGGGTCTTGGATGTTTATATATATATGTATTTGTTATAAAATATAATAACGTTGAGTTAGTATCCCATAACACAAGTTTCGAACTTACTTTGGGGCTAGCTCAATCTGTATGAATTGTCCCTATATATTTATTTATTATTATTATATGTAGTATGTATTGGCCACAACATTGGCCAATGTGTAGAGCCGGCATTAGAATATAGTCTATGTCACCCGGGGACAGAGTAGCTGAAATAATTTAATAATAATAATATCTTTGATTTAACCTTTTATGCTAGCTTTACATTATTGAGAAGTTGAGCTAAAACGAGAGTGTGGACAGGCTCTTCGTCCTACTTCGTCATCACTTTTCCTTTGTCTTATAACTTCGTGCCTAACTACATTTTACTACACAGCGCTCAACTTCCCTAGAGTGTAAAGCTAGCATTAGTGTTCGAATTTCCAAAATATATTTTCTTAGTAAAAGCTTGCATCAAGAATCTTCACATTTATCAATATTAAGCGCATTACAATTACCATTTTACTTAAATAAATGGAAGGAAGTTATGTAAGCAGGTGTTGACATGCAAAAATATGTAATGTATAAAGCTCTATTGAAACCATACAAAAACTCGTTATTTTGACTCTACAGTCAATGTGAATTAAACATATTCAAATCACAAAACCAAACATTTTTAATGTGTAAAATAATAAAAAAAAACTCGCAAAAAATACACCAGCTGTGTCTACGGCTAATGATTTAGTATTATTCATAACGTTGCCGGTAAAAAAAAAAAAAAAAAATGCGTGTCCTACTTTTTGAATTGAGACAAAAAAAAACTGTCTATGAATAGCACTTTTTTTTTAAAAATAAATTTGAATATAGAACGCTCTCAGGGATATCAGTTGCTATTGCATTTGAATGACAAGAGGCGATTGTTTCACCCCTTTTAGAAGACTAATCGTGAGACGTTCTGTTTCCGCGTTTTATCTAGTAGATAGTGTATCTTGAATAATGTTAATGGTAAACATACAATGGTATTTAACAAAGTGGAGATTGGGTCATGTTGTTAAATTTCCCAAATGGTATAAAAAAGTTTTTTAATGCGATCGTACTTGCAGCGACCGAGTACGAAGTCTTTTTGATGATTTCGAGATCGGCCTATACAAATTATGACCTGATGCAAGTTGTACCACAAATGAAATAATTGCGCAGAACGTAGCTTTAAGTGATATAATAAACATGACTACGTTGCCGTTTTTTACTTGACACAGGCTAAATTGCTAAGAATGCTGAAACAAAACTGAATTAAAAAAAAAAATTGCTACGTCATACGGGTCATGTAAATGATAGCCTATAGATACTTTGGACTTTTGTGTCGAAACTTAAATTACTAGAGGGTCTAATCTCAATCAAAATCTAAGGGCAAGAGAGGTAGGGCACAGCGGATAATCCGTTAAAATCGGAGCAGCCCGCCTGGGGAAGGACCTCCACCTTACAGAAGATCGTAGCCAAATTGCATTGGTCTCGGCCATGTTGTGTTCTTACGGTGAGTAAGGTGTCGAGCTCCACTTGGGGGGGATTGGAAGGGCTGGCAACGCGTGAGTGATACCCCCGATATTGCAAGCGTCTATAGGCTACGGTGATGCTTACCATCAGACGGCCGTATGCTTGTATGCCAACTTTGTGGTATAAAAAATATATAATATACATTTTACTCATCTATACTTCTATACTAATATTATAAAGAGGTAAAGTTTGTGTATTTGTTAAATTGTAAGGGGTAATCTCGGGATCTACTGAACCGATTTTAAAAATTCTTTCACCAATAGAAAGCCACATTATTGCTGAGTGTCATAGGTTATATAAAAAACCAAAAAATAAAAAGGCTTTTAACATTATGCCCAACGAAGTGGGCACGGGTCAGCTAGTACAAAAGATAAAACCATCGAATTGACGCTTGAGATTGAAACTAGATTTTAATCGTTTTTATTACTACAAGACTCAGTTACCATGTTAATATGTTAACCTGTAATGTAACAACTAATTTATATATTTTTTTAAACATACCATTGTAAAGATGTAATAAACAGATATTTCAGTGTCAGAGTTTAGGTGTCTACTTAATGGCCATTTTGTCCGTATTATACAGAGGATGTAGTAATGGCCTTAATGATAAAATGTTGTAGTCAAAGTAATTGTTATCATTTGTCAGCGGTAAAGTTAATTTTAAATTATTTTTTTGTTTCAAGTATCATTTATTTTTCCACAGGCTGAATACAAAACGGTGTTTGCTATCACATACATCCGTGAGTTTACTTAAATACTAATATTATAAAGAGGAAATATTTGTATTTTCGTTTGTAACGAAAAACTCAAAAATAACTAGACTGATTTCGAAAATTCTTTCACCATTAGGAAGGCATTACCCCTGTGTAACATACATAAGCTACCTATATAATATTTTCAAAAAAATAATAGTGATATTTAGTAAAACTCGTGCGAATCCGGGACGTGGTACTGGTATTTAATTAAAAAAAATATATTTGATACCTACGTTTAATAATAGCAAATACTATAGACGAGTAATACGCACAGCTTCGGAAGAATTCGGGCAAGACGCGACACTAGCGCCCCTACGGCATGAGGGCGGCATGAGGTGAACGATTTCAAAACTTTTGTATGCAAAATGTTATATTCAAATTCAAATTCAAATTCAAATTCAAATTCAAATTCATTTATTTCAGACTGAACATCCATATTTTACACTTAAAAATTAAAAATTGACAAATAAATTAACAAAATAATAATAAACATACATTACAATGAAAATTAAATTAAAATATAATAAATAAACAATTAAATTATAAAGAAAGAAAAATATTAAAACAATATACATCTGCACGGTGCAGCGCCCCTAGCGGCATGAGGTGAACTGTGCGTTTTGTATGCAAAATGTTATAGCGCCCCTAGCGGTTGCCAAGTCATTGTATGAGAAACGTCAAGAGCTGTGCGTATTACTCGTCTATAGTATTTGATAATAGACAATAATTTGGTACTAATTCTGTTGTACATTTAACTAGACTAAACAAATTTTGACAGGACGAGAAGTGTTGCTATCATTGACACTAATTGTAAACCAAAGAAGGACAACGCCTTTGGTCCTGTCAAAATTAGTTTAGTCTAGTTAAATGTACAACAGAATGAGCACCAGTATCATTAATTAGAGCAGTAAAGCCTAACCACTAATGAACTGGTAGTAGCTCATAAATGGGCCGGCTCGACTGGCGCAGTACCACCCTCTCACAGAATATCGACGTAAAATAGCAGAGATATGCCACGTGTTTCGTACGATGAGGGGGAGAGCTGGAAACCTCCCTGCTTTTTACTCCTTTTTTCACTTTCCTCCCCCGTCTTTCCTTCTTTTCTTCATAGGTGGGCAACGCATCCAAGATTCTGTAGTCGTGGATGTCCATAGGCAGCAATGATTGCTTACCATCAGGTGACCCGCTAGCTCGTTTGTCTTCTGCTGTCATAAAAAAACCTGATTGAATCATGGTTTAAGTGAGGTAGGGCACAGCGGATAATCCACTAAAAACAGCAGCCCGTCTGGGGAAGGACCTCCAACTTACAGAAGATCGTAGCCAAATAGCATTGGTCTCGGCCATGTTGTGTTCCTACGGTGAGTAAGGTCTCCAGAGCTCCACTTGGGGGGTTGGATGGGAAGGTTGGCAACGCGTGAGTGATACCTCCGGTATTGCAAGCGGCTATAGGCTACGGTGGTGCTTTCCATCAGGCGGGCCATAGGCTTGTTTGCAAACTTGGGTATAAAATAAAATTGGTTGTAAATGTTTTAATCAGATTGCACTTTACAACAGTTAGTTTTAGAAGTTTAAATTACTGCAATTAAACACAAATTGGAGCTGTACTTTACAAAAAAATATGTAATGAAAAGTACAGCAATTTGCCTTTTTCTAATTGCACCAAATTGTGGTTTTGCATGTCGATTAACTATGCTGTACCCTGAGTAATAATATAGGAATGAAGAATTTTCTGTTTAAGTAAATGAAAATTTAGTTAGGAACCAGTTTTACCACTTATAATTAAAGTCGGCAACGGTCAGTATATGGAGGGCTACTACAAAACGTAAATCCGATACTTCGGCCGAAGTTTCGGAAGAATTTTAACCATCAAATACAAGGTATTTCATGGTTATTTTAGTAATTCCTTGAATTCTATCCATGAAATACCTTGAACTTTATGGTTATTTTTGTAGTTCGTAGAATTATAACCATGAAATACCATGTACTTAATTCATGTTTAAAATTCTTCCGAAATCCGAATTACGTTTCGTTGTAACCCTCCTGGTGAATACACCAAGCAGAAATATCTGCTTCATGGGCTGTGTGGTGAATCACTTTTAGGTGAGTCGCGTGCGCATTTTATGATTTTGACAGTATTTTATGGAAGCATAAAATATTTTCAAAAGCATACAAAAAGCAACTGTCAATTTAAGTGTAAGATAGCCACTGTGAAAAAGAATCGATTAGCCTATATGCCAGATAAAAAATGTTAAATCTAAATTATCCGATAGATATGTTATATCCGACTGTTATTGGGAACCTGTGAAATGTTTTTTTTTATTTGTCATTTTTTACTAGAAAAAAATATTTAATTTTGTGTTGAAAATATAATTTACTTCTATATCTAATGTTCGCTTTACATTGTATGCATGACGATTTTAGTAACGTATACTACAACTAATTAACATTTTAAATGGCCTGTATTATTGTTGTAATCGCTTCAAAATTGCGTTAAAAACTGCTAATATAAAAATAACAGCAATCCGTTATGGTTAAATAGTGATGGGGGTAACATCAATGTTATTTAGCGATAATATTTCTGTATAATATTTACTACTAGCGAAATCCGCGCAACCGTATGCGTGTATCTCGCTTTCCCGTGGGATTTTTTTTAATATATATAAAGGACAATTCATACAGATTGAGCTAGCCCCAAAGTAAGTTCGAAACTTGTGTTATTGGATAATAACTCAACGATATTATATTTTATAACAAATACATATATAGACAAACATCCAAGACCCGAGGCCAATCAGAAAAAGTTCGTTTTTCATCATGACCCGACCGGGGATCGAACCCGGGACCTCCTGGGTGGCGGTCGGCGTGGTAATTACGCCACGGTCGTCACAATTTCAGAATGTATTATACATAATAAACCTTCCACTTGAATAAATAAATATTCTTAGACGAATCACACAACGCCGTCTAGTCCCAAACTAAGCTTGTACATACTATGGGTATTAGATTGCTGATAAATATACTTAAATACTTTTTTTTGTAAATAATTACTTATTATACATAGAAAACACCCAGACCAAGGCAAACAGACATGTTCATGCACTTGCCTTGCGCAGGATTCGAACCTGTGGCTCTTAGGATAAAGTGACCATTATTAGCCACTGGACCACCGAGCCTGTTATTTATTGTGAAATTTATTTTTATTGGTCAAACCTACATACCACGTGGTCAAACTTACGGAAAACCGCAGGATGTCGCTGGATGCCAGCCGGTCATACCTACTGGAAGCATTTGGAACCTATCATCGTCTCAGCCACAAGAAGTCCAGCAATGGACTATGATGATGATTTTTTATTGATTCATGTAAGATTATTGGCTGTTGTCGATGGATGACAGTCGTTAAGCCAAGTTGGTGGCCTTCGGGCGTTTTCCAATCCACATTGCGTTTTCCAATTTATTGTAATTACTGCGCCACCTACCTATTTATTTTTGTCAGTTATTTCTCTTTCAGAGGTTGCCTGGAAGAAATTGCTTGGCAATAAGGCCGCCTATTGTACTTTATTACTCGTAATTCTCTGTAATATTTTTTCTGTGTTTGGTGCAATAAAGAGTTATTGTATTGTATTGGAGCAGCGTGGCAGAGTACGCTCTAATCACCTTCGCTGGAAGGGAGACCCGTATCCCTGCAGTGGGATGATTATGGGTTGACACGTTACGATGATATAACTTTATAGAACTATTAGTAGCTATATTTTTCTCAAGCTTAGATTTGTTTCCCATCACTATTTGACCACATTTCTCTCCGTCAACCCTTCCGTTGCTAGTTAGAAATTTGCATATTTTTTTCTTAGCACCGGAACTTTTTTATTTCTTTGTTTGAGTGCCTCCTGCCATTATTTTATAGTAACAATGAAGAATTATAACTGTAACTGCGTTGAGATGGTAATAACTTTTTTGTTGTAAAAGATTTAAATCCGTTGGCGCACATGCAAAATCTTTTTAATTAAATGTAACAATTCCATCATATTTATTATAAATTTGCATAAATAAATACAATGGAACCGTCTGCTTGTGATTTTTTTTAAAGTAAGTAATATTAATAAAAAAAATCATTTTACTATCATACATTAATGTATTGCAGCCAGTTTCTGAAACGCATTTTAAGTTTAAAACCACTCATTTTCTTCTTTAGTTTGATAGTGACAGCTATAATTTTAATGTTAATCACACATTAAAATTTTACCACACCAATATTTAAAATAGTAATTTAAATAACCCTAGCTAGGTCAGTGTCGGCTAAAAACACCGATAATACCTTTTTTATCGACTTCGTTGGCAATTTCCTTAGAAAAGATAATATAATTGTAATAATTTTATATAAAAAGTTATCTTGAAAATCCAATTGCAACCAATCTTTAGTATACTTAATGAATTAGTTACAGTTAAGATGTAAATTACATTAATGTAACTAATACATTATACTAAAGATAGATCTACATCCATCAACTTTGAAGCTGACTATTAAATTTTTAAGCTGCGATCATGTGGTAGATACTGGCTGTTAGCATTGAAGAAAAATTAAAAAAGAAGTATCTTTTTAAAAATTATAAGGTAATTTAAAAAAAAACTTTTTGTATAAATTTTTATTTAAAAAGTTACAAGACGACGCCGACAAGACAAGTTCGGCAGTGTCGGTCGTTTTGATCCACGCGGTGTAGCTGTTTATAATTGGCAGTAAGGTGCTGATAATTGGTCGTTTAACCCTACTGTTGACTAGTGTTGAAGTTGTAAAAAATCTAGTAAGGTAAAATTCCGAATGATAAAAAAAAAACTAGAACTGGAATTAAATTGTCGCCGTCCTCTCATTTGCACAGTATTTTTAAGAAACAGGTTCCCATTGAAGTTTCCCTCATTGAAACTTTAGTACGTATTTCTTGAATGAATTTAAATGTTATACAGCGGTTCTAAAACGTTACCATAATTAAATTTTTTATTGCTATAATATTATAATAATTGTAGATGAAAAGAATTTCACATAATTCTAAAGGTGATAAGAGATTTGACAGTGTGATTTTACGAAAAATTGTTTCTAAAAGTAGAAAGCTAGGTACATTATTAAATTAATTTACTTACTATTTTAAACTACAAGACAACGAAAGAAATAAGATGATTTCATAAATCATTATCATTATACTATTTTGTATTTAATTTTTTTTTTATAATTTGTAAATAGTCTCTATTATTTGTTACTATTTATTGCTATTTGTCAAATCTAAGTATATTTTGATCAATTATCTAGTAACTTGTTTGATTAAACAATATGTGACAGTCTCCATCTGGCTGCCTTGCGTCAGTGAGATTCCACTATTAATTTCAGGTAGTCTTCCCATTTTTGGTGCTGTCTCCCGGGCTTCGTTTTTCTTCACGCTGGGGCTGCAATACTCCATTATTCATGTGGACATCGTGGTTTAATCTTGTCTTACAATATCTTAAAATAATAGTCAAGTATTAATTTTATTAAATGAAATAACTAACGTAACATTTTAATAGATTTATTTGCTATATTTTCGATTAAACTATAAAGTTTTTTTGTGGAAGTTAAACAAGTTTTGGAATAATTGTCGTATCCTTTATTTAACAGCCGGAATATTTATAAGTGAACGCCCGTCTGCAATTTGTCCCGGGCAAGGTAATGCGCACAAAAAACAGGAATTTATTAGTGGCGGGACCAAAGAAATATAAAATAAAATAGTGGCTCGGCATCGACGGGTTAACCCGATCATTATGTGATGGCTTGTGATTTGTGAAAGACGTGTGAGTTTTGAGTGTTCTATTTTAAAATTTTATTTTTAATGTGACAGAAATCGTGCATTTTTTGTATCCAGCCAGTGTTGATCATCGATGAATTGGCTTAAAAAAGTTTGCATAACAATTTCCTTTGATGCAAGGCTAATTTCAGTTATTTGAACATTTTTATTCGTCATTCAAATAAGACACTGTTATTCTGTTTGAGTAAGGAAGCCTGTTTAAAGCTGTGTACACACGGGCGGCGTATATAAGCCCGCATATAAAATTGAACGCATTTTTAGTAAACACGAGGGAGAGGGCGAGTGGCACGGAGGGTCGGAGTAATGGCTGCCGAATGTCGCGAGAATCCATTTTGTCCCTCCCCCGGCGGTGGTAAAGTCGCGTTAGCGGATAGTATATGCGAATTATTTAGATTTTATGTGAAGCGAATGTTTTGTTTCTTTCTTATTTTCAAGCAAATGTTCTGTATGATGTTAAATATAGAAATCAAACTTACATTGTAATCACCGTTTTCTTTTAAAAGTACTTACTTTGGCTCAGTGACCCGAAGTAAAAGTGTTTATTATTATTAACTTTTTACAAAAGTAAGAATCATATTTTTATGTAAGGAACATCATTTAAATGTATTATGTGAGGAAAAAGGGATATTAATTAATCGCATTCAATACTCCCAGCCTTATCTTTTTTAAACATTTTAGTATTCGCGTGTAATAATATTATTTTATGCTTTTAAATATCATATCCGCCGAACTTTTCAAGATAATATAGATAGTACAATGCTTATGAATGTGAAAACCAAGCGAAAATGCGAAAATGTCTATTTTTCACAGCTGTCTAAACTTCTATGAAAAATCTTCTTCTTTATAAACTGTCTGTGTCCTTTTCAGACATAAACTACTGAATCGAGATGAAATGTGGGTACCTACTTTTAGAGGTAGTTTGAGTTCGAGAAGAATGTAGTTTAGGTACATACTAGTGAGTTTTATTTTAATCTTATTTTTTTGCATATACTACAAAAGTGAAGCCGCGCTAAGTATTGGATGCGTGCTAACTGCTAACCGAGGGTAGACGTCGGGTTTTTTGCCGATTCGCCTTGCCTACTCACTTGTCAGCCATTTCCAAAACCTGTCGCAAAACATAGTGGCATAGGTGTACATATCTACAACGCTCAAGTTAAGCAACGCCGAGTACAGCCAGTATTAAGATGGGTTTAAAAACAATACTCAATTTTTCTCCGTACTAAGGCACGTTAAGATGTCGATCGCGACTTTTTGATGACAGACGTTCGGCCTAATCTTAAAAACTCATAAAGATAAAAATAATGAGTCATAAAAAACTGTTTTAGGATTTTTTTCATGTATATAAATTACATTGAAAATAAAATATATATCTTAAATAGTATTTTTAGTATTTTCTGGTTGTGAAGAATGTGAAGGTGCTTTTTAGGATTATCTATTTTAGTTTCTATAATTCGAACTCATGGTAACGATTCTTTTTAATTTATTATCAAAAAAATGATTTTTATAATGATAATAATATGATTCTTTTTTTTATAATTCCTTGATGTTTATCATAAAATAAAATAGAATATACTTAAATAGAGCAATAACACGCGAAATAAAATTAAATAAAACTTAAAAAAGCGTGCGTTTAATCCACTGAAAAAAAAAAATTGTCCGGATCTAAGGAAGAGTATAAAATAGTCTTTATCACGGGAATAACGGGGTTTTTAGGATAAAACTAAGCGCAATACTACCTCTCTATCTTTCGTGTAAAACAAAATAAAACAACAGTACAATAAATTCCTATTACAAATAAAGACAAAAATAATGACACATAATTTGACGGCCATAAAAAAAACACTCCATTAAGAGATCCTTAATCACAGAGCCGACGAAATTAATACACTCATTAGGGAACCGAGCTGTCAAATTAAAAAGACCCTTGGTACCTTTTTTGCCCTATCTTAGCATTAGAACATTCCCTCAGTCGATTATGCCCAATTAAAATTGTACGTAATTTCGCGTGTTATTGTTCAATGGTAAGTTCTTGTTGTAATAAAATTTGCCTCCCTTCGGCTTGTTATGGCAGTGACATCTTATTAAAATTCAGCCTAAGGCCGATCCCTGTTGCTTTCTTCGCCCGTACACTGTCGGACAAAATAATTGGGTGAACTTTTGTAAAATAATTTAATAACATGTATTTATTTACAAATATCAGCCGGCCCATTCTCGTAACAAAAATTTTCATCATTTTTTAAATGTACGTCAGACAAACAGGCAAGCAGACCACCTGATGGATAGTGGTCACCGCCGCCTATGGACAACAATCAATCTCAAACGGTATCTTGCTCACACAAAAGAAATGAAGGAGATAGATAGGAGATAGTTATATTGTATTGTATAGTGAGTGAGTTTGAAACGAGATTTAAACTATTTTTGTTCAAGAGCACAGCGGATAATCCGCTCAAATCGGAGCAGCCCTTCTGGGGAAGGACCTCCACCTTACAGAAGATCGTAGCCAAATTGCATTGGCCTCGGCCATGTTGTGTTCCTACGGTGAGTAAGGTCTCCAGAGCTCAACTTGGGGGGTTGGGAGGGTTGGCAACGCGTGAGATACCCTTTTATGTGATTTGTGATTGCAAGCGTTTATAGGTAACGGTGATGCTTACCATCAGGCGGGCCGTATGCTTGTTTGCCAACTATTTGGTATAAAAAATAGACCCATAGTTATTGAGGAGTATCTTGCTTTGCGATTTCAGAAATAGCCGTTAAATAATATTAAGAGACATTTTTTTTATTGATAGATAAATATTGAAAACCCAGCCAGGCTCAGCCTTGAAAACATCTCATTTCATTACTAAGTTGTAAATAACTAAAGAAAGTGTATGTAAAAACATGTCTCTGAATAAACGGTATGAGTTTAAAATATATTAGGTTAGTAAAAAGATTAATAAATTTATGATAATGCTAGAGGAATATTATCGAGTAAAAATAAAAGAAACGTTTCCTGCTTAGTCTAATTTTCCATGTGATGAAATAAATAAATAAATCTTTATTAGCAAAATTAAGAGTAACAATAACTATATTTTAAGACGAGTTTTAAATAAAAGTATATAAAACGTGCCTTAACTAGGATTTACTGTGTTTTCACTATTCAAAAGATTCAAATTCAAAACATTTATTTAGAGAGAAGGTCTTCACAGACAATAACTCAGTGCCTCCAGTTAAAAAGGGAATAACTCGATTTTATCAACTTTTCAGGAGAGCCAAAAAACCAAACTTTTGGAAATTCTCATTGACTTATGTTTTAACCAGGAATTGAAATACACAATTTCGTAGACAATATTATGGACTTTGTGTATATGAAAAATGGTTTAAATTCACGGTCGTTTAATATATATTTTTACGTTTTTTTTCGAATTATGCCTTTGTTAACCATTATTTTATGGCATAACGTGTCTTAAGCGACTGTCTCTATGTCACTTAAAAGAAATAATACGAATTATGCCTTTGTTAACCATTATTTTATGGCATAACGTGTCTTAAGCGACTGTCTCTATGTCACTTAAAAGAAATAATACGAATTATGCCTTTGTTAACCATTATTTTATGGCATAACGTGTCTTAAGCGATTGTTTCTATGTCACTTTAAAGAAATAATACGAATTATATTTTTCTCTTTGTGTCGCAAAATAATGTAATTCAAAAGACATGCAGGTAAATCAAAGGTAAAGTCAAAGAATAAAAATTTTATTGAAAAATATCATACACAATGAAGTACAAAGAGTCGTAGTAATAATTAATTAATAACATTATGATACCCAATGATGAAGACATAGAAGAAAAATAAATCAAATTTATTGTTCGTCTACTAGCTGCACCTAGAAAAAAATCAGATGTTTTTAAACTATGCAGGGTCTACGCGAACGAAGAGCGTAAGTTATTACTTACATTACTAGGTTCTTCAAAAGCCTCAGTCATAATATTATTAATTATCATTACTTTGACCTTTCAGGTACTGTTCTTTTGGCATTAATTGGCTCGCTCTGTAAAAATAACAGAAGACGTTGCTATTGAAAATAAACTGTTACAAGATAAATCTATACCTAATGTAATAAAGCAAAAGAGATTTTTTTTTATATCTTTAAACGCGATAATCTCTGGAACTAGTCTGATTGGAAAAATATGATTGTATATTATAGCTAGGTTAACGAAACACAGTATAGGCTATTAAGAAGAAAAAAAGTAAAATACACAACTCGCCGATCAACAGAATTTTAAAATGGGTATAGGTAGGTACTTACTAGTACAGGAGCAGTCTCGTTATGATTAACACTCATTATAATCGACATTTATAGTTTTTGAATATAGCTGAACCTAGAAAAATAAAAATAGAAGTTTCAAAACTGGTAACAGAAAAGCACGAAGTTAGTTATAATTACATCTCAAACATTAAAAAGTAAAGTAGTACAAACCCCCCTGTCACTAATGGATTTAGATTTAGTTGTTGCCCTGAAAATCTCGTTCGTATACTCAGTTATGCCTAAATCTTGCGGAGTAATCAATTCTTCGCCCTATGAAAAACATAAAAATATTTTGTAATAATATGCGGTAACATAAACAGCTGAAAAAGTATCGAAGTTAAAATCGACTTGTCAAAAAATGTCTACAACTGAATAACCTACAATAGATAGCTAAATAGGTACTTACTGTTACTAATTGCTGATTTTTTTTACCACTATTTTAAAACACTAAAGGCGACGGCTTAAAACAAATGAAGGCACAAAGTGTTTACAAAAATCCCATCTAAGTGTTAGAGTGGTGTGAGTGAGAACAGTTTTCGCACTTTTTAAATCATATTTCAAAATTATAACATTTTAGAGATTATTTTATCACAAAAACAATAAGAAAAACGTAAAATAAGGCACAAAGAACATTATAATTATTTTTATAATGTGGAACAGTTCATATTATAGTATTTACTTTTCAAAGGAATGATTTGACTCATTCCCACTAGCAGCAAGTCAAACCGATGCGAGAAGGTAACAAGTCGGAGAATACCTAATTATAGCACTTATTAAAAGTGTGCATTAAAGGGAACAACTGCTTCTGTTTCTATAAATTTGAAATTTGATTCTGCGCCATGAAGGTACAAATGTCGTAATGTCTATAATAACAAAGTTAACTAAAACAATGCCATTTTGAACTCAAACAAATACGAACCTATCATAGTTATGTCTTTAGAGTCGAAAATTAAAATCCGGTAACTGTGTTTGTGTCATTTTAAAGCGTGAAATATGTCCTTAGTGTAATCTAAAAATTGGGTTAGGAATAAGTTAGAGATATGTCCTTTTGATATGTTATGTAACTCGACGAGCTGATTCCAACGGGCAAATAAAAACAAAAGGGCATAACTCGTCTTAGACCGCTTTTGACTGGAGGCACTGAACTCATCGTATCACCATATAAACACAGAATACTACAGAAGGTTGGCTTCAAACAACCGTCCAGAATAGGTATACGCATACAAAGAACGGCGATGTGTGCGTGAGCTCTCACCGACGAGGTCTCGTACGCTCCGACCGCGGTAATAACTGGTTTGAACCGGCTCAGTTTCCGTATTAACGCCAGGGATGCCGGCCGCTCGCGCGCCGCGCCGCATGTTCTGTGACGTGTACAATGCCAAGTTCGTGTAGTGTTTGTATGGCTTGGACAAATTATTCGTCCAAGTTGTATGGCCAATTCAAAAAAGGACAAGGACATTTCTTTTTTCGTACCCTAAAAATGATGTGAAGTAAGTACCTACGATTTACGAAAATTTATTATTTTTGAATATTGTTGTAAGTACCTACTACCTTACTATCACAGCTACTACCTATTTTTAATAAGTAGTATTGTATACTTACCTAAATTACATAGAACCAAATGTTTAAACAATGTTAATAATGTTTATTGCAAATGTTTGTATTATAAACCAGAAATAATAAGGAATTAAATCGAAACAATAAAAGAAAATATTTTCGGGTCACTCATTTATAGACAGGCCCGGGTAGTCGAGTGGCTAGCAATGGTCACTTTATCCCCAGGGCCGCGGGTTCAAATCCTGCGCAAGGCAAACATTTGTGTGCATGAACATGTCTGTTTGCCTTGATCTGGGTGATTTCTATGTATAATTTATTTACAAAAAAGTATATTTAGTTTCAGCAATTTAGTTTGGGACTAGCTGGCGTTGTGTGATTCGTCCAAGAATATTTATTTAATGACATTTCATAATTGATAATAACTGTTTAATTGATAGCATTATGAAACATATTTTATTAAGCACTGGCGCGTTCCGTCTTCGCACGGGTACTTAACAAAATTTAAAATTTTAACACAAACACACTCCAAACACAAACAAACAATCAAAATCTTTCCTCTTTATAATAGTAGTATAGATAAGTACATTGTAAATTTGATTATTAAATAAAACATTTTATTATAAACGTTGTTTTTATTTTATATTGAATTTAATACCGTGCCAAAGGTGTCAACCCTATGAGAATAGGTATAAATTTTTCATTTAGTCGGGAGTCAACCCTCTGTATTACTCTGTGATATAAATGTAACTGTAGTTAAGTAAAATCACATATTATACTAATAAGTTAATAAATAAACATTTGAGTCACCACTTAACGAGATTCGTGTGTGTTGGACCTAACCTATAAAGCACGCTTTAACAGCTCGTTCACATAAACCGTTTTACAACCGCGACGAGCTTTACTAGCGACTATAGAACTAGCGAATGGTATAAGTCGAAAATAGAAATTTTACATCAAAAATAGTGTGTTAATAGCATTGCGTCGCCGAATAAGTGATTCTGTCTTGTTTATTTCAATTTTAATTGTGATGACGTCACGTGTGTCAAACGTACGAACACGAAAATATAGTATTGACATCCCGGTGGTGCGTTAGCTACTATTTTTTTTAATACCTCTAAGGTGGAAAACCGGCGTACTGCCCGCCTGATGGTAAGCTGTCACCGTAGCCTATGGACGCTTGCAACATCGAGGGTATCACCCGCGCGTTGCCGACCCTGTAGAAGTGGTGTTCTGGAGATCCTCACCGTAGGTACACAACATGGGCGAGACCAATGCTATTTGGCTACGATCTTCTGTAAGGTCCTTCCCGATAAATTATATTGACCATTTGTCTTGCACCGTAGTGTAACACGTCACCTTTAGACCAATTTCGGAATTCCCTTTTTCTTCCTTTATTTCGTTTCAATAAAGCGCATGTTGATGAGTAGTCACTTGAAAAAAAAAATTGTTGTCTACCCATTCTTTTTGATATACAAATTTGATCCCTTTTTCTATAGAAATAGATATGATTATCCTGTGAAATGTCTGTATGAGAATTGTATTAAAATATTTTCTAATATCGCTGGGGGGGTGGACTGGGCGAAATTGGTTGTTATTTGAAATAAATTTTATATGAGATGTGTCCCCCTCTCGGTTCAGTTTGTTCGTTCCATCTTTATTTGCCGTTTCATACTTTTATTTCTAAAAATGGTAGCTCATATGCACCAAAGGGAGGCTTTATGAAAAATCTACTGTATTTTTCATGTTTAATAATTTACGAATCTAAACATATTTCATGGATATTACTAAAGAAATTGGTGTCTATTTCATATGAAATTTGAGTTTTTTACTTACCGTTCATACACACCGCAGTTACTTTTTGTAGATCAACGTTTCCATAAGTGTTAGTGGGCAACATTTGATAACAATAAACATAAAGAAACTGGCAAAAGTTGAAGAAACTGTATTGCATTGTATTGCTCCCTAAAAGTTAACTGCGGTTGCAGAATGCAACGTTAGAGAACTTATAAAAATAGATTTACTTACATTTATTTAATACTGATATGTATTTCTGCATTTCCCAGATACGCAAGATGGTAAGATGATATTGTGGTCATCGGATCGTAAAGTGACCAAAACAGCCGAAACCGCTGATCGTAGAGACCTAAAACTTAGAGAGTGTATTTTTTGTATAACGTAGGCATCCGATAAGAAAAGACCGTTCAAAATCCCACGAGAAAACACACGCATACGAAGTTGCACGGATTTCACTATTTATATACCAATTATCAGTCTTACGTGGTTTTAAACCCAAAACCGCCAATGTAATATTAATGATAAACGCATCAGAACCCATCTTATGCTAAGTAACCTATAAATCTTGGCCCCAAGGCGGTTACCTCCCAATTTATTCTTTCTGCTGGCCCCTAATCCCGTTATTAATGGTGTTTTGCCTCCCCAAATGTATGCCCTTAGATGCATTGTATAGACGGTTTAGATAAAAAGCTTTTTGGGACCTCCTTTGTATCTGATAAGAACTTTGAAAAGTTGTGTATTTTGAATTGAGTTGTGTATAATTCCTTTAGGGTACAGTTTTGTCATTGACGATAAGCAGCGTGAGGTGACTGCGATATGTAATGTACTTGTCGTTCGATATTGATCCATTTTGTAAAGTCAATTCAGACCAGCTTGAAGAGTGGTAGGGTACAGCGTATAATCCGCTCAAATCGGAGCAGCCCGTCTAGAGAAGGACTTCTACCTTACAGGAGATCGTAGCTGAATAGCATTGGTCTAGGCCATGTCGTGAGTAAGGTCTCCAGGGGGGGGGGGGAGTTTGGGAGGTTGGCAAGGCGGGAGTGATACCTCCGGTATTGCAAGCGTCTATAGGCTACGGTGATGCTTACCATCAGGCGGGCCCTATGCTTATTTGCCAACTTTGTATTGTGAATGAATACGCGCGTTGGCTAGGTGCTAGACACCATTATATTCTGTACACATCATCATCTAGCGAAATCACGTAGATAAGAATCACATACTTGGATGTAACCATTAGACTAGAATATTATCTAGCCTGTAATTATGTCGGAGATAACACAGAAAAATCACATAAACATTTTTACATGTCGACATATTTCATACGCCGACGTCAGCGCCTAAATGATAGACCCTGACGTAAGCAACAGCATATGAACATCGTGCAGTCTAGGGAGAAATATACATAGCTATTGTGGAACTATTACACTGTCCAAATAATGTCGAGTATTGATGAGGCTTAAAGATTAAAGACCAATTTTATTATTCACTTAGAATAATTTAACAATAAGGTCTGATTATAAAATACAGCCAAGTACCAATAGTCAGCCAACATATAAGTACATTACCACGCAAATTCTGAAAGAAGAATTCTTCTCTTACGAAGATGTAGAATTGAAAAAACGTTTAAATTTTAATGCATCTAACTGTTTTCAGAATGTCTAGAGAGAATGATAAATTATTTCAACGAAATTGGCAAACATTTAATCAAATTCCGCCGCGGCATCTCAATCACGTTCGCCGCAAATTATTAGCATTAATCAAAGCAAGCCCTTGTACTTACCACATATTTATATAGAGCTGATTGAAACGCTAATACCACTTCGCGAGGAATATTTTTAGGCACAGGTTTCAGTAAGACACTAGGAATCGGTTTGTCTCAATTTAAATTGATATAAAATTCTCACATTTTTAGATAATATTGTCATTGTTAATAGTCGTTATAGATGTACATACGAAGATTTATTTAATAAATATTATATCTTTACATTAGTAAAAAATTAAGTCGCTTCCGCTGTCTGTACGCTTAGTTAGACCTTTGAAACTACTGAACAGATTTTAATGCAGCAATGCCAGTAATAGAATAATAAAAAAATGTATATCTAAGTAATTGATTGTATAGTTATTAAATGTATAATTTATTGCATAATTGGATTTTAGAAAGTAAGATTAATACGTGCCCTCTAGATTGTAATCCTGTAAATTGCAATGCCCAACAGGGTTTATAGTACCTAGTTAATTGTTTGTTTAATTTACAATGATGCAATAAAGTATTGAGTAATATCGTCCATGATTGAGTAGATGGAGATTCAAGCAAGAGGAAGTATGTATAATAAGGATTTTCGAAATTGAAATTTTCAACTGTTTTCATTAGTGATTATAACCATAAAGTTTGTATTAACATCTCTATATAAGTTCAGACATAGGAAGAAGACAAAACACGGAGTAAGTTAATTGATAATTACCGGGCATTAGAGCTCCCGTTTGGCGAACGGACGGGAATTAGCAGGTCCCAGCGGAGACGATTTATTGTGGACTGATTGGGAAGGTAGGATTTTTTTTGTGAAAAAAAAAACGTAAAGGGAGTAACCGCACTACTCAGGTGTGAGGGGTGGTGGATGTACTGAGGTGTATTCTATAGAAATTTAGGTGTAAAAAGTATGTAAGTATGTAGTAGTGTGTATAGGATTGTGATAGAAAAATGTCTATGCCCAATAAAGTTAATCAAATACAGGTTTTCTTTCTGGTTTTCTTTCGCCATTTCTTTTTTACCAGTCATTTTGCTTTTGTTTCCGAAATGTATGTGAAAGTAGTTTATAGAGTAGATTAATTTATACAAATCATTTAGCACTGTATACTCTGACAAGAGAACGTGTTTGTGAAAACCTATTCTCTGAATAAAAGTTATTTTTTATTTTTTTTATAAAAAAACTTTCGCTATCTTGTCACATTCTGTAAACCTAAGACAACTCACTTAATAAATGAAATTAGACTTTAGTGTAAATTAGTTAAGTAGTACATTTTTTCACAGGTTGCCAGGAAGAAATTGCTAGTCGATAACTGCCTATTGTACAGTCAGGTGCACGTAGAAGTTTCCAGTACAATTTTGGCTCTTATGACATAGAACTTATGGAATGGTACAAAGTTCAATATGTAAAGATCGACCTGCTCTAGACTGTACATATTTTTAATATGAATTTCTCTAATTTTTGTTTTCTTGGTGTAACAAAGTTCTTGCCAGTAACAAAGTTCTTGCCAGTTCTTCTTAATACAAAATATGCTGTCTGAACTGGTGGTAGGAAAAAATTGTATCGATTCGAAAAAGCTTGGCATATTTGAATAAAAAAAAATACTTTGACATAATTTAAAAAAAATATCCTTCAATACTAAGCTATAATTATCTTAAGGTTGCCTTGAAAAGAAGCTTTCAGAAATATGGCCGCCTTGTTACATATACACTAGTATGTAAAATCTTACATACCTATCCTCCTGCGTACATCTGTACTACACAAAGTACGTAGGAAAAATAATAATCTGTGGTCTCTATTTTCATTATTATTTCTAAAAATATGTTACTGGCGCCATCTAGTGACTACACTGATTAATACAAAAAATAAAACAACACATTTGACATGTGTCATTCTTTTGAAAATGGCGTCGGAAGGTGAGCGAGCGAACGTGCGTTTACGCAGAAGTAAATTTATCCATGTTAATATTTTCTGTTTTTATGTGATTTCATAGTTTTTTGTGTAAAAACAGTTGTTGATAGTACAAACTAATTGTTCAAAGTAATATTTTACCAAAAAAATCAAATATTCCTAACCTAACCCTGATATTATCTTCTATGTCCTCTGCAAAGTACAAAAGTATGTAATTAATATATATCACGTCTGTCTTCCCTTGTACTATATAAAGTACGTTAACAATTTCTTTTTTTTTTTTTTACTTAACACCTAACCTCATCGCAAAAGTTTTGAATGACTCCGACTTCGACTATTCTGGAGATATTCAGACGAAGATCCCGAGTTTCAACCACCAGAAACCAACCAAACAGTCTGTGATCACCGTAAAAGCGGTTCCAGTAGTTCAAGCGAAGATGAAGATGATTAAATTTGGTTATTTCTGTACCTTCTCCAGCAACATTAGACAACTCGGATAGTCCTTCAACTTCGGCATACTTATTACAACCAAGAGGACGTTCAAGGGGAACATCTCGTGGGCAAAGTCGTGTTCGTAGCCGGGGTAGAGGTGAGAACTCACAATTATTATGAAAAATACTGAGTATTGGGAGTTTAATTTCGCATCTTTTCGACATAGCCGTTGTAAATGCTTGGTTGCAGTATAGAATGGTAGAAGTAGAGAAGGGTACTCCAAAGAAAAATATCGTACAAATGCGAGAACACAAGCTAAATTTAGGCACCAAACTAATTGATGACAATGAAGAAGAATCTGATGATGATTGTGAAGTTGAATACGAAGAACTTGAGCCGAAACATAAAAAACGTAAGATTTTAATTAAACCGTTCCTTCCAAAGAAAACCGTATCAATAGTGCAGCGCATTTGCCAGCATATGGTACAAAACAATGTCGCAGCAGAAAGAATGCCTGTGATAAAAAAACTACGGTATTTTGCAAGAAATGTGAAATTTACCTATATTTTACGCCTAATCGGAATTGTTTTACGGATTTCCATGAAGACTGTTAATTCCCAGTTAACTGTTGAGTCCTACAAACTTTAATATAAGTATAAATGATTGATCTCTAATGTTCCTCCTATTGAATTACTATAAGTTTATAAGAAGTGTTTAGTTTTTTTTAAATATGTTGTGAAGAAGAGTTTAATTTCTGTTAATTTTGAAACATTTAATAAAACTACTTAAAATTATACATCCAATCTATTATTTATTGCTCCTATCTGGTCACTACGCTACCAAAAATAGGCTACGTCCTTTATGAAGCACATATTCACTTACAGCATTTCGCATACAGTTTAGTTCCCTTGTACTTTGTATAGAACATAGTGAAAAACCAGGTTTTTCGTGTACTTGATTTTTTCTAATATTTTTCCCGTACTAGTGATAGTCTAATAGTGCAATACAAAAGTTTCAGAAAGAAACAATAGAAAAAGGGTGTCTGGTACTCAGGAGGCTATAGGAAAGAAATTTTTTAACACTATTTTTTTTTTCTCTCGTTTTTCTTTCCTGTTTGTATAATTGCAAATAGAGCATATTCTTTATATATTCTATTTTCAATATCACATAAATATAAGACAACCTTTGGCATGACAACGGACCCCGTACAAATTTAATATGCGGGGGTGGCGTGTGGGGTGGATTTTTTTTTCATTCCTGACAAACTTCCATTTTTTTTAATCGTGGCTCGTAATGTTGCACGCGATCTGATACGAATATTGGCTAAGGGTTTACGAGACAACCCCGATGGTGTAGTGGTTAAAAGGAGGGTAATTTTTTTTTTCATTTTGACAACAATATAGTCAATTATGTTAATAAGTTCAAAAGTTTGGATTTTTATTACTCTTTCGCCCAAAACTACTTGATAGATTTGTTTGAAATTTGGTACGGCTTGATGGAGTAGTTTATAATCTGGACTAAACACATAGGTTTTTATCACGTTTATTAGTCCGGGAAACGACCAGGATTTTGCGGGTAAAGCCGAAAGCTATGGGTTTTTTTTGTTTTTTGACGCAAAAATGACTGTCTTGAATTGAATGAATGAATGAATGAATGATTGTCTACTGACAGGCCCGGTGATCGACCAACAATGGCCACTTTGTCCCAAGGGCCGCGGGTTCGAAGCCTTCGCAAGGCAAACAGTTGTGTGCATGAACATGTCTGTTTAACTTGGTCTGGTTGTTTTCTATTTTTAGTAAGTATTTATTTACAAAAAAAAGTATTTTTAACAGCAATCTAGTATCCATAGTACAAGCTTTGCTAAGTTTGTAACTAGATGGCGTTGCGTGAATCCTTACAAACTTTTTCGTATAATATCAGTAGCAAGATTACAAGCAACAGAAATTAAACGAGAGACCGTTATACCAAAAACAAAAAAAAAACAAAAATATTGCTTGACACAAATCGATGGGACAGATAATGAAATAGACACGTCAATGTTGGCCCATAATTACAGGCAACTGTCATAGAGAACCTACAATTATGGAGGGCTGTAATTTTCTGTAATCATCGCCTCTACAGGGACCTTTTGATGGGCCCTTCTTTTTAGAAATTTAAGAAAATGTTATTATAATTTGCGTTTATTAATTTGTTTTGTTTTGTGGCGGTCATTTTGATTAGGGCTGTCGGCTTTATTTAGAGTTTTCATAAATTATGGCGTATTTACCAGATGCTATCACAATCAGGCCCGGTGGTCGAGTATAAACGGCTTCTTTATCTCAAGGAACTTGGGTTCGAAGCCCGCACAAACCAGCACTTGAAACAAACGTCGTGGATTTCTGTGTATAAAAAGTATTTTTATCAGTTTTAGCAGAAAAGGTTGTTTTAATATTTCGTGTAATTGGCACCATGTCTAGACGACATTGATAACTGCGCAGGTGTCAAATTTCGGGTTTTGACAGCAAAGAACGCCAAATAACAAAAATCCATGGAAGTAATATGTACTAGCCGCTAGTACTTATTACTTCCATGCAAAAATCATAATCTTAAGCAAAATGTACTTAAATCATACATTAAGGTCTTAACATAAGTGTATATTATACAGTTCCATATTATAGCACGCAAATATTACAGATAAAGGTGTCACAAAATAATAATTAAGTTTTTTGGCGTATGGAAGCTAGCCCTGCCCACTCCATACCAAAAACTCGTTACCCTGATTATGCATAGTTATTTATGTTTAATGTATTATTTGTGTCTAGTTAAAAGTACACTTTGTATGAAGTAGATATCACACAAGCTTTCGCCAGAGACAGATGGAGAACGACAGTGAGACGTCACCGGGAGACACGCGTGGCCATGACTACTCTGTGAAGAGTAGACGACTGAGAAGAATCACACATCTACGTTATAAACGAGGTAGAACAATCAAAAAAGCGAAATAACAAAACTCGGTCTGGCGTAAAGCGGTGATCGCAACAAGACGAGTGGTGCCCCCTGGCCCCGGGTGACCCCCGCGGCCCACTCGGATCAGTCTGTCTGGATTTTTATCATGGTTCATTTTCTGGAACTCTACTAACATTAAATATGTGTAATAATGTGATGTTTTAACATTGCATACATTTGAAGTCCTCCGTGGCGTAATGGTTACCATGGTGGTTAGGCACCCAGGAGGTCCCGGGTTCAAATCCTGGTCGGGTCATAATAAAAACTTACTTCTTACTTTTTCTGATTGGCCAGGCTCTTGGATAAACAAAGACCCAGGCCAATATTACTAAATTAAATTATACCATATTTTATAATAAATACATTGTATAGATGTTTATCTATATATATATATATATATATATATTTATTATAAAATATGGTATCGTTGAGTTAGTGTGACGACCTCCGTGGCGTAATGGTTACCACGCCAGACCGCCACCCAGGAGGTCCCGGGTTCGATCCCCGGTCGGGTCATGATGAAAAACGAAATGTTTCTGATTGGCCTCGGGTCTTGGATGTTTATCTATATATGTATTTGTTATAAAAATATAATATCGTTGAGTTAGTATCCCATAACACAAGTCTCGAACTTACTTTGGGGCTAGCTCAATCTGTGTGATTTGTCCCTATATGTTTATTTATTATTTTATTTATGTATTGTCATTGTGAGACATTTAAATACACAGGTTTCATCATTACCTTACCCGTAGATTTTACATCACGATGCTTGGAATCCAGTGCCAGTCTCATACTGTTAGTGTTGTGTGTACGAGTCTTTACAATTAGTGAATTATTTATTTATTTATTACAAAAATCCACAGCCCTTAAGAATTAAACAATAAAGATCTTAAATATTACACTGATGGCCAATTACGGATTTCCAATTTTTAGGTACTTCATTCAGTAAATTTCGAGCAGAAAATTTATTATTATTTCAAAGAATCAAATATTTGTCAGTTGTTTACGATAAAAGTTCAAACATCATCTTATCATCGCTTAGTTGGTCCAAGCAGGAAATGGTGAACTATCCTACTGTAGGGATTTGGGTCTCCCTTCAATCGAAGGGCATTAGAGCGTACTCTGACGCTGCTCCGATGCGAATTGGCAGAGAACAGTATTTTCAAGCCAGAAGGTCATCGACTTGGCTTAACGACTGTCATCCATCGACAACAGCCTTGATAGTCACGGCTTAACGTACCCTCCGAAGTACGGAGAAGCTCGGGTTTACGGAACTTATCCAAACACTAGCTAGAGTTGACGTTGTTTAACTTGTGTGTTCGTTATAGAACACACACAGCGACGCCATCGAGCTCCTATTTTTCATTTTTGTGTTATTCGTTCGTTATACTGTGACAACTTAGTCCGATTCCCGTAGGATAAATTAATATGTATATATATAGGGACAAATCACACAGATTAAGCTAGCCCCAAAGTAAGTTCGAAACTTGTGTTATGGGATACTAACTCAACGATACTATATTTTATAAGAAATACAAATATAGATAAACATCCGAAAAAGTTCGTTTTTCATCATGACCCGACCGGGATTCGAACCCGGGACCTCCTGGGTAGCGGGCAGGCATGATAACCATTGCGCCACGGAGGTCGTCATAAGTTTTTGGTCCTCTTACCATTTTTTCTTTTGATTGAGCAAATACAATAATAATATGACAATGCTGCTTTGCCGTATGCTTGTTTGCCACCTGTGTGGTATAAAAAAAATACTAATTCTTAGTGCCTGCATAATTATTATGTTTTAAAATAAAATAATAATAAGATGAGATAAAATCATTTATTCAGGGACTAGGCACTCTCTTCTCGAAAGTGTGCAATATTGATTTTAATAAAATAAAATAAAATATGTCTATATATATAAAAATGAAACCCGTTTTCCGTTGTCACGACATAACATGAAAACGGCTTGACCGATTTGGCTGATTTTTTTTTTGTAGTTTTCTAATACTCTGTACAAGGTTCTTACGAAAAAAAATATTCAATAGAAAATCTCTCAGAAAGATTGAAAAAAAACGAAACAGTACCCGGGCGAAGCCGGGCCGGGCAGCTAGTACTCTATAAATTAAGAGCCACCATTTCGGAAACAAAAGCAAAATGGAGAAATATGAATTTTTGGTGAAAGTCAAAACATATCATGTAAAAGAGAAAAAGTATTTTAATTGTCAACAACCTAATTATAAGCAAAAGTTCGACAATTTTAACTTGTGGAGAACTATGTCACACATTCAAAGTGGGATAGGATACACATTTACAAACGTTCGTGTTTCAACGTCCCGAATCCCGAAGCATTCCATATACTGTTTTACCGACATTATGATTTATGTTACAGCTATTAGACAACAGATGGCGCTAGTAGTTTTATTATTCATATTGGATTTTAATAAATTTTAAGAATTTCTAATAGGAATGCTTTTAATCAGAATAATATCTATTTTTGATTAAAAAGTATGTGCATTAATGGCGTTATTTAAAAATAAATATGTTGCTTAAAATTCGTGAAATTCATTGTTATAATATTAACTTATTAGTTTATTTTCATAATAAAAATTAATTAGACAGACTTTAGTTTTCATTTTATACTTTATTTTCTTTATTTATTTTTATTTCGTAGCATTACTTAAATTAATATTATATTCGTCTGAATCTCTGAACGGAATTTTACAGACAATTTTAAATTCTTCTAGTTTAATTATCCCTTCAACAGATGGCACCTCGCGACACTTTAGGGGTTGCAGTTAAAATTGTTTCAACTTTAACTATCATAGATGTCGCTAGTAGTTTTTAAACCTGAAATTTTTTAATTTTATTTTTTAAATTATGTTAAAAATTTTGTAATAATTTATAACTTATTGTAAAATTATTTTGAATAATACAAATAAAAATTACAAAATGCAGTAATGAATTGTAATTTTCTTATAAGTAGAAACCCAATAGGAATTTCCATAAATAGTCATATAGCTTCTTGGCTTTGAAATGTTTTACTAGGAAATAGGGATACTAGGAATAATAGAACATCTGTCCCATAGCTATACATTTCTAATGTTCGTTATTTACATACTTTTTGCCATAGCCTAAGGTAATTTATTTATACACCGTATACTCTATTCCAATATACTTGGCACAAGATTACCAGTGAATTTTCTTATTGTGGTAACATAATTTTGTCAGCTCTGTACAATAAAGTGATTTGTGATCTATTAATATATTTCATATCAAAATAAAGATTTTATTTATTTATTTATTATATCGATTTATATTTAAAATCAGAACGATTGTTTAGAGCTAGAGTCTAGAATAGCTAGTAGTATAATATGAAATATTCTTGGACGAATTACACAGCGCCATCTAGTCCCAAAATAAGCAAATTGCAGACATGTATATGTATACTTATACCGACATGTTTTTTTTGTAAATTCTTATTATGTACTTGTGGTGGCCCAAAACTGGGGAAAGAGGTGTTGGACGTCCAGTGTCCGTCCGTGAAATACCTTGTAATTCATGGTTAAAATTTTTCCTAAGTTCCGATACTTCGGCCGAAGTTCCGATACTTCGGCCAAAGTATCGGATTTGCGTTTCGTAGTAGCCCTCCAGTAGCGAGGTGGGTGGACGATATCGCTAAGGTACAGGATCGAGTTGGTTGGGGTACAGAGGCCTATGCTCAACAGTGGGCAGAAACGGGCTGAGATGGTGATGATGATGATGAAGTATAAGTAGAAAATATACAGACTATTCCAGACCAAGACAAACATGTCTCGGGCAGGATTCGAACCCGCGACCCTTGGGATGAAGTAGCCATTGCTACAAGTCAACTTGTCAACCACCTAGCCTGTCAAGTTGTATGTATATAATTCTAATCTTTGGCTAAGTAGATACTTACATTTTTTACAAGCTCATCAAATAACAATAATGTTACCATTTTATTGATACATTTTTGCGGGCCCTTTAATATTTCATCCGTAGTCACCGCGCGGGCACAAAATGAAGTTGTCATCGATTTTCCTATAAGAATCGGGTTTGCGTCATGCATGTTCAATCACGGCGTGCATGTATTTGTTCTACCGCCAATTTACATAACGTTCAGGGTACAGTTGAAAATAAAAGTTTATATCTATGCTTACCTATCCTCAATGACTAACTGACTGATCAGCGCACAGCCTAAACTGCCGATAGTAGACCGTAACATCACAGGAGCAAATATTTTAATGTACTTTTAGCTTAGCTACAGATTACCATAATAGTTTTTTGTAACAAGCATACGGCCGGCCTTATGGTACGCCGTCACCGTAGCCTATAGACGCTTGCGATACCGGGGGTATCACTCACGCGTTGCCAACCTTCCCAACCCCCCCAAGTGGAGCTCTGGAGACCTTACTCACCGTAGGAATACAACATGGCCGAGACCAATGCTATTTAGCTACGATCTTCTGTAAGGTTCTGTAAGGAATAGTTTACTTATTATAATTACTATAGGAATGAAATGAAATCGTTTATTTCAGAAATTAGACATTCACAGGCACTTTTTCTTGTTATTTACAACTTGTATTACGTAGTGTATAAAGAAAATAAACTACGTTATATACTACCACCATTTCGGACACAAGCAAATATATTACAATAGGCAGGCGGTAGCCAAAATGCGTTCTTATCTGAATTGTGTTTTTTTTTCGTAGCCGATAACATTCAAATATAAAACGTTGCAAATCAAATGAAGATGGGCCGGGTGCTGGTATGGGATGCAACCTGTTCAGACACACTTGCCCCTTCCCATCTACATGGAACCAACAACAGAGCTGGTGCGGCTTGTGAAGCGGCTGAAAAAGCTAAAGCATGTAAATACAGGGGTCTAGGCTCCGAATATGATTTTGTCCCATTCGGTGTCGAGACCGTTGGTCCGTGGGGTTCTTGTGCTTTATGACTTTTTAAGGAAATTAGAAAAAGGTTAGTCGACATCACAGGAGAGACCGAAGAGCTGGCAGCTATCTCGGACTCGTAATTCTTCAATTAGTCTAGCTATTCAAAGGGGGAACGCTGCCAGTATCTTCGGAACCTTGCCTAAAGGGACTCCTTTTAATAATATATTTTAGTTATTTTATTATATTTTTTAAGGTTTTTAGTTTTAGGTTCATTATAATTTGTTTTTAATATGTTTAGTTTAGTTATAACAAAAACGTTGCAAATCTATTATGACATTGACTACGAATACTAAGTTTCTAAATGAAATTAAATTATTTATTTAGCCATGCACATAGAATGATTTAGCTCGTCTAATACAAACAAATAATATTTATAATTTTTTGAGTGGTAGAGCAATTATTACGAAATGGGCTAGCTCGACCGGGGAAGTACCACCCTCTCACAGAATATCGACGTGAAGCAGCAATGCGTTTCGTTCGGTGAGTGAGAGTTCCGGAAGCACAACTCCTTCCCTATCCCTTCTTTCCCCCTCCTTCTTTCCCTTCCGTTTCTCCTTCCTTTCCTGCAACTTCCTTGGTGGTGGCCCCTGGTGTCACTGATGTCCATAGGCAGCGGTGACCGCTTTCCATCAGGTGGCCCGCTTGCTTGTTTGTCTACTGTATGACATAAAAAAAGAAAAAAAAAAGAAAAAGAAATTCAAACAGATACATTTTATTTACCGCCTATTGTAAGGTATTCTTATTGTTTTTTTTTTTTGTATATTTTGTTTGTATATTGAAGACTATAATATAATATTTTTATTTGGAATACCCAACAAAATATATTAACCACAGGATAACTTACAACTGCATTTTTTTTATTACTTTATTTTATTTTCTATTTTCGTCTCGACTGTACTTTCTGTTCAGAGTGTCGTAGCGTTAGTAACTTTACAATCTAGCTTATAATGGCGCAGACATAAACAAACAGAAAATTAAATAGTTGTAATAATGATACCTACTATTTCACCTATAAGCCATCAGCTTTGAGTAACTTTGATATGTCTATGAATCTTTGCTAATACATTTTATCATATTAATGTTTGTCCAGGACGGGAATTAAACCCGTTTGTATTATATTTACTAGATAGTAACAACAGTTTAGTTCACATCAACGGCTACTCATTCCATTGCAGGGACGACGCCCCCCCCCCTCCCCTCGGGGAGTCAATATAAGCTTTATTGCTTATTGTCAATCTAAGGACGATATAAGGTTACGTGTGTAGACAGCTTAAAGAGAGGTAGGTCACAGCGGATAATCCGCTCAAATCGGAGCAGCCCGTCTGGGGAAAAACCTCCACCTTGCAGAAAATCGTAGCCATTGGTCTCGGCCATGTTGTGTTCCTACGGTGAGCAAGGGCTCCAACGCTCCACTTGGGGTGGTTGGGAGGGTTGAACATCCATCCATCCATAGGCTACGGGGTCTGCTTACCATCAGGCGGGCCATATGCTTATTTGCCACCTAGTGGTATAAAAAAAAACTTACGGAAGTATTAATATGCAATCATTACTATTAGCAGGATTATATTGCTTAATGCAATGCGTAAAATAATTAGAGTTTAATTAAAAGGAGAAACTAATTATCCGGCGGATTCAGCTAAATTATTATTTAACATTAATTAATTATGTATGTACGTATTTTATTTAGTGTGTAATTGTATGTATGTCAATATTTAATCTAGATTATTAATATATTTTTTTTAAAAATATTTTTTTATGCTGTACCACTCATATTACCGATTTAAATGTCTCAAAGGTAAACTGGGAGACAAAGCTTTAGCATTAAGTTCGCCTTTTATATACATGTTATGTATTGTGTGCAATAAAGTTTAAATAAATTAAGTAATTAATTATTACCTTTTACTTTTATAATCGTCGGATTATTAACTCGCACTTAAATAACCAATAAACTAGCCTAAATAATTATACACTGGTTATTAGTATTTATAATGTTTTATTACTTTATGTACTATTTACTTCATAGCAATTAGCATGCTATGAATATAATGGTCGCCACACACGACAGATATTATAACTACCTACCTAGTGGATTTTACATTCCAGGATGTAAATATTTTTACATTATCTTGAAGTGCAAGCACGTGGCACACGGCACCTAATAGTGAACTTAAATATTCTAGGATGATTAGAGCAAGTTCAGATGACAAGCGCTCAACGCGCGTTTTGACAACGCGCGTTTACAACTACATAGGTACATTTTATTCAGGCCGCACACATGCTAACGCGCGTTTTGATAAAGCGCGCGTAATAAAATGTATGTTGTTGTAAACGCGCGTTGAGCGCTTGTCATCGGAACATGGTCTTACCATTATCATTTATTTTTGCTTTATTTTAAAGTATGAAGGTCGTCAAGCATGGCAGTTATAGTAGACTTGACTTCCTGGGATGTATCATCTCAGCTACATAATGTTACTGAGATGATGTAGATGTATACATAGTATGTATCGTGCGGGAAACGAACCTGCAACACCGGAGTCTCTGTTACATTGTAGTTTAATTAGTTCTCAATCAAACCCCTCTCAAAGGTGCATTCAATAAATAAGAATTACAACAAAAACTAATTTATGGCTGATTAAAACATTCCTAATAGGTTATCATTGTTGAGACATGTAGTGGTACGTATATTGAAATCTGTCATATTATAAATTACCTTAAAATATATTTGAGGTAAATTTGATGATAGTGAGAACTTGGAACGAAAAGTAAGGGTTAGTGGAAGAAATTAAGTATAAATAATTAGGTGAAAGTTAGTTTACAACGCGAGGGACAAAAGTGAAGAAAAATGACAATGTAAAAAACCGGCCAAGTGCGTTCAAGAGAGTTCAGTATAAACCTGTAGGTATTTATGTCAAAAATATTTTTATTATATGATGTAACCAAAAATTTTTGCTTTTTGCCATTTTTCCTGTATCTGTAAATCAAATTTCAAGATTCTGAGTTTACGGGAAGTATGTAGGTTTTGATTCCCGTGCGTGTGTCGAAAATGCGTCGAAAATGCGGCATAAACGGCTGTATCTTTTGATTGCGTTGGCTTAGAAGTTTGATTTTTCCACAGCTCTTACGGACACAGTAGACTTGAGTATTTGATATGAATTTCAGCGTCCATGCGTCCCAGAGAAAAAAGGTGTAAGTCTTGACAGACAGATAGACGGACAACAAAGTGATCTTATAAGGGTTCCGTTTTCCCTTTTGAGGTACTGAACCCTAAAAAGACATAAAAAGCATAGAGAACAAGATGTGTAAAAGAGTTCGGTTTGCCACCTACTCGTATAATAATATTTGTATGTAGACATATCGATCTGGAAAGGATCTTGTTGTCGTTCGAAGAAAATTCCCGTTCATACTTCCTCCTGTCATGTTAGCACTCCTAGTGTCATTCTATGCCGAGGCGCGAGCCCTCCGGGGCACCCCTAGGCACAAAACCACAGCGACCTGGCTGCAAATGTACATTTAAAAAAAAACATTTGAAGTAACTCGAGAAAAACTGTAAAGAATAAGTAATAAAAGCAAATACGTCAATTGTTTTGTTATAAATGTAGAAAATCTACTATAAAAGTCATTTAAACATTAAGCATTTAACACTAACGCAGCCCAAGGGGTCATTGAGACCCTCTAGCTATTACCGTTATGGACACAAGTAATAAAATTGATAGCAGGAAACTCAAAAACTGACACGATAGTAAAGGGTTAGATAGCCTACGGTCTTAGAAAAAGACAATGAAATAATATGTAATTCAAAAATAAAATATTAGACTTTATGAATAAAGGAATAAAGTGCAAAATCATAGTAAGAAGTTATTTGTATTAACCATAGACGTGAGACTAAGTAGAGGCCGCAAGTGTACTTCGCCTATCTTGAATGGCGGTTACGAATAATTTTGTATCATCTTCCGATTTACTCATGCAAAACTTTATTTTTTTAAAAATTAATGCTTGTTTAATTGAATCACTGAAACTGTGGTCAGCCCATGTGGTGAGGCTATAGGCTATATCTAGCAGATGATATAAAATATACAAATATTGCCTGTTAAATAGAAGCTTATAACATATAAAAACCATTTGTTCACGCTTATCAATTTATCAGCCAAAAGAAGCCCACAGCTGGACATAGGTCTCCCCCAAACGCCTCCAGTATGACCGGTTAGCAGCGGCCGAATAAAAAATAATGAATTGTTTATCTAACATTCTAACCAAATAAAGAGTCTAAGCGCCTGCAAGGGACTACAAAATAGAGAAATTAAGAGATGTATAAACAAATTGAAGAACTCTGTAAAGACTCTTTATTAATAAAATAGCAGTGCTACCAGTAAATTGTTTATTATGACACAATAGGCCGTCAAAACAAATGATGCGCTTGGTTTTCATATGGATGAGCTTGCGGTATCTATTCCGATTAATGTCTATGGTTAACCCCCTCACCGCTTACTTCCGAGTCAAACTCGGTTACTGAATAATTGTCTATAATGATATATTACTTTTATCTATCCATCGCTTGTCTGTGGTTCCGGTGATGTTGATAGGCATCTGACATTTGAGACACACATATTTTTTAAAGTTCCTTTTAAAACAAAGGAGTTTTTTATTTATTAATAACTGTTACCCGCGGCTTCGTGAATAACAACAAACGTACAATACGTTGTATTAAAAAAATATATATATATTTTTTTTAAAGTAGCAATTTATAAGTGGTTGAAAACTCCTTTTAAGTAAAGGATACCGTTCTGCCATAGGGTATGTATTGTAAGCCTATAACAAAGTTGTGTCTCACTTTTTTTTGTTTTTTTTTCGGGATAAAAGTAGCTTAAGTCGCTTGTGCCTCAAAATGTAAACGTAATGCTGGAGTTATACCATCTAAGTTTTACATTACATTACGTATCTTTCTTAGGGTGTTACTACACCAAACGATTGATTGTCGATCCATGGTGAAATGGAATGGAATAGACGACGTCGTCGATGATCAATAATTTGTATGGTAACAAATTGACGATCAACGTCGACTGTTTTAATCTAATAGCGGTCGTTGCCGTCGGTCGATAATAGATCGATTGGTGTAATAAACCCTTAATGTTAAATCGATATCTAATCCATTTGTCTTGAACTTGTAGAATTAGTTTTACTGAAAACATCGTAAATCATTAACATCCAATTAGCCAATGCCGCAACCGCAACGCCATGAAGTTGTAGCTTATGAACATAAATAAAACCATCAGTATTATGTTTAATAATATTTTATTTTGTATTCAACATATTTAGTAAAAAAAAATATATTTCTATTAAATTATTCAGTCTTATATTTTACAATAAGGTTTAATTATAATATTAAGTGCCTTTTCAATCAATAAAAAAAAAACTTTCCAAGTACAATAAAATGAAGTCGCTTGCGCTGTCACTTAGATCTTTAAAACTACTCAACGGATTTTAAATTTCAATGCATTGTGATACAATAGGGACGTTTTATGTATAATACATTCACGGATTTTTCGAAATTTCTACGGGAAAACAGATTTCGATAGGAATATCATAAAACATTAATTGACTAATTAGTTATCAAATCTTTCTCAGAAATATATGAAGAAGGTATTTTTATTTTTAAAACTAAAAATATTCAAGAATTTTGATCTAGGACAAAGCCCGGCGAATAATAATGAACTAGGAAACGGAACTAACGACAGATGTGCGTGATTTAAAAAAAAAAACTACATCCGCATGCAAATGTCACCTTCATTTGCATAATATAAAAGTTCTCTTTCAATGAAAGCAAAAAGTTAACCCTTTACCTTTTTTACTTTTTTCATGTCAAAGACCGGCTAAGCATAATTAGAATAATACACTTTTTGTTAGGCGTTTGTCATTTTTTGTCGCACAGATGTTTGTTGAGGAAGTGAAAAAAGTAAGATCGAAAGTAGAGGGTTAATTTTAATATAAAAAAATGGTCAGAACTACCTACATGAGTTTTTGTGTTTTTTAATGGCCAGTTACAATAAAATGAGACGTAAAAAAAAAAAAAAAAGGTCAACCAAAGAACATTTCTTTTTCTAAATAAACTTAAAATGCTAACCGACTTATTAATGTAATTTGACGAATTTTAACACTTCCCGCTTCATTTTTCGTTAAGAAAGATAGTGACAGACGAAAAGAATAACTAATTAAACAAATCGCATGTATCTCCTGTATGTGTGTTCACACAGCGCCACCTAATCCTGAGGAAAGCTAGTTTTTAATCTGCAGGTCTAAATTATCGTAGTAAATACGTTAAAATCTAGTATTCTCAAGTGCTTGTTTTATGTTTTTGATGTATATTTTGTATGATCAAAAGAGTTTGATACTAAATTTCAATTGTTTTTATGACGTAAATAGACTAGTTATTATGATACAAGAAAAAACATTATCTCTGACTCGAGACAAACACAATCTTCTCGTGTGCCAGAATCGAACGTGTGCCCTCTGGCACTGGAGGTTAGGTCACTAGCAATTAATCTCTATCTATCAAGTTGTCTATTTTAAATCCGTTAAAAATCACGCGTACTTTCATAGATAACAAGCTCTTTTATACAATCAATCGCTACCTGTGAGTGGAGGGTTAAAAATTACTATTATTAAGGTGACTTCAATCTTCGCGGCTTATTGTGCACCTTGGGAACAAATTTGAATATGTATTGTGATTGTAATTTATTCAAATTTGCCCACAATGCACATTGTAATTTAATAATTTTTACTAACTTATTGTTAACTGTTAGTTTGCATACAGAAAATGTAATAATTTTTTTGACTCACGCAATGTAATTTTTGTATTGTTATAAAAGTAATAATATTGCTCCAATTTAAGACTGTGGTATGTTTTCTTACGGTTTCTAATTCTTCTAATAATATAAGTTACAATACAATAAAATATTTGAGATTATTTTTATAGTTTGTGGATAGGGGTAGGGGTCAGCTACTTTTAGTCGCGTCGATCGTCGTTTCTGAGCGAATCTATCTCGTTTTCGATGTGATAAAGACGCCGATCGCTTCTACTAAAGGTCTGGCCGGTCCAAGAAAAGAAATGCCTAGGATTCACTCAGGGCCCAGCCAGACTTTTAGTCTAATAAGGTTTCTTTCTATAGGTGATAATGAGAATGTCCTTAGGTTATCCTAAGGACATTCTCAAAATCTAAATTGTGACCCTCGCCTCCCTAAGCTCGTTTTCACCAATAATTCCTAATATTTAAGTCTCTAACTTCTCTATGTCCAAATCCTTGTTTTTGATACGTGTATGACCATCGACATAAAGTATAGACACGCTGTCTGATACCGAGTTGAGGTGCACATAAATAAATAAATAAATATTATATGGGGACAATTCATACAGATTGAGCTAGCCCCAAAGTAAGTTCGAAACTTGTGTTATGGGATACTAACTCAACGACATTATATTTTATAACAAATACATAAATAGATAAACATCTAAGACCCGAGGCCAATCAGAAAAAGTTCATTTTTCATCATGACCTGACCGGGGATCGAACCCGGGACCTCCTGGGTGGCGGTCTGGCGTGGCAACCATTACGCCTCAGTCAATCAGTTAGTGTCAGTGGTGTTCAATGTGTATGACATATAAAATTGTTGATTTAAAAATCGATAATTTTATATGTCAAACAAATACCAAAAACGAGACAAAGATTTGGATATAGAGAAAGCTGTTAGGAGACTTTTAAATTTAAGGAATTCTTGGTGAAACGGGAATTAGACACAAATCCGCCCAACTCATTTGCATGTATCCCGCTTTCCCGTGGGAATTTTCGTATCCATCCATACTAATATTATAAAGAGGAAAGATTTGATTGTTTGTTTGTTTGTTTGCATTGAATAGGCTTCAAAACTACTGGACCGATTTCAAAAACTCTTTCACCAGTAGAAAGCTACATTACCAGGGAGTGACATAGGCTATAGCTTTTCCCGAAATTCAATGTGGTTTCCACGGGGACGGGTCCGGAACTTCACGCGGACGAAGTCGCGAGCAAAAAAGCTAGTGAATTATACATTTAAACCTTTCTCTTGAATCACTCTTATCTAATAAAAATCAGTTTCGTACTTTTTAAAATTTAAGTATACATAGGAACAGACCAGCGAGTACGTAATAGAGGCCATTTTGAATAGAGACGCCTTTAAATCCATTGGCTTTGTCCAAATGTGTTGGTATTTGATATAATGCGCTCACTTTTCAAAAATTTCAACTTCTATTTTGGTTGCGCGCGCAGTTGACAACTGAGATTTGAGGACAATTATTTTCGAAGAAAATGACAAATATTACGAGACGTATCTCTATTGGATACCTACTCGCTGGGACAGACAGACAGCGAAAGCGACTTCATACTATGTAAAGATAATATTTTTAAATAATCTATCAGCATTTCGGAATGACCATTGAAGAGAAGAAAATGCCGAAACAAACTCTGTCTGAATTTTCGGTAGACAGGATCCGTCATCTGTAACAAATGAAGCAATATATTAAAAAGGGCAATTAATAACCAGTTTCTTAAACTCCTTTTCATTTTAATTGTACATTAAGTCTCAAACTATCTTTTTTCTTCTTCTTTAGTTTGACAGTGACAACTATAATGTGTCATTGACACAACATTTAAGTAATCTTGTACCACGATAATACCACCAGTTTTATTATTATATTTTAAATGCCTAAGAATTCTTAACTTTCATTTTATTAATAAACAAAATAAATTATCTTAGACTGGTAGAGCATTTGCGAAATGGGCTAGCTCAAACGGGGAAGTCCCGCTTGCTTGTTTGCCTGCTGTATGACACAAAAAAACAATAATTTTGTACCACGATGCATATGGATTATCCCAAGTGGAAGGAGGGAAAAACCCCCTATCGCCAATCAATATTTATTCATAGAAAATATCAGTAAACTAAAGAGTTTGATGCTTAAAATAAAACTTTTTATTTTTATTATTAAAAAATAAAAAAGTTGTATAAAATAATCAACACTTCAATAATTTGTATAAACTGTTATACAATAATGTTTCCCAGTTATTAAGGTTCAATGTAATTTAAAACACAAAAAAGAATACTGCAAACACATCTTCTGCATTAAATTTGTATACATCTGACACATTTAAAGTTTTACTAGCTTGACTTACCTCAGATATTGGAATTATCGGTGGAATAAATGTTGAATAGTGAAAATTATTGAAATAAAATCAAAATGGCGTGTTCGCTCCGCGGGCTGCAGGCCGCCATGTTGGAAATGCGCAAAACTGATGCGCGGTGGACCGAAAACTTACAACCCCTTTGGACACTATTGTTGCGTCGCGTATTCACCCACGCGATGTTCGAAATTTGAAAATTCACAGTCCAAAACCAACTTTATCTCTATGTTGCCAGAAACAAATTTTCCATGTTTTTTTATTAGAATATTTTTATGCCGCGCCGAATTTATATGGCGTAAGCAGTTTGGTGGATGAACACAAATGAAACTCAATAACTGTTGACTTAGAATTGAATTTAGCATGTTATTCGTCGTTCAAGAAATTGTAGTGGCGAAAATGGAATTCAGAACGTAAAAACGATAGACAGAGAGGCTAAAGTTCTTTGTATTTTTTCAAGGAAAATAGCTAGAGTCGTGTCATTGTGTGTGCCGTATACGTACAATGGAAAACCTTGTTATAAATACTTATGTGTGGGTATTTGATAAAGAAAGGGTAACGTCACATCGCGATGTTGAATTTTTACCTATGGATGTGACATTCGGCTGAATAACCATACATTTAGATCGTGCAAGTGTGCGTTTCACGTAAACAGGGTAAATGTCCACTGATTGGACATGCCTAGTATAGTAGGACACTTCATTTTTTTTCAGTTTTTTTTGTTTCCGTTAAAGGGATGTCCGAAAAAGAACTAGGATGCGATTTTGTGATTAACAATATCCAAATCCCATCATAATGTTCAATAGTGCTAATAGCTGGCGAAATCGCCTGTAGCCACCATTGTCCCACGAACAATATGTAAGTATATCCCAAAACATGTATGCCGAATTAAGTGTTGATTAACTAAATAATTATTTTTCGTATAATTATTTGTTCGTATTGTTTCGAATAGACTAGAGGTATATTCGTACACACGTACAGTAGTAGACAATTTAAAAAATCAACTGCTATGTACCCACGACTGAGTATTTACCCTACATGTTTTTGTATGTGTGGGTGCTCGTATTTTAATATTATTCATTTTTCCATGTCACTGGAAGTTGGAAATTCCAAGAAAAACGTATCGTACAAGCTAATATAATGTATGGAATTGACGAAATTTAACATTAAGTGGTTGAGTTTTGGCCATCGAAATTGTCAATACATTCCGTTTTTCTTATACTACGGTTACCTACATCATGATAATATTAAAATTGTCAATACATTCCGTTTTTCTTACGTTAAAAATATAGGTACTAAGGTTATATCATTTAAATAATTATTAATGTTTAAATTATTCGTTACGAATGAATAAATTTTATTTTTACGCATTACAATATCAATGTTTATCTACGTAGGATGTTCCAGTAATAGTACTTAACTTTGATTAAAGAATCTTTTAATAATACCTATATTTTTTTAATTAAGAAAATTGTACAAAAACGTTATTTATTAAATAACATCCGTAATCATTTAATTAAAAATAGAAATAATAAAAATATATTTCATTGATTTGTTAATATCAAAGTTTGATTTAAGCCAGTGAAAAACTACAGGAAAATCGCCTGAAATTGAGATCAACATGAAATCGAAACGTTAATTTAGTATTTATTTTTTAATTTTAGGGATGTACCGTTTAGAATCAAATATTTTAATTATATCGATTTTTTTTTACTTAGCAAAGTTCAAAAAGACTAGGAACTCTACTGTCATTGTAGAGCTTGTTTTTGTGACGAAATAAAACTATGATATTTATAATGCATTGATTTATAGATAAAAATGTTAAGTAAAAAAAATATGGATACAGTTAAACGTATTTTTTAACACGTAAAAGTAAATTCCGTTCCTAATACTTAGCACAAAATCTAAAAACAATTGTTTAATATATTATATGTAGTATACCATCCCTATGAAATAGACGTGAACGATTTCAAATGCGATTAAACTCACACCATTCACCATCACATCTAGTTCAAACACTATAATTAAAATTTAGTACTAAAGGTCTTGTGCCAAGTTTATTGGAACAGAAAAATACTACGTGATTTATAACCACTTTATTTCATAAAGCCGCTCATCTCTGATGACTGTACAATCCAACCAGAATAGTAAGTGAAGCCTTTCTTAAAAAGCGCCATAAATAAAAACAAATGGTGTGTTCCCAGCGAGTGTTGCTTTACTTTCGTAATTGATGGAGAGACGTCAGAAACAAAACTGTATACATTTATAGTGGCCCTGAAATTCTACGCTTCAACGCGACCGGTTTCCGTGTGGGATAGGGATGAGGCGAGATTTTATCGATATTTTGCGTTTCTGAAATGGTAGTTTATTATGAGTAGCTTATTTAATAATAATTATGTACTTAACTGAAACGAAAAACTAAAAAATTCAAATATTTTTTTAATTTAAATTATTAAAAAAATATACTAAAATTTTAAAAATAAGTATAACATTTCTTAGCATATATTGTAGTTTGGAAATGAAAAAAAAAAAGTGTCAAGGCATTTTTTCATTTGATAGATAGTTAAATCATTTATTTATTTGAGTCTCCAAGGAACACAAAATGACAGAAATAAATAGTTAATGTTGACAAAGTACTAGTGGTAATGTGTGTCGCAGTGAAACGGAGAGTCAGCAGCGTAATTCATTATTTTCTCTTCAAAAATTATTTATAAAACGTAAAGATGAAATTAGATTTTTCTTTTTATATCACAACTAGCTTTTTTGCCCCGAAGTTCCGGACCTGTTCCCGTGGGAACCACATTGAATTTCGGGAAAAGCCTAGGTCACTCCTGATAATGTAGCTTTCTACTGGTGAAAGAATTTTTAAAATCGGCCCAGTAGTTTCGGAGCCTATTCAATGTAAAATCGTATTAATTCATTAAAATAATGATAATGCAATTTTATTGAGCAATGCACGTAATGATATTGAAATTTATTATAAGTTTATAAACTCTCCCGCTAGCAACGAGTATTAATAAACGATTTCCCGACAAACGGCTGCTCCCGCGCACCATCATTTATCATCACATTTGCATATATATACAATAATTACCACAGATAAGTAAATGCTAATAGCTGTGTTTATTTGCTTTTTTAAAATGCCTTTTTTATTGTATTCATCTTTTACCGTTTGTTACACAAATATAATAACAGTATGCTACAAAAGTATTAAATTAATACTTAAGTGTACAATCATGACGAATTTACTTTGTGACGAATGCACAGTACAATAACCCCTATTTTCCGACGTCAATCGACAGATTCTACCAGTTACTTAGTGTCGTATTATTTATTTATTATGTATCATATTTGGTCCCATGTAAATGTCTAATAATATAGCTTCACATTTGGATTTGTAAGAATTTATCTAGTTTTAGTAAATACATTATACCTAAAATTTTATATTAGAATGATAAGAAATCGTTCCATAAGTCAATTATGTATATCAAATAATTAATTTTGAATTATTTTTTATAACCAATCGTTTATTTAACTTGAAGGTACTGTTTATAATAATAATATTGTACTTCAAATGCTATTTTATGCATATGTGAATCCTAATTTGTATGTCAAAGTTACCGACCGACCAGGAACAGTAATTAGTTTATTTCTTTTAACCCATTTATATTATGTATTTATGTTATTTATTTTAATTAAAAACGTTATAAAATAAACGTGCTATTATCATATTATTTACGTCTTTATATGTGTACTTGCTATAATAACATGTTTTTTAAACTATAACCTGCAAGAATGCCATAAAAATTGTATGATTGCAATTAAAAATATAATTACTAGTATTGCTAATTTATATAAATTATTAATTAAAATTGTTTCCAAGACATAAAATTGTTGGTAATATAGTGATTGCTGAATGGAGGTATAATTTTTTTATTTGACATGTAACATATTTTAATAAAAACAAATTTTATTTTCTATCAATATCAAAATACCTGTTAATTTTTTAAATTTGCGAAAATTTTATTATTTTTGTATTTTACTAATAGCATAATGCATTAAGACTAAATGCTTTCAAATTGTATAATCTATATATTTATTATATCAAGTAAGTAACTATAGACCATAAGTACGACCTCCGGCTCCGTGGCGTAATGGTTACCACGCCAGACCGCCACGCAGGAGGTCCCGGGTTCGAATCCTGGTCGGATCATGATGAAAAAAGAACTTTTTCTGATTGGCCTCGGGTCTTGGATGTTTATCTATATATGTATTTGTTATAAAATATAATATCGTTGAGTTAGTATCCCATAACACAAGTTTCGAACTTACTTTGGGGCTAGCTCAATCTGTGTGAATTGTCCCTATATATTTATTTATTTATTATAGATCGTTAATTCTCGTAATTGTGATTAATTGTGATGAAACTCGTCACGTGCCGTCATATATTTTCAATTTCATCGATATTAATTATCGATATGGTAACGTCACTATGACAAGTACGGATACAACACATTTGTTTGAGTCGGGTCTCGATTTTACTCTTTCCAGCGGGATACCCGAAAATAGGCGTTGTGCTAAATCGACGGACAAATTACTTTTCCTTACTAGACTTCTTTTGGAACTTTATTGGCCGTAAGAAGTTATTTATCAAATCTTTTGTTTTCATTTTTTATAAAACAATTATTTGTATTAATGTTTCGTTTAGTTTATAATTATTAAAGAGAAAAAAAAACAATACGATTGGTGACTTTTAAATATCGCTTCATAAACTTCGAATGTAATTTATTATATATTTGTTAGCAAATTTTCTTTTATTTTCTACCTATAAAATCGTAGTAGAAATAGAAAAGTGACTATTCGACAAAGCAATTAATTTATTTGAATATAAAAAAAAAGTTTGGTTTCAAACTGTAAAGTAAATAAAAATTTGAAACTACACTAAGATTATTTTAATGCAAAGAACATCAAATTTTATTAATAAATCGTATCTATCGCAAAGCAACTGAATACTGGCCAGATATCGTGCCGGAGCGCAGTACCATTACCCAATCGGCTCGAATTTTATTTATTTCCAATTCCTACAGAAGCAAACTAAATTTTCCGATAGTGAACAAGATGGCGGGCGACCCCCATGTGCGCGAGTGTGTGCGTGCTTGTTATCCAGTCACTCTTTCTCGCATATTTCCCATTCGTTTTGACAGCGAACGCGTTAGGGTTAGAAGGATGTCTAAATAAAATTGTGTATTTATTTTTTGAATATTTTCGTTGTTCCGTTCAGCTTTATACTTTCTTAAGTTTATTAGATTTTTTTTGCAATAATTCTATCTATACAAAACACTTGATATTCGTACTTACTGTAAACAATCAAATAACAATAACATCCTAATGATAAAGTGACTGTAATGTTTCTAGTATGAAATTGATTGAAAAGGATAGACTAACATTTTCATAACGTTATTTTACACTTAAGTGACCCTTATTTTATTTTGACTATTAAGATACATTAAGCTTTTTGTATGACATCTTTCCTAAATTAATAAAATTTTCATTTATATTATTATTTTATTTATTCAACATTTCATTTAAGATTTACAATTAGGTACAACATGAGTTAAATACAATTTTATTTGACCAGTTTTTAAATTGTGTTTTTGTAATTTATATCGAAAAACAAAATATTTCAATCATTTTTTGTTTTTAAAAATATTGTTTGTGTTCCTTTACAAACTTACCGTTCTCGGTTCCCGGCGACCTCTCAAGGGTTGCTTGTTAGACGACAATATTATGCAGCAGCGGTTCGGATGCATTATTATTTAGTTTATTGAGAATCCATCGGCGACCCGGCAATACGCGGCCCTAATGAGTTGGTATTTACACGCGTTTAAAAATATTGTTTTCATTTAATATTCGAAAACATAAAAAACATGATTAATGATTGTTTTTTATATTTAAAGATACGAATGTTTGTTTTAATGTTAGGAAGGCTTGTTTATTATTTTAAGACAGTTTATTTTTTCACATATAAAAGAAATATAGATAGCTTGAGGCTATTTACAGTATTATTTTGTCACGTAGTAAAAAAAATTATCTATTTAAAACGGGAAAATATCCATAAAAGTTACGTGTCTCAAGAATCAAGCATATTGCTAAATAAATGTGTTATAATTTATATTTTATACCTGTTGTTAAGTCGCCGTATGCACTTTCCACTTGGCAACCATTATGGATACAAAACGTTAAAATATAAGTTGAATATTGTTTGCAAAAAAGTCAATTTTTCAAGAAATTCACACTAAGACCACACCTAGTTACAATCCAAAATAAAGGCTTCGGTAGGTGAGGTCCCGGAGGCAGGGAGGCCTCCCCCTCATTGTCATGCAGGGGAGATGACAAGTGTCAAAAATTTACTAAGCAAATGAACGCACCCACTTTTCCCAGACAAGTTTTTCGGTTGGTAGCTCTGTTATATTTATTTGAAATGAATTTTGGAATAAGAAAGGATACATAGTGATGTCGATTGACCTATTTATTAATTCGATAGTTTTATAGGTACTACTTATTAATAATAAAAAATTACTAAGTATTTAATAAAAATACGGAATATTTTAATACGCAGGCAAACGAGCAAGCGAGTCACTTGATGAAGTGATTACCCCGCCTTTAATTGAACTTGAGTAACACAACGCTAAAAAAAGGGAATAAGAAGAAAACGAAAAAGAAAGAGTTGGACCGAACAATACGCCTGGCTACTTCACGCCGATATTCTGTGAGAGGATGGTACCGGGCTACTATTCCGCTCTACCACTTCTAAGTACTGACTTTACCCTTACTTTTAATGTTTTCATACCTAAGTATTATTATCATGGTAAGTCATATAGGTCGCTAAAGCTTGTGCTTTTAGCAATAAGTCTAGTCTGTAAGTTTTCCTTCTATTGTGTTATTTAAAGTTATGTACTACCTAAAAATCACGAAAACTATTTTTAATCTATGTAAAACTACCTACCTCATGATTCAACAAATACCAAACCACGTAAAGCTTAGGAAAAGTTAGCTTGTTTTAAAGAATTCCATGAGTACAAAATATTACTACCATTTAATCAGAAGTAACAAATAACCCTAATAAACAATTACACGATTAATAACCCCCATTACCAACCCCTACCACGGAATTAATTCTAAAACAAGCCATAACTTAATCACCCCCGAAATGGGAACAAAATCACCCCAAACGAACCAGTTAACCCAGTAACCGAGTCACTAATAAAATATCTACACCAATTTAACCTTGACACAGCCCTAGTTAGTATGCACAGGCTTTCTTTTAAAATCTGATGTATTAATTTGCAAATTCAACCAACAAAAGAAAATCAACCCAATTCGCAAGTATCCAAGAACTACAATCTACCTTCACTATCCTCGAGTACCGCGTTTCGTTTTCAAAAATGGAACATTGTAGTAATATTTCTTATAATTCAAACAATTGTAAAACCAACTCTATTTTTTCAGCATAAAGCTTAGAATTGAGATCGATAAATGGAGAACTTGAGACGTTTTAAATGTGAAATGGTTATTTAGCACGTGGTTCTCGTGACGACGTTCGCAATTTGAGTATAAATTAGAACACTTATCTCGTCGCGGTCTTAACTTACGTCTCTTTCTGTCTTGTTATTCTTAAGTTTTACTGTTTCTCTCGCACCCTCTGTCAAGTAAGCCTTAGGGGTGTCTGCCATCAAAATTTTGCTTTATCGATATTCCGAGATAATACTTCAACTCGAGGGAGGGATATGCAAGGAGCTCATAAATAGAAAAATGATAAATGTAAGCAATTTATGAAATAGACTTTCGTACTCACAGATTCAATGTTGATATGATATGGGAAGGAAATTCGATAGTTTGAGAAGGGTGTGTTTTAGTTTTCATAATGAATACAGGCTCTTTGAAATATACCCTGTTTATAATTATAGCATGGAATTTTTACATCATTAATATTTTTATCGATGTCGATAATTCCGTCGGACGCGGGTCGCTCTCATATTTAATTTAGCCCGCGGAAGCAACAGGTTATTAGCACGGAGTTTTCCCGCCTAACTTTCCGGGCGTTCACTTTTTAAATTCCTCTCTTTCCCTTTCTAATTGGATTGCCTTCTCCCTTGCCCGTGAATGAATGAAACTTGTTGCTCGCTGAATCATTTCGCATTTATTTTAAGACGCGTTTTTTAAATGTGTGTCACTGCAATGTCGCCCTTTTCATTGGACCTTAAAATCGACGGATTACTCGATTTGATAAACTTTCGGAGGTGTTACTTTGAACCAAATTTTCCTACCCCCATTATCGTTTGACCGTAAAACTTATTTTAGCGTATAATTTTACGCTCGAGCGCCGGGGGTTTTGGGCGTAAAAATTAACGCGTCCGATGGCTAATAATTTTCCACTCATTAAGTCTATTGAGCCTCTTGGCCCTTAAAACATAGCAAGTTATCAACGGTTGTGTATTGTTAAAAGTGAATCAAAATATCTATCTATAAATAAGCATACGAAATATGGCGGCACAAAAGGAAAGCGTATAAGCGATATTGCTTCCTCGATACAATATCTCATTTTGTGACAAATTGCGAGACGTATCCACATATCAAAATTCACATTTTACCAAGCGGTACGCTTTTTTCCATTTTATTCGTATGTAAAAAAATAGGGCTCCACAGTCACACGTGAAACGAAGCCCACACCATATCTTACTCCCAAACCTACACGAATCTACATACATAAATATATTTCTACTCACCACCCAATACATTTTATCTATGTTACCGTTGCCTTACTAGAAATATTGATGTGATCAAAAGGGAACATCACTACATGGGACACATTCCAAATTTGAGTTCTATTCTCATGACGGTTAATTTGAATTTAGAAGGCGGGGGAACTGTCTGTTGGCGCCGAAACTCGACCGTCGCTCGATCGAGTCTCACGAGGTATTCTCAAGGGGTGAGCGTAGTTCTTGCGCTTAGATATAAAGAAAGGTAGATACTTATGAAATTCGAAGGAAAAACCACCCTTCCCTATACTTACACAGCGCAGTCGATTCGGTTTTCGCGGAGGAAATTGTAGCGTAGTTTGAACTGTACATTCGCTCACCGTTCGCCGCCTGGAGACGACGATTTTCACGAATTTCCTTCGGGAACGTCTCCGCTCTCCAAATTTGAATTTTATTCTTTTTCATTCCCGCGTATTCGAGTTTAGTGAAGCGGTCGATTGTCTTTTTATTATTTCTTTTTTGTTTTTGAGCAGTATGTGTAAAATAATCTGACATTCGTCGCTGTAAAATAAATTGAAACTTTCGAAGCCGGCGTGAAGGTATGTTTTTCATTTAATACTTTTATTGATGTAAACTTTTTTAAGTTACACCTTTTCAGGTTTTGAAGAATGCTTTTCAAGTTTTTCTTCAGTAATCATTGTAATACCTACTTTTTCCAAAGTGTTTTCTTTCTGATCGGTAAATTTTAAATAACGTTCCATTCATATCTGGCAATGTTGATTAATACAAAAATTGACATTTGATATTTTTTTAATTAAATTCAAAATTCACTTTGTTATATTAGAGTAAGTAGTTTAAAAAAAATGCTGTTGTTTATTAGTACCTACAAAATAATTGCGATATTTATAAATTAATATTTTTTATAAAAAAATATATTTTAATTAAATACTTATTTGAATTTTCTTTTTACATACCAATTTTTTTAAATAGATAAGAAATAAATATTTTAGAATATTTTAAAGACTAACATAAGCATAAAGTTCATATTACAAGTTAATTTGGGATCCATACTGTTAATTAATTTCGAGCGCGACTTCAGAATGGAACTGACTTAATTGAGAGTGATCTGTTATATAAAATGTATGTACTAATTTTAGTGCTTAATACTATTTATTACACTAGGACTGTAATTAATGCAAATAATCAAGAAAAGACGTCGATTAAGTCCTAAAACATCTGGTACCTAGCAAATTTTATAATTATGTACTTTGTAATATATATATTTTTATATGTTTAAATACATTTTGTAACATCAAAGAACAAGTCTTATTTAACATGAGTCCAGAGAGCAATGTGTAAATTGTGTAATTTACTTATTAAGAGTATCTCGATATTAATAAGTTCATATTTTTGTCAACTCTCTTGCATTTTCTTACTTACTAAGTCATTTAAATGGATAGGTACATTTCTTAGGGTCAGTTTTGCAGTTTCCTGATAAAGTTTACTTAAACTATCTGCGAGATAACTTGACTTTCATCAATGTAACTGACAAAGAACTGAAATTTATTTTTAAATGGATACGTTTCTTAGAGACCTTTGCGCAGCTTTCTGATAAAACTTACTTCAACTATCTGCAAGATAATTCGACTTCATTTGAAATCTATTAAGCCGAAAGTGTGGTAGCATATAAAACATAGATGCGATTATGTTTTTTTTAGAGCTATAGATTTTGGGCGCGCGCCATCAACCAAACACTAGACACTTTCAGGGTTCCATCAGCCTGGGTAAACATGCTCAAAGCGCCTTGTGAGGTTGACATATTCCATTCCAGCCTGTCAAATGTTATGTATAGTATATGTACTGTATAAATGAAATGAAATGGAAATGTTAATTTCAGAAATAAGACCTTCACAGGCCCCTTATACACACTAAAGAAAATAAACTACGTTATAAACTACCACCATTTCGGAAAAATGGCCGGTAAAAGAAATGGCGAAAGAAAACCGAAAAAATATTTGGAAAATATATATAGAAGTATTGGAAAATATATGGAAAATTATAAAAATGTATAAATTGTTTAGTTGTAGCATCGATTCGGATTTTTGGTAACTGTGAAGGTGTTATAATAATGTTGTCAAATAAATAAATAAATGAAAAAATGTCTGAGAAATTTGGCCAGTTATTTAGAGACCTCTACATTGAATCAAGTTACAACTCATCATCATCATCTCAGCCACAAGAAGTCCACTGCTGGACACAGACAGACAGACAAATTGTAACTAGAATATTTTGATATTGGATGACAACTAAAAAAGTCTATTGTAATCAGAATAATTCGCTAAAAGTGTAGCCAAACAATAATGAACTTTTTATTTTGAGTTAAGTAAATAATTGCAAAATTTTGGTAATAAAAAGTGTAAAACACAAGGATTACGAAAAAACATTGTAATCAGAATAATTCGCTAAAAGTGTAGCCAAACAATAATGAACTTTTTATTTTGAGTTAAGTAAATAATTGCAAAATTTTGGTAATAAAAAGTGTAAAACACAAGGATTACGAAAAAACATAGGTGCACTAAATCAATACAAAATGAATTTACATGAAATAAATCGTTTAATATTTAAAACATTTTTTTATATATTTGTTATCTTTGTTCTTTTTCCTATTGGAAAAAATACAACATAGGTACTAGATATTAAAATGTAACGACTTTGATACGTAATCTTTTTTAAAATACAAAAATTATGATAATGAAAAAAAATATTAAAACAATATTTTATTACACCAATCACGATATACTTCGATCCATTACTATTGATGGGGTGAATGACATATTATATATACACGTATAGCCGATAGTTCGGCCCACCCCTACCTTACAACCCTCCAACGCACGCATACGTACATATATACATGTACCGTAGGGTTGAGGACAAAATCGATAGGGCTAACTCCTTTGTAAAACCTTTGGCTTCGTACGATTTTTGAACTAAATTTTTACTTTTTCATAGAAAAATAACTTTTTAAATATGTATACACAAATGTATAAATGCCTAGTCGTGTGACATGCCTTGTGGTCAGTTGTGGTGGGACAACTTCATTTTCTTTTAGATTTTAAAAAACGTTCCATTCATATCTAACAGTTAATTAACACAGAAAATATTGTCAGTTGATAATTTTAATAAAATTAAAAAATCACTTTGTTATTGCGATATTTTTTATTAAATTTGTAAATATGTATTAAAATTTTACTCTTTACATATTTCTCTAAAAAGATAAAGTACTGTACAAATGTCTAGTCGTGTGACATGTCTAGTCGTGTGACATGTCTAGTCGTGCGACATGTCTAGTCGTTTGACATGTATAGTGGTGGGAAACTTCATTTTAAAGGAACTAGAATGCGACATACACCATGTCCCACGAATAGGCGTTTTACTCTATGTTAATACTGACTGACAACTAGATATTTCAATAGGCGTGACGAAAGATTTTGAAAACCTCTTCCGTAATGTGGGTACACACTTACTATTTATGAAAAAAACTTTATTTCGGTAATAAACTTTAGTTTAACGAAGTTTAAAACCATTTTTCAAATCATTTTCAAATAGTGCGCCAAAACAGCGGCAGGTGTCATGGCGTCAGCTCTGACGTCACGTCTTGGTAAAAATGTCATTGTGTCTTTGGCGTAACGAAGAAGTTGTAGTAATGTTTACCGAGACGTGACGTCAGAGCCGACGCCATGACACCTGCTAGTGTTTCAATCAAAATGGCCGATTGAGGTATTTTAATGTTTTATTTTATTGAAAATCTTAATAATCTGATTTTTTTAAACAAAACTAAAGCAGTGGTTTTTTTATTTTTTATTTGAATATTCACTTACAAACATTAAATTGACGATTTTTTGATACTGTCGTCATGCCTATTCATATACAACTTCATTTGATATGTCAAAATTAATATAAGAACACAAATACATATTTCCGTTACAAATATAAATAAATAAAAAACGATTTTAGCATTTTTTAGGCAATATGTAATTTACTTTTGACGACATTATTTACACAAAGTAGGCATCTACATAAATCATATTTAATACGAATAATATTTAATTTAAGATTGATTAATACCCAGTTGCAGAAACGCTACTTGTATCTCTCTTTCTTCGTTTGACACACATAATTTAATATAATAAACATATAAATTAACTTTTAAAAGATTTTGTACTCCTCACCATAAATCTACATAAGTGGACAAATAGGAACTGGCCAGTAACATTTTTCTTAAAAATAAAATAAGACATAAATCATTTAATTAAAAAAGTTTTTGCATTATAAATTCAGACTTGATAGCGTTCGGTTTATGAACATGTAGAAATAAAGTATTTAAGCTTTTAAATTAAACGTTTTAATACACCGGCCAGTTACAAGTTCCTTGATTAAATTAAAATAAAAAGAGTTTCATAAATTGTAAGCGATATCCACAATTTTACCGGGCTTAATTAGGCTGCGGACATATTTACGATTTTATAAATGGCGACTATAATCCATTAACCGCCATTCTGTTATACAACATTTTTTATACCAATACAACTTTGTTGAAAATGATACAACTTGTTATATGTGAATTGTGCTTTATTTTTTCATCACTAATACACTACATAATTATTTAAAGCAACTCGAATTTTTTCAACATGTCCATGCTTAATTTATAGCATGACCAAACGTAGAAATGAACGCATTGGTAGCTATTTATTTAACTGTGAGGAGTCGGGTAATAAAATTTTATTTTGTTGTTTGTATTTAAAAGATTCCTAATAAAGAACCAGCTTAAACGGCTGTGATCGCTACCGGCGATTATCGGATATTTTTCGATTTTTAAATCGACATTCGATATTCGAAAGTCAGTACTTTTATTTTTCATCACGCTAGGATATTTTATGGGTTTTATAAAGTTCTCTTTTGTATTCAGCCAGTATCATTAATGATGAATCGCTATATCAATTCGATTTTAATTTTATTGGTGCTTTTTGTTGGGACCGTTTTCTTAATTTGAAATTCCCGTTTGTCTATGGAATAGATTTTACAAATTTATGACTGGTAATAAACATTGGTTGAATGTTACTTCGTTATCGTGAAAATTTTGAAAGAAGTATTTTAAAAATAGTTTGATCCAAGTTAAAATAATTGCTAACATTACTAATAATTTGCAAAGTTGCTAGTGCTTGATACAATCACCATCTCACTCTATTAATATGTGAATCTGGAAATGTACGAGGGACATACTCAGTAGGTATTTGTTTGTTAAAAAAACAGAGGTTTAGTTAATAGGGCTGGCTCGTGGCTCTATGTATATCTAGTCTTTTAAATGAGAGAAAAAATCATTTTAATTATCCAGGTGTATTCCAAGAATCACTTAGATTAATTAATTTGTCGCTCGTCTAACGTCATAAAAGTCACGTCGAACACAAAATTTCGTCAACGTCTTTACAGATAAGTCTGCTAACAATCAACCAATGAGGTGACCAGAGTAGAGAACTGAGATCAAAAATTTGCATGCCAATAATGTAAGCATGGGCTGACTGTGCGAGTAAAATTTAATTATTTATGTTTATTTTATTGTAAACAAATAATTACATTTTTACATGAAATACATTACACAAAGTAAATAACAAAGCTTTGTAAAGTCGTAACATGCGCCATCATTATAATATTCAACATAGAAACGACCAAAAACAAAAGCAACTACCACTTTGATATAGGATTCGTCAGTAATATTATTACCGACCCACCCCCAACTTGTCAATCGATCAAACATGTACAAACATGTCGTGAAAAATGAACAAGGGCGCATCACTAGTTGTCGCACCGTATAGGATACTAAGTCTTATGTCGCTTAGTCGTAAAATTTACTTTCCTCGGTACATTTTTGCAGTGTGTTCAGAATATTCGATGTTTGCATTATGAACATATAATGTACAGAAGATGGAAAATGTATTGACAAATATATCGAGTTACAGGTTTCCATTAGGATATTGTTTGTTTAAAAAGTGCGCAAAGTCTAAATACGTTTCTGTATTTTATATTTTTGTAGTTTTTTTTAGATGTTTTCTAAATGTGGCTTTTTGAATTCTGTCTTATGGATTTTGTAATATGTCGGACTCGGACTCTATGATTTTGTATGACACATAATCTCACGCTAGCACTGTCAAATTAAGAAAATATATAGCTTGACACTTTATATCTTTAAATCATCCCACTACAGGGATACGTGTCTTCCTTCAATCGAAGTGATTTGATTGGACTCTTCCACGCTGCTTCAATGCAGATTTGCCGAGCAGATTTGTTGAGGCCCGTGTTTTCAAGCCACCTGGGGGCCAAGTCTGCTATTTTGAATTAGGTGACCAACTATTGCCATACCATACCCCTATATTGTCATTACATTTCCATAGTGCCAAATTTGGTATTCTGCTAATAATTAACTAGTATCTCAATGTATTGACTATAGAGTGTCAGTAGAATATGAACGGAATGGTCGACAGTTAAAATCTACCATGAACTACTATGTCAGTTAAATCGCTTTTATGTGAAAGATAATACCGAAAAGATCAATAGTAGTTCGATAGTGTGTCAGTGAAATGGCCTCGGACTTAAACAAATATGAGAATACCAAATGTCAAAGTGACGCACTATCGACACTCTATTGGTGCATTTGTATTTAGCAGACTTGGGCCCCTGAAAGCCACCGACTTGGCTTAACGACTGTCATAATAAATATATAGGGACAATTCATACAGATTGAGCTAGCCCCAAAGTAAGTTCGAAACTTGTGTTATGGGATACTAACTCAACGATATTATATTTTATAACAAATACATATTATATAGACAAACATCCACGACCCGAGGCCAATCAGAAAAAGTTCGTTTTTCATCATGACCCTACCGGGGATCGAACCCGGGACCTCCTGGGTGGTCTGGCGTGGTAACCATTACGCCACGGAGGTCTTACATCGACAACCGCCGCCTGGACTAAACATGATTATCTTTAAAATATTTTTAACTTATTAACTAAAACCAACCTGCCACTTGAAAAAATACACAAAAGACACAAATCTGCGTATACGCACATCACTACAACAGAAAATAAACACCTAAAATTTAATATTGGAACACTTACAAACACGTCTGAACACGGTACATGATAATATTTGAATGCGTCCTAAATGTCCTGTGATATTTCGATGTGAATAAATTATAATTCATTTTTTCTTGTTCCCCCCTATCTGTCGAAAGGGTTAAACTATTTCTATGGAACCTATGGGTCCGTGAATTTGCATAATTTTTTTTGTTTAATAACGAAGGGGACCCTTTTGGTAACGTTTTTTTTTCAGTAATGTGTTTGTAAGGATTATTAAGGTTTTCCTGTGACCCCATAATGTTTACAGCGTGTTCATAAAAATGTTGGGTTAGGATCGACATTTATAAATATTATAACTTTATGTTCTACCGCGGGAAGTTGACCGCAGTTAAGGCACGAAGTTAGACAAGGTAAAAATTGAATACGAAGTAGGATGTCCACACTTTTATCGTTTTCGCTCAACTTCGCTAGAGTGAACGAATGCTAGCTACAGTCTACACTCAGTGTTAGCTCAGAGCTAGCATCAAAGTTTAGTTTCAATGTTTAGCGCCATCTCGCTTAAGCGAAGTACGAAATAAGCGAGACAATAAGAGAGTTAGAAACTAGATTTTAATGTAGGTAACATCGAAACAAACATCGAAGATCCGAGCCCAATCAGAAAAAGTTCGTTTTTCATCATGACCCGACCGGGGATTGAACCCGCGACCTCCTAGGTGGCGGTCTGGCGTGGTAACCATTACGCCACGGAGGTCGCAAAAACTAGTCTACAGTCATAATATAAAAGAATATTAATGTTATTAGTTATGATCACGTTTCTTATACGTTATTATTAATAAAAGGAAACCACAATATGTCCGATGAACCGGAAGGCGGATCTTTTATCTGTTGCCATCCACAGATATGAAACTAAATAGATGACGCGAACGGTACGCTACGCATAAGGATATCTACGCATACCGCAAAGGAAATAAGTAGAGTCATGGCGGAGAAATCTATAAAATAACTAGAGAAACCCGTGCAACTTCGTTTGCGTCTATATATTCGTCTATATATTTATAGACGAATATATAGACGCATATATATAATATATATATATATATATATATATCCATATTTTATTTTATTTATTTAGAAAACCCACAGCGTTACAGATAATAAATACATACATTTTTAGACAAAAAATAAGGCTAATAACAGGTTTCCCTTCAGACTTTTGATCGAATCACAAATTTTTCGGGATAAAAAGTACCCTATGTGTTAATCCAAGTACCAAATATCACAAATATTTGCCAAGTCATTGAAGAAGTAACAAACATACACACAACTTTCGCCTTTATGATATTTGTAGGATTACACAGTACAATTTGTATATAATTAATGGACTACTATACCTACCTACCTACGATTATTATTGTACATTGTAGTAGCAATAAATACTTATTATCACGTGATCAGACACATTTGTCTCTATTATTTATAAAAATAAGACAGACAGAGCGTCAGACTTACATCTATTTAAGTTTAAGTCATGTGTTAACCCTTTTTCTAAGGCCATTTTGTCTATTCATTTTGACCCTATGGTCGTGAGATTTCGTTTTAGATAATTTTAGGGTCAGGTGTTGTGTTACGGAAGTAAATTTATTAAAGGAAAGTATTCGTCTCACTCTTTTCAACGGACCAAGTCAGGGTTGCCAACATGTTCTTTTAATTTTTAACGAAACTCATCATCTAACATTAAATCGACGGAGATAGAGCGTACTCAACCATGCTGCTCTAATGCGGATTGGCAAAGACCTGTGATCTATCTAGCCGCCTGATGGACACCGACTTGACTCGACGACTGTAACCGACATAGTCAGGACCGTGATCGTCTAAAACACGGAGCTCGAATAACGAAACCCATCCAAAAACTGGCTAGTGTCGACGTTGCTTAACGCGTCAAGATCATATAAAAATAAAATGTTTATGTTAGATATTTTTTTACAAACGATTACTCAGTAAAACTCTCAGGAAAGGCGGTAGAGTATTAACAATATGCCAGTTTTATGGGCCCATGTAATGGGCTATCAGTCTATCTATACCATTGAGATATGTTGGAAAACATTTTTTTTGTTAAGAGGATGACGCAGTCTTGTTAGGTAGTCTAGAAAATTATCTACATCGTTGTTAAAGTCACATGGGAGCCTCGTGTACCTAAATCTCGTAAAAAAAATCCCTGTTGTCAATAAATGCAAATTCTACATAATATTATATTTTAACTTTAAAATATAGGCGATACGACTTATGTATGACAGTTGTAGCTACAATTAGATATTTTTTTACGCCACTGAGGTGACAGATCAGCATTCGGCCTCCTGATGGTAGGTAAGTAATCAACGCAGAATGTATTACTTATTATCTTTTTTGAAGAAATAAGACAAACGATTTTAAATATAAAATGTAATTAATAAACATAACATTTTTATTTTAAAATCCTATTACGTATTTTTTATAAAACTGTCTAACTAACCCCTATATTCAAATTAGTCGTTAAGTTATCAGATAGTTAAGATTATTACACGGTGTCAAACTTTAGTTAACCGTCGTTCTAATGTTGACAAAAACATTTTAATGGTACTTATATTTCATAGGTTTATAAAAGGGGAACTTCCTTTTCAAGGTAGGGTTTGACAACATTTTTGTCAAAGAATGAATTTTTTTATTAGACATATTTTATAAGACGTTTTGTACGATTTAGGAACTTAGAAAAGGAAATCTATTAACTTAATAACTTTAAAGATATTGTTTTCTTTAAGGAACTACGTAAATTGTATTTTACTTTTTATTTTTTATGGAAGGGATTGGGAAACAAACATGCGGGTCACCTGATGAAGTGAACTAATCATCACTAACCATGGAGTACACACCAAGGGAATCCCTGAGCCGTTACCGATATTTACATTATCAATTTTATTTATTGGGGTTATCTCTTAGTAAGTAATATAAGAATTTAGAGAAGATTTTTTTAAAGGAAAGAAAAAAAAACTAGTATCAGTTTCAACAAAATATAAAACGAACGAGAAACAGATTTCCACAATCAAAAGTAGAAACCACAATTTAATATGTCTCCATCGTAAGTCTTATTCCTGTTTGCTATGACTAACTAAAAGTAATAAAACTACTTTTATTGCCATAGTGATTATCGAATCAATTAAAAACAAAGGACGTGAGCATAATAAAAATAAATGAGATAACTTGTAAATGATTGGCTTATCTATAAATCTAAGTATAAGTATAAAATTCAATTATCATAAACTTTAGAAAGGCATGAGATCTTAACGAATGCGCGTGCGCACCCCTGCCGCTCGCTCCTTTATTGTCTATCCATAAAATATAACCAACATTTTTTAACATCGAAAATAATACGCATAAATTTATCTATTCATACATTAATAGAAAGGGTTTAATAGCCTATAAATCAGCATTTTAAACAAAGGATAGTCAAATTCGGCACAATAGAGAAGCCCTTATTGTGCATATTTTTTTTTTAGTTGGCCATAAACCCGTGAAACGTTTGTTTTGTTTGCCGCGTGTAGTGGCCCTTTTTTGCCAATTTTTTTGTGGCCAACATTTGATAGATACACCGTAGGTAATAATAGGTTTTTTTGTGTGTGAAGTGTGTTTTTAGATTTGTTCAAATATTTGAGTAAACATGTTGTTGCGTGCGGTTTTTGGCACGTGATTGAATGTTTTTTTTTTCATATCTTCAAGTTACTGTGTGTCGTTTAGATACTTTATAAAGGTTATTTTAGATTGTAATAAAAGATTTATAGACCGATGGTGTAATAACAAAATAGTAAGTTAGTTATTACCTCGGAATATTTGAGCTGCAGAGTGTGTTTAGCTAAAATGTTTTGCCTTCGTTAACAGTACAGTGTTATTTTGTAGTGACAAAACTATAAGTACGGTACGTTGATGAATCAACAGTAAAGCTATGTAATTTCTCATGTAAGTGAAATTCTTTTAAGAAATAAATATCTTAACCCAGAGGTTGAAAGAATTAAAAAACCAAAATCGTTTACTTCGTGGTTAAGGAAAACGGTACTTGTTTACGATCTAAAAGTCTACAATTCATTAGTTTGTTTTCGCACACAGTTCCAACAAAAATAAAAATTCTCAAAAACAAACCAATAAAATACCTTACATTACGCCAATATTCAGGTAGCTGTACCACGCCCTACTTTCAAACTGAACCCAAAACAACTTTCACCTTTCCCTAAAGGAAAACGAACAAAACTAACGTCCCTGAACTGAGTAAATGGCGTGAGAAAAAAGTAATTTTCATTCATAAAACCATTTTCTTAGAAGCACTAGACGAGGACGGAAATATTGCGGGGATATTGCACCATCCCGCTCTAGCCCACTCATTTTTAATGCACTTTCCCTGAAGAGTTTCTTTTACGTCTTTTTAAGACGTGCAAGGAGGATGTACTTTAGTTTTTCTTTTAAACGTTCCTGTATTTTCTCTTTTGTCAACAGCGTGTAAAATGTTAGAGCGTCTTTATATTTTTTGTTATTTTAAATTTTGAAAGTGACTTCTTTTTAAGAACACTTTTTGAATATAAAAAACATTAGATGCCAGTTTTACAGATTCCTGATAAGTCTCAGTTTGCGTATCTGTTAGATAAATTCAGTTTATGGATTTGATCGTAGTTTTTCAAAAATGTGTGAAAATATAATCATAATTAATATTAATAATTCGTTAAACTAAAAAGTGAGTATAACTTTGTATGAATGATTCTACCAACTTAAAAGTTTCACGAAATGTTCAATAAAATTTACGTTTTTTTTTAAATTATCATCTTTAATCGTACATAATGCATTTTATTGTAAAATGTAACCAAATAAACAATTTTTTCTTTTCTTTTATGCAGGCCTGGTATAACTGGCAACATAGAATCGATAGTATCAATAAAATTCTCGATTCTAAATTTAAAAAATGACAGGACATTAGTCGCATCAAGCACAGCCAATAAAGTGCTATTTAAATAAACCAATCAGTTGTAAAGATTTTTGAATATCGAACTGGTATCACACGTTAATCCTTTGAGTGGTACTTTAAAGGGATGCTACCGTTTCTTTGTGCAACGTAATTTATTGCTGGATGGTTGTCCTACATATTTTTTTTTATAGTTCAATGGGTGACAATATTAACTGCGATGTTCGATAAAGTTTCGAGTTTGTATAGTAGCGATATTAATGGGGTCGGGTTTTGCTTTAGAGAAGAACGTGTCTGTCTGTTTCGAGGTACCTATTCCCTAAATTAAATAGATTTTTTTTAGTTTTCTTCTAAACAAAAATATGGTTTGAATAAAATATTAAATTTTGTCTTGTTTTACTGTGAATGTTATGTGTTTTACTGTGTTTAAAGGTTGTCAACCACTGCATTAAACATGGCTTTTAATAGTCTTATTAATTGCCAAGTAAGTTACACATTTTATTTTATGATTTAATTATTACAAGATTTTTTGACATACCATAAACCACAGAAATGACACATAATATTGTGTCGTGTACAGTCGGGGACGAGCAGTAAATAAGTATGTTTTTTTTTAAATATTGCGTGAAGAGATTTACTTAAATTTTCTTTTTATCAATAGTATTCATATTGATGTAATTACACAGTTTTATAACGGACGGTGCTTACATTAATAGCATAAAAATCTTTGATCTTAGTTCTCTACACTGATCATCTCTTTCATTGGCTGATTGTACATTAAAAGCAGATCAATCCGCTAGTAAAACATATATGAGAAAAGTAAACATAAAATCATGTTCTTTATATTCAACTTCAAAATAAAGATTTCGTATAAAAATACCGTCATACGTAACATAAAATATCAGCGTTCGCGGGATGCGCAACTTATGACAGCGAAGTTTTGAAACCACTCCAAGAAGTCGGAAACTTCGCCAACAATATATTTGTCTGAATGTTCAACGTATGTTTGACAAGTTGCGGATATATTAGGGAAGGAATAGCGATTCCAGAACGATTCAGGATGATTCAGAATTTACCCAAACGCGTGTCTTACGAGTATTTTTTATACCACAAAGGTCGGCCTGATAGTAAGCCGTCACCGTAGCCTATAGAGCTTGCAATACCGGGGGTATCACTCACGCATTGCCAACCCTCCCAAGTGGTGCTCTGGAGACCTTACTCACCGTAGGAACACAACATGGCCGAGACCAATGCTATTTGGCTACGATCTTCTGTAAGGTGGACCTTCCCCAGACGGGCTGCTCCGATTTGAGCGGATTATCCGCTTTTTGAGATAGGTATATCTCGAGTTAAAATGACTACATTTAAATGGTTGAGACATCATCACACACTTCAAGTGAGGCTGCAGAGCGGAGAAACTGAGATATATTAACTACTTAATAGGATTGCATAAAAGCTCCGAAGTTTCTCCAGTCTGCAGCCACGCTTCGCTCCAGTAAAATTAAATAATAATTAATCGATCATAGATCACTTTATTGCGATAGAACAGACCACATTATGTTGCCACAATAAGATAGTTCAAACACCATCAGTAATTGTGCCAAGTATATTGGAATGAAGTAACACATCAACTGAAACACTGATTCTTTTTCTACCATTAAAGGCATGACAGAAAATAAGGAGGAGACAGGTTCTCTTTCGCGAGCGTAACTCAACGGTATATAAAAATCGCTTTCGCGTCCGCCTCCGCGCCCGCTCTCTTATGCACTATCTACCTACATAAAGAATGCCACAATAAAGGCAAACGGACAAACATACGATCGAACAACTCCGCACTTAGCGCAAGTACACAAGTTTATATTTGTGACAAAACTTTACCTTCCACAATGCATTGTCGAAGTTTATCTGTATTTTAGAATTTTCTCCTGCCAAACATATAACTAAGGGCTTGTGCAACGTGCTGACGTCGAGAAAAGAGACACGTAACCATTATTTGTATGTATTTAAGGCTGTGTTCGGATATACTTACGCGACTGACGTTGACGACTAGTTTTTTAGCCAGTTTCAGAAACGCATTTTAATTTTTATTCCACATTAAGTCTCAAGCTATCTCTATTTTAGTTCGATAGTGACAGCTATAATTTAACCCTTCGACGGGTATCGACAAAATTATGGGCAGACGATGCGTTTAAGAAAATGGCTGTTAGGCTGTCAAATGTAGAAATTCAAATTTAAATTCAAATGTCAAGAATTTTTCAAGAATTCACCCTTTAAAATGAAAAAGAACAAATATTTCGAAAAACATTTGACATAACCTTAGAAATGTCAGATCTTCTTTTTTTTTCAGATGAGCATGACGCCCGAACCCAATATGTGAACTCATTACCTTTTTTCCTACGTCAGATTAGCAAAAGTCACGTTACGCGTCTTTATAACCAATCAATGCATTGTATTTATGACGTATCGAAGTAAACTACAGATCAATACTTCCGTCAATCACGAACAATCATCGCTAGAGGATAAAGATTGCATATTGGGTTCCGGCCTAAGACTATACGTACAAGAGAAATGTACCCTACTTAGCTGCGAACGAATGAGAGAATAGTATTTAGAACTACAAAATCATCACAGTGGTCTAAGACCAAACTCTGTTTTTCTTAATAAAATGTAAATACGTATATATAAAGCGAAGCTGTTTATTGTAAGACCACACATGTAACTTTACGTATACGAAACTCGAGTTTTGGCGTTTTCCCTTACGTACGGGTGGCGTTTGACAAAACAACCCTCTGCGCCTCGCGGCATATGCGAGTAACACATTATCTATCACAAATAAGCTACGGATGTGTGGAGACGTCTTTATTCTAAAAAAAATTTGTCAAAAAAAGATTATGTGTTTGTGCACATACATTAAAATAAAGTGTTCTATTTGCACTAATAATTACAATTTATTTTAATTAAAGTATACGTTTTTTTATTTCCAAAAGTCACATGTTATACGTGAACCCTGGCTAGTGATTGGATGGATTTTGTTATTTCGAGTTTCTCCGTGCTTCGGATGACACGTTAATCTATCGGTTCTAGCTGTTGTCTACCTTCAGGCAGTGTGAAATCACTAGCCTCACCCAATCCGCATTGGGAGCTACGTGACAGAGTACCCTGTTCGATTGAAGGGAGACGCGTATCCCTGCAGGATGATTATGGGTTGTTATGAGTCGACCCTACAGTTTTTCTTGTCCACCCCATGCCATATGACACATGTGCGGCATAAAGCGAGTGAGTATTGATCTAGTGCTCACTCCTTCTTTTGTAAGATAGTGGCCGGGACGGAAGACAGACGTGTACTTTTGGTATATTTTTTGCGTTTCTCCTGTATTGGATATAACAAGAATGGTCTTTGAAGGGTCAGGTCAGTACTCAGTTGGACTTATAAAACAATCAGCTTGCACTTAGCATAGGTATAAGTCCAACTCAGTACTGACCCTTCAAATACCATTTTTGTTATAAACTCAATACAGAATTCATTTTTTTTATAAAAAAAAGCAGCGTGATTTTAACATAGGTGTGTAAAATATGAGATCTCGTTGCATAACACAGGTTTACTGTCGCACTATTACTAAAGTGTTTTGTTAATTCGTCACTTGAATTTTTTAATTCATAATTAATATTACCTATGTTCTTTTTTTTCAGGAATTACAGTTTCTTGCACTTCAGAGGGGTTATTCTCTTAATAAAAATCTAGTCTCAATCTCAATCTCAGGTGCTATGTATATTATTCATACAACATATAAAACGAACGAGATTGTAATTGATACTCTTTTTTAATGGTTTTTATTGAGAGAATAGAAGAATAAATATAGTATTATGATATAAAATTGGTAAATAATAAAAAAGTGTTTTTAACTCATATATTCTACAGCAATGTAAACGTACTGCAATATTTAATTTGACATTTGACATCCGCCATTTTGAGTATTAGTTAACTTCATCTGAGTGTTGTGTACAATGAGGTTTTATATATTCTTCTAAGACAAGAGAAGTAACGCCATACAAAGCATTCGTAAAAAGCCGCAACCACTTCAGAGTGTTAAAGACGTAGCTTTGAAACCGATACAGATTCCGAGCATATGCCAAAGTAAAATATGTTTGTCTCTTTTTTTCTAGAGTCAAACTAATTATGTCAAAATGAGACAAAAGCATTACTCCCAGAAAAATGGTCAGAGTTGCCAGCTCATGAATAATTTTCCCATTGAATGAATGTTATATGAGTCTTTTTAAAAAAAAAAAAGTTTTTATACCATATTATTGTTTCTTAGGTGACAGAAGAATTAAAGATAGGAAGAAATAAATATATAGATGCGTAAATATTGGTACATACATATTATATTTCAAGAATGAATCATGGCGGAATGGAGAAGTTTCCATTTTTTAGTCATTGATGAATCTAACCGATGCAGACCTACTACTATTATCTATTCTGTGCTACTACTAACCAAAGAGTATAATAATCACTACGTTTTACTACTAACTTTTAGCAGAGATTTTTTTTTTGTTTTCTTCACCCATTCTGGGTAGGCAAAGGGAACTATGCCCATACAGCCAAGTCTTCAGTCGATTTTTTTTATTGTTAAGAAATGAAAATGAAATTTAAATAAAATAATAAATTTAAATAATTTGAATAAAATACAACATAAAACAAAAAAACTATTGTACTCAATCGAACATTTGATAATTGCAGAAACAATTTAAATTAAACACCGTTACCACAATGAAAAAGATGAAATTGTTACTTCACTGTCATACTTAGTAATAATATCATTATGTCAAATGTCAGTTAAAAGCCATATCAAAAAGAGGAAAATGATTTGTTTTTTCTTGTCTTGACATGCGTAGCACTAAAGTAATCACCATTTAATAGGTCCGTTTTGACATTTGTCATCGTGGCGTATCTAATGATGTAACCACACGACTCGGTACTCGATACTTACGATAAATCGATTCAAGTTTGTATGAGGATGTAATCGATTTGATCATGTAGTCAATGTATTGTAAAGTGCATCGGATTAAAATACTGATTAATAAATTTAACTTATTACAATCGTTCGAAAGGTCAATTTGTTAATTTAATATTTTTAGTTACAATTTTAAACATACATTCAATCATTTTCGTCGGATGATGAGCCAAAATCGTCAGTGCTATTATAGGGAAAGTGATCTTAATGGTGAGCTAGGAAGATTAGCGAGCTAAAAAGCTTTTCAATAAAGATTACTACACAATATCTAAATACTATTATTAAAATCGAATGAATTTGGTGAAATTCAGCAATTAAACATGGTTACAACACTGGTATCGAAATAAAAAAGACTGAGAACGCAACTGTTTATGGGACGTTTCTTAATAATTAAAAATTGTATGCTACTATAAATTAAAATACTCGTAATATTTGCTATCATAATTATTTAACGCGCACTGAAATATATATATTTTTTTAAACACTCCAAGTGTAGTGTAAGTGGCTTTCAGTTTCGTTCCAAGTTACATTCTAGGTTCTTCCTCAAGTGTCAAAACGGACCTATTAAATGGTGACGACTTTAGCGATTGATTTTAGTATCAATCAATTCTAAGTAAATAATTAATTCTAGTTTGAGCCTGGTTGTAGGTTTACTTCTACTATGTTACTAATGATACATAAAGGCGTATGAGTTCGTCATTGACTAAACTCCCAACATTTGGGAAACTTAAAATCGTTTTTACTGGCAACACTGTTGGCAAAAACAATGCGTAATATATTAATTTCGATTTTAATACTATTTTGGTATAATTTTAACTTAATTAAGCATTCTTATTTGTGAAAAGTGATACCACTTGCTTTGTTATTAGTTTGGGATCACGACATACATGTTTTAACAGTGCATTTAACCATTTTTGTGATATTATTGTGAGATACGCATTCACTGAACGTCAAACTACGACTAAATCGGAAGAAATTCAACTAAGACTGTGGCCTCAGTCGACGTGGCAGCGGGTATGTGTCAAACATTACGAATCTATAGTAAATAACAAATCACTGGTTGTGTAGCGCTCACCTAATTCTGTCAGTTACACAAATTCAGAATGAAATTATGTTTATTGTGAATAATTATAATAATAATAGGCGTTTGGGGGAGGCCTATGTCGTAGGATATTTTTTACACGACTTTCTCAGAAACATCTTAGAAGAAAAGAACGAAAATTTCTAAAAAAGCCTCTTCTCTAGAAGGCCCATTTAAAGGTTTCGATTGATAACACAATAAAGGCGCTGTCCCACTGCTGCGCACGAAGAGGCTACGCACGTTTGTTAAGCTTTGCTTTGCAAGAGGATGTACGTGATTGTGTCCACTGCAACCCACGGACACGTTAACCATCAAGTGACGTCATTGATACACGCGTGGCTTGCTCAACATAGCTCAACGCTGTCAACGCCATGCACGCAGTGAATGCGGTACACAGCTTGTTCCACAAAGCGTGCACATCGCTACGAACGCTGTGCACGAACACGTGGGCCACGTGGCACTTTACAAACCAAAAACTATGACAATCAATGCGTAGCCTCTCCGTGCGCTGTGGTGGGCCACGCTACAGCTGTACGTAGTCGTGGTTTTGTATTCGTGTATAGCTTGTACTGCAGTGGAAACGTAGACCCACGTAGTCATCCACGCAGCTGTAATGGCACATTACAGCTGCGTGGCCCACGTGTTCGTGCGCAGCGTGCGTAGCAGTGGGACAGCGCCTTAATTTAAACAAAACGTTTAATTTAATGCAAAGATAGATTAATAAAAACACGATCTTACACTTTACAGCAAGGAGAAAAAGCTATGACACATCATGGCGTTCTTAAAGCTAGTTGGTATAGTAAATAAACATTGGTTCAAAACAGGGGCCTATCTCTTGAAAATAACTCCCCTCGATCGGCATTGGATTGTTACTTTTAGGTAACTCTTTACAGCTAGAGACTAGACTAGCGCTAACTAAATACTAAACTAAATGAGATCGGATTGTACGCTAACCAAATAGTTAGTAAAGTATAAAATTTCAATGATACGAATTAGGATTTGCTGTTAATTTTAAATTGATAATATTCAAAATTGAAATCAAATAGCAGATCAATTTGATTTTGATTTTGGACTTCCAAGTCATTGGCAGCCATGTTAAATAATTTACTTATAATCATTTAATTTAATTTTCAACTGAACAGTAGGTACATCAAACAGTACCTAGTTATAAATTTTATAAAAAATAATATAATACTTCGCGCCAAGAAGTCAAAGAGTTGGCCCGGAGCGATAGCCACAAACTATGCGAGCGAACCAATAAACGCGTTGTCATCCCACTCTGATTGATCTTTATTTTATGCGCCAAACTATCTACCTATCTCCCTCACACCCGCCGTGGAGCATTGCCAGAGAATATATTATTTCCACGCTGCGGTGTAGAAAATGTGGCCTTTTCCGTTTTTATTTGAATACAGAATGTTGGAGTGTTAATGATTGTGTGAACGATGCTCTCTAGGGTTAATCTTCGTATGTGCAACATCATAAAGTTAATATTTAAAATTATTTATTCTTTTTGTAAGGGCAAAAGCAAAAGTACATATTTGACAGAATGAACCGTCAATGTGCATTGTAATGCACTTGACGGTTTATCATGTTCACACACTGTGTTCACACTTGCTAGTTTTTTGTTTCTTCAAAATAATTATTACACATTGACACTAAATACTTATTCGACTTTTATTGAGGAATTTTTAACAAGACACCTGTGATAAAAACATTGTTAACTACCTAAAAAGCTGTAACAAATTCCTCTTTTGATCGTTCTATGTTCACTTTTATAGATTTTTAATTCGCTTTTATATTAACACTAATGATCACACGTGGAGTTTCGTTAGCTTTTTTAAAGTATAAATTCTTTGAAAATTTTTCAACTGAACGGATAGCACTCTGCGTATTTTAAACGGGACGTTTTCGGTACCGTAAACACTGTAAACGTATGTACGCGCGATGGTTTCGCGTTTCGTGCTACATCGCGCTCTTTGCATGTAAGACCTAACGATGAAATGATTGCAACTCCGCAGTGGATAAGAAACCGCGATCAATACACGCGTCGAATTCGCCGTTTCTGGACATGATCTGCGTTAAGAACTGGTTCGAAGAACGTCATCATGGCGAAGATCACGGTTCAAAAATCAAAAGATTAACAGTTAGTTTTCTACAAAATGGTTCCTTAACATGAAGAAAAAATACGTTCTCTAGTTATAGGCTTTACAATCCATATAAAGCTAAGGCGTATAACCTTGTATTTGTTACTCGCAAGTTGTTTTCCCCTAGAGGCGCAAGGAAAGCATTCATAAATCCTTTTGCTGACCTGTCAACCGCACGCACACGATATATTGCAAGTAATATAGTGAGGTGTTATTGCCACTGATTTTGACTTGCTTTCGAACATTCGAACATTGTAGGCATTTTGACGACCTCCGTGGCGTAATGGTTACCACGCCAGACCGCCACCCAGGAGGTCTCGGGTTCGATCCCCGGTCGGGTCATGATGAAAAACGAACTTTTTCTGATTGGCCTCGGGTCTTGGATGTTTATCTATATACGCATTTGTTATAAAATATGGTATTGTTGAGTTAGTATCCCATAACACAAGTTTCGAACTTACTTTGGGGCTAGCTTAATCTGTATGAATTGTCCCTATATTTATTTATTTGTAGGGTCAAAATACGTGATACAAGTAAGCGATGACAAGGTGTTGGAGGTTGACGAGGCTATCTCGGACTTAATAAGCATCTAGGCTACATAATAATCTAGCCTAGATACTCATGTTTGGCTTGGTACCGACTTCAAACATAATGTCAATTATAGGTAGCTGGGCTAAAAAAATATTATTTATTTTAATTGACACAATAAATTATATTATGTTTTGTTAGTGCGTTTTGTTTTGAAGTCGGTAATTTAAAAAAAGGTTTTTTTACTCTACGATTGCTTATAATACCTTGTTTTGTCAAAGTACGTACCTTAATAAAAAATATGCTAAGTATTAACTCAACATAAACTAGGGCCAATTGCATACACTCTTTATTATGCAAATGCAACCCAATTAGGTGCGTGCTGTACAGGCACGTCACCGGGATTGAACCCAGCATCTGCTTTTTTAACAATGCACCAATATGCATTAATATTCAAATTCTAACCTTTGGATTATGTTGATAAATTGTATGGTAGAGTTAAGTTTACAGCTGATAGGTTATAGATAGAAATATCTGGTAGATAAATAAATTATAAATAAATAAAGCTCTCATTTAACGTACAAGCTTTTGGTATTTTATACAACAACGTAATAGGTTGTCCTGTTGTACATAATACATAGTTGGTTCAACAGGAAATGGTGTTTCGAAGTGGCTCTGTTTTTTAATAATAGGGACAATTCATACAGATTGAGCTAGCCCCAAAGTAAGTTCGAAACTTGTGTTATGGGATACTAACTCAACGATAATATATTTTATAACAAATACATATTTAGATAAACATCCAAGACCCGAGGCCAATCAGAAAAAGTTCGTTTTTCATCATGACCCGACCGAGGATCGAACCCGGGACCTCCTGGGTGGCGGTCTGGCGTGGTAACCATTACGCCACGGAGGTCGTCAAATTAATAAAAGATAATTGTTTGGTAGAGTTAAAGTTTACAGTGTGCTGCTATTACTATTAGCATATCTATCACATATACATAGATATTTATTGCACATAAAATTTAAATACAATTTACAGTAATAAACACTGTGAGCCTTATCTCTTCCCGAAATTTCTTTCAGCCTACCCTACCGGGTGTCATACATGTTGTATCACTTAAACATGTGATAGATAAAATGGTCAGTTTTATTTGTATTTATTTAATTAATTCCACATAACGTGTGTCGATAAATGAAAGAGTTAGCCAAGGTAGAGAATTAAGAACAAAGATTATTCAGATAATAATGAAAGCATTACCTATCATTATTTCAGGTACAAAAAGTCCGTAAAGCATTGTTACTAAATTTAAAGTAAAAATGAATATAAAATATTAGATAATATGCTAGTGAAGATAGGACCAGAAAAGAAAGTGAGAGACAATGAAAAAAGACATAAAACAGACAATTAAAAACTAAAGACGTAAAAAATGAGTTCAGTTTGCCATAATCCACGTGCATTAATTTATAATATTATTAAAGATATAACGCCTTGTACAGATATTCACAACATTTTCCAGTAGCGCGGTGCGTCAAAGATAAGCCAAACCGTTAGAGACTTCATAGAGAAGAGTGCCATATCCTCCAAAATGGCGATGATAACGACGGTGCCGCGTTATGAACTTAGATTTAAGGGAGATTACCTTTGAGTACTCAATACCATAACAAAATATACAGTTTGCTCTTAGAATGGGATTGAGAATGGGAAATGGATTTCCTTGTGGTGCAGATGGTAAGAATTTGGAAGAAACCTAATATTCATGGAAGAATTGCATTAGTTTATTATGAGAAGAGAAGGTGATTAAGGTGAGAGTGAAAAGTGAAAGAATGACAAGAATATGAATTATAAAACATAGACAAAAAGTATTAAAATGTAGGGATGTATGAAAAAGAGTTTGGTTTGCCACACTTTGGTATATTCACGATGAAGATTTAGGTATACAATTGTAAAGGTTTTATTTAAATTGAAGTTTTTTTTTTCAAATGTCCCACGTGAACCGAAATATTGAACTATGGGAGTAATACACAAGCGAGTTAATGATCCACCGGTAAAGCAACGTAAAGTTATTCTGATAATTCAATGACCACCCAACCACCCTTCATTTTATGATAAAAATGTATACGAAATCACAAAACCGGAGACATTCCAATAAACCTTTTACTTCCACCCGTTCCATTCGCCCCAAGATTAAATTCCTCGACATAACTACTACCCAAGAAAATTCACATACTGCCTTTTTAATATCGTGTGTTGCGGATTTTTATACAGAATATAAAATATACAATTTCAGCATAGCAGTGACATTGTATACCATCCATCTTTTCGGGTTTAGCTTTCTTTCTCGCTCTAACCCGTGTATGGGTCTCGCTCGGGCGGATTTGTAGTTCCCCCCTTTGGGGAGAGTCCCTTCAGCCAGTCAACTCTTTGCGCATTTTTCATTCGGAATACAGCGGATATGAAGAAATGTATCGCGTACTCAAGCGTGTTATGATTTCTCTTCTATTTTGTTAGTATGGCGTTATGAAAATTTGGGAATTATAAAAACCAACATTATCATATTTACTTTAAATTTGTTTTTCGCAGGACATCCTTTTCCATATCTCTTTATCTAAGTAGGAAACTAGAACTAGATTTTATTTATTAATTAAATTTTCTTTATAATACCTTTTTCACTTTCCTTCCTTCTTTTTCATTCATAAGTGGGCAATGCATTTAAGATCTTGTAGTCGTGGATGTCCATAGGTAGCAGTGATTGCTTACTATCAGGTGATTCGCTCTCTCATCTCTTCTCTCATAAAAAATATATTTAAAATATCTATTAGTTAGACCATTATTGTAGGCGAACTTATTGAAACTATATAGCTAAAGGTTGATTGTTGATATCAACAAAATGGCAGATATGGTCTTATAGGTTATAATGTAGGCTTAGATTTATGTGAACAATTGGCGGTTTTAAGATATTGGATAGTCATTCGAATTTGATTTTCTCATTGCGACGGCAACGGTTAAAAGATATCGAAAGTTGATATTATCGTCTTCATACAAGCCATCGTTTGTGTCTGGTTCACCAATAAATTCATGTGACATTCCTTCGACAGGCTGTGATTCAAAAACTTTATTTAAATTAACTTTTACGTACTCGAGCGATGTCTTCGGGGATTATCGACTCGGATCTCTCGTCTTATTTGAAAATAGCTTACATTTCCACAGTAAAATATAAGCCCGTCACGATGTTTCAAATAAAATAACGTAATACTAACAGCTTTGTAAAACAAATTCTTTATTCAACTGCACCCGTTCCTAACAATTGTCGCTTATTCCAGTCACAATCCAGTTATATTTGCTAAAGAGCCAGAATCCAGAGCCGGGATGTTTAAAAACTCCCTTCGATTTGGAATTTCGAATTCTGATCACGTGACGGCTTGGCGGAAGGCGTACGTGCCACTGCCATCTACCGTCGACCGCGAGTACCATTACTGGTTAGCGTGGTTCTAGTCTGGAACGGTTGATTTTGTCTATGCTCAGTTGTCTCAGCTTACGTGTCTATGGTGACTATGCCTCCACATTAGGCTTTGTGGGCACGTTAGTCTATGCTACGTGGAATGTTTTTGAGATGAGATGTTATGGCCTTACACTATTAATATTTATGATATAAGATTTATTATATTTTGTTAAGCAACGTTACTATTTCTATTGTATGTTCCGACGACAGTTCAAGTACTTCTGTCACCGACATTTATAGGATAAATTTTAAAAGAAACCTATGTGAAAACTGATTACTTACTCCCTGAACGAAAGATTAACAGGCAGTGAGAAACTCCTACAAATTGTCTCAGTTGGATACGACCTGTCTCTAAATAAGTATCGTACTTGCCAACTCTCCAATGTCTTTTTGGTCTTTAACAAGGTAGTTTTGGGATGTCCAGTGAATAGTAGTAAAAACATTGGATTGGCCAAAGCACCCGGGGAGAGCGTAGCTTCCCCTGGTGTGAGAAATTTCATCAGACCAGTAGGTAGTGGAAGCAATTCAAACAATATTAATCTTAATTTTAATTATTTCGCTAAAAATAAAATACTTAAAATATTTTTTTTTTACAAAAACACGGAATGCTTCGATAATAATAAGCAGGCCGTTAAAAAACAAAGGATATGAAATGGTTAAATGTGGATATAGAAAACATGAAATTACCATGAAATACGCCGATACATACATAATGTATGTACCAATAAGAATGTATGGATTGGATTTTGATTATCTGAGTAGGTACGTGACGTTTCAATTTGTACAGTACTGAATATTTTTGGGTTAATATATTGTTCTGTGAATTTATTCTTGGTTTTATAACGACCATATTATAGAGTCAATTAATTCTGTTTAATAGTCAAATTGATTTTCATTGTTGCTATTTCAGCCAGTATGTTAAAACCATTTTTAAAGTTAATGAAAGACTAGATAACTGTCACTGTCAAACTAAATATGAAAAAGATAGCCATAAGCTGCCATAAGTGGAATTAAAATTAATTAAAATGTGTTTCCCATACTGGGTGTTTATTAATTAAAGTTGCACGCGTACTGTTTTTTTTTTAAGATTTTAAATAGTTTGATTTTGATTTGACAAAACACCAACCAGAATGAATAAAGTCGCGCGCGAGCTGCACGTATTCTCTGTATGTTTTATACATAAGATAAATTACTGAACAGACTTATGTAATATTTAGTAATCTGTGACAAACTCACATATTTTAAATTAAAATATAAAAATAGTCATATCTTCATATCACATAACCATATGTAACGTAACCCTCGAGAAATTCATTCTTCAAAATCAACATTATCGCGCGCACAAGATAAAAATAATGAAATATGAACTACCCGAAACTCACTACACTCGTAGGGGGCCTACTTTTGCAAAAAGAATCCCATCCATCAACAAGGAAAATAACGATTCCCTTGCCTTAGACAAATGATTGACAGTGAACGAAAAAAGGAATAAAAAAGGAGTAGAAAAAAAAAGAAATGATTCCTTATTCAAATTTTCCACGGCGTTCGATTTTTTCCTTTGTCACGGGCGTTCCGTTTTGTTTCCATTTGTAATTTGTCGGTTTGCTCTTTCCAGCCAGTACTGTGTTGAATTGAAGCATGAAAGTCTTTGGCAAGTTTTTTTATTGGTTTATTATAGACGTACGTACGGGTATAGCATAATTTGGGAACGAAAATTTGGAGAGCGAACGTTGTAATTTTCCAACGGTATTCATGGAATTCCTTTTATCTATTTAATTTTATTGTTTCACAGTCGCTATGTGACAATGCTCTTTGATTATTGTTAAACATTTTTGAGTTTTTTATATCATACGGTAGACAAACACGCTACTGGGCCACATAATGAAAAATGCTTACCTACCTACCATGGACCGTAGACAATACGCTGCCCACAAGGAAGGTGGGAATCATATCAACCCAATATGGGTTACGAGGATACGGGTCTCCCTTTAATCGCATTTGGCATCACTTCAAGGAAGAAGAAGGTTAAGATCAAGAAACCCATCCGAACACTGAGTAGGGTCGACGTTACATAACTTGGAACTTTGGGAAGAGAATTAGGAATTTCAGATCTCGTGCTGAATGAAACGAATTGCTTCATGCATGCTGATATTCTGTGAGCATTACTTCCCAGATCGAGCCAGCCCATTAAGCCCATTTCATAAAATGCTCTACATAATTTCATTAAACGCAGTAAAAGATTTATAGTCGGTTGTAGAAATCGTTGCTTTAAGTCTCCTAATGGGTAAAGTACCATTCCCGTATATTTGCGGGATTGAGTAACAAATATTTTAACTGTCCAAAAAAATTGAGCTTACTCTACCACGTTGTTCCAATGTGGATTGGCAGAGGCCAGTGTTTTCAACCCGCCACCTACTTGGATTAACCGTCATTCATCGACAACAACCAGAACCGACGGCTTAACGTGCCGCCCTCCAAAGCACGGAGAAGCTCGAGATAATGAAACCCATCCAAATACTAGCTAGGGTCAACGTTGCTTAAGCTACACACAGCGATGCCTTTGAACTCCTAAGTAAGATTAACCTATTTCATTCAACAGATAATAAAAATCAAAGTCAGCTGATGAAATGTAAACAGGAGCCGAAACCCGCTCCGTGACCTTGTTTAAGCGTTAATTCCCCCCCAACACCCCACATAATTTGCGCTTACCGTAAAGTCGTACTGATTACGCTTTCTATACGAGCAGACGATTCCGTCTCTTTCAAAATACACCCATCCCCCTCACTCCCATTCATGAAACGTTTAATTATACCGACTTGGGATGGTGTTATGCAGAAGGTGAAAGTTTGATTGGACCGGGTATTTGCGAGGGTACAAAGGGGAAAGTGTAAAATGAAAATGAAAGTGTGTTGTTTCATTTTGTATATGACGATAATAACTAGTTTCAGTGTCAAATAGGAATAGGTAGAAAGAACAGTGTCAAATTTCACAGTAGGTACAGTCAACAAAACAAACAAAAAAAGTTTCATTTACATTACTGGGCGTAGATTCGCGTCGCATTGGCGTATTAAAAACATCGTGTACATGCATACACGTGATTGTCTTTACCAAGTCTTTACCCTCAAATGTTCATAATACTACGCGTTGCAACTTTTTACCCGGCCATACTATGGTGTAAACACGAATATTTGCCGTAGCCTGCTAATATAGCCAAGTCATTACAGAGTAGAGACGTTATAAATCCATAGAGACCGGGTTTGGTATGCTGAAAATGTAATTAAAACACGAAATTTAAGTTCAAATCGTAGAATACACGAGTATTTATAACCTAAAATTACGTTTAAAAAAAAAATTTGCAAAAAATAATTGCAACGTTGCATGAACCCCTCGCCGCCATTACTTAAAGCCACTTTTCTCTCGCGTTTTTTTAAATGGAACGAACGCCCCGGGCGAACTCTCAAACGCTCATTTATTTTCTCTCTCTCACTTTCTTGTCTTCCGTATTCGGGTTAATTTTAAATGTGGGACGCGAAGTTGCGGTAGGTTCGGGTTTATTAGAGCCAGTAATGAGTGAATGGAATGGGGAGTTCGGGGAAATTCGGGTGTTAAGGAATTATGAAGCGATTGGGGGTAAAACAAACGATTTTGTGGGCAATTTGTGTCACTTGTTGATACTTTGGGGTGATTGAGTATATTATTAAATTTAATTCATTATGTATATGTAGGTATTATTTCTTTTGTGTTCTCTTGTTTTATTAATAAAGGGAAACCTATCGTTCTCTACCATGTTCCATTCTCCAATGTGTCGTTTAAGTCTACCATGTTCTAAAACCAGTTAGTTAGGTTCATTATAACATATCATGACTAACTGCTGTAGCGTAGAGTTGTCGTGATTATAAATATAAATGGTGTGATGGTACCATAAAGATATGAATCAATTGACTTGCTATATTCGATTTAAAATAATGTATATTAAGGGAGAAAAGAGTTTTTTATTTACGATTATTATATGTCTCTCACAATTTTAAAATCGACAATTTTATTATTGATTAGTGTAACCCGTGCAACTTCGTTTGCGTGTATTTATTTATGCACATCAGCGCCATCTATATCAGACTTTTGATCAAATCCTACGGGAATGGCATAATTTTCGCGATAAAAAGTACCCTATGTGTTAATCCAAGGTATCAGCTACCTACATACCAAATATCATAAATATTGACCCAGCTATTTGAGAGTGAAGAAGTAACAAGCATGCTCATAACTTTCACCTTTGTAATATTAGTAAGTTTCTTTTCCTAAAGTGATCCGATATCTACCAGTCCTGTGCACTGATACTTACAATACAATATGCTATTGCAGCAATCTTTTCAAACTTTTTCACATGGAGAAAGATTTTTTATATGGTAAAAGTAGATAACATTTCATAATTTTATCATTATTTTATTCCTTTTAAAAATTCACCCAATAACTATCAGTGTAATTGGTACTGAATTAGAACAGAGTTGATTTCAAAGTTTTTTTTTACACAATTCACACCACCTGGTCCCAAAGTAAGATAAGGTTTAATCTGCTTGTAGTACCAGAAAAATGTAAACTGTTTATTTTTTTTTTAATACCACAAAGGTGGCATACAAGCATACGGCCGGCCTGATGGTAAGCAATCACCGTTGCCTATAGACGCTTGCAATACCGGGGGTATCACTCACGCGTTGCCAACCCTCCGAACCACAAGTGGAGCTCTGGAACTCTGGAGACCTTACTCACCGTAGGAACACAACATGGCCGAGACCAATGCTATTTGGCTACGATCTTCTGTAAGGTGGAGGTCCTTCCCCAGTCGGGCTGCTCTGATTTGAGCGTATTATCCGCTGTGCCCAACTAAAATTTATTTAAATATTAATCCATTCTGTTCCCGACTGTACCTACCGATCCGGGGTAATTTGCTTCGTATCGGCACGTTATTGTAAATAGTAGATCATTATAACGTTATTGCCAATCGGTACCAATAACGTTTTGTCACGATACAATAGTTATTTCTTCAGGTTTCTCAATTTAGCCGTCCGCAATGTTTTTATATTGAGGGCCAATAACTTATCGTTTATAGAGTTATTTATCGGCATTCAGTTTTTTTCTGTTGCGTTCGTCTTGTAGCCATTTACGTGACCTCCTAGTCTTCTCTAGATACTAATCCTGAGCGATCAGTATTGCATTGTTACGTTTAGGTACGTACTCTTGAGACACCATACTAGCTTTAATTAAATACAAAAATGATTACAGATTGTACACTAACAAATTAGTTAGTAAAGTTTAAAGAGAACTAATTTGGATTTTCTGTTAATTATAAATTGAAAAACAACATAATTAAAATCGCGATTTCGTTGCGAGAGTAACCTAGCTGGTCCGAAAAGGGCGAAAACGCCGTGTTTTCAACGCGTTTACTAATTGTCCATTGCAAAGAAGCTATAATCTCATCGTGAGGTCTGACATACATAGAGCTCAATGTAGCACGAATCAGAACCGTCTAAATATTTCTATTCAAAACTGGACCAAAATGTACCATTCCAGGATTCCAGGACGGTCAGGCCTTGAAGGAACGAAAGTGCCTGTAAGAATGCGTTCACATAGAACATCCGTTTTGACAGGATCCTTTTTAACGGATCCATCGCTATGCGGATCGCGAATCGGAATACTGTTTTATGTGTGAACTTACTCTTACAATTTACTAACGCTATCAAATAATGGACCTGTAAAACGGATTGCTATGTGAATGCGCCCTAAAACTGACAACTCGACTCACCAACATAAACGTTTTGAATCTAGAATCTTTGAAGTTAAGGCGCGGTCCCACTGCTGCGCACGCTGCGCACGAACACGTGGGCCACGTGGCACATTACAGCTGCGTGGATGACTACGTGGGTCTACGTTTCCACAGCGTGCGCAGCGATGTGCACGCTTTGTGGAACAAGCTGTGTACCGCATTCACTGCGTGCATGGCGTTGACAGCGTTGAGCTATGTTGAGCAAGCCACGCGTGTATCAATGACGTCACTTGATGGTTAACGTGTCCGTGGGTTGCAGTGGAAACAATCACGTACACATCCTCTTGCAAAGCAAAGCTTAACACACGTGCGTTGCCTCTTCGTGCGCAGCAGTGGGACAGCGCCTGTATTCTCATTACGTCAGTATTCCTATTATCAATTTTACACTCACAGAAGACAGTAACATTTCATAATAAAACAACCGTCCAAAACTCAAATAACAAAAATCTTTAAACACACCAAATATATTCAACATCAAACGTTACACAGAAAAAAAGGGAATAATCTTAAGAAAAAACGTAGCCCTTCGGGGTGTACCGGAAAATTGGTACCAAAAGAATATATTTTGAATTTTTATTATGTACTATTTTCTATTTTGCTCCCAAGGTAACCCTTCCACAAAGGGGTTTCGCGAATGCGGAGACATTCTATAGGTGAGGGGGTGAACCACCCCCCCGGTAGAATGATGCCACCCTGTACCCATCTCTGTGAAGGATTTACCAAGTAGCACGTGTAATATACATATACAGTGTGTCGTCGGAAAACGGAAATAATCTCCCTGTTTTTCGTATAAAAATGTATATCTCTTGATATAAATATGTACGATTAAAATTTTAATGTGTCTTTAAGCTTTGTGCTAATGCATAACAATATAATGACAATGAAAGTTTAACAGATAACAAAAACATTTAAAAAAAAATCATTAAACATCGTCAGTTAATACTTTTTCTTTTATCTTTATTAGTCAACGATAGTTTTTGTGCAACGCACTGTAAAATCTTAATCACATTATTAATAAACAAAGATCTACAATTAACGTTAAACACATCATGAAAATTTATGAATACTTTAAAAATATTTTTGATAGAAAAATTTCACCTTGCCCCAAGTGGGATTCGATATCACTACATAGTATAAAACAAAGTCGCTTTCTCTGTCCCTATGTCCCTTTGTATGCTTAAATCTTTAAAATTACGCAACGGATTTTGATGCGGTTTTTTAAAATAGATAGAGTGATTCAAGAGGAAGGTTTTTATGTATAATACATTCCAAAATTCCCACGGGAAAGCGGGATACACGCAAACGAAGTTGCGCGGGTTTCGCTAGTAAAGAAATAAAATAAAAAAACCATCATTAGTAACCTTCCCGGAAGTTCAGTGATAACTAGTGGTAAGAGCACTCGGCCGGATATCGAGGACGTGGGTTCGAATCCCAACTTGGGCAAGTGTAATTTTTCTTAACAAAAATATTTGTAAAATAAGAATGGCTAGTTGAACTGTTACAACTGTAAAAAAACAATCATAAAATGAATATTGTTTTCTCAAATATAATAAAAACATTTTTTTTCTGATCCCTAAACATTGTAGGCTCGCCTTATACCATCCCTGGCGTTTCTTGAATAATTCGGCTCTCTCCGACCCTTATTAAGGCGGTGGGTCGGTTGGGTAAGGATTATCGTGTGTCAATTTTAAAAGATAGGACTTTCATTGTTAAACAAGAGGATTATCTGTGTTGTTTACTCTCCTTCTTTTACCCTTTTTTGTATGTTGACATCATCATAATATTAAAAAATGTATCCACACAGCGCCATTTTACCATATGTTAACCATGGCAACGGAAACCTTAACGAGTATTCAATCGAAGGGTATTAGAGTACTCTCCCACTCTGCTCCAATGCGATAGCAGAAGTTTAGGTTGTTCAAGCCGCCTGAAAGCCACTTACTTGGCTAATGGCTGTCATCCTTCGACAACAGCCGGTACCGACGACAGCTCAACGTGCCCTACGAAGCACGAAAAGTATAGTAACATATTATAAATTACATTTTGCAAAATTCAATCAGTACCATACATACATAGTACGCTACAAATAAGATATAGGTGCACCATTCGCTTGCCAAATAAGGAAATTATGGTTTGATCTGACATTCTATGTGTCAGGTGCGGCCCATGAAAAGAAATTCCATTTTCTGAAACGAAAAATCCATCCAATACAATATATCACACGGTCCTAAGCCCGTTAGGAATAGAGCGGGAGAGATATATAAGATTTGTGTGCGTCAGAAAGGGAAAAAATCAAATGTCCCTGCGAAATGGAACGTAAGAAGATTGAATAGAAGTCACACTAATACTCGTGCGAGTTACCTTTACGCACACGAGCGCAGAATAGATGATGTTAAGGGGCAGTTGTTTGGCTTGGAAATGCAAGCCACCCAGAGGTTCCCGATGCAAAGCCAATTACAGAAATTGTTATCATAATTCACAAATATTCTGTGAGCGCGTGGTAGCGTCGATGAAAGAGGTGTGCAGGCCGTAAATATGATATAAGTTATCGAAATATTGAAGGGATTACAATTTGTATCTACCAATAGTAAAAAAAAGTATTAAATTCATATTGTTTTTTTTAATGTTATACGGCAGACAAAAATGCAAGCGGGCCACCTGATCGAAAGTGGTCACCTCCTCCTTTGGACATCAGCAACACCAGGGGAATTACCAATGCGTTGCCCACCTCTGACGAGACTTCTAATGTACCTCTTAAATAGTCCCCATGTTTTATATAATTACAAAGATTCATAACAATGCTGACATATTGGCATAAAGAATCTTTGTTCTTAGTTTTCTAGCCTGGTGCCCTTTGGTATACTGTATTTCCCCGGTAGAGCTTGCTTCATAAATGTTCTACCACTCCAAAATCTCTTATGGATGCTTATGATGTTGAATGTTACATTTATATAAGGTACTAGTAAAATCCTCGCAATTTCGTTTGTTATCTCGCTTTCCCGTGGAAATTTTGAAAAATCCTTTCTTAGTACACCCCTACACGTCGTAAGGAACCTACAGTCCAAATTTGGAATCTCTAGACCCACAGGTTTGGGCTGTGCGTTGATAATAGTTAAGTCAGTCAGTCAGGACTTTGAATTTTATATAGGTACTGAATTTCCCCGGTAGAGCTTGTTTTTTTTTTTTTTGACAATGTTGCGCAAATTTATTGCGTTATAGCTAGTGAAGCGCTAACGGGATACGCTTCACCAGCAACATAGGTTTTACGTGGGCGAGGTGTCAACCCGCCGCACAACCCCCGAAATGCTGGAGGACCACACCCGTCGTTGGTCAGCGAGTCCATCGGACTTAGCCGGTTAGTGTAGCTAGGCTTTACTACCGACCATTCCCCTATCCGCTATCCGCCACCTTGGGGATGCTCCCCTACGCTGTGAGGGCCAGCGCGGGGTGGTAGAGCTTGTTTCATAAATGTTCTACCACTCCAAAATTTCTTATTGATGGTTATGATGTTGCCTTTGGCATTGGTCTGCTATCAACTCTTGGCATACCAAACCCAGCTTCCTTTACTGAGTTTAGCGCTGGTTTAGAGCTTTCTTATAATCTTAAATTGGCTCTACTATCGACAAGAAAAGAAGATTACTTTCAAGAAAAGAAGTTCCTTGCTCTACGGTGGTGCATTCATAGCCTAGGAACTTTAATCCATATGTATCCATATTGACGACCTCCGTGGCGATGGGTACCACGTCAGACCGCCACCCAGGAGGTCCCGGGTTCGAATCCCGGTCGGGTCATGATGAAAAACGAACTTTTTCTAATTGACTTCTGGTCTTGGATGTTTATCTATATACGTATAGGTTATAAAATATGGTATTGTTGAATTAGTATCCCATAACACAAGTTTCGAACTTACTTTGGGGCTAGCTCAATCTGTGTGAATTGTCCCTATAAATTTATTTATTTATAATTTTTATTTATCCTGGCTACTTAGGAGATATAAGTAGGTACTTGTATTGGGTTAGTCCCGTTATCTGCTATAAAAAACCCAACTATTCATTTTGCTTTAATAAATAACCACAAACAATTAAAATGGTGCTCCAACCGCAAATTAATATGACAAATATCTTCTGTGGAAGTTGAACTATTTTTATTAACAGTCAAACGCATTTTAACTCCACAAGCCATCTCTTTTTCTCTTCATTAGTTTAACAGTGATAGTTATAAGTTAATGTGTCATTAACATAACATACATGTGCAGTAGTGAGTATGCTGCGGATGTGCCCCTGTGTGGTTCTAGGTTTTAAATTGTTTTTTAATTTGATACCTACTCATATTATAAATTTTTTATTTGTGGATTAAAGTGGGAAAAAAAATTCTCCTAGGATCCATGGAGGGATGAAGCAATTGGATCCAAGTGCAGCAGGGTATGTTCTGTTGTGCCACGCAACCCGTCTAAGATTTTTTTCTCCATTTCAATTAGGTTGTCTGGAAGAAATCGCTTGGCGATAAGACCACCTATTGTACCGTTTATTTGCTAAGTTTCATGTTCATTTGATTGTATTGATGCAATAAAGAGTTTTTGTATTGTATTGTATTGTGTAACTATAAAAATGCATTTCAGAAATTGTCTGTAAGAGCCGCTATTTTATGAGCACAAACATACCCTTAACAGTAAAATTCCAATGTGTGCTCCTAAGTACACGAACACATGCAAAAATTCAGATCAGCCGTAAAGAAATCACGCACACATGAATAAAGAAAAGGCTTAGGACGCACACATATACACACGTAACAGTGTAAGCACATACCAATCTTGTTCATATGTTTATGTAAGTGGAAAATAGTATACTACCTTTATATTTCCTGCATTTGTTATGTTCAATTTTATATAATAGTTTTATTACAATACGATATATTTTTGTAGTGAAGCATTTATTAAATATGCTGGTCGTGGTATGCCTGCTTTGTTCACCTGGGTGGACCACGGACACTTTTTGCCGGTGGTCCAACTTAGTCCACCAATCCATAATATCCCCCAGCATTAGTTGACTGAGATGAGAACCCGTTTTTTATCCCTTTTCGTCTATTTCCACCTTCCTAATGTAGCAGGAAACGGATTGATACCAACCACGGAGTTACTGTTTATCATTATCGTCATCATATTATAAACCCTGTCCAATAATCATCCCACTGCAGGGATACGGGTCTCCCTTCAATCGAAGGTGATTAGAGCGTACTTTGCCACGCAAAAAGTACTGGTAAAGATCAGTTTTTCAAGCTGCTTCACTTTGCTTGCTTACAATATCATATTCTATGACATTTGTACGTTTTCATAAAATAAATTATTACTTATTTGATTTTTTTTTAAATTTGATTTGGCCAACATATATAAGCCTTGAACATAATCATTTAGTAAATTATATTATTTAGTAAACAGTACATTTAGATTCAAAAATGGCTTACTAAAAATAGCTGCATGTAAGTATCCACAAATAATTAAATATAAAGAGCTTATTAATTCTTATGTAACATGAATTATAGGCAATGCGCATTGCCTGCCATGTCTTTCACAAATCCTGGAGGGCACACAAATCATTCGCATTTCAACTCGGCTGATTTCCATATCACATGAACTCTCACAAGGTATACGCAACTGAATGTAACCTTAACACGACACCACAACACTGGTTCGTTCCAACTGGATAGTTCACTTGAAAGGGAATGGGCAAGTAAAGTGGTTAGTAGAAGTTACGTAGTAACTATTTACTAATCTGTGGTAGAGCTTAGACCAATTTTATTTTTAAAGTCAAATTAATAGTTCTTATGAAGTGATTAGTAGAGGTTTATGGGGAAGAAATTGCTGGGTGTCGTGGATTAAAAGTTGACATGTTTAGTCGCTATTCTTGTCTAATTCTATTTTGTTTCATAAAAATTTATATTGATTCACCTACTGAACAATTTAATCAAGTTGAGTGTTCTGTTATATTTTGGATTAAGTGATTGTTGAATCACATGACCTAAAGCTGCCTTTAATGGTACAGCTGATTTTCTTTCGTGTTTTTGTAAAATTTCGTTTGCAATATAGCAGATGTCGAGTGTGACTTGTAAAGTTGCTAAACTTTGAGCTCATCACGCGAATTTTTCATATAGTCAAATCCATTTCGCATTTTATTGAAACTCGACTGTACTTAATGATGTCACTTGCACTATATCGCTAAACTGTTAGAGCTCACCGCTCACATGCAAACGCAGCACGGCTATATAAAACCAAATACTTAACTTGAACGTTCTACCGTTGACTTCCGTGCGGGTGTACATAAAAAGTTATTACCGGTCTATGGGATATGAATGTGTTTTCTACATATATCAAACGGCAATTTTCTACCTTGTTGCTGTTTTATTGGTTAAATGTATGAAAAGTCAATTGTTTTAGAGACTATTGTGATGAATCATTAAGTCTTCCTTTACATGGAAATCGTAGGTTTTTTATTCAAATACACCATAACATTTTATTAGCCTATTATTTATAGAACGCATGTTTTTTTCAACAAAGTCTTCTGTTGCTATAGAGAACTAATGGCGTCTCTTTCTTTTATTGACTGATGGTGAATTACTCAAAACTACTTTTAAAGGTATTAACACAATATGACTGTCACTGTCCACCTAAATAAAAAGAAAAACCGGCCAAGTGCGTGTCGAGCCATGCAGAGTGTAGGGTTTTGTATTTCCTACGCTTTACTTGCATGCAGGTGAAGCTTGATAAATAAATAAATAAATATAGGGACAATTCATACAGATTGAGCTAACCAAAGTAAGTTCGAAACTAGTGTTATGGGATACTAACTCAACGATATTATATTTTATAACAAATACATATATAGATAAACATCCAAGACCCGAGGCCAATCAGAAAAAGCTCGTTTTTCATCATGACCCGACCGGGGATCGAACCCGGGACCTCCCGGGTGGCGGTCTGGCGATAAGAATTTTTATTTCATAAGTTCGTCGGCTATGTCTCGGTAACTAGTAGAGCCTACTTGACGGTGACAGTTTTCCCACAGTGTTTACCTCTTTCGTAGCCTTTACATAAACATTTTAACAAATAATTTCATATCACCCCAAAACGTGAATCCAAACAAATATAACACTTAGGTATACTGTATACATATAAGTCAATGGTATACCTAGACTCAGTTTAGTATTCAAAACTGAACCTGTCATGTTGTTTTGAGATCCATTGAATGGGGGTCGGTATCAGCCATCGTCTGCACGGGAAGCCAGGAATTCTATTGAGACTTAAAATTTACCGCCCCTCAGATTAGGCTCCCATTTTATTCCTAACTTTTTGATTTGTTTTTGGTATATTTTAGAATTCGTAATGCATTCAAAATGTATTTAAAACATTTATTGAGTCTGATAATGTAAGGGTGTTACTTTGAAGATTTTGATCATTCATTGTTTATTTCAATAAGTTAATTAATAAATAAACTTTACAAATTTTTTTTTCAACACAGCGCCATCTTGTCCCAAAGTAAATGCTTGTGTTATATTTATTTAAACTTTATTGACCACAATATTTGGGTACAAAAGGCGGACTTAACACTTAAAGCATTATCTATCAGTCAACCTTTGGGAAGTGCAGATACCAGACAACGGACATTGTAAATATATACTTATATACATACCAATAATGTATATAAACACCGGTGCTGAAGGTTGCATTACCAACAGTACCAACACACCACGGGCCTGTCAAAGAGACCAGTGGGGCAATTCACGTAACAAGAGCCGATTCTAGTTCGATTCAACGACACTCGCTGTCCCGTTCAATTTATATTTTGTATGAGTGAGACAGCGAGTGTCGTTGAATCGAACTAGAATCGGTTCTTGTTACGTGATTTGCCCCACAGGTTAAGTCTAGCTGTTTCTGTAAGAAGGTGGCACTGTGTGAATTATGTAAAAAAATAAAGTTATAACCAACAGATGCCTCGGTAGTTTGCTTGTGCTGACTTTTCACTTAAAGGTTGACTTTACAACATAGTATGTTCAATTCTTGTAACAAAAACCGATGTATTTCGATTCAAACACACTCGCTGTCCCATTCAAATCCTATTTTGTATGAGTGAGACAGCGATTGAATTTGAATCGAAATAGAATCGGGGGCGAATACGAGAATATAGGGGCTGGAATGATATCAGTCGACATGTTCCTTAAAATGAATTCACTTCTATTGTGGACTGTACATCGCAATTTAAAATCGAACAAAGGATGCGCGATATAAAAAAATATTTATCGACAAACTCGAAAAACAAATCAAACACAATAAAATGTGTAACAAAACAATAGACCCATTACAGAATTGAAAATGAAATCGTCATATTTCTAAATAGGCGACATTACAAATCGTGAGCCCGCCCCGGTGTTTGTGCCAAAATCGTAAACATGTCGTCGGGAGCTCGTTAACGACACGCGAGTTAGGTATACTGTCCAAAAATTACGGCTTTGGCAGCCCGCTGCAAAGGAATTGTTGCAATGTCATTTCGAATGTCTGGCAGGGATGGGATACTATCGATAGTTTTAGTTGTCGATGATAGCGATATGTCGATTTATTAAAGGTGACTGACAATCAGTGATCTGCTCCTCTAGCAAAGTATGCACTAACCTGACCTGCGTTTTTGTACCACTGCGACAAATATTTCTACTTTTTAACATTACAATCTAGACAACATTAAGGGTGCGCTTTAATCTTTGCACACTCGCCAGCATGGGGTTCTTCATAGAGAGCAAGAAGAGGTTCAATTAATAGGCTATTGCAAACGTCCACAGGCTGTGGCGACTGTTCACCATTAAGCGGCCGTATGCTTGTCTGCCACCTGCTTAGCAGTATAAAAATGTTATAAAATCCTTTTCTACTGTGTTTCATCAATTTGCATTCGAATTCCAAATCAATTCAATAAAAATACATAGTCAAATAAACTACCATCATTATTTCATTTAAATTATTTGAGGAGGGTAAAAAATATCGATAATTCTGCATGTCGATGTTATCAGTAACACAACACTTGATATCGTGAAATATCTTGTTTTGCCATGCCAATACACTTAGAGCTTGCTTTCAATGTTTACTATAACTTAGGTACAGTCGTTTATTATGAACATTTAATGTTTTTCACTGGGCTTTTAATACTTATTAGGTTAAACTGTTCACGTTTTGTAAGTTATCTGCCTGAATTAGATAATCAGCGAGTTGCACAAAACATTTAAAATTAATGACACAGATGGTGAATTACTCAAAACCTTTAAGAGATAGCTTGAGATTTAATGTGGGATTAAAATTAAATACGTTTGGCTCGATTTGCCAGAATTGAATGATTTATTTGTGCGCCGGACTGCCACCCCTGTAAAAAAAATTCGTTTTTATTTGCTTGTTGCAAATAAACAGTTTTGTTTGTCGTGTTATCCATTACTAAACGGGATATTAGAAAAAGATGTTGTAGCTGAGTACTTAAGACTCTACCCCCTCAGGGATTACAGGTGTTCTATATAGTACCTATTTCTTAGACAAGCACCTGCCATGCGCACCCTAGAGGTATAACTTGTGATAATTGTATCGCAATTTACATTCGATCGAAATATGTCTATCTATCTGTCCGTTTTAAGGGCCTCCTGTCTATCTAAAAAAATCATTGATAGTACATTGGCTGACATTTAAAGTTTTTTTTATTTCACTTAGACAAATGCCGATATTGCTACATCTGTTGTACCGGTTCCTTTTGATTCTAATCGTGTTTAGTTATTATTTACAATTAGAATTTTTTTCATGACAAGAGAACAAACCAGCTAAGTCATTTCATAATATCAACCCATAATAATCCCCCTGTGGGGGATACGGCCTACGGGTCTCCCTTCAATTGAAGTGGGTTCCCACCTATGAACGAAAAAGGACTGGAGAAGGAAACAGGTTAGGTTTTTACAAACAAACAAACATTGGTACGTTAAATGTAACTAATACGCAAACGATACTTCCTACTCCGACTATCTTCTTTCTGATTAAATTCGTTGTGAGTTCCAAGACAGCTGTAGTTTTCTTCCCCGGGACGTCAATAAGCTTCATTGCTTATTGTCTATCTGAGGTCGCCGTTGTTGATCCTGGCTACACAGGAGACACAGTGGTGGGAATGTGTGGTGGGCTAATACGCAAACGGATCATTGTGCATTGTATCGAAAAAATATAGTCCCACATCCTCAATAAATAAATAAAAGTTTTTAAGAGACCTATCTAACGATACCACATACAAACAGAAGGCGCAAAAAAAATTATTCTGACGTTGCGTGTAGGAGAGGCGAGGCACCCTAAAAAAATTTTTTCATGACAGACGGCCATGGCGAAACTATTACGTTCTTTGTTTACTACAGAACCCTAACGAACAAATCTATTATGTGATTGGCGTGTGATACTTAATATAGGTACCATATTATCTACAACTAGCTTTTTTGCCCGCGACTTCGTCCGCGTGAAGTTCCGGACCCGTTCCCGTGGGAACCACATAAAGCTAAAGCCTATGTCACTCCCTGAACCACATTGAATTTCGGGAAAAGCTATAGCCTATGTCACTCCCTGATAATGCAGCTTTCTACTGGTGAAAGAATTTTAGAAATCGGTCTGGCAGTTTCGGAGCCTATTCAATGCAAAGAAACAATCAAATCTTTCCTCTTTATAATATTACTTATCTTTAATAACAAAATAATAATAATGTGTTTAGTAAAACACCTGAACAGTTCAGATAAAGCCAAGACCAGTAATTGGTGCCCTAAAGTCTTAGATAAACTATAGTAAAATTACGATATCTTTTACCGTAGTCGTGAATATAAAATTTTATTACCGAATTGGTGTTTGTAAAGTGCTGTATTTGTGAAGGGTTTGTTTATTATACACGATTTTATTATCTACTAGATGTGCCTATGGCTTAAAAAGGTACTTTAAAATGCTGTTACAGTGGATTGCACGAACACATTTTAAAGTTGATGCTACATTAAATCTTGTCACTGTCCAACTGAAAGTGAACTTGATTCCAACTGGCTGTTATTTTTCTAAATATTTGACTAGCTTTCCAATTATTATAAAATTAGCATCATTCAATTTTTTATTAATGGTTGTGCTATTTTGTGATGTGTTTAAAATTGTGTATCTTTCAGTTCAATCTTTAAATTTTTGGGCAATAATAGTTACCTATTTAACAGTCAATTTCAGAAACGCATTTATTATATTATATTTATTTCAATTTTAATTTCAAACTTAGTCTCAAGCTGTCTCTTTTTTCTTCTTTAGCCTGACAGTACAGCTACTACTTAATGTGTCATTACCTTCAAAAAGACGTTTCAAAAACTGGCAGTAAATGACTAAACAGCCAACCTCTCACTTAGTAGGCTTTATAGCTAGAAAACCTTCACTTAGCTTATCTCAAATTGTCGCTTTTCATTACGGAACCCTAAAAGCATTGTACATCAAAGTAATTACTTGTTTATTTTTTCTCATGTATTTATCAGCTTTTAACGCCACAGGCTCATAGCATATAATTTCTGCTATCTATTTCTGCTTCAATATCACCCTGTATAGTGGTATAGACACAGTGTAAAAGATAATGTTTTTTTTTTGCGATCGAAGAGTATTAAGTTCAAGAACACAATACTTTTTTATGCCAAGTTGGCAAACAAGCATGCGGCCCGCCTGATGGTAAGCATCACCATCACCGTAGCGTATAGACGCTTGCAATACCGGGGGTATCACTCACGCTCACGCGTTGCCAACCCTCCCCCCCAGCCCCTTAAGTGGAGCTCTGGAGACCTTACTCACGGTACAGAATAGATAATAGTACTACGTACGGTAGGAACACAACATGGCCGAGACCAATGCTATTTCGCTACGATCTTCTGTAAGGTGGAGGTCGTTTCCCAGACGAGCTGCTCCGATTTGTATGAGTTAGGAGGCGGCTCTAAGGGGAAGCGTGGGTGAAAAGAGTGAAAACGGTATAAGTGGTATAAAAAATAGAAAAACATTTTTTGGGAAAAAATTATATAAACTATGCAAAAAAAATTAAATCTTTTTAATTCAATTTCACACTAGAAACTAGTAGAAACATTACACACATTTACATCAATCTGTACCATAATATTAGTTATGGTTGTATATGGTATACCCAAGTGGTTAAGGGGGAGCCCGACAGACCCCCGTCGCTTCCCCAGCGGCGGGACATGCAGTAATGCATTTTCCTGACTATAAACAAAAAAAAAACAACAAAAAAAAAGTACGAAATAGTGGCCATTTTTGTTTTGACTTAGTATATATAAATAGGAAAATAACACTGTCGGTCTTTTCAATATTCAATTCGCCGTTTTAGATGAAAGATCGATAAGTATAGATAGTTTAGTCAAATAGGTGAGGTAGTTTAGTCAAATAGGTGAGATAGTTTAGTCAAATAGGTGAGATAGTTTAGTCAAATAGGTGAGATAGTTTAGTCATAGGTGAGATAGTTTAGGCGATCGATGAGTTTAGGAGATAATGATCGTTTTTTTTTATCCCGGAGATAACCCTGAGGATGGGAAATGCAAAAAAAGGCTTACTCATTGGGTTGCTTTTTTTGTTGTTATATTAAAAATGGAAAAGTCATAACCAAACAAGCGAAGTCGCAGACGCAGCCAGTTTTGATAAAAAATAAAAAATTGTTTATAAAGAGAAATAAATGTCTGCTGTGTACAATTTACTGACATTAAATGATAATTTAGCCTTACATATTAGCCTAGGGTATTTTTCTAATGTTAGTGTCTAATGCTAACACCTGTCTGATATTGATCTATTGAAATTTATAATTTAATAGCTTTTGAAAATTTTTTAGCACAACTTAAATATAATTTATGATCGATTTGCATATTGCCTATTACGTTTTTGTTTTTTTATAACATGTGGCTTGCGTATATTTTTTTAAGGAAAAGATGGCAAACGAGTTTTTGACAGAGAAGTCCCCGAGCTTATGCGAAAGAAGGAAAATTGGATGACTTGGTCTTCCGTATCTCACACACGAAAACAAGTACTAATGCTAAAGTTATATCAATAGAGTTGAGATGTGTCGTGTTGCGACACAAGGATTCAGTGCCATTTAATTACAATACAATAGACAACTCTATAATATACCAATACAATTCAAAAATACATGGAACTTAGCAAATCGACTGTACAGTAGGCGAACTTATCGCTAAGCGATTTCTTTCAGACAGCCTAAATGAAACGAACAAAGAAATCTAAGATGGCTTGCGTGGCACATTTAGTAATAAAATAAAATTACAAATTAAGTAGTGAAAAGAAATCTAAGATGGGTTGCGTTGCGTGGCACATTTAGGTATTAAAATAAAATTAGGTACATATAAAATAGTGAAATTCTAGTCATACTGAATGTATGAACCCGATATCCATATGTCGCGACACGACACACCACACCTTTGGGTATTACTGTAGTAGGTATTAGGCATTCATAAATTACGAGGTATTCTGACATTTATGTGATAGTAATGGGATGCATCATGTCTTCCAGTTAGCTATTATTATTGATCTATTAATAGGAAAACATTTAACGACCTAGGTGGTCTAGGTCGTAGTGGTAGCTTAATGTGACGATAATAAATGTCAATTCACAAAGCGCGACCTGGGGCACGATTCTACTAACACAGATGCACCAATAGACTCTCAATCGTGTCTCAATCGTGTCTTAAAAGAATGCCGATAGTGTGTCAGTGGAATAGTTTTTGACATTTGTTATGGACTTAAACAATAACATAATGTTTAACTTATTGTTTAAGTCCATAACAAATGTAGAATCGGACCCCTAGTCCTAAAGTAAGCTAGGCTTATCTGCTTGTGTTATGGGTGCCAGACAAACGATATATTATTGTAAATATTATACCTTAAAATACATAAAAAACACCTAGACTCGAGACAAACACAAATGCCATGACATGTTTGCCCCGAGCGGGAATCGGACACTCTGGTGCTGAAGGTAAGATATCAACCAACACACCACCGGGCCGTCTAAATATTTATTTATTTATTGCATTACATGTGACACATACATTATATTACTGTACATAATACATAGCAGTTATCTACATGCACCTTTTAAGGCATAGCAACTTGAGCAGAAAAAGAGAGGCAGACATTTAAATTAGTTTATCTTCCAGATATTCATTGACGCTATAGTACGCTTTATTAATTAGCAATCGTTTAACTGATTTTATAAATGAGTTAAATTGATCTATCGATTATTATATTGATAATCTTAGACCCACCTTACCTATTTTTTTTCTTTCGGCCTTTTTCTCGCCTGCCTCGCGCCGTCCTCGCGCCCGCCTCGCGCCCATCTCGCGCTCGATCCGATACCGTTCTCTATGTGTTTCAAACATTAATCCGACCTCCGTGGCGTAATGGTTACCACGCCAGACCGCCACCCAGGAGGTCCCGGGTTCGATCCCCGGTCGGGTCATGATGAAAAACGAACTTTTTCTGATTGGCCTCGGGTCTTGGATGTTTATCTATATATGTATTTGTTATAAAATATAATATCGTTGAGTTAGTATCCCATAACACAAGTTTCGAACTTACTTTGGGGCTAGCTCAATCTGTATGAATTGTCCCTTTATATTTATTTATTTATTTATTTATTTATTTTATTTATTTATTAATGCTTACACGCTACTGTATTTGACTTTTGTAGTGACTAAAGCGCTTTTTGTTAACCCTACGAGTCACTTTAACCGTGTAAACGTCTAACGCATTTTATGTTAAAAATTAAAATTAAACTCATCAATTTTATACACTTGTCGACTCTATTTAAATACAACATTTACATAGACATTTAAGTTTATGAACACACATTGCGCAACAAAAACGCGTGTGCAGTTACACTAAGACAATTAACTATGCTTCAGGGTTGTCGCACTAATCGCCATCAAACATGCCAACTATTGCCAGGGCTGGATAAAGGCTTTTAATAACGCTCTATGGTATGTTACATCAAAGGACACGGATTATTATTTTACTGGATACGACATATTTTAAGACTTTTATTAACGAGGCTTGAACGCGCACATTATTTTTACACCCGAGGTTTATACCCGATATGCCGTCGTCTCGGGGAGACGGATGCGGCATAACTTGTAATGATTTTAAATTATTAGTTTTTTTAATGATAATTTGAAATAAGTAAGAGAGATTAAGAAGATAAGATATAATTTAAAAAAGCAAGCACTAAATTTCTTGTCAGGAATTCTTCATCACTAAAGTTGTTTGCAGGAAAAGAAATTATAAGTCCGAAAAGTTTGTATGCCAATTTGAATAAAAATATTTAACTTTGACATGAAGTAACTATTAAGTAATCTGTGCTTTGACTTTGATTTTTATAACTTTGTATGGACAGCGTACGTTTATATTAGCGATTTTTTTTTAAGAGAAAGGGAACGAAACGTCGAAAAAAACCTGTCTTGTAACTAACTGGTTACAAATTTTTAACAAAACCCCGTTGGTACTTTATCGAGTGGCAATCAAAAGTACATACATCCAATGGCACATCTAGTAATTCTCTAGACACTTGTTATTAGTTACACAGTGTGCTTAGTTCAAACAAAAAGTGCAAACATTACCCCAACTGCCGTGGCCGTAACACATGCCTAACTATTTGCCTATTTCTTTGTTCTAGGAAGCAAACTAACAATCAAGGGTTATATTCCAATTATTATGCAAGTTCGTTGAACCTTAACAAATTACAGGCGGTTTTGGTGATAAAAAAAATTTAAGTTGCTAACAGGCAATCAAGTTATTTGATTTTTATGTGCGTTGCGTATGTATACACGTTTAAAAAAAAAAAAAAAAAAAAAAAAAAAAATCCGCCTGCGTAAAAAGCAACTAATAGAAAATCAACTGAAAAGGCAGAAACAAGATAAAAGTTCAATAATTACATAAAGCTAGCGAAACAAATCGAAACAATATCAAACATAGTACTGTACACTTATAAATATCAATTCGGTATTTCTTCGAAATTTTATGCAACATATAATACATAACACACAGTCGGAGGCACGCATAAAGTGAGAATGATTTGACTTATCATTCAATTTCATGCCTCCGACTGCATGTTATGTACCTATTATATGTTGCATAAAATTTCGAAGAATTACCGAATTGATATTTATAATGATATTTATTTCAAAAAGGTATATCATGATGATATACCTTTTTGAAATCCTTGTGTTGAGCTCTTTAATTTGATACCGAAGTAATATAGTAAAAGTTTTCTTCACTATGTCCAATGGCGTCGCATAGGCGCCATATTTGTTTTTTTTTAACGTCACCTATCTACACACTTGGGCTGCTAAGACAAATCTAACGATACCTCAATTATGTAGATCCGTTCAGCGGTTCTGGAGATATGAGGTAATAAAGAATATTACATACATACAAGATACGCGTGAAAAACATAACCCTTCTTTGCAGTCGGGTAAATATGTTTTCATTCGTTTATTTTTGTATTTTATTCGGAAATTGAAACGTCGGAAATGCAATAAATGATTTGACTATGAATTAGAGTATGGCTCATTGTAAATAACAAAAAAATATATAATAATGAACAATTAAAAAGTATTCAATTAGAGAGTATACATCATTTTAATGACTACAGGGTGTTTACAAAGTTATAATTTAGCTGGATAATTATACTGCATATATTCAACACTAGGTCTTATTTCAGTCTAGTAATTACGTAAAAGACTATTTATGTTTCTGATCACACCTGCTTTGTAAGACTTAATAGGTCCGTCAGTCAAACATGGTTTTTTGTACCAATCGTGCCTTCTCTGGAAACTGTGATATAGATAGATAGATAAAATATGCTTTTGCAATACACGCCGTCAGTCAAACATAGTTTCTTGTACCAATGGTGCCTTCTCTGGAGACTGCGATAGTTATACATAAATAGATAAAATATGCTTTTGCAATACACGTACGTAGCATTACACTTGCAGTACTGGCTCTTATGACATAGAACTTAAGAACGGTACAAAGCCTCTTGAAGATAATTCCGCAACGATCGCCATTGGTTTGTTAATTTTAGGTACTCTTTACAGCTAAACTAGCGCTAACCAAATACTAAACTAAATGAAATCGGATTGTATTCTAACCAAATAGTTAGTAAAATATAAAATTTCAATGGTACGAATTTGAATTTGCTGTTAATTTTGCATTTGAAATTATACGGAATTGAAATTAAAATCGCGATTGCTATGCAGAGTAACCTAACTGCTCTTGACTGTACAATAAAAGAGAAAAAAAAACATATAAACTCAAATCATTTATTCAGAGACTAGGTCTTCTCAGTCACTTTTTCTAGTCATTTACAAATAGTTTAATTAATTAATTAATTAATATATAGGGACAATTCATACAGATTGAGCTAGCCCCAAAGTAAGTTCGAAACTTGAGTTATGGGATACTAACTCAACGATATTATATTTTATAACAAATACATATATATTAGAGAAACATCCAAGACCCGAGGCCAATCACAAAAAGTTCGATTTTCATCATGACCCGACCGGGGATCGAACCCGGGACCTCCTGGGTGGCGGTCTGGCGTGGTAACCATTACGCCACGGAGGTCGTCAAAAATTAAATTAATAATAAAATAAAATACTTTATTAACTACCACCATTTCTAAAACAAGTGTTAGAATTCTATTTTAATAATATGTTTAATAAAAGTAGTGTATTTGATAACTTGTAGTTGGCCACGGTTATTCGATTGAAAAAGAGATTCAATGTGGCAACACTGTGTTGTAATATCGAATTTAATAATTATAATTATATTGATAATAATTTAAAATTATTATAATCTGTTTAATATTATTTATATAAGATATTTACATAAAAAGAAATTAATGAAATACTACATTTGGTCTTTGAAGTGATGTAATAAAAAAAAAGTACCTACCCCCATGATTTTTGTAAGAAACTGATTTTGTAATTTGGTCATTCTGTTGAAAACGATTGAAGAGAATACAGTTACTTGTGAGCAAAAGTGAAGAGATTTTATTTCAGCCATAAAATCCTAACATCAGAAGCGGGATGGAATCCGAGGTTCGTAGTCGGAATGAAATGGATCACGGGGACCGCAAGCGTAGACGGCGCCGAAGCAGGAGCTCAACCAGCATAAGTTCGTCGACCGATTCTGAACGAAGGAGGCATTATAAACGCCGCAGCCGTCGTCGTCGAAATAAGCATGCTTCAAAATCCAGACACGGGGAACGAGAATTGTCTACAGGCATACGTTATTGGGATGGCCAGGCGAGTAATAATTATTAATATTTGAGTTAAAGGATGATGGGCATTTATTATTATTATCATTTTTTTTTTCATTTTTTTTTTTTCTTCTTTTTTTTTTCTGTCTTTTTTTGTTATATGTTATTTTTCATTCTGCTTATCTTTCTAATAATGATAATAATAATAAAAAGCATGTTCGAGTTGCAACTTCTAATTTTAAATTTGATAATGTAAGCTCGACGAGCCGATTGGAAAAGGCCTCATCCAACAACGTCCACTGTTGCCGGTCCTGACCTTCCTCTAGTTCGTTTTATGCCCTTTTATTGATAACGTATTATTAATGTTGTGTACAATAATTATTGTGTTTTTTTTATTTATAGCGTATAGATTAAATTAGTATAAAACACGATACTTTAGAGCGAGTTATTAAATTACAGGACGAGCATAGAGAGCGCTTGTCAGATGAGCATCGTACTCAAACTACACAGCATATGTCGTCTTCGGCAAACCATGCAGCGCCTGTTGTAGCAGAACGGACTTTGCAGTCACCAGTTCGGCCTCAGCGGTCAACAAGCCGAGCTAGATCAACAGCGTTTGATAACCATGAGGGAAAACAAGGTACGCCTATAAACTGTAATTCGAACATGTCCTTAAATATTAATGATTTCGCTAATTTACTTCAAAACTTGAGTAGACCGAATAATAGCATGGCGTATGATAAAAATATAATACCGGTGTTTGACCCATCACAAAAGAACCAAAGAATTGATAGTTGGATCGCAAAAGTAAATGAATGTGCTAAAATTTATCACTGGACAGACGACCAAACGGCTCATTTTGCTCTACCGAAGTTAAGTGGTAATGCGAAGAAATGGTATGAAGGGTTACCAACCATTTTATTAACTTGGCCCGAGTGGCAGGAACGTTTAAGCAAAGCTTTTCCATCGGAGAGTAATTATGCTGCTTTATTAACTGATATGCTTAAGCGACGTTTAAAATCGGGCGACTCTTTAGACGAATATTACTACGATAAATTGTCCTTATTGAGTGCGTGTGATATTACTGGCAAAAAGGCAGTCGATTGTCTTATCTATGGCTTAGAGGATCGCATGATCAGAGCTAGTGCATCTTCTGCTCGCTTTAGTGATCCAGAAGATTTGTTGAAGTTTTTAAAGGATTTGTGTAGAGAATCTTATTCTGAAACTTCATCGCGTAGGCAGAGTGCAAGCACTTCCAATAACATAGTCTGTTATAAATGTAATAAGACAGGGCATCGCAGTTTTCAGTGTCGTACCTATGAAGTACGTACTAACGACATAATTTGTTACAACTGTAAAGAAAAGGGACATATATCTACTAAATGTCCCAAACCCATAATTAAATGTAGTAATTGTAATCATGTTGGCCATAGTACCTCCGATTGTAATTCTGTGAAAACTAGTAATTCAAACAATAGGAAGCCTTTTGAGAAGAAAATAATGCTAACTGCGGTAACAAAGGCAGATTCTAAATATTTTAAACAAGCTTATGTTAATAATAATATCTCAATAAAATGTTTCGTAGATTTTGGAAGTGAGTGCACCTTAATTTGTCGCAACTTTTGCGAAGAGAACAATATTAAGATTGATTCTGAGGATTCCGATTTACCTACTATTCGTGGATTTGGTCAGGGATCCTGTAAGCCGTTGGGTAGATGTCGCTTAACATTACGTATAGGAGAAGTACTCGCTGACATTACCGCACTTGTAGTGAGTAATTCTCAACTTTTTACGCCATTGTTAGTCGGACAAGACTTTACGGAAAGGAGGGATGTACTTGTGGTTAAAACAAGTGAAACATTAGATATTTTAAAGCGAGAAGTAGATCTTCCGTTTGTAGACTTGCCAGAAATAAACAGCAGTACAAAAATAGTCTTGAGAATTATAACTGAGAATTCAATAGTAAACACTGATTTTGTAGATTGTTTTAGTTCATATAATCAAAAGGCGTCATTATTAGTTGAAAATAGTGTCAGATCAATAGGACCAACAGAGTATTGTGTAATAGGCGGTGTATATAATATAAGTGACGGATTATGCCAAGTTGCTGTATGTAATTTATCACAACAACCGCTTAAATTAAAATCTAAAATCAAAACCATCAATAAATGTGTTAGAGGATATATTTACAACATTTGGTTATCCAAACAGATTAATCTCGGACCGAGGTACTTCATTTACGTCTCGTGAATTTGAACAATTTTGTGAAAGCTCACAAATACGTCACATTTTAAATGCAGTATCCTCACCACGCTCAAACGGTCAAGTTGAGCGTTACAATAGAACTATCCTTGACGCATTAACTACTTATACAGATAAAATGGGTGAAAGACATTGGGATGTTGTATTAGGTAGATTACAGTGGGGCTTAAACAATACACTAAATAAGGGGATAGGGAAAACGCCTTCTGAGGCCCTGTTTGGAATCCAAATGAATAGCAGGGGTGATAACATATTTACTGAAATTTTATCCAAAACTCGACCAATCAATGACGTCCAAGAAATAAGAAAAGAGATAACATCATATATAAATAAGGACCAAGAAAAACAGAAGGCTAGGTTTGATAAAGGTAGGATTCAAGCGAAGGTATATCATTTAGGAGATCTTGTAAAAATATTAAAACCAACTGCTCATAATGACGGTAAGAGTAAAAAACTATTACCCAAATATTCTGGCCCATTTAAAATCACTAAAATCCTTGAAAATGATAGGTATGAAATTTCGAGCATAGAGGGAACTAAAATAACACAGAGAGATTATAGTAACATTTGGGCAGCAGACCGTATCAAACCCTGGATTACAATAGTTAACGAATCGTCCGAAAGTGATAAAAGTACAGATACTAATTAAGGAGTGTAGATTTTGTGATGGAGTTGAATGAGGTTGTAAATTACCAATTGGGTAACGTCATTTAAGGGACATGTTCAGTTACTATACGTTTAATAGGCAAGTTGAGGGTGAAGTTGAGTGTCGATAGATCCACTCAGTAGTACAGAAGTAGAGTGTCGATAGATCCACTCAGTAATACAGAAGTAGAGTGTCGATAGATCCACTCAGTAGTACAGAGGTTGAGTGTCGATAGATCCACTCAGTAGTATAAAGGATGAGTGTCGATAGATCCACTCAGTAGTGTAAAGGTTGAGTGTCGATAGATCCACTCAGTAGTATAAAGGATGAGTGTCGATAGATCCACTCAGTAGTGTAAAGGTTGAGTGTCGATAGATCCACTCAGTAGTATAGAGTTGAGTGTCGATAGATCCACTCATTAGTATAGAGGTTGAGTGTCGATAGATCCACTCAGTAGTATAAAGGTTGAGTGTTGATAGATCCACTCAGTAGTACAGATGTTAACGTCGGGGGATCTGTACAACATTGTAATTGTTTAGAGTTGATAAGTCTACTATGTATAATAGATTATTTAGATTATAATATAGATATATTTTTGTTTTGTGATTTACTCAGTTTGAGGACAAACCAAATTGCAGGAAAGGCCGAGTGTTAGAATTCTATTTTAATAATATGTTTAATAAAAGTAGTGTATTTGATAACTTGTAGTTGGCCACGGTTATTCGATTGAAAAAGAGATTCAATGTGGCAACACTGTGTTGTAATATCGAATTTAATAATTATAATTATATTGATAATAATTTAAAATTATTATAATCTGTTTAATATTATTTATATAAGATATTTACATAAAAAGAAATTAATGAAATACTACATTGAAGTGATGTAATAAAAAAAAAGTACCTACCCCCATGATTTTTGTAAGAAACTGATTTTGTAATTTGGTCATTCTGTTGAAAACGATTGAAGAGAATACAGTTACTTGTGAGCAAAAGTGAAGAGATTTTATTTCAGCCATAAAATCCTAACACAAGCAAAATGGCATTTACGGCATTTTTTGTCATTTAACATTTTTGTTTTCTAATCTTTGCAATAAGTACTAGTTTTTCAGTTTAGTTTTCCAGACAAAAAGAAAGAAATGCACATGAAGAAAGAAATATGCAGTTTGGATTGGTTTGAATAGAGTATCGATACAAGAAAACAAGGTTTGGACGATGGTGTAAGTCGAGTTAAATGCTTAGTCGAAGGGTTGATTGACAGAATAAAAGAACAATTAAATACTATATAATTGTCCATTGCAAAACGTTCCGCTGTCAGTATATTAAATTTGTTCTTGTGACATTTAAAACATGACTTTTTCAAACTACCTACATTCAAAATTTATAGTATGACGTTTAAAATATGTAAAGTAATATAAATAAGCTAGCGCCCTGTCGTACGAGTTTAACTAAAGATCCCTAATTTTTTTGATAATGTATGTTTTACAAATAACAGTTTTTGAAATCGGTCCAGTGGGACAATTCACGTAACAAAAACCGATTCTAGTTCGATTCAACGACACTCGCTGTTTCACTCATACAAAATAGAATTGAACGGGACAGCGAGTGTCGTTGGATCGAACTAGAGTCGGTTCTTGTTACGTGAATCCGCAATATTTTTTGAGTTTATTCGTTACAAACAAAAATATAGATTTTCCTCTTTATAATATTAGTATAAATTAATAAAGTATGTATAAAATTAAATAAATAAACTCGCATTTCATAGTTTAGTAATTACAATGACTCAAAGAGTAATCTATTTAATAGCGCGTGGAGATTATTTTTGTCACAACTTAACCCCAAAAAATCGATGTAAAAACTAGATCACTTTCCCCGCAACCTGTGTTTATTAAAAAACTCAAAAACTCGTTGCGCCACCTGAGATTCTTACAAAAGGATGTTTGGTGTTTTTTTTTCTATACCATTTGTCTGCTAACCCTTCACCAAAGGGTAGAAATCTTCGTAACACCTGCGTAGAAAGTGAATCTGACTGACAATGGATTTTGGGGCCGATAATTTATGTGGGATAGGAACGAACTGCTATTTCGAATTACAATCGATTCAACAAATATCTATTGAAATGGGGCAGTCTAATTAAACGGTAGAGTTTTGATATGGCAAGAAAACTATACAAATTAAACGGTAGAAAGAATCACTTTACGTAGGGTAAATGGTAGTCGTAGGGCATACCTAGTGGCGTTCAACCAAACTCTTCAGTTTTATAATAATTAGAATAGAATCTATATAATATAAAATTAAAAGTCCTGACTGACTGACTTAACTATATATCAACGCACAGCCTAAACCTTGAGATTCCAAATTTGGAATGGAGGTTCCTTACGACATGTAGGGGTGTACTAGAAAGGATTTTGCAAAATTCCCACGGGAAAGCGGGATACACGCAAACGAAGTTGCAAGGGTTTCGCTAGTAGTTTTATAAAATGACAGATGTGAAGTGTAATGTTCCTCTTTTGGAGGAACTGCGGTCTGTAAAAACAGTTAAAATATAGTCATATTCTCAAGAGCTACCTATCTCGCTCGTTTTATATTTGTATGAGCAAGATAGCACTTGAGATTGATACTAGATTTTAACTATTTTAGTTACAAGAATAGGCCCTCCGTTAACTTTTGTTATGCCTTCAGAAAAATTTGATGCCAAAATAGAATAGGACCGATCGGAGAGGGATGCACAGCACACGCACTTGAGAAAATTAAGAACAAAATCTGTATTTTTTTTTTATTATTTTTTAGGTAGCGTAGCGTAGGTGACTATTTATTTGTCATCTACGTTAGACGTTATTTAAAAATCTGAATACAATGAACAATTTACAAGGCAGCAATTAAATTTTAATGAGCATCTTGACTTTTATGGCGAACAATAAAATAGTGACATTAATTACACCTTGTCACTAAAACGATAAAAAATACATGTCACAAGAAATATTGGTCATTGTGATCACATAGAAAAACTTTCTTACTATGACAATCATTTCACACGCATATTAAATTGACTTTCATGCTACAATAATGCGAAATATTTTTTATTTAACTATTGTTGTCTTATGCCACCTGTAACATTGTAAAAATATGATTTATATTTGCATACGATAGAAGAGTTCGTTAGGGACCGAATGAATGGAATGAATTGAAGTGAGTCGAATAGGAACTCGAAGATTGATTGTTGTTCGAGGTCGTGTCGCAAGCGGCGGTTGAAGGGTTGACTCACTTTAAGATCCAGAATGTTTTCTTTATTCATTTGAAATTTTGTTTAATTTTAAATTGTATTTTTTTATTTAGATAATAAAGCCCTCTATTTTGTCTAATGTATGTTTGGTAAAAAATATTACATTCCGAGATTAAGCAAATTTTTTTTAATATTCCAAATCTTTTATTTATCTCATTATTTTGAAAAATATAAAAATTTTTGGTTGTGGATTATAGATTATAAAATATTTATATAAAATTAAGTAGGACTGTCTTTCAGGCGCCATTTATATTAAAATAAACAATAAATGTAATGATGAGTATTATTTTAAATTAAATAATTAGGTCTTCGCTCTAGTCCGGCATTTAAAGTAGTTTCGTTAGTTTATCAATAAAACCGCTTATTTTTTTTCATCGAATTTTTTGAACACCCTGTGTGTTAACCAGGATATTCAGGTAAGCATTAAGCACGGAACATACAATAGTTCATTTTGTTATGCAAAAATAAAAATCCGAAACCCAATATGCAAATGCGACCCTTTACGATGCAAATTTTGTTTTTTTGACAATAACGTTACAATGAGAGAACTCTGGGTAAGGGGGTTCGAATCCTGCTATCGGATCAATACGGTTATTGATTTCTCGAGTGATTTATTGGCTTATGATGCTTGTAACGACTTTTGGGATGTTTGTCTGTGTGTACATGACATTTTTAATAATATGACGGCTGAAACTACATTCTGTTCCAAAATACTAGGCACAAAATCGAAAAATAATAATCTAATTTTAAAAATTATACAACTGAAATAGACATGTATTGATAACAACAATACTATTTGGATACGATATAAATTAAAGAAATAAAGCCCGCCCACTGGTGTGCGATGTTTTGGTAGAGTTCTTAATATTTTTTACATCAAAATCCAGATAGTGACGTTTTCTTTCGCCATTTCTTTTGCCAATGGTCATTTTGCTTTTGTTTTCGAAATGGCAGTATAGTAGCTTACAGAGTAGATTAATCACAGAAATAATTTATTATTGTTACACTCTGACTAGACAAAGTGCTTCTAACCTTCTCTATGAATAAACTTTTTTAAATCTTTTGAGAACGCATGTTTTCAAAATTCCATATCGAAATGCATACAAAATATTCTCATTAAATATATAATATACCAAACAATGAAAAGTCATTTGGTGTGTTACCCCAAAAATTGGAAATATCAGACCAATTTCAAGGTTGACCGCTCCCCATTCGCCCCACACGGCACTACCCACAAGAATGGCCCCTTTATTGACATGGGGTCTGTTTCTCTGTATATACAACGTGACTCCGTGACTCATACTTTTATTGGAAATATTTTAACTAGCTGTACCCATGACATCGCTCACCTATTAGACCAGTACAGAAAGGGCGCAAATTCGCGGCGAATTCGCGCAATGTTCGTGGAGGCAGTCTAGTAGGTGTACTAGAGTACCTTGCCCCCTGTTAAGCTTAGGATTATCAGTGTGGAAGCAGAAAATAAGATGTTTTAAAACATAAGCTAACATTCATTAATATTCAAGGTACAAACGGTGATATTGATATCTATCTACGAGTATAGAATGTTACGCTCAAAGACCGAAAACGCTCAGTCAACGGAAAAATAGCTCACAACGCGAAATCGTAAGAAAAATTCGCGCCTCACTCTCTTCGCTAAAATTCAAAGTCCTGACCTGACTGATTGATTCAACTATATTATGGCTCTAGAGATTCCAAATTGGGAATGTAGGTTGCCTACGACGTCTAGGGGTGTACTAAAAAAGAATTTTTCAAAATTCCCACGGGGAAGCGAGATAACACAAACGAACTTTCACGAGCAACTTCTCTAGTTGTTCTATAAAGTAACTAAGTACTTATCCCAAACTGTAACATTACAACACATACAATATACTTAAGTTAACGGTTTGAAACTGTTATTAAACAGTGTAAGAGCACCTTTGCATTACTATTGGGATCTAATGCTGTGACTGTGAGCTGTTGATTTCAATTTGCATATGATTAGTATTAGTGGAAAATTTGCCATCTGTGAACAAAGTCTTCATGCTAATTGGTAACTTCCGTGTCAAAAAGGTTATTCAACTACCAATGTCTTTCAATAAAATCCGTAGTTTTTTTGTGTGAAATAATAGTTAACTTTTATTTGCTTTATTAATATTAAAAAGATTTATTACCTAATTAACATTATAATTTATAATCATAAAATTATAAAAAAAACTCTCAACCGGTTTTTTTATTATTTTAATATTTTTATTCCGAAATGGTGATAGCGCAATCGATAAATTTGATTTATAGATTGGTGATAGCTTAATGTGAAGGATGGAAAATAAAACGGTTAAGATTTTATTAACCAGTTTGTTACGTACAGAAAAAAAAAACGAAAAAATTACACAATGACACAGTCATGTAATTTTTGTGTATTTTTTTCACAAAAGTAGTCTAAACCTAATTTGTGAATTATACTTCAATAGGTATTGTATCATTAAACTTGATACCAAGTAAATACTTTTTCTTTATTAAATCAACATCATCATCTCGGCCCATTTCTGCCCACCGCTGGGCTTAAGCATCTCTTTTTGTACGCCAACCCTCTCGGTCCTGTGCCATTCGTAAATATAATACATTTTTAACCTATGGTAAACTGCACAACAAAAATTAAATTGATGGCGGATTGTATTATGGCTGTCACTGTCAAAGCTTGAGACTTAATGTGGAATTAAAATGCGTTTCTGCAACTGGCTGTTAATCATTTTTTATCTATTTTATGTCGAGATAAAATATGTACATGTATACTATATTTCAAGTGTCTGTTTAGTATACGCAGTTTAGATCAGGGTTAAGAGCAAAGAGCTTAACACTACATTTCTACCTCAAAGTTGTGAACAAAAATCATACTAGACGACCTCCGTGGCGTAATGGTTACCACGCCAGACCGCCACCCAGGAGGTCCCGGGTTCGATCCCCGGTCGGGTCATGATGAAAAACGAACTTTTTCCGATTGGCCTCGGGTCTTGGATGTTTATCTATATATGTATTTGTTATAAAATATAATATCGTTGAGTTAGTATCCCATAACACAAGTTTCGAACTTACTTTGGGGCTAGCTCAATCTGTATGAATTGTGTCCCTATATATTTATTATTATTTATTATACTAATATTATAAATGAGAAAGTGAGCTTGTTTGTTATTTCTCACGGCTTGACTAATCAGCCGATCATTATAAAAAATTGTATTGGGGTACAGAGCCCAACATAGGTCTTTTATCCCGTGAAAATATGTCATTCCAATGGTAAAATTATTTTTCTACTATAGAGGGCGCTGTATCGGCCAATAGATGGCGCCACAAGTCACGCAATGGGTTGTTTTGTTGTCAAACTAGATCTATATCATAAAATTAACGCGAGCGAAGCCGCGGGGAAAAGCTAGTATTTTTATAATTCTACTGAAAATTATAACATTGTGTTTTTTTGTGTATCAAATAAAACAGATTTTCTTTCTTTCTTTCGGAGTTAAATACTTAATTAATTCTAAACAGCTGTTTTCGTAATTCATTAAATATTTTTTGGTTAATTATATTGTTTAACTAGCTGTTACCAGCGACTTCGCCCGCGTGATCTAGAGGATCTGCCATATTTTATTGTTTCTCTTTGAAATTAGAGGTTTTTCGGGGATAAAAAGTAGCATATGTCTCCAGACCTTAAATCAATCCTCCAAAAAATAAGTTAATCCGATCGTTACTTTCGATGTGAAAGAACGACAAGTAAACAAACACACTTTCGCACCTATAATATTAGTATAAATATTAAATTGTGCAAACAATAAACGTAATTAACGGAGATAAAAACATGTGACTTCATTGTAAAACAAGTAATTTATGTATTCCTATATTATTACACAGATAATTATTGTGTGGATAATAGAGGATTATAATGGTTTTGGTATGCAAATTTTGTTTGTTTTTTATTATCAAAGTATAAGTAAACAATTTACGGTATGTTTCTCATATTTATCAGTTAGTATTTTATAGAATGTGTATAAATTAATTACCACTCATTTTTTTTTCTTCTTTAGTAGGTATATTTTATTATGCCAATTACAATTTAAAAATGATCTTTTATGATATTACAGTCACATAATTATGTAAAAAATACAAAAAAATAAAAAGGTGTACCTACTCGATTAACACAAATTATTATTTAATTTTTTTTCACATTTTATTTTCACAATCTTTTTAACGGTATTCAGTGTGATGCAGATGTTCGCTTAAACACAAAAATAGTTCAAACAAAATCAAAATTTCTTTATCCTGCGGACCTCCGCGGGCAATTAGACACGTCTTTTACAATGTTTTATATTTTGATCGGTTCGGGTTATACGCGCACCGAATCCGTGTCACCGTTTCGGGACATATCTTTAGCTATGGGCTCTTAGTCTATAATGTATTACAATGTCATCAGTAAGCATGACAGGAGGTGCCTTCCACGTACCGTAAGTTATCTATAATGACTAATATGAACCGCCCGTTCTATGTCGAGCCCACATTTAAAATGTCTCATGAATATTTAATAACTCCGATGTGTTTTAACTTATAAATGCTCTTAAATTGTAACAAATGACACTATTTATATAATAGCAGAAGCCCGCGGTAATATCCGGATATTCTAAAAAAAATGGAGGCTTCCTACTCTTGAAAATAATTTCGCTCTATCGGCATTATCGTTACATTTAGGTACCTACATGACAGACAGCTCTAATTAAATTCTAACCTAAATAAATTGCATTGCGGATTGTACGCTAACCAAATAGTAAAGTTTAAATGTCAAGCATACAAATTAGAATATGCCATTAATTTGAAATTGAAATCGCGATTTTATTGAATTGTATGTAACCTAGCTGATTTTGAACCCAAAGTTACTTATTTTCGAAGTTAGCTGATAAACGACGAAGATTTTAATTTTATAATTACATATACCTATTATTATAATAACATATATATATATATATATATATATAATATATTTATTTATACTACTAAGTTGGCAAACAAGCATACGGCCCGCCTGATGGTAAGCATCACCGTAGCCTATAGACGCTTGCTATAGCGGGGGCATCACACACGCGTTGCCAACCCTCCCATACCCCCCCCCCCCCAAAAAAAAACAAAGAAAAAAAAAACTTTTCCCCCCTTCGAATGAAGAATAAAAAAATTATTAAACCACTCATACACCCAAAATAGCATTTAGATTCTATAGCACTTCCGGAGAATCCAACTTACTACCCACTTAAACATTCAACATTGACCAGAACACGTGTACACACAGACATGTAGACATATAATTTTTTATGTAATGTTAATGAGATAGAACAATGCTCCCACACAATTGAATTTTAATTATTAATACTCAATTTAGCTTAGACTTGTCTTAAATTAAAATACTAATGTGAATGAAATAAAAAAACAACCATTCATTCATATGAGTTTTCAATTCTAATTTTAGAATTATGATATAATTTAGACTAAATATTTTATTTTAAAAAAACTAACTAGGTACTTACTGCTGCAGCGGTGTTACCCGCGTTTAATTATATGCACAGCAGCGCCATCTATATCAGATTTTTGACCAAATCCTACTAAACCTACAAAAAATTGGCCCAGCCTTTTGAGCGTGACGGAAGAAGTATAAAACATACACACAAAATTTCACCTGTAGAATATAAGTAGGATTAGACTCTTGTATTGATTTAACTAATCTATTGATATAATGTAACAAGAGATTGTAAAAGTTGTATTTATTAATATAAGAATTCTAAAATTACGTACGCATTGTAATATAAGAATGAAGAAAGTTTATAACTATTAAAAGACTCAAAACGTACGCAAAAAGAAATGCAAAACAAAAGAAATTTAATAAAACGTTCATTAAGTCCGGAAATACTTTTTGAAATCATTATTTTAAATTAAATACACAACTAAATATTTGACAGTTCTTTAAAAATTAAACTAAAGACCTAATTTTTAATAATTATAATGACAAACCCTGAGGTTGCGTATCTAAAACGCTTGCACCTCGCTGAATGACAAATAGAGATTGGTTTACGTTAAAAATATTGATTGACAATTTTATGACATGCTAATTGTATGTGAAAATATACAAATGACTGTAAAATAGTGCGGAAAACTAATGACATAAAATAACGAACACAACATGCGCACAACGTGAACGAAACCGCAAAAAAAAACAGTGAACATTTTAATAACAACTTACACGTACAAAATTACACGCAAGTCAGTTTTACAAAACTATTAAAAAAACGATAATAAACCTACAATTTACCGTAAAAATGGATTAATTATTAAAAAAAACATTTACCTAATTGTCCATTGAAAAAGAAAAAAAATAAAACAAGCACGCAACTCTATAATTTTTTTTTGAATGTGGCGTGAACGTAAAAATTGCCAAGTGTGGGGTCCTACCCTACCATAGTAAGGTGACGCCCATCGATTTTTTCCAAGGGGATGATATTACCCCCGCCTGATAGTTTCGTGGGGCGACAGCTGTTCTGTTCTTATAAGTTTTTTTTTATAATTTGTCTACAAATTCTACAATAGTCCAATAAAGACTGCAGTTAGAATATCTATGAAGTTAAACTGAATCCTATTAATATTATAAAGGCCATAGTTTGTGTGTATGTTTGTTACTACTTCACGCACAAATGGGTGGGCCAATTTTTATGATATTTGGTATGTAGGTAGCTGATACCTTGGATTAACACGTAGGGTACTTTTTATCGCGAAAAGTACGCGATTCGAGAGGATTTGGTCAAAAATCTGATGGTCAATGGCGCTTTAAAACGTACATGGCGCAGCTGTGCATAAATTTGCGCGTGTTTTGCTAGTCCGTCATAATTTCATTTCAACAAACATGTTTTCGACCATATTTTATTTCATGTTTAATTACTTAAATATATTTGAGACATTGTGATATTTTTGGAATTTAAATATAAAATGTTTTTTCCTGAAGAACCGACTGACGGATCAACGATCAACTTACTGTCGAAAGGATTTTCCGAAACACACAAAGTTGCCAAGGGTTTTTTGTATAAAACGATGCTTTGTATTAACTAATATTGTTAATCTACTTCAGTACATATCCGGCACTTATGAGCAAAATAAAATATATTATTATGATATTATTAACGTGAATAAAAATAATAAATACGAGTTCTTACCTTTTAATTAATAGAAATTTTTATACGTTGTTGTCATACGAATAGTGCTGATCAATTCAGAAAAACAAGCTTTCATTTAAAATTAATTAAAACTGAACTGGAATAACCAATAGTTATAACTGTTATTTTAATTAGATAACGTTTTATGTAACGATATCAATTCAATTTGATATCGCTATTTTATTCTTATAACCAGTTCTTTTTCTTATTCGACCAATTTTGTTTCAGATTTTCGGACGTGTAGCGCCATCTATGAGCAGTAAGGTGAGTATTAACATGTCTAGAGTTTCCAAGGAGCGCCGCCGCGCTTTGCTCTTCGTTTTTATATGTGCACAGTAGCTCCATCTATACCCATTTTGTAGTCGTTCGTTCCACTTGTTTCTTTCATACAATTTTAGATTACAATAATTATATTCATTTCAAACCACATTTTTTGTAGGTATAAATTAATTATTGAAAAAAAACAAACAAAAAAAAATTTTTACTTATACTTGATTATTTTATGCAGCTCCAAGGCATATTAGCAGAAGCCAGTGTTTTCAAGTCGCCTGAAGGCCACCGACTTGGCTTAACGACTGTCATCCATAGAAAACATCACACGTGCACTTCTAAGCACAAAGAAGCTCGAGATGACGAAACCCATCAACACACTGGTTAGGGTCAAAGTTGCTTGTTCGCTTACAGTGCTCCACACGTAATAGATTAGGAATAGATAATTCCATCTATTTTCCAGTACATAAGTGTATTGTTGAGCTAATTACCAGTTGTCTGGCAGATCAAGTTTTAAGAAAAGGCCACAGAATTCCGTTGAAACTAGAATCTGGTCCAAAGGCTAGTAATGATATCAATTATCTTTAGATCTATTGTTCTAAAACTAATTTATGATGCCATGAATTAAAGATTAGATCAATAAGTATGGATATGACATAATGGATAATTTTAAGAGTGGTAGACCATTTATGAAATAGGCTAGGTCGACCGGGGAAGTACTACCCCTCTCATAGAATATCGGCGTAAAGCAGCAATGCTTTTTGTTTGGTGAGTAAGAGGTAATGAGTTCAGCTTTACAGATAAGCTTACTCTCTTCATTAAGACGTTTTGACAGTTGCATTTGACCCGATATTTTTGTTAAGATTATACAAATGTTCAATTGTTAAATACATTAATGCAATTATAATAAACTTACTAAATAACCTTTCTAATTAATATTATTGTATTGTCAGCTCATTATTTGAAATATTCTTATAATATATTTCAATTATCTTATCCTGTCCATCTTAATCGATGGAAATGTACTTTTGATCTAACAGAGGCGTTTGACTGCGCAGACTTGCTTACAATGTTGCACGCAAGGACTTGATTCATTTGTATTCTACGTCACAGATTAGTCGGCACGTGTATAGCCTGTAATATAATGCAAGTATCGATACGTGATTAATTTTGCATTTAAAATGTGACTCGAAGATGGAGTCATACAGGGAGCCATTCTAGGACCTATTGCATTTTGAATATTAAAGCATTTATTCAAATTGTTTTTAGAATTATTGAATGAAAGAAAGAAAAGTGTTTGTTTGGTAGAAAGAGTAACAAAATAAACAATGTCGACTAAAATATTGATTCATAAGTATAGTAAAAGACAAACGTCGACCGATACAAGGAAGATGGGAATAGGGAGAAAGAAATAGGGCTTCACGTCCAAATTCATTAAAATTATAGTTGTATTTTCGCGGTCGATCAAGCTAATTTCATAAATACTCAACAACTCAAAATAATTTCCAAGGATTGCTATCAGATGTCAATCCAGAAAGCAAATATCTTTAATAGGTTAGGTCATGAGTGTTTCGAAATATTTCTTGTAGGTTTACTTTACCCAATGCAATAAAATATTAACAATATACCTAACCTATACAATATATTAATTAATATATTACGACAGTTACTGGACATAAAAAGCCGTAATAAATATGTAGGTACATACAACGTTGATGAGTTTATATTTTTTTGCGTTATAAATTAACGTAGCAATGTTCGGAAGCGATTATAACTGTCGCAATTTATCATGACAGCCTGTATTTGGACGATTACAATCGCAATATTGTATTCATTACAAAAACACGTATCGATTTAGTTTTTATTAACTTCTTTTATAAAAAGCATAAAGGAACGGACTGTATTTAAAGACAAAGGAAATGATTTTCGTATACACGCTACATTTTAATTGAATAAAATTGCTGGTTTATTGTTAATTAGTTGTAATATGATGTTATGTACAAGTAGACCAAAGCTATTAGGATAACCGGGTGAAGTAAAGAACCTGTTTCCTCCTATCATTCATTATCAACCGGTATCATACCCTTCATCGGTTCAGTTCAATTGGGACAACTTTCCGATTGTAGAACCCGCAATAAAGTTTTTTTGAGGACACTCCGCTACGCCCTTTAATTGTGGGATAGCTAGAATTTCCAAGCCTCGATGGTTACTAATATAGCTTATCTGGCTACAGCTAGAATAGCTTAACATGATCTTCGAAGAATGGAGATCAACCTATTTAAATCAATCAAAATAATTGCGGTGGTGATTTCAGTTTATTCCGCATTGTGGTCAATAAAGTTGAATAAATATATAGCAGTATTATGACCATAAGTTTCTAACTAATGACCTGCACTGAAGGTCGGACGTGCATTCCAATTGCAAACTAGTACAAGTAATCAACGTGCATCAATCATAGACGATTGTATGAAGGAGAGATAATGAGAACAATGTATTGCTGATGTAAGTGTAGAATTATGTTCGTTTGCACAAACAGAAATGATGGATAACTAAGTTGTTTAAGTTAAATTATTATTTAACTAGCTTTTCCTTTGCGGCTTCGCTCGCGTTAATTTTATGACAAAGATCTCGTTTCACAACAAGACAACCTGTAGCGCGACTTGTGGCGCCATCTGTTGGCCGATACAGCGCCCTCTATAGTAGAAAAACTATTTTCCCATCAGAATGACATACTTTCACGGGATAAAAAGTAGCCTATGTTGGGCTCTGTACCCCTAACAATACGTATGCAAATTTTCATAATGATCGGCTGCTTAGTCAAGCCGTGAAGGAATAACAAACAAACTCACTTTCTCATTTATAATATTAGTATGAAGTATGATAATACTACAAGACGCGAGCGGTTTTACCCGCAAATTGTATGTGATTTTTACTAGCGGGGTGATTTCTACTTGCAGATGATAAGCAATCACCTCTGCCCATTACTTGGGTATGAAAAGGTACTAAGCGCTTTTGTTTCCTTGTGTTCCTTTCGTATTTATAATAAGATTGAGTTAATGAGTACGTAAAATGATAATGCAGATTTTGTTATTTTTATGGAACAGACTAGCAAATGAGAATGACGGTTACCTGGTGGTAAGGGACAGCAGAGGAGTTCCTAAACCGTTGCCGATCTTTAACAGGAAGAAAGGAGTAAAAAAATATTAGGACTGAATTACTTGAAGGATTGAATTATGGAGTGGTAGAGCAATTATTACGAAATGGGCTAGCTCGACCGGGGAAGTACCACCCTCACAGAATATCGGCGTGAAGCAGCAATGCGTTTCATTCGGTGAGTGAGAGATCCGGAAGCCCAACTCCTTCCCTATCCCCTCTTTCCCCCTCCTTCTTTCCATTCCCTTCCTCCTTCCTTTCCTCAAACTTCCTTCGTGGACAACGCATTGGTAGTGCCCCTGGTGTTACTGATGTCCATAGGCGGCGGTGACCGCTTTCCATCAGGTGGCCCGCTTGCTTCTTTGTCTACTGTATGACATTTTTAAACTTGCAAAATTCCTTAAAACCACTGATGCGTATTATAATGATGGATTACATAACGTAAGGTCAGTTAAAGTCTTTGTTATTGCCAATATATGAAATGTTTTTTTTTCACTTGCAGATTGAATACGTACGGTATGATAAAGTTACAAGCAGCTTACGTTTTTTTTGTAAATTCTCTTGGATAAACAATGGAATTGCAAGGATGTTAATTGATGCTTATTGATTAACAACTATTAATACTTAATTGGTTAATTCGATATCTTAAATTGCCCACTACAATACAATTATCTCTATTACGTGAATTTAGGCGTAAGTGGGGTATAATTAGGGCTAATTCAGGATTTAATAACTAGGATCTGAATTATGTAGCGATCGTAACGTAATACCTATCATAATTTGAAATCTACATTGCAGTTTAATTTACTCGTAATATTCGCAAGCTCATACGCTTTATTGCCGATTGATACTGACGAGTACCTCTTTAGAACTATAGACTTGCATTGTTTGGTACAGTCGGCCGATGAAAGAGATGAACAGGGTAGTAAATATGAAGTTTTCTAAATATTGCGTAATGACTCGCTTTTTTATTTTTCAAAAGGGTTACTTCCTACTCCGACTATCTTCTTTCAGATTAAATTCGTTGTGGGTTCCAAGACAGCTGTAGTTTTCTCCCCCGGGACGTCAATGAGCTTCATCGCTTATTGTCAATCTGAGGTCGCCGTTGTTGATCCTGGCTACACAGGAGACACATCGGTGTGTGGTGGGCTTGTCCCGATTATCAATAGGGTTTATTGCAGGGTTCTTCATGGTATTGTAATCACTTAAGACAGATGTGAGATGTTCCTGTAAAACTTTGCTAGTTAAAGAAACATATTTTTATCATAATTCACAACGATAAATCTGTGAGCGCGTGGTAGAGTCAGCCAATAAAAGAAGGCCCGTAAATATAATTCAATTTATCTAAATATTGCGTAAAGGGATTAAAATTTATATATACCAATAGTATTCATATGGTACTAAGTATGTAATTACAAAGTTCCTTAACGATGATAGTACAAGTTACAAGAGGCCTTCTGATTAGTGTAGATATAGATGATTCTAAATATATCTCGTTGAACTGGAACTTCGCCTGCAATTTATCATCAGAATCAATTCAAACATTTAAAGCTAAAGTCACGCCATGCAACAATGTATTGGTTGCAAACATTAATGTGCAGTCTTTATTTGGTCCTGCTAATTGAGATACTGATATTAATACTACTATTTTAGTAGATTAAATATTTCCAACCCGTTTCTTCATTGACTATATAAAGCAGAAACTCACTGACCAATCAGTGTACGTACAGCCTAGACAATTTAAACTAGACAGATGAAATATGACAATTCTTTTGCTGCGTAAGTAAGCAAAGTTTATATACGGGCCTATCCTAGTAACTAAAATTGTCAAAATTGAGTATAATCTGAAGAGCCATCTTGCTTACACGAAATATGAAATGAAGCAGACAGCGTGTGAGTTTGAATCGAGATTTCAACTGTTTTTGTTACAAGAATACTGATTATGGAGACGACGAAAAAACCTTACTTTGACTAGTAGGTATATAAATTGAAGATTATCTGTCAGAGTGTACCAAAGAAACTTCGATTGTAAATGATTAGCAAGAGAACAGTTAAACAGAATTACATTGCAATACTGATTGCTAAGAAATGAATGCCTTTTATCATTGCATGAATCGCGACTTGCATGTTGCATCGGCCTCGTTACGTTGCATTTCTGTTGAATCACCGCCAGCGCCTTCTGAGATGAGGATGCTGTTTCGGAAATGTTTTTTGATAAGATTTCTCGCTTGTTTCACCCTTTGTAGAAAGCTTCATGAATAGTTACAATTATTGAAAGGTTTTTTAGGTAAGAGGAACAGGTTATTAGGTGATCTAACCGAATGTAGTTACAGATTCAATTTATCTGATAGATAAACTAACTTATCAACAAGTGGTGAAACATGTTCATAATTTGTTTTAGTGACAACGTTTTATATTATTAATCATTTAATATTTCAACGTCAAATTTCTATAATATGTTTTAATCTATTTCAGACACTTCATTGCAAGTTCGACAACATAGAGTGATTTAAAAAAATGTCACCTCGACGACATTCGTCACCAAGATGTTGCTCAGAATTTCCAAGCATCCCTATCGCTCCAGTTCTATCTAACAATATTTCCAAAAAGAGTTCTCAATACTTTTTAATCAAAATCAAAAAAAATCATAACAAAATAGTATTTGAATATAAATTATTCTCGTTTCAACAACAGTGTATTAACTCTAAAGTAACTCTATGAAACTAAATACCAACTAAGTACCACAATGATGCGTAAAGGCAATCCACATTCCTACTCTAGATTTCATATTCATTGTAACCATTCTATTTTGTCCAAATCGGGTACTGCACTTTAAAGGAATTATGTTGCAAAAGGCTTTAAAGGCATATAACTTGATTAAAGTTGACAGCGTGTCTGTTACCAATAAGATAGATCCTTGATATTAGTGATTACAGTTCTAGGTATTCGTTAGTACATTATCGATATTTAGAACATCGATATACATACACATTAATTATATTTAATTAAAGGTGAAACAGTTTTATTGGAGGTATAGTCACGACGTTACCCCCATTTGATTAGAGAAACTAGCATGACTGTAATCGCCAACACGGCTGGCTCACAAAGTTCGAAACTCATACATAATGCTCAGTGCATAATGACTATTGATTTTCAATTGTTTTATTAACTGTGAGTCCAAAATGTAGTCGTGGTGTGTTTTCCATACGATGCCGATCATATAATACTTGCTTTTTTTACATAAATTTGAAATATACCGCACATTTGAATGTATGTAGAATAGTTTGGGGGAGCAATGGAGTTATTGTGGCTGAGATGATGATGCTGACGGTCAGTACAGTGCCTTGTATTGTAAAGCTACACTGCGTGGTAGGATGCGTGGTGGGTGATTATTTTTTATTTTTCTACCATGGCTAAGATATTGTAAATCGTGTTACCTTTTTTATTGACATTATTCTATCACTTTTATAGATACAGTGGCGAAACCAGCGTAACTTCGTTTGCATGTATTTAAGCGCCATTGACTATTAGACTTTTGACCAAATCCTACGGGAAACACGTACTTTTCGGGATAAAAAGTAGGTATGTGTTAATCCAAGATATTCAATTTATAGTTATAGATAATCTTAAATTTAATATTGATTTAATATTAAATTTAAGATTATCTATAACTATAAAAACTGTATTTATCAATATTAATAATGTCCACATTATGTATTATATATTACGTCCGTCCGTCCAAAACTGCTATTATACGCATAGTTGTTATAAGTTTTTGGTTTATATAGAGAACCTCTTATTGGCCATACTATCTGATAAGTGATTATTGTAAAATTTAATTGTATTCGCTGTTGGTTTTCTGAATAAATAAATAAATAAGATATCATCAAATATCATAAAAATTGCCCCATCCATTTGAGCATGAAAAAGTAACATCTATTTGAGCATGAAAAAAAGTTTTTGGAGTGGTAGAGCAATTATTATGAAATGGGCTAGCTCGACCGGGGAAGTACCACCCTCTCACAGAATATCGACGTGAAGCAGCAATGCGTTTCGTTCGGTGAGTGAGATATCCGGAAGCCCAACTCCTTCCCTATCCCGTCTTTCCCCCTCCTCCTTTCCCTTGCCGTCCTCCTTCCTTTCCTCCAACTTGCTGGACACCGCATTGGTAGCGCCCCTGGTGTTACTGATGTCCATAGGCGGCGGTGGCCCCTTTCCATCAGGGAGCCCGCTTGCTGGTTTGTCTACTGTATGACATAAAAAAAAAACATACTCACAACTTTCGCCTAGTAATATATACGTTAGTGATATTCTCTTAGGCTACGGAACTAGTACTTAAGACTATACCTAAGGGAAGGTACCTTCTAACTTCTGGAAACATCGGATAACAGCGATGTTATCTATCGATATGTCCCAACACTATCAAAGGGAAGGTCTGCGTGAATTGGCCGGCTACCCACTCTCGCCTGACAGTTTGTTGTTTGATAGAAATCTAGAAATTCAGTGCAATTGTGTTGGAGATCACTCATAAGCGCCACAATTTTAAAAAAGGCTTATAAACAAAAATTTTGCACTTGTGGATAAAAATTTGTCGTCATCATCATCATCAACCCATAATCATTCCACTGCAGGGTCAGGTCTCCCTTCAAGCGAAGGGTTTTGAGCGTTCTCGGCCACGCTGCAGCTGCTCCAATGTGGATTGGCTCCGACCAGTATTTTTAAGGCCACCCACTTGGTTTAACGGCAATCGCGGTGAAGTTCGAGATAACGAAACCTATCCTATCCGATCCTATTTTTAGAGCGGTAGGGCGCAGCGGATAATCCGCTCAAACAGCCTGTCCGGGGAAGGATCTCCACCTTACAGAAGATCATAGCCAAATAAATAGCATTGGTCTCGGCTGTGCTGTGTTCCTATGGTCGGTAAGTTCTCCAGAGCTCCACTTGGGGGGGGGGGGAGGGTTGGCACCGCGTGAGAGATACCCCGGTATTGCAAGCGTCTATAGGTTACGGTGATGCTACCGTATGCTTGTTTGCCACCTTCGTGGTATAAAAAATAATAAAAAATCCAAACATTAGCTATGGTCGACGTTGTTTAATTTACGTTTAAAGTGCGAAAAATAGCGATGTCATCGAACTAGTTAGAATAACACTAAAATATTGTTGGCTCGTATGAGTTCACCTCTCAAACAGTAGTTTTGCCGTCAATAATCCAGTATCCAGGGCATGTTTTGATTGCGGACAACAATCCATTGGTGTACATGACTTCACAGTGCTTGTATTCGAAATTGAATACTAATATCACCGTTATACATGGTGACAATGATGAGGCAGGGAAGTAGTAGGCAGGTTGTGGAATGAACTCCCTGTTAAAGCTTTCCCTGTCGATTACAGCATGGGGTGCTTCAAAAAGGGTGTGAAGAGGTTCTTACAGGATCGGCAACGCGTTAGTGATGCTCCTGGTATTGCAAGCGTCCATAGGCTGCGGTGACTGCTTACCATCAGGCGGCCGTATGCTTGTTTGCCACCTTAGTATTAAAAAAGTATAGTTTGGAGTTTGGGGTAAAACATGTCATCATCATATCAATCCATAATCATTACACACTGCAGTACAAACCAGCCTTCAATCGAAGGGTATTTAAAAAAAAAGGTTAGGTTGAGTGCGCTCTACTCGACTTAACTCTAATACTACACAATTTCATAAAAAAATATTTAGAACTTGTAGCGAAATACCAACCTTATTGGCTGTAATAGTTTTCACACTTAAACCCAGTATTTTTTGAAACAGATTAAGTGTTACATTTTCTCACTGTTTTACTTCTTTACATAATATAAAATGAAGTCTGTCCAAGTGTCTGTCTGTCCCAATGTATGCTTAGAATTTAGATCTTAACTACGCAACGAAAGTTGATGCGGTCTCTATGCCGAAAATACGCAACCGAAGTTCCGCGGCTGATTTTACGTTCGGCTCATATTCGGCGTATTCGGCTGATATGACACACCATAAGCGCCGAACTTACGCGGCTGAAATCCGGTTGCGGAACTTTGTGTGTGTATTGTCAGTGTCAGTGTCCGACCGAACTTCGGTTATAATGTGTTGCTATACGCCGAATCGCTGCCGAACTTACGCCCGACCGAAGTACGGCTGTACGCTATAACGCGACGTAATTTCGGCATGGTGTGTCGGCAGTCATTTAAAATACATTGCAGGCGTAGTCACGCCGAACTTCGGCCGCGTATTTTCGGCATAGTGTGTTTAGAGACTTAGAGAAAGGTTTTTATGTTTATTATATTCCCATGGGAAAGCGGGATACACGCTAACGGAGTAAAGCTGGTTTGGCTAGTTTAAAACAAAAATGAAAAACGGTGTTCAAAACACTCAACGTCAAGTCTATGGACTACGGTGGGAATGTCTTCTAGCCCGGAATCGAATCTAAAATTCATTAGTGTTAAAATTAATCTAACCGTTCAGCTACTCAGGTAGTTATGCCATTAACAGTACATTGTTCATACAATCGGTATGCCTGATAGTTAGAATGCTAATAAGGCTCTCTGTATACAATGGACGCGAAATGAGAATGTCTGTTGCCTGGTTAGAAATATTGAAACAGCTATGATTATTCAGGCAATACATCCCAGTGGTGCGTTGGTAGTGATCCCTTCGGCAACAGAGGGTGTGGGTTTGATTACAGAGAGAGAGAGAGAATATACTTTATTTGCAATATACATCTTTAAATAATACAACATATGAACGGAAAGCTTATAGACTAGTATATGTGCAACAAGGCGGCCTTATTGCTAGAAGCAATCTTTTCAAGGCAACCTTAGGGTAACGGATTTCAGAATGGAGTGGGCAGGGTCAACAAGATACAATGACACAATATAGGTACAAAAGCTGAACTATTGCTAAATATTTTAAGAATACAATATATAAGTCAATAATTATATAATATACTAAATAATAATATAATAAATATGTAACATATAATCACACATACATAATATAAATACAAGATAATAATATTAATATATAAATATTGTCGGTGAATTGAAAGCAATCAATTGAGAGCAAGAAAATGATTTTTTACTTGTCGTTTAAATATATCGATAGACTTGGCAGTTCTAATAGTTTGGGGTAAAAAATGTGGTATCTGAGTTTGTTCTCGAGTCTGGTTGATTTGTATAGTGTATCTATGAAAGATATCTGTCCATAGCAGAAGTAGATTAAGCCTTGCTCACTCAGGGACCCAGTGGCGCTGTGTAGATTGCGAACTATTTTTTTTTATTATTTATTTGACAAAAACGCACTACCCTGTAGGTAAAAGCGTTTAGAATATTATATTTAAATAAATATGACATATTTAGCAGTATGACTGACTGACGTCAAGGTGTTCCTGCCGTGCATTAATATGACAAGCAAACTCTGTTTATTCTATTACAGCACTTGACATTTAAATTGCTAAATATAAATAAATTAAAATAAAAAGCCTTTTATTTCTTGCAAGCAATTACAAAGTATATGTATATCAAAACATTTTTAAAATTAGTTTAATGATTATTTTTGTTAGTTAATTTGCTTAGTTTAGTTCTGTTAGTAGTTAGTTAGTAGTTGCAAGAACCCCGGTTTGGGTAAAGGCCTCCTCCAAAGATGCCCACTTGTCTCTATCTTGTGCCACCAAACTCCAGACAAATTGCTAAATACCCATGTGCAATATTGCAACGTCTTGTTGAATTTTGTTACATGTGCCACAAATGTTATGAAGACAAGTATCATCTGTAGGTAAAGTCAAAGTTAAAATTGCTATATCACGGGCACACTTCTTTTAAAATCTTAGATATATTTTTTAATCTACCAGTATTTCGGAATAATATTATTGAAATAACACATCGATTTCTCACCAGCCAATCCGCGGACACATTTAGTTCTCTGCATTTTTTTTTACGGCTTATCGCGAATACTCACTTTTTGCGTCATCACACGCCACAATGCCCTGTAACCCCGCCATTGTCAAACCATCACACGCTACACTATAACCCATCACTGTGCAGCCATAGTCTAGAAGAGTTATAAAATAATTAATGAGTAAGGCCTATGTCCAGCGTTGAACTTCTTGTGGATGACGATGACAATCCAGTGGAAGAATTAAATGCCATGGACTGTTTATAATAATTTGCAAATGCAACACATTATGCATTCAGTGCACACAACCGGCTGTTAATAAATATATTATTTGAATATGAAGTTGTATGCAACATGAATATTATAATGCACAGCTAACTTTGACGTTTTTGTTCCTTGAAAATCGTACGATTATTATGATTTATTTTCTATGTTTTACATGTTTCCGTCAAAAATATCAGATGAATAAATTATTAATAAATTACTTCCTACAGTCGTGTAACATCGATTTTTTTAGTCATGCGTGAAATAAACCAGTTTGTTTCTAGCAACTGATTATTTCGACTCGATATTCATTGTATTAAAATTTTCTCACAACACTCTTAGAATTAGTTCGTGCGTCGACACTTTTTGGTAAACAGCACAAACAATACGTTTGATTGAATTCGTCGCTGTTCGCGCGTCCACTACGTACTGACGACGCACGAACAGCGACCAATTCCAATCTTAACTTACCTTACTTATCTTTTATAGATTTGCCTCTACATAAATTTAAATCCACGATTAAAAGTTGCTTAATGAAAAAGGGTTATTATAAAGTGGAAGACTATTTTAAAGATAAAAATTTGTGGTCACTATAATTTTTCTTTTCTTATTAAATATTTTTTAAAATGTATAAATAATAAAAAATGTTAAAATGGCTTTAAAAAAAAGGCTATAGTTGAGTTTCTTGCGGCACTTCTTCTCAACAGGCCATTCACGTCTGAAGTGCTAGTAGGGTAAAAAAAAAAATTGACGTGTAAAAGTATTTCTTGTAAATTTACTTGCAAAATAAATGATTTTATTTATTTATTTATAACATTTTTTGACAGCACAGTGGTTAGTAGAGATACCCAGCACCACAGGGCACGGAGCAAACTTTTATGTTAGCATTTTGTTCTTGTGGATTTGGATATTTTCTATGTTCAACAGATAAGTGACATTTACAAATTTACAAAATATTATTAATTACCGGTTGTCTGAGTGCTTATTAGGTACCTACGAGTTTTTTGATCACATTCAAACGAGTTAACATTTACAAGCCGACTGAATTGAAAAAAAATTACATTAAAGTCAATTTACTAGACGCGTGTTACATATCCAAATTACCCGGGTTACTCACTTCAAAATGTGAACAAGTGAGACACATAATTTTGATATTGTAACACGCGTCTTATAAATTCGCAACATGAGAATTCTTCTCTATTTGGTCGGTTTATTTACGTTGACATGATCGAATGTGAGCAAAAAACTCGTACTAAGCACTCTGGTACCCATAACACCTTATTTTGGGAGCAGGTGGCGCTGTAAAAAAAATATTTTTCCTAAAAATCCAAATAATGTTAGTATCTACGTTACTTTACTTCATTCATTCTGACAGCGCCATCGGGCTTCAAATAAATAGGTAGCCAGTACTAATTAGACCGGCTATGTGTGGGCGGTTTAAGTTTGTATGTAATTGGAAAACAGATTGACTGTGAGTTCAAACGTACCGACCGCGTGGGCGGACTATTTATCGATGTCCAGTGAGGTAACACAAATTGCATCACGTAATGTTATGTATAACATAAACTATAGTGCATGTTACATAGCAACAAACGGAACTATGCAAAAATCTGCCCTCCTACCATGAAATGAAATTCTGAGAATACAGACTGACGTACACAGCGGATAATCCGCTCAAATCGAAACAGGAGGGCTACTACGAAACGTAAATCCGATATTTCGGCCGAAGTATCGGAAGAATTTTAACCGTGAAATACAAGTTATTTCATGATTATAATTCAATGAACTACTAAAATAACCATAAAGTACAAGGTATTTCATGGATAGAATTCAAGGAATTACTAAAATAACCATGAAATACCTTGTATTTCACGGTTAAAATTCTTCCGATACTTCGGCCGAAATATCGGATTTACGTTTCGTAGTAGCCCTCCAGCTCGTCTGGAGAAGGACCTCCACCTTACAGAAGATCGTAGCCAAATAACATTGGTCTCGGCCATGTTGTGTTCCTATCCTACGGTGAGTAAGGTCTGTCAAAAAAGACATTACTAATTAGAATAAGTTTTAAAACAAAAATTCAACGTATTTTCAGAATTTCGTTTCATGGTTACCCCGCTGTATCCCTACAGTACAATTATGGGATGATATGATATGATGATGAAATCCGCTTAACATGTACCTACATCGTCCAACCACGCAGTCGACAGGTGACGTGTGTAAACTTATTCTAACAATTGTCTAAGCAATATTAATAAATTTTATATGCACATACAAGCAGCACTTCCTGTAGAATTCCTATTAAATAACAATGTTATACCTTGATCACGACGTTTACATTTAATATACAAAACAATTTTATTTTTTCTATTAAAAACGTAACTTTATTACGCTTTTCTATCTTATTGAGACGTGAAAAGGGCTATGTAAGTAGATAATGATGGTAACATACCAGTGCATTGACAGGAATTCACTCACTTCTCAAGGTTAAGAATTATAAGGCATATTGTCCACGGACGCGTCATTTGATATAACGAATGCAACCTACAACTGACATGAATCTCCCTACTAACATTGTGCCGTCGCGTCCCTTTAACCACTCGACATTGGCGGAATTTAATTGTATCTATACACATAAGAAGCCAGAAAAAAAACGTACAAAACGTCTCAGTTTTCTTTGGAGTAGTGACATGCTTCCATTACCAAATCCCTACTATTGAGGACCTTATATCCTGCTATGGGGTGATTATGATTTGATACTTGATATGATGAAACAGGTGATATGCCTAGTAGATATGTGTAGCGGGTTAGTCTCTAAATCTAAACTAAAGATCGTTATGAAGTAAAATAGAAAAGTCTTTTAAAAAAAGGGGAAAACCCTTTCTTGCCTGCTCCTAAGAAATATAATAATTATGTTAACAAAATTAGTCATAAACTTTTAAAGAAATGATGAAATATGTTCGTCATTTTGAATCATCCTTTGTTACCATGATTTACATCATTCTGTGAATCATTTTGTAGTTATCAAATTGTATTTTATTATTTACATATTTTAAACGTAACTTCACGACTGTAATAATCATGGGAGTAGTCAAAACAGTTAACGTGCCCTCCGAAGCACGGGGAAGCTCGAGATAACGAAACCCATCCAAGCACTGGTTAGTGTTGATGTTGCTTCACTTGCCTGTTCGTTTGAAAGTGCGATTCACAGCGACGCCATCGAGCTTCTCCCTGTGATATTCGACCTCCGTGGCATAATGGTTACCATGCCCGACCGCCGGCCGCTACCCACGAAGTCGGGTTATGATGAAAAACGAAATTTTTCTGATTAGCCTGGTTCTTGGATGTTTATCTAGGTGTTTGTTATAAAATATAGTATTGTTGAGTTAGTATTCCATAACACAAGTCTCGAACTTACTTTGGGGTAAACTCAATCTGTGTGATATGTCCTTATATTTTTTTAATTGCTATTTATAGGTAGGTCGTACTTTATGTATTACATTACATAAAGTCTAAGTAAACATAATATTACTAAATAAGTAGTTAGTAATTTGTGAGCGCACGCAATAGACCGTAACACTAAGCCAATTGAGGTCAAATTCATTTAACACTTAGCTTAAAATAAACACTTTAATAGCGATTAGGGTCAGAGAGACCAAGAACTTAATTGATACTAACGCACGGTCCTAGTAATACCAGAGGTATCTCGTTGTTCCTGGTTTGACGGGAATTAAAAAATAAAAGATATTAAGATAATTAAGAGAGGTAGAGCACAGCGGATAATCCGCTGAAATCGGAGCAGCCCGTCTGGGGAAGGACCTCCACCTTACATTACAGAAGATCGTAGCCAAATAGCATTGGTCTCAGCCATGTTGTGTTCCTACGGTGAGTAAGGTCTCCAGAGCTCCACTTGGGGTTGGGAGGGTTGGCAACGCGTGAGTGATACCCCCGGTATTGCAAACGTCTATAGGCTACGGTGACGGCTTACCATCAGGTCGACCGTATGCTTGTTTGCCACCTGTGTTGTATAAAAAAAAAACTAAAATGTTTTTTTTATTGCCTAAAGGTCCATTTAGACCATGCCAGTTTATTGCCTGTGGCATACAATAAAGCATTTGACATGCATCGTCTAAACGACAGTTGCTTACAATTTTTGAAGGACAATATTGCTCCCACTAGATTGCATGCAATTATTGCTCTTGAATGTGCAAGAAACTGGCGTCGTCTTACTAATTTACATGCAAAAACATATAAAATAACTAACATGCGTATGCCTAGCCACTACTATGAACAGTGGCTCTAACATGGGCTGGCTCGACCGGGGCAGTACTACCCTCTCACAGAATATCGATGTGAAATAGCAGTTATATGTCGCTGTGTTCAAGGTGGCAAACAAGCATACGGCCCGCCTGTTGGTGAGCATCACCGTAGCATAAAGCTTGCAAAACGCTTGCAATACCGGGGCCGGGGGTATCACTCACGAGTTGTCGAGTCACGTAGAAACACAACATGGCCGAGACCAATGCTATTTGGCTACGATCTTCTGGTGGATTTCCTTCGCCAGGCGGGCTGCTCCGATTTGAGCGGATTATCCGATGTACCGTACCTCTTTATAGCTTTTTCACATTCTTTATCTGTCCTTCCTTTTCCATTCCTTCATAGGTGCCCACCTATCCTATCCTAAATCCTAAAGCATCGAAGATCTTGTGGATGTACATGGGCAGCGGTAATTGCTTACCTTCAGGTGACCCGTTAGTACGTTCGTTCCTCCTCTGTCATAAAAAAATTCCATCAGGAGGCTAAAAAAATCAATCAGGAAATCAGGAGGCTTGCTTGCTTGTTTCCCCGCTGTACTAAATAAAAAAACCTATCTTTCCACTCGACCACAATTATTTGCGGCACTTGATATGTCAATAATGATAAACGGTTAACAATTATGTCAATTAATGACAAGCGCATAAAACATTTTGTCATTGTCATTCATTACATAACTTCACGTATTTTTTTACGTGATACGTCATCGCTTTGTCACGCGCCGCGTTCTCTGTTGTCAATTAAAAATGACAATTATTAGTAATTTTATGCCCTTATGCAATAAACGGTTAACTATGCATAAATAGCCAAGCGTCTTAACCTTCTTTGGTATACCAATCGTATTCTATTGTAAGGAATACGAACAAAATGTTACACACCGTTTCTTTCACCTCACCTTTTTATAAATACTTATATTTTTATAATACTTTTTATCTATGGTTTATACGTCTATTTCAATCGTCATTCTTTTTCACTTTTTTCACGCTTTGTTTCTCACCAGAATACAAGTTTATCTCCATTTTACAATTTTTCTCAATTAACGTATTTCAAACGTTAAGTGTCACGTAAAAAACCTTTTAATTCGGCAAGTGTTTCTTGGTATCTAAAATTTTCTCTAAGTGATTGTTGTTACCATGGTCAAATGACTTAGGCAAGAAGTAACATTATTTCTAAATAGCATAATACTTAATGATGCAAGAAAGGTTTAAAATTGTATATACCTACCTAGGTATTTCTAATTAATCTCTCTTTGATTTTATTTGATTAGAAAAAAAATAGAACATTAGGTAATAAAAACAATAGGGTCTAGCTATCTGAAATTTGTTGTATGTAGCAAGATTTGCGCAATGATAGTACGGACAGGCATGATTGTAACTCGATCGTAACTATTCCTAACTGATGGAGAGTCAGAAAATAAATTGAAAGTAATAAATTTGGTTTAATTTTAACAATATAAGCCAGTTGACTGGTACTCCTGCTGTTTTCTTACCCCTTCCTTTCTTTATAGGTGGGCAACGCATCCAAGGTTCATGTAGTCATCATGGATGTCCATGGGCAGTGGTGATTTCTTACCATCAGGTGACCCTATAGCCTTTTTGTCCACCTCTGTCATCTAGATACATAAAATTCAAAGTCCTGACTGACTGACTTAACTATATATTAACGAGAGAGCGAGATATACGTAAACGATCTCGCTTTCGCGTGGGAATTTAGAAAAATCCTTTCTTAGTACACCCCTAGACGTCCTAAGGAACCTACATTCCAGATTTGGAATCTCTAGACCCAGCGCAGCGGTTATACTTAAGTCAGTCAGTCAGGACTTTGAATTTTATATATACCTATAGATAAATAAACATTAAGATCCTATGAATCAATGAAGAATGAAGGTACTAGGAAACAGTACGGTTATTAGGCATGTCATTTCTATTTTACATCAATATTCTGTGAGAGGGTTGTACTGACGAATCTTTTTACGAGCATATACCTTCTCATTAGTATTAGCAACCACGAAGATGGGTCTACGGATAGCCGCCCGGTGGGGTTGCGGAAATATTGCCAGTTCCCGCGAACGCTCATATGACCTTAAGTCGCCTCCTAACGACCCTCGCCTCAGGCGAGAGCCCCAGAGGGACATGCATTAATGCATTTTCCTGACTTAAAAGAAAAAAGAAAAAACAGGCTCTATCATATAAAAGTATCATGTAAAACCACTTCAACTCGGGCAAAATTTTGCTGACACTCCCCTCCAAGTGTAATCAAGATCCCTGTACCCTAAGTTATGATGACTCGCACACTGGCTGCCCGGAATGCTGGTGCTCGCCCTTACGATATTGATCATGATCAGTCCAATCGTGAACAGATCCAATCAGTTCTATAGTTTTCAAATTAATTAATCTCACTTGATTTACGGAGGCCAGTGTTAGTCACGGTTTTGTATCAATAGACAATTTTTAACGATTAATCTACTCTAAAGCTACCACCATTTCGGAAACAATAGCAAAATTACCACTAGTAAAAGAAATGGCGAAAGAAAATCAGTTACGATCATTTAATGACCCATATATATATTTTTTTTTTTTTTCACTTTTGATAGGTTGTCTGGAAGAGATTACTTTTGTGATAGGACCGCCTTTTGTACTTCATTGCATTGTTTGTTCTCACTGTATGTTTATAATTTAATGGTGTTAAATCCAGGTAATTAATTATACAATACCTGGTAATGAAGGTACGGTACGGTACTTCAGTAGCAGAGGGCGTGGATTCGATACCAGTCCCCAACGTCGATACTTTTTTAAGCAACATATTCTTAAATCACTCGATAAGTCTTATCAAGCATTTTGCACGTGTAGCTTTTACAAAGTGACTATTATTCAACACAATTGCGTCAACTAAACTAAACCATTGAATGCAAAATTCGTAAACCGGTAGCCGAACAATTTACTATTAAATTATTACAACTGTAGTTAGGTATATAAGAAATAGTTGTAGAAATTAGCGTAACATGTATTGTGCAGTTTAGTGTCTAAAGTTTGTACATTATCTAGTATACACACACTAGGTGTGCTCGCGATTTCGTTCGCGTGGTTCTCGAAAACACTATCGCGATATGAATAATTTTCCCCGTTTTTGCAACATTTTTCACTGATGCTTCGCTCCTATTGGTCGCAGCGTGATGTTATATAGCTTAAAGCCTTCCTCGACAAATGGACTATCCAACACAAAAATAATTTTACAATTAGAACCAATGGTTCCTGAGATTATCGCGTTCACACAAACAAACAAACACTTCAGCTTTATATTTATTACTAGTAATAAAGTACTCGCAACTTCGTTTTCGTATCTCGCTTTCCCGTGGGAATTTTGAAAAATCCTTTCTTAGTACACCCCTAGACGTCGTAAGGAACCTACATTCAAAATTTGGAATCTTTATGCCCAGCGGTTTGGGCCGTGCGTTGATACATAGTTAAGTCAGTCAGGACTTTGATTTTTATATATAGATGTTTTTACTTCATACAAAAATGTGTCTATTTATTAATTAAATAAATTAATCACAATGTCTAAATAAATACAAGGATTCATAAATGTATCCAGTCTTAAATTAAATTTTATTACTTCCTATATCATTTAATTTACTATGTTGGTCCTTTAAAAAAAATACTGGTCCCACTAATCCTGTATCGCTAAGACCGGCTTCAGCGCCCCCTGCCGGCAAACACCATAAACTGAGCAAATAAAATGCTAATACATGCAAAATCTGTTTTGATTAAATTGTAAGTAGTCACTAAACAGTTTTTCCTCGGCCGCCTGAGCCGGTCTGTATTGAATCTTAATAAACTATTACCATTATACAGACAGGAACTTGTCTTGTTTACCAGACTCGTTCTTGAGGTTCGTTTCTAAATCACAGCGCCACGGTCGCGCGGCAAAATCTCGAACTAAAATTATTTAGAAAACAACCCCTTTCACTTAGTGCTGCCACCCTTCAAGAGAAAGTTGCAACGATGACGTACACCTTTCGCTCAACAAAAGTTCCGCTACTCCACGCTAGGTGGCGCTGTTAAATTTTAACGTCCCGAAGCATTCGGTCCCGCTTCGCTTGTGTGAGTGACAGACAGAGACCGCAAGAGAAAAATAAAAAAGGAGTAAAATAGACAGCAATATGTGTATACCAAGGCGTGGTTACGTGCATGCAAGCAATTTTTTTTTTATCGCAAAAATGGCCGGAACTTTACGCGATGAATGTTAGAGCGTAACGTGACAACTACATTAGAAACGTTAGTAGTTGAACTCTACTGCATGGTTTTAAAGTTCAAAATTGAAGTTTATGATTGTTTATATTACGTTTTGTAGTCATAGTTTACCGCAATAATTGGCGTCACTGGCGTCGCGGCGTCATTAGAAAGAGAGGGTGCCATGCGAATGTTGCTACGCTAGAGCAGCACTCGTCGACAACCGTTAGACGAAGGGGGATGGCGAATTAGCAAGTTTGCCCGTTAGAAAGGGACGTAGCGAAAAAAATACCCGAAAAAAGCTGTTTTTCACTAAAGGTGCGCGCCGCGATAGAAATTACAGAAACATGGGCGCGGTTTAAAAAATGTCAGGGGCGCCTGCGCCCTCGACAGAAAGCCGGCGAGGAAGTAAAGGGGGAAAGAGAGGTTGCTAGTGGCATTATGTGACGAGTTGCAGTGCCACGGTGCGCCGCGACCGGTCGCTACTGACGCGAGCCAACAAAAACAATAACCGCTAATTATTGCGATTAATGAGATATACCGTTTGTGCACACGCGAAGCGAAGCCGAGTGCGGCAGTGACAGCGGATTCGAATTTCGAATTGTGTGTGCGTTCGATTAATATTAATAGAAAAAGTATTTTAAAATGGAACGTCATTTTTAAAAAGGTAAATATTCGGGTGATTCTGCACTAATTTGGGGTTTTGGTGAATTCGTCTTCGAACTGAGCGGTGATATCGACGAGTGCGGTTTTGTTTGTTCGATATCGACTGCAACCGGTGATGACTGTGCCGTTTTCCCGCTAAAATAGTTTTCGTAATGACTAAACATCGTTACTGCGGGCGGGTTAATCGTGATGTGTTGCTAAGAAAAAGTGTACAGCCAATACAGCCATAAAACCAGAGAAAAAGTGTAAAAAAATTAAGTGATATTTTATTTATTGATGATCGAAATTCTTATAAGAATTATTCGATCCAAACATAAGTTTTGGGACTTTTGGGTACTATTTTGACAACAGATAATGAAAATAGAAATAAAGATGGTAACAGAAAATAATACAAATTAAAAGCAGAAAAAATAGGAAAGAATCTTCATCATGATTTCACTCAGTACAATGTCCAAAATCATTTCCGGTAACCACGTAATATTATGACATTTTCATACCTAGGCCATTTTACAATAGGCCTAGTAAATGATACGCGTAGTAACTTGGAAGTGAGAATCCACTTACACTTTTTAGTGTACGTGGACTAGGATTATAGCAGACAAGAAAAAGACAAAATATTGAATTTGAATAATAGTAAAGTATTATGTTTAATTGTACGCATAAACTGTCGTAACTCCTAGAAAAAAATCATGTAGAAACAATATTACCTTGAAAAAGCGACTAATAAATAGTCGCTTTTTTTTTACCTTACTCAATGTTTTTCCTTTATTTCAAGTCTTTCTCTTACATTTTTTCAGTAACTGCCAAATTATTTACATCAAACACGTACTAATTTGTGTCATTACCTTATCGAAATAGAAATACTTGAATGTTTACTGTCAAATTGTCGCATTATGTTTGTGGAATAAAATTTTTATCGGCACGAGTGTCATTGTTGTGTCGTATCTCTCCACGATAAACCAGATAGCATGTGTCAGGTGACAAATATACATCGTTATCAATTTAATACCTTCAGTGAGGCTATAATTTTAAACAAAAGTATTTCTATTGTCTAGCCTGTGTTCTTTCAAGTTCTTTGGTATCTTTAAAGTGAGTATTGTTACATTTACATTCCGTGGAAACATGATTTCTGTGTATAGCTTTGCTTCTCAAAAATTTGTTTATGAAACAAATTTTTAAACCCAAATATAATGTTTTCGATTATTTGGTTTGCATCAAACTGCAGATCTTGTTAAAAAGTGACGCACATTTTTTTTGTCAGAACATTGTTACCTACATCATGTCTCTTGAAAATACTAAGTATTTTGGATTGTAATTTATTTGTTACCATTATAATGCTGCTAATTCCTTTGTACTCCAAGCTAACATTAACTTTTGCTTTACTTACTAGCTTTATATCAATGGTATTATGTATAGTTCTCATATGAATAAAGAGAATGAAAATTTAAAACTATTAAAAATAAGGTAGTTTCTTCAATTTTAAAAGAAAACTGACAAAAAAGACAACAATGACATAATAATAAAACTACCATTCTTTACTTATATGGACTACATAGAGGTATCAAGGAAATTAATTTTAGATCTAGTAATGAAGGTGTTAAAACTATCACCAAACTGCTTTCCTTTTATTTAATTGATAACTGGCTTATAAACTTTTGATCATTGACCAAAACTTTGCAGAAGAAGCATGTTGAGGTAATTTTCATCAGACAAAGAGATGGCTATTTCATGAGCAATAAAGATATTGCCCATGAAATAGCCAAATGTGTCATTTCAAATCTTATAACTCTGTATAGTTAAAGGAAATTTAAAAAATAAACTGTAAGAATATTTTATTTCGACGTCTTAAAAAGCTCATTAAGTTCGAGATCAAAGATCGAATAAAAATTTAGAGGCCAGTCTATTTTATTGGTTTTCAGTAGAGATTTAATTGTAAACATAAATCAAAGCTTAAAAAAAGTTGGTTGTTAACTCAAAACTAAACAATTTGATGAACTTGGCGGGTCAACTTTCGAAAAATTCCATCACCCACTATTAATTAAGTTTATGACATGACGAAACTCTAAGGTCTCTCATCCCAATCATATAAATCAATGGCCAACTTGCCAGCAAATTAGTTGATGCTAACACCTGTGAGGCTAACGCAGCAAATGTAAATTTATTCCGAGTTTCCGACCATAATTACGTGAAATGTGACATTTAAAAAACTTATAAGATAAAAACCAGTCGCATAAACATAAACCCGGTTGACATCGGATGGCAAAATACCCTGTGTCTAATAAATTTTCTCGAATTTCGGATCTCGAACGTGGGCCTCCTTCGGTGTGGGTGTGGATTCGTCCATAACCAACTGTGTAAACGGTTTTCTCTTAACTCGTTCATTGTATTTGATCGTCGTAATATCAACAAGGTTTACACGACAAAGATGTTTAAAATCTACTTATTAGAAACTAGCCCTGAGTTGGTTCTCGCATCATCTGAGGTTATATTGGCTCGTTTAAATGCCACGTGTTTCAAGTGTGCAAGATGATTTTTGTAAAATCCATTTGACATTGACTCATTCATTGTTAGTTTTTAGCATACTCTTGAGCACGATCGTTCAGAGTATATTTTACTATTACAAGTCTATACTTATTTCTTCCTACTTCCGATGGCGCTACAACCCTTTGTGGGTCTTGGTCTCTTCTACAGTCTCCTTCCATTGAGCTTGGCTGGCCTTTTCCAGTCGGTGACCTGTCCATCCTCAAATCTTCCTCCACGCAATCCGCCAACGTTTTTTGGGCCTGCCTTTCGGCCGTTTCTGTTGCGGCGTCCACCTAATCTTTATTTTCACGTATCTCGTGTTCGGCATCCTACAAGGTATACCTGTACTTTTTTTTAATATAATAAACATCTAGCATGGATACCCCTAATCTGGATATACTGTCTCTAATTGGTGTAATTTGTAACCATATATCTGACATTTGCCAGTTCAATGTATTTTTCGAAGATGTTACGGTTACTGCCTTGAAAAAAAGTTTTCTAATAACCTGATTTGCAATCAAGAAAAAATTATAATTGGGTATGTATTACGAAGGGATCTCACTTGTCAGCTCTTTCGACAGGCAATTAAATTACGTATCAAATGCTGGTCTGGATGTTCATAATTAAACGTTAAAACAATGATTCCTCATTTCTCAGGTAGCAACATGCATTTCATAGTAGAGTAATTTGAACCCAGCCGCGTTCAATCGTCCGTAAATATTATGTGTAAGTATTAATTGATTATTTCGATTAACAGACAGCTAACTGTACGCCACATGTTGTCAGAAGTATTCCATTAGCCTTTGACGAAAGAATACAAAACAGAGTCTCTTTCATTAAAATTTAAGAAGAAGCACTTTTCATCTGCACGTACTTACAAAGTCTGACACTACGGCACTCACTATTGCATCGCCGAACACTTCATGAGGACACACATGCGTTACGCGGCTCAACTACCGATAATTTTCCGTCCCTCTTCGATACACCGCTCTGTTGCGTCCTCTCTCTCTACACGCACGATCTGATGTCGGTCGCGGTCCGCTCGTCACATCCCTCGAGGTCGTATGTCTAGTGCATAGGAGGTAGATTTGCGCGACGCGTATTCAAAATAGGAACGTTAGTAATGGATGGGAGCTGGTGTACGATGGGGTGGATGTGTGCGTGCGAGAGAGCCAGCGACCCTCCCCCGCTCGTCCGCCCCCGCCCGCCCGCCGACGCCAACCGAGCGAGTGGCGCGCGTTTACACAATCCGTTGGTTCTGATCGCGGGCGATGCTCGCGTCGCGTTTCGCCCTTCTTGTGACGACGATGGACGCGCGAACACGTATCGTCAATAATTGTTTTTTTTCTTTACATCTCGAAACTCATGCGACTTTAGCGCGCCCTCAGCGCTTTTGGAACTTCTTATAAGAATCTTTGCGTTTTATGGTTATATGAGATTTATAATAACTTTTTGTTTTGCAATTAACTTAAATCAAAAATTATAGTAATAGGTAGTGCATCTGGGGAAGTGTTTAAACAATTAATGAAGATGCTCTTAAGATATTTTATCACCTTTTCCCTGGTTTATCATAAATAATTTATATAAAAGGAAAAAAAATAAAACCAACATAAAAAACCTAGACCTTAGATGGTTGTTTTTTAAACAAAAATATTTTATCTTCATATTGTGTATAATAATTTAAGTCAAGTGAAGACTAGTGCTAAAGTGATAGCAAAGCATGGAACAAGAAAAGAGCGCAGAAACAGTGCTATGGAAAACACTAAAATGAAATGAATAAATTCATAATGAGAATTCATCAATAGTACAAGTCATCATTCAACAAAAATAGGTAAGTGTTTTTTGTATTTTCTTATAAACATAGTAGTGAAGAAAAAAAAATACCGCACAATTACTCGATTACTCAAAGAGCCGACGGAAACTCGAGTCAAAAGGTTTTTTACACTAAAATTTACTGCAAATTAAAACACTCAATAAAAATCACATCACCGGTACACAAAAATAATAAAAAAAACACGATCACTTTAATCGTCGCCGATCGCAGGTTGATTTTTTGTGATATAACTTTTTATTGCGTCGGACAAAAAATGGATGATTTTTTCATCTGTCCCACAAAATGTTTTGTCGGCAAAAACTAACTGTCAAAAATTGTTATGCATGATCACAGTGTTTTCTATTTAAAATAATGGTCTTAATTTGGATAACGACTTAAGAATAACCCTGGACGTTGACTTTTAATGAAATAGACCAGCTGTTACGAAATAGCTACTTAGCACAAAAAATTGTGTCATGTTTACGTGTACAATAATGTAGGTACAAAATTGTATGAATGCATATTATTATATTTTTCCCGCTTAGTAACATCAGCGGCGCATGATAAAACCAGTCACATGTTTTTATCTTGTTGCTATGATTTAATGTGCTCAAGCCCTTATCTATCTCGTTCAAATAAAAAAAACGAACTATAAAAAAGTAAACCTCTTTTTTCTTTTTTTGAATTTAGTACAACCTCTATTTTGCAATGTTTTAGAAAAACGAATCGTTTTTTTGTTTCGTTGTCATCATGTAGTGATGTGACATTGTTTGTGGCCAGTAACGTTATTTTTTGTTTTAAAACAAAATTACTGCCTAATACAAAATAGGTATTATTTCTCAAAGTTTATAATCTGCGACCTTCGAATTACGTAATCATATTGCCCCCTATTATCGCCTTCACCTTTAACTTATCGAGTTGTTTTCGCCAAGAGGTGATTTTAGTTTTTTTATTTGGTTGATTATGACACGCTTGTTTTCTCATAAAAAATAAAGTATTCCAAACTTCTCAAGTTTCATTTGAAATGGAACCTAGCTCGCTTTACATTGCGTGTTGAAACACGAGTGAAAACGACTACGTAATGGTAGAAAAGCAATGAAGTGTTCCTTATAAAAAAGAAACAAAAACACAGTAGATATAGAGGTTGTCATAGTGTTAATCTAATTAGATTTTTACAGTCTTCTTACTAGGACTCTGTCGAAATTGTCAAATATCCATTTACGAGATAGTTGTCTCAAAATCGTTAACTTTGAGTTACTTATTCCAACAACGACTTATTTTTAAATTAAACTAAAAAATAAATGAGTATTACAGACCCTAAAATAAACGTTATTTTAAGTAAATATTACATGAAATGAACTTCACAAACGTGTTTTATTATAATTATCATCACAAAAAAGATAACATTTTGAATTAGGTATGTCAGTCTTACCGAAATAATATTTTAGCTGTAAACTATGATACCTATTCTAACACGTGTAACCAACAGACACAACAATATTTTGTACATAAAATATATCTACCGTGCCTTATCTTAGTTGCTATGCCAAGTACAGACGCTCGGAATATATATATTTAAATATTTTTATTGTAGGATGCCTCGTTATCGTAAATTAGCATAGTGCAGTTAAAATTATCGTGCTTTCTAATAACTATTATTCTGAATTAATACCTAGTTTAGTAAGAATGCATGTAAATACTACGATACCTATATTATTTTGAAAGACAAAACTGTTATACCCGTTCAAACTACTAACAAACATTATAACAAAAATCAATTACATTTATAACACGTTCACAGTTTAATATATCCTCAGTATCATATCAAATATGACGTTTTTTTTTATTTTCTTTAACAGCTTATTTGACATTTGACAAGTAATCTTTCTTTTCTTTTTTTACCATTTTTAACAAAGAACTTTAGTTTCTCATTCACAAAGATCCACGTAGGTTCAATAATAAGTGTTCGCCATTCACTCCATCTGAAACAAAACAAGATATTATTAAACAGAATCGAAACGTATAATTATCGGAATAACACATAGCAAAATGGACATAAAAAATATGAAGACAGGCATTTCAGTGAAATTCGAAACGTGACTGTGTAAAACAGAAAATATTTTATTACTTCGTAATGGCGACATAACTTGTTATCTGTTTATTATTGCCTTTGCAGAAGGAAACACTACGGTCAGTGGCAATAAATGTGGAACCGTTCTAACTAAACCTGTGATTAGCAGTCATCAACAATGCTGCTAATATGTACCGCGACAGATAATTGCCATTTATAAGTTATAACAGAATGAAACGAGCTAATGTCCCGTCCATTATTTTATAGCTATGGTCACGAAAAACACGAGGGTTATTCTGTAACCACATAAGTACCGTTTTAAAAGAGCGAGTGCAGTTCTGAGTACTAGTCTTCCTCTGTACTGTACTAGTGATAAGGTAAAACTGACCATGCTAAGTTATTGGTGAAGTCTATTTAAATATTTTTAAACATCTGGACACGAGAGTTTATTACACTGTCTTGTACTTATTTGTTTGTTAGATTAACAATTTTATTTTTTGACGTTGTTGTAAAATTTTGTCAATTTTTTTCCGACAAAGAGGCTATCTGAAAGTAATAAAATATCATTAAATATAGATAAATTATCACACACATGTTCATCACTGTTTTACTAAGCTCATTTGACATTTGTTAATAAAAAAAACATGTTAAAGACAATAAAAATTTCCAATTTTCATTTAGGGGTACCGAATATTTCAAATAAAATACAATTACTGGTATGTTCAGACATTCACGCATAGAAACACGCAAGTTTTTGTTCGCAATCCATACTTTTAAGATGTAAGTGGATAATCGATGTTGTTTGGTTTCCAATCAGTGACGCGCAATTGATTGAAATAAATCGTCGGGTTTTTTTTGCAAGTTTATATCAATTTGGCCATGCGAAAATTGTGAACCGAGTCATATTTTATGACATTAAACCGGCCTGACTCCGCTCCGCTCACTTGGGTTAAAAAACTCCTTTTTAGCAGTACCGCTCTAGTGGGATGATTTTTTATTTATTTATTTGTGTTAGCTATATAAAAATGTTATTTAATATGTAACGAGATTTTTTGTCACAGTAAGTATTATGTGACAAATCTTTATTGGCATAGTTGGCATTTTTGATATTGTAATTTTAATACATTTTATGGTTATAGCAATTTCAATTTGACAGTCTCTTTACACAGCTTGTAAGAAAGTAGGTACCTACTATTCATATATCATAAGTTAAATGGTGGTTAGTCATCTATGTTTCTTTTATTAAGTAGTTTGATCGTGTGAGGAAAAAACACAAATTTAAGCATGAATTTATTTTATTGACTGTCATTTAAAAAAAGTTCGGCTTCAAATTCTCTTTTTCCCACAATGTATACTGTTATGTATATCATGGACCTATGGTGATAAAAAAACGAACAGCCAAACAAAACATAGTAACTATTAAATTAAGTTCATGAACTAAAAATTTTGTATACTTACCATTTACCATTCAACCATATTTTTTTACTTGAAATTTATACCTTCTGAAATAGGTGTCGTAAATGCACATAAAATATAATGTATTTGGAATGGTATCCCAAATAAGAAATAAACATTTTCCCAACCGTGGGACATAAACGATAAAAAAACAACATAATTTTTCTGTCACTAATTTGGGTCCGTTCGGATAGCTTTTATAAGACAGTAAATACAGAAATTAATTTCGCCTTGCCCAGGGCGAGCTTTTGTGTTTACGGTATCACCTTTTCGCCTAAAGCTTATCGTGACCGAATGTTTCAGCTTATCTTGAACCCCTGGGGCGTGTGTTTTTGTTCGTAAGTTTTCGTACCAAATTGTTTTAGTTAACTGTTCAACTAACAGTAAACAGTTTGCAAGTAGTTTTTTTGGACCTATTTTTTTAACAATAGACCTGTTAACAAACATTGACTTCTAATGTAGTGCAATCGCTCAATGTTTACAAACGATAGTTTTACCATAAATTTAGTACACAGTAGTAGTAGGCACCCTATAAAAAAAAGAAAAATAGTGAGGTAATTTTTTTTTCTTTTATGTTCTCTTTTACTTATAAAACATTTTTTAAAAATTGGTTCCAACTTCCATGTCATGAGAAGTTCAATATAACCTCATAACCTGTGTATCGTAACATTGTCAGTTTTTGTACGTTTCTTTTTTTTTTAAATGTCAATTAAGTTATCTGTTTAATTGATTAACCATTAGGTCCCATTGCTGGGCAAAGGCCTCAATAACTAAGTTATTATTATGACTGTCCCACATTTATATTTTACCTATTTTTAATTTATTTTCGAAATAGAATATAACCTATTAAGATTAGTATGAAGATATAAATCAGTCAGTGGTCAAAGTTATTAATTTGAGGTAGCCTGCGGCGACCGGTTGGTCGTTAGTCTCAAAGTGCGCCAGGTTCGATTCCCGGCTGCTAATTATTATTTACGACCACCTCTTATCTGTTCGCCCGAGGCAGTAGGAAGTATTACAAAATATTGAAGCGTACACTTTAAAAGTTACAACGTTAATTGGACGACAGTGTTAATTTAAAAAAAACTGTAAACGACTTCAATTTATTGGTGAATAACCCTATTGTTTCTTTTTGTTTTTTAATTTATGTTTTGGAAATGTAAATTGTTTTCTTATTTCCGCTATTTCGAAAATGTAAAATTACATAGAATAAGAAATTTATGAAACTATTTGGTTGCGTATTTTTGAAATAAAATATTTTTAATAATACTTAACATTAATTACATTATAGTATTTAAACAAATATATTTAATAACATTTTTATGATTGTATATTACATATTTGTTTGTATACTGTTTTATTAAATACATTCGGCTATAATAATATTATATTACTTACATAGTTCATAGCCTTTAGTTTTTATGGCCGTAATAAATTCCAGAATTTCCATCATTTTGTTTCTAATTAATTACTTGCCTACCTTGTTTTTCATAGCTCTAATTAGCTATAATAATAAAATTTAAGCATTTCTAACAACATAATTTGTTCCCTACTCGAATATAATATCCCGAAAATAATTGACCAATAAAATAAGGAAAACCACTTAATCAAAAGGCTATAGCTTAATTATTATATCCTCCCTCATAATTGCATTGAGGTATGCTCGTAAATTTATTCACGTATAATAAAAATAAAATTTACATTATAAAATAATGTCTTGGCTAAATGTAGCGAAGAAAAAAATATATCGTATTAATTAAGTGGTTATTTATTTTAATAAATTAATTTACTCATTAATATTGCCATATGATATAATTTAAAAAAATATAAATAAAATAATGATTGTACGATACAGTACACTCATATACATATAGGTGTACGGTACTTACTATTACTAAAATTATTAAAATTTTACCTCTGTCGTGAATAGAAAGATTTGTAAATTTTGGCATGACATGTGTTTAATGAAACTTTTTATATAATAATAAATAAATAGCGACAAATCACGCAGATTGAGCTAGCCCCAAAGTAAGTTCGAGACTTGTGTTATGGGATACTAAGTCAATATAATATAGATAAACATCAAAGACCCGGCCGGGATTCGAACCCGGGACCTGGGTGGCGGTCCGGCATGGTAACCATTACGCCACGGATTCGTCAAATTATGACAGAAAATAATATTTTTTTTAATATAAAAATATCAAATATAACAGGGAACAACATAGTGATCTCAAAAGGGTTCCGTTTTTTTCCTTATGCAGTACGGAATCCTAAAAAGAGGTAGCTGTTGAGACTTAACGTGGAATTAAATTTAAAATGCATTCGTTAATGCAATGTTAGTTATTTTATTTATTTATTTAAACATCAAAGACCCGGCCGGGATTCGAACCCGGGACCTGGGTGGCGGTCCGGCATGGTAACCATTACGCCACGGATTCGTCAAATTATGACAGAAAATAATATTTTTTTTAATATAAAAATATCAAATATAACAGGGAACAACATAGTGATCTCAAAAGGGTTCCGTTTTTTTCCTTATGCAGTACGGAATCCTAAAAAGAGGTAGCTGTTGAGACTTAACGTGGAATTAAATTTAAAATGCATTCGTTAATGCAATGTTAGTTATTTTATTTATTTATTTAAACATCAAAGACCCGGCCGGGATTCGAACCCGGGACCTGGGTGGCGGTCCGGCATGGTAACCATTACGCCACGGATTCGTCAAATTATGACAGAAAATAATATTTTTTTTAATATAAAAATATCAAATATAACAGGGAACAACATAGTGATCTCAAAAGGGTTCCGTTTTTTTCCTTATGCAGTACGGAATCCTAAAAAGAGGTAGCTGTTGAGACTTAACGTGGAATTAAATTTAAAATGCATTCGTTAATGCAATGTTAGTTATTTTATTTATTTATTTAAACATCAAAGACCCGGCCGGGATTCGAACCCGGGACCTGGGTGGCGGTCCGGCATGGTAACCATTACGCCACGGATTCGTCAAATTATGACAGAAAATAATATTTTTTTTAATATAAAAATATCAAATATAACAGGGAACAACATAGTGATCTCAAAAGGGTTCCGTTTTTTTCCTTATGCAGTACGGAATCCTAAAAAGAGGTAGCTGTTGAGACTTAACGTGGAATTAAATTTAAAATGCATTCCAGGAACTGACTGTTAACGTCTCTAAAATAAATTTACAATGGTGTCCCTAAATCAAATATTATGAACATCGATAATTTGAAAGGAGACTTAACTAAAACCACACATCGTGTGTGCCATAATTGTATTCACATGTGGGATTAATGTATTGCCATGTGTTCTATATTTACATATTACTTTTTGATATGTTTTCAGCATCATGTAACTTAAAGTTTATGTATGATAAATATATATAAAGATAAATATAATTGTAGAAGTAATTACAAAAACGCATCCTAGTTCTTTTAAAATATAAAAGAAATAAAGTATCCCAACACTAGGCATTTACCCTATTTTGCATTTAAAAAAGTAATTTAGAATAACGACGTCAAATTAAACTATTATAAATACAAATTTAGAACAACGATGTCAATTTTAAAATGTCGTTTTTGACAATGCGACAACGCCACGCCACGATGCGACGCGACAAAGAAACGTACATACCATCCGTAAATAATGATTCATGTTGTCTAAATATTCTGTCAAGAGATTTACTGAAATTTTTATTTACCAATAGTATTCATATTATTGTACTATGTAATGCTGACAAAGTTTCAAAACGATACTTTTATTATTAGCATAATAATATATGTTCTCAGTTCCTGCCTGCTTATCTCTTTCATTGGTTGGCTGTACATTAATTGCCATTGCAATTAAGTGAAAAACTTACAAATGATTTTGGCTACTTTAATATTATCCCAAGTAACTTTACAAGCCGCTAAGTAAGTGTTAGAGTGAAAATTTTCTAGTTTTTCATGAAACATTGCGTGTTCGTATCGCACCGCGGGCGCGCGGGTGGCTTATTATTGCTTATTAAAATACATATGCATTGAATTGCACCTAGTTAAAGCGAATTCTTCGTGTTAAATGTCTAGATTTATTATTTGCTAGTGCATTTGATGTTTGCTTTTCGTGTGTTCATGTTATAACTCTTATTTTGGTTACTTACAACTAATGAAAGAGATATATTAGGTACTAAATTCTAGACAAATAACACAACATGGTCTCAAAGTAAGCTAGGCTTAACCTACATGTGTTATGGGTAGGTACCAGACAACGGATATATTATTGTAAATATATACTTATAATACATAGGAAACACCCAAAATCAAGACAAACAAAAGACTTCACATAAATATTTACCCCGTGCGGATATCGAACCCGAGCCCTCTAGTACCGAAAGTAGGATCACTACCACCGCACCGAGCTATCTAAAATAAAATTAGGAGAAGCCAAACCGGATCGCAAGTAATTTATACTTCATACAAATAAAAAATGTGTTCAAAACACCATAACAGCAATTATAAAAAAAAAACTAGTTTTATACATAAATACATATTTACTGTTAGCAACTAAATAATTACTTTCTTGAAGGTTGCAAACTGCCTCTGTAATTATTTAATGACCAATAAATACATTTTAACGGCACCTTGATAGGGTAAAATCGTCTTAAAATTACTCTCAGGCGTAACATGCAATTTTATCCCTTAATGCATTAACTTAAGGTAACTTGTAGGTAGATAATAATTTGCATGAACACTAGGGCTATCTCTATTTGAAATCTTTTACACACGTAACAATTTCAAAGATGTGGCATATTAGTGTCAATTAATAGTGTGAGGTGTCATTTCGTGAAGTTGTTATACGTGTACATTACCTGTTGATAGTTAATTAATGTGACATTACGACAATTTGTCAGTTTTTGACAAATAAGTGTAATTGTCGTTTAAAATTACTAGTATGAAGTGTAATTTTTTACAGTTGTCATTCATGAACATTACCGTGGCTACTTAATAAACTTGACAATACGACAATTTATCACTTTTTAACAAATAAGTGTGTAATTGTCGTTTAAAATTACTAGTATGGGGTGTCATTTTTTAAAGTTGTTACTCGTGAACACTTAACAAACTTGAGATTACGACAATTTGACAGGTTTTAACTTAAAGTGTCAAATTGTTGCAAATATCGTTTAAAAATATATTGGAATGTGCAATGAAAAATAGGATTTTATAATATAAAGAAAAAACAACACTCATAAGAAATGAGAAATAATTAAATGAGTGGATAATAACATTAAAGAGTAAAATAACGAGAAAAATTAAAATAAACACAAGAATAGATATTTTGCTCGTTCCTGTAATTAAGTGAATAACCGATATAATTTTATTTACCTGTTTATTTTAACAAATAACTCAGTCATGTAACTAGGTACCTAATTATTATGTATTTATAAAATTTTCCTGTTCGCTAAATACATATAACTTAAGCACATTGTCTGTCAGTATTATTTTAATATTTCAAAAGGTTGCTGTGTCTAGTGTTAACTATCTGTTGGATAAATTTCTCATCAATTTAAATGACAATGCAACAACAACTCTAGTCAATACTTATGGGTTTAAAAAATCTCGAGCTCCTTCGTGCTTCAGAGACATTCGTCAAGTCAAGTTAGTGACCGACAGGCATTGCTGATAAGTGACTTGAAACCACTGACACCAACAACCAGCAGTTGACAGTGTTGACACTAAACACGAAAAGAAGACAGAGTATAACATCAAAGGTTCACCTTCCTAAAAAAATAGAAAAAGGTTCCCTAATATACTAACGCCATCTCTTGACGATTGGTTGCCTACCCGAGCGGTTCGTTTCACCTTAAGTAATATAGATTGGTTTTATAAAACGCGTTAATGTTAGCAAAGAAACATAAGTGGCTAACACCCAACCAATGAAGAGTACGTATGAAAACATGTTTGTTACATACTCGAGCTGAGTCATTCGGTCACAGCCGAGAATAGAACAAAATGACACGACTAGCATAAATATGTGCCACTGATAATATTGCTAAATCGGTTATTTTATAGAATTTTTGGTAATACCATCATACTAACCCATCATCTCACTACTGAGATATGGGTTTTCAATCGAAGGTGATGAGCATACTCTGCCACGTTTGCTACTGACTGTTTTTTGACGTTGACTGTCATTCATTGATATAATATAAGTCGGGCCCGACGGCGTAACTTATTGTTGTTGAAGAAGCACGGAGGAGCTCGAGTTAACGAAACCCACCCAAACACTGGCTAGTTTCGAGGTTGTTTAACTTACGTGTTCGTTTAGAGCGAGACGCCATCGAGCTCCTCTCGTTCTTTTGGTAATGTAACAAGTAGTAATGTAGGACAACATAAGCCTTTACCATTACATTGAATATTGAAATGCCTGCGTTACTGTTTTGAACCCCGATTTACTTAAAATTTGGTACACTATTATTTTATATCACGGATTTCAGTCCGGGAACATCAACACCGGGATTTTGCGGGTAAAAGTATCAGCTAGTATAACTTATACTAGCTTGAACAAGTTTGCTAAATTGTAATTAATTCTAATAATCGTTTTGTTATGTTTAGTGAAATAATAATTAATCACAATAAAATACAATACAAAAAATCTTTATTGCACCAATAAATAAAATTTATTAATTAATTGTATTTTATTTTAAGTAAAAAAAGTCTTTGTATAAAATCCATCAAATTATTATGTATGATAAACGCCATTTTTATTTTTATAAAATTATCCATTAAATGCATTTCTTTCGTAGGAATAAAATCATAAAATGTTCATTTTAACAATTTCTTGTCGTTAATAAAAATATCAGAATTCTATAATTTGTTAGTAACATAAACAATTAGTAATTACTTTGCATCTACGTGCAAAAACATCTTAAATCTAAAAAGTGCATTAGGAATGCATCTATCAATTTATACATGACACTTAGAATTGAATCTTAAATGAATCGATATTAATTTTTTATCGGTTTAACTAACTGACATGTTGTCATATGATTTAAAAGACACATTTTTAGTTATTTTTTTTATACCACAAAGGTGGCAAACAAGCATACGGCCGGCTTGATGATAAGCCGTCACCGTAGCTTAAAGACGCTTGCAATATTGGGGGTATCACTCACGCGTTGCCAACCCTCCCAACCCACCCAAGTGGAGCTCTGGAGACCTTCCTTACTCACCGTAGGAACACAACATGGCCGAGACCAATGCTATTTGGCTACGATCTTCTGTAAGGTGGAGGTCCTTCCCCATACCATACGGGCTGCTCCGATTTGAGCGTGTTATCCGCTGTGTCCAACCTCTCTTATTTTTAAATTGTGAAAAAAAGACTTTTGATACAAAAATCAATAATTTTTATGTATTTTTAGAGAATAATGCATATAATGTACAGCCAATGAAAGAGATGAGCAGAGCCGTATATTCAAGGTTTCTAAATGTTGCGCGAAGGGATTTACTCGGTTTATATTGTACATTGAACTTTGTAATTACAAAGTTTTATAACTTACATTATTTATTAGCATAAATATCTTTGTTATTTATTTTTATTTATTTATTTAAACTTTATTGACCACAATATTTGGGTACAAAAGGCGGACTTAACGCTAAATGCATTATCTACCAGTCAACCTTTGGGAAGTGCAGATATTCGCGAATGCGGTTTTAAATTATATGACATACTTACAATAAATCTTAGATGTAAAAAAGAAAAAAAAAAACAATGTATTTCCATAATACTAATAATTACATAAACTAAACACAATACACACATAAATAAATATCACATAAGAATACATTACTAATATAATACTTACTATAGATACAAAATATTATATAATAGACTACGTTCGTTTGTTCTTAGTTATCTACATGGTTACCTCTTACATTGGTCGACTGTAGTTTGTTTCAAAATCCATTTTAATTTTTGTATAAATAGCTTTAATTAATTTTATGAAATAGATCTCGTTTGAAAACAAAACAATCTAAAGTTCGACTTGTGGCGCCATCTGTTGGCCGACATCGCGATTGCAGCGCCATCTATAGCTGAAAAAAATATTTTCCCATTGGAATGACATACATTCACGTGATAAAAAGTAGCCTATGTTCGGCTCTGTACCCCTGACAATCTGTATACAAATTTTCGTAATGATCGGCCGATGAGTTAAGCCGTGAAGAAATAACAAACAAACAAACTCACTTTCTTTATAATATAAGTTAGGATTATCGAAATGAATTTTTTTTCAAGCAGGAAGGTACAGTCAGGAGCACGTTGAGCTTCACTTGCAGTACAATATTGGCTCTTATGAAATAGACCTCAAGACGTACAAAGTCCGATATGTAAAGGTCGACCTGCTCTTGACTGTACACCTCCTTTTTTTTTTTAATTGCAAAAAGAGTCATTTCTGTTCGATACATCCCTGTATAGTATTTAACGAACGAACAGAAGGACAATGTACAAATTAACACTGTATAATCCGATATTATCAGGCCACTTATATAGTAGCTATCATTATCACAACATTTTTTGTTAACAAATGACATTGCTTCCTTTGTTTGGCAGATATTAACATACTACGTTAATTGAGTGTCAATGCACGGTAAATGTGAATATTTAAAGAAACAGACAGTTTTGTTTTTCACATCATAAAGAAAATATTTATTATTTAAAGAAACAACCATCCAGTTTTTTATAAACATAAAGAAATTAATTTAAATTCCATTTCATTTTTCTATTGTGTTTAAAATTAAAAAGTTCAATTGTTATTTAAAAAAAGAGTTCTCAAAAGGTTAAGATGTTACATTTGACAGGCAATTAAACAACGACACATTGTGTATTGTGGCAGTGTTCTATTATTTATTACTACGTATCGTCCTCCGTTCGCTTCAAGGGCGTAAGTGACACTAACAAATGATTTTATGATGAATTTTGACCTCTAAATCACTCTTAGCTGCAAAGGTATTTTAATTAATCGGAAAGGGCTTCGTTACGTCATGTCACCTTGATGAAGTCACGATTTAATTAAACAATGATCATTAAACGAATTTGACTGGTGTAAAGATACGTTTTTGTTCGATAAGAATAGAGTCTTATTAATTTTAATAGGCGTGTGTCGTACTGTGGAAATTAAATATCAAATAACGAAATGAAATCGTTTATTTCAGAAATTAGACCTTCACAGGCACTTTTTCTTGTCATTTACAACTGACTGTATATTTATGTATAAAGAAAATAAACTACGTTATAAACTACCACCATTTCGGGCACAAGCAAAATGGCCAAAACCCAGTTACGGCCTTTTTTGTCATTTAACAATTTTTTCTTCCACTCTTTGTTACAATGTATAAGTACATAAATATAATACAGATCCAGGTACATACAGAAATTAAGTACCAAACGCGGGATCCAAATAGCGCTATGGTCAAATCATAAATATTATGTCGATTAAGTAGATGTTGATAAAACGAGCAGACCAGTCCCCCAAAATGATAACCACAACTGAGAGTCGGCAATGAGAAAGGCAACGATAATAACAACGTACGTAGCAATACCTATTTATAAAGATACAGATAGTTATTTAACTGAACTTGAACAATGATCATTCAATAGGCGTAAAGCTGAAGTTTTTTTTAAATAATAAAGACTTTAAGTTTTGAGAGACGTCTGTCATATTATCCATACTAATCTTTTTAATGTAAAAGTGTGTTTGTCTGTCCTTCCTTCACGTCGAAAGTAATGAACGAATTGATATGATTTTTTTATTGGGGATAGTTTAAAGTCTGGAGAGTGACATAGGCAACTTTTTTTCCCACCGGATAAAGAGATTCCAATGGGAAAATTTATTTACATTTTCCCTTGACCATGCATTGGTAACAGCTAGTAATATCATACTAAAGGTAATTATAAAGAGAGAGAGAGCTAAATAACTTGAGTCTAATTTATCCATCATATGTCATCTAGTTACTTACACGACTTTCTAAAACGTTATACTAATACAATGTTAAATGTCGCAAAGTCGTGTCGCATCGCAAAGTCTGACCGCTAGAAACACATCCTAAATATCGTCTTTAAATGTTTGTTGATTAGAAGAGCCTTTCGGGTCGTTGTGCATCGCAACGAGCTGTCAAAACAAGTTAAACATAAAGTAACAAGCAATTCATTATACTCTTCTATACAACAATACATTGAATAGAGAACCATAGACTATTTTAACAATGGCGTACATTACGTTAAGTGTTATTTCGAACTTCGAACACTTCGAAGATTGCAACCGGCCTATTGTAATTTAATTTCTATTTCTGGAGTGTTCGTTTTTTAAAAGTGCGGTTTCTCTTTTTTATTAATCGGAATTATTTATCAAATGTCATTATTTTGTGATCGATTAGGAAGAAAAAAATGGTATCACTTTTAAATTTGTTACGTATTTTTTGAGATTAGGGTCTGGTATAAATAATATACATTATTTTCGTATTAAAAAAAGGATAATAATTTCTAGCAAATAGGTATAATGAACTACTCTGATTGAGTTCTGGTTGTAGGTGTTTATAATATTTGATCCTGAATATCTCAAAAATATTGTTGTTGTTTGGAAATAATCTTATTAATAACACTGATTGACATTTTAAAAAAGTTTTGAGAGATTAAAAAATGCGTCAGAACGTGAACAACAAGTAATACTGGCATTTTCGTAATAAAAAAAAACTTGCACACAAAATTATTAAAACAAAATGGCACAGTCTTGTATGCAAAACACAAAAAAAAAAACAATAAATAAAGCATACGTGTATGCGAACCAGTAAATATACACGCGCGAACTGATTACACTCCATGCACATCGCTCAACCCTTGAAAAGTTGATGCAAATTTCTTGCATAAATAAATAATGTATGGGCCAAAGCGACACAGATATCTTGCGGGCGATAAGCGAGGCACAGACATAGACGAATGGTTAAATGTGATTTGTTGACACATCGTTCGTGATAAATTCCATTTGATAAATTGTCAGTCGAATAACGACACAACTACACTTACCGCTTTTTTTCATATTTGATTGATAAATTCGTTATTTTAAATTATTAGCTGTCATTGATGCGGTATTTGAATTTTTCGTAAAACATTTTAAAATTTTAAAGATATTTTATGTTTCTAGAATAGATAGAATATTATGCTTTACGTGCAATATATTACAACAACTAAGTATTTTATTATCTTATATTTCCATGTCTTTCTTAGGAAAATTTCGGTATATTTTTTTGTTATATTTATTTTTGTAAATACATATAATGAAAAATAATATTGTTTAATTCTTTGTTTCAGGGTGACATGACAACAAAACTGAGGACATTTTTGGATTAAGGTAAACAATATTCATAATTATTAACAATACTTATTTATCTTACATAACAAGAAAATTTACCCGATGTGTGGTTTTTCTATCAAATTCGTGTTTAATAATAGATTTAAATTTAATGTAAAAAATGTTACTGTTTATTATTGTTGAATCTAAAACTTGAAAAATATATATTACTATTATTTTATGGTTTTTATGTAGGTATTAATAAAAACAAAACAAAAATGCCGACCAAATAATTGCTGTAGCAAGCGATGACTAATTTCATCAGTTCACGTGTAACAGCCGTGGCGCATTGGCTTGAACTTCCATTTTAGTCCGCCGCGTCCTAGGTTCGATCCTGGCCTTTATCGAAGCTACGTATTTCGCACTTCGAATATGATAGTCAAATTAAGGCCTACATTAAAGTCCCTAATCGGTCACGGTCTAGATAAAACATATCTTCAACGTATTACCTATAGGGCCAGCATTCCTTTTACTTAGGTATTTTTGTTTAACTCTATAAACGGTGTTGCTATATTCAATTATTTTTGGACTTTTTAATTTTTTTATAATCTTTTTTCTTTATCGTTTTTATTACTTTTTAATTCAATGCTTTTTCGTATGCTACATTTGTTATTATTTTTACATTTATGAAAATTTGTTATTGATATTTTTTTCTGTCATTTTAATAATACCGAATTATTATATTTGTTTTATTAACAATAAAATAAATATATAATACACCAATTAAATGGTTGAAAATATTAATGCCATTTTCCTACTTCAGAAGTCAGATAATAAGTTGATGTTATTTATTATAGTCATGGCGATAAAACGACTTAAGTACTTAGATATTTAGGTACCCGATATTAAAAAATCACAATAAAATTTATGACAGTAAAGAAACAAAGACATAACGTATTAGCACTATCTTTCCGTCAGAGATATGGATATATCTTTTGACTTAAAAAGATAGGATATCTTGAAGACCTTCAAAGGAGAAAGTGCCCTTCGATAAAGAAATGATCGATTGAATATAACACAATATTTATATACAATTACGTAATACATAAAACAAAGAAAAAATGTGTAGAGAAATATGAGCGTTAGACGTATAGAATGTCAATAAAATACAAAGTATAACATTTTAATCTATAGATAACGTGATATTTTAATAAAAATTAAAAGACTTTCTAATCAATTACGAATGAAATTTTGCACATCAAAATCTGTTTGAAGTGTTTGTTTGATTCAAATCAAATCAAAAATTCTTTATTCTGTAGGCCCTCGCGGGGACTTAGACACATCATTTACAACATATTGTCCTTCTGTGTTAAATATAAAATAAATAAGCTACTCTATAAACTACCACCATTTCAGAAACAAAGCAAAATGACCACTGGGGGAAAGAAAGATTGAAAGGTAATCTCAGGAACTACCCATATTATATCAAAATAGCATTTTACATTATATCATAAAAGTTATACAACATTACGTATAAAGGGATTTTACAAGTAATAATAAAAATCTCCCAATAAAATCACTTATTAAGTACTGTCAATATATTTCAATCAAAGAATCACATATTTTATTCAGAGAATAGGCCTTCACAGGCACTTACTCTATTTCCAATTTGTCTATGTCTTTTAACTATAAAAAATAAAATAATGGTCTATCAAAATATCTGTTATTATTCATATTTAACACAATAAAATGAAGAATGTAGTTACCACAAAGCGTCAGTAATAATTCATTTCTTAATGCAATGTTTCTCCTATTATCCAAATTTCTTTGTACAGTCAGCCGGTCTAACACACCCCTAACCCTTCTTCGCCATACGGTGTTTTAACCCCCGGACTTTCACATCCTTCCTGTTTTAAATGTATTCATAACATAAAAAAAACTAATGCGTATCATTTGACGGTTTTTAGACAAAAGGTCGGCCTATTGTGGGGTTAAAAGGATTTTTTTTCTAACCCGAAAGTGGATCCGAAGATGCAACGATAGTTTGCTTAGGGTCTTTTGTTACGTATCCAGATAAATAACTTTCCTTTTTGTTCTACTTACCCGTTTCGAGTTATTGAAATGAACTCGAATTACTGGAATCAAATTGGTGAAACTGCTTACAGTTTTATTCATCAAAAATTAAAAAATTCAAAACTTTTATTCAAAGAATAGGTTTTTACAAACACGTTCTCTTGTCAGAGTATATAGTTGTAATAAATTAATCTACTCTATAAACTACTACCATTTCGGAAACAAAAGCAAAATGACCACTGGTAAAAGAGATGTCGAAAGAATATCAATAGATCATCATCACATCAACCCATCATCATCCGCAGGGATACGGGTCTCCCTTCAATCGAAGGGGATTAGAGCGCACACTGCCACGCTGCTCCAATGGAGATGGATGATTATATAGACAAAGACGCCAGTATCGACTAGTATTGATCGAAACGATAGCTAATTGACGTCAGTGATGTTTATGTTCACGATTGCGACTTGTGATACGATAAGAGTATTATTTATCAAACTTTTGTTAGACAAGGCAGTATTTTAAGCTGATTTTCATCTATTCATCTAATCTAGTACCTATATCCTGAAAGGCCCCCATCATGTTGTGATACGGTTCGTTTTTTCGCTTCGATCCATCTTAAGGCAACGTGAGCGACGTCAAGATCCAGTTAAAAAATTATTTAAGTTTTTAAAACCTTTTTTAATACCACTAAGGTGACAAACAAGGATACGGCCCGCCTGATGGTAAGGGGTCATCGTAACCTATGGACGCTTGCAACAACGGGAGTACCTATTACCTATCACGTGCGCGTTGCCGACACGTAGACTTCCATTTTGAACTAATCCATAAAAATAAAATAAATAAAAATATAGAGACAAATCACACAGATTGAGCTAGGCCCAAAGAAAGTTCGAAACTTGAGTTTTGGGTTACTAACTCAACGATACTATATTTTATAACAAATACATATATAGATAAACATCCAAGACTCGAGGCCAATCATAAAAAGTTCGTTTTTTGATCATGACCCGACCGGGATTCGAACCCGGGACCTCCTGGGTGGCGGTCTGGCGTGGTAACCATTACGCCACGAGGTCGTCAAATTATATTTATGGAAATTGTTATTATCAAAATATATAATATAATACAGAAGATAAAAGTCTTCTGTATTATATTGCACATCTAGATATAATTAAAAAGGATAATCATTATTAAATTTGCAAAACATAAAGACCTGTGCCATAATGGTGATGACTGGATAAAAACTGGGTATCCGTAAAATATTATTACGAGTCACAATTTGAGACCATTGTAACACAGCCAGTTAATGACGAAATGTGTTAAAATTATACTCATTTGAACATCGAGATGTCAGAAAATAATTACATAATTTCCATGTCGAATAAGTAATTTTGTGTCAAATGTTTTTTTACGTAGTGATAATAAGATCGGTAATATTACCAACTGAATAATATTGTCAGTGTTTTGACAAATATTGTCAATTTTAAGACAGTCACATAGGCATAGAGTGACATAGGAACAAATTAATGTTATACATACACGCCTTCAATCTTTTAATTTTTAATACTACACACAGGTCCGGTTAGTTTAAATTAAAGGCATGCTTTTATTACCCAGGTGCGTAGCGTACCTATATCAAAAGACAAAATATATATATGAGATTTATTTATAAAACTTATACTAGTTACATACAGACATACATTCTTTACTTCCGTGTACAATTAATATTATCTATGAATAATAAACCACAGATTTTATTAAAAATGTCAAAAAATTGTAGTCATTATTACAAAAACATTAAATATGAATAACAAAATAAAAATAAAATAATGTCAAATAATAATTGAAAATAAAAATAAATAAAATAAAAGGCTTTTAAATGTCAAATCCACCCCTTAATGTTTCTAGTGCAAATATATATATTAGTTTTTACGAAACACAACATTTTGTCTTGGTATTGTATTCTAATAATGTTATTGTTTAGTAAAAAGCTGATAAAGTAGTTTTGCTTATTACAGGATTCGATGAAGATTTTGTTTAAAAAAAAATCTATATTTAGTTCAGAAAATTACAAAAACATTTCATCTATTCTACACATTTACAACGTTAATCTAAAAATTTACGACCACCGTACCGTCTCCTTACAATTCAAATCTTCAGTACCGTGAACACATTAGAATATTAAAAATATATCATAGGCATTCTCACATAAATTATTATACACGCATGCATAACCTGTATGGGTGCAACTAAACAATGAGCCAAATCTTAATAAATGATCGAAAGGGTCACAAGACATTTGAATCTCAACCCTTTCATATCGACACCTGGCCTCACAGACACGGAGTCAAAAATCTTTTATCGCATTAGCATAATATTTATGATATTCACAATGGGATGTATTCAAAGTAGCTTAGATATTTAAACGGTAGCATTGTAAAAGATACGGGGATTTAACAATAGTGTATTTTATGGTGGTTTGTAAGACATTGCCTGAAAGGAATGGCCGTAGTTAACGAACCGATATTATATTCGTTGTCAATTTTCCATTGTATTTTATTAATACTAGTAAATCTAATACCAGTTTTTAAATACAATTTGTTTAGTAATGATTTTATCTCAACTGTATTGCATTAAATTTAAATAATCGTCATTTTGTAATAAGCTGTTGCTTTTATATTAAAAACGGTTTGTTTTTATAACAATTAGTTAATAATTCGATTACAATAACGAAACTAACAAAGTATACAAACTGTACAAGAAATATGTATAACTATATTTACCGACGGACAATGAAAGAGATCACCAGTTTAGTGAGCTATGACTGATTGTATGTATCGTAAAACTTAAATTTAGTTGGCCTCCACCAGGATTTAAATTTCATGCAGTCTTATTTATTTTTTATATCAAGTGATACAACTTGATTTTTCAACAACAACCTAATTACCATTTCCGTTATGATTTAATTTAAAAATAAACCCAGACCAATGTTAAATGAATGACAAACAATAGCACATTTTCATATCGAGATAAAAATTATTTTGAATACAATCAAATTATAAAATGTTCACACTTCTCAACAAAAAGTCAATTTAGTATAGTTTTTAATACAAAACCTCATTTTGTATGGACGGAAAACCCAATTCTGAGAGAGATTTTTAATTTAGTGCATAATAGAAAAATAAATGTTTTTGCTTAAAGTACCGATATTACAAACATGAAAGACATTTATTAAAGTTTTTTTATGCCACAACTGTGGCAAACAAGCATACGACCTGATGGTAAGCATCACGCTTGCAATACCGGCGGTATCACTCACGCGTTGTCAACCCTCCCAACCCCCCCAAGTCCGAGCTCTGGAGTCTGGAGACCTTATTCACCGTAGGAACACAACATGGCCGAGACCAATGCTATTTGGCTACGAATCTTCTGTAAGGTCCTCTCTTACCTTTTACATTTTTAATAAACTAAGGTAAATATACTCTCAATTTCAAGCTCTACCTTGTTCATACAAAATAAAAAACGAACTAATGAAACGGTTTATTTAACGGTTTTCATAGATAAAAAAAAACTTATCACAGAATATAAAATTCTACGTAGATAGCTTAAAATAGAACAAAATTGAAAAACAATTTACAGCCCTAATGAGAATTTAAAAATAATTAGCTGTTTTAAGAACGTACTTCCATAATTACTCATGATAAATATAGGTTAGTAATTCAAGGAATAGTTTCCCTTGAAAAAAATTCAAGCCATGTACAGCCCGTTGCAAGTTAAATGTTTCACGTTTTTGTTACTAAGTCGATTTCTTATTCCTTTTTTTCATATGCTTTCTGCCATTGGTGTCAACTGAGTTTGTGTCAATGTCTTTTGACCATCTTGTAGACACCGACTTCTAGTAGTCTTAACGTTTGTTATCCATCGACACCAGCGCCGGCCGGGACCGACGACGGCTTTAACATGCTCTCCGCAAGCACGGAGAAGCTTGAGATAACGAAACCCATCCTAATATTGGCTAGGGTGATCGTTGTTTAACTTGTTCGTCTTAGACTGTGAGCTTCTTGAATTTGTGTAGGTATGTACAGTCGGCTCGACGTTAGCAGGAGGGCCATCGTTAGGATGACTTTTGTTTTTTGTTTTTGACCAATAGAATAGCCCGAAAGACCATCACAAAAGGTTAGTTTATGACTGCGTACATATTATTGCACGTTACTGTACTTTGTGTACTTACAAAACGTATGTTAATAAGACGCAACACAGATGTCGGACACAGCTGTTCCTTCACTATTCTTATGCAAAACAGTATTTCATTGTACCTACCATGTACTATTTGTGCATAGAGTTGTAATAACCGAGTTCGAACCGGTATGCAGCGGCAGGGTGGAATTTTTGTGATTGTGATATATTTAACTTATTTCATAATGTTCAATATAACATGCGGTGTTTTAAGGTTAAAATAAAATTATGCAGTCAATGATCAAAACATTTATTTAAAGAGTAGGTCTTTACAGACATTTTCTCCCGTCATACGTGACTCTCGTGATGCACTAATGAATTTCTTTGTGCAGTTAATCTAATCTATAAGCTATAGATTTAAAAAAGAAAAGCATAATGACCACTATTAAAATAAAACGCGTTCTGAGCGCTTGGTCAATGCGTCCTATGATCGGAAGGCTGGCTTGTATTTCGCGCAAAGGATTAGCCTCGCAATACAGCGGGGTAACTCTGCCAGCCTTCTGGGAACGCTCCCGTTTTCGAGGGATCTGGGTCAAGTTTTTTATTTGTCAATAGTAGTTGAGTTATATTTATTTTAAAATATGTTCCTATGTTTTGTTCTATCCTTCAGTTATATCATAAATAAACGCGTTTATAGTTGTTAATATTTAAAAAAAAAACATTTTTAAGTCTAAATTTTTTTCTAAAAGTTTTCCAAGAATTTTTTTAAATGTATTTATTTATTTTGATTTCTTATTTTGATTTCCAATATCATATTTCGATATATATAAAAAGAACATATTTTCAAAATAATCACCTTACAATGTAAGTTTTTATTATAAACGGTTATACCTCAGCTCCAACTTACAAAGTAGCAAAGGACTGCAATTAAGTATATTGATGTGACTCTTACTTGATGGTGTAAAATTAACAAACGTTCGCCTTAACAGCTCAATATCCGTCAAAGGAACGTGAGCTATGTGTGAAATGTTAAAAACATTATGACATGATTATAAAATAAGTTATATATATAACACAAGTGACCTGCCGTTTACGACATCGTAAAATAATTTGCGCCAATGGGTTAAAGAAATATGAACTCATATTATTTTTTGTGTTTTTTTTTAATAAAACTGAGGTGCTCGAAGGTATCGCCGTGTGTGCTCTGAACCGTACACGCAAAACAACGTCGACCCTAGTCAGTATTTGGATGGGTTTCGTTATCTCGCTTCTTCGTGCTTCTGGTATTGTATTGCAAGCGTCCATAGGCTACGGTGACTGTTTACCATCAGGCGGGCCGTATGCTTGTTTTCCACCTTAATTAAAAAAAACTCTTTGTTTACGGGTTTAGTTTTTATAAATGCAATGTATTTAATGCCCCTTGGACCACTTCGAGCTCATTAGCGCGTTGATGGTGACACTATATATGTTTTTTCACATAAAATTCTGAGAATTTAAAGTACTAATTCAGTAACTTCCTCAATAAAATTTTATTGTTCATAATTAACGACTGGGTCACCACTATTCACCACACAAAACTTACAAACTAGGACTGTATTTATCATCATTTTGTGTTTTACTTTCTTATTGTTGTTTATATTGTAATAATTCGTAACCGTTAGATAAATTGACGAAGCAAACAGATATTTTATCTGACAAATTTTCTCTTGAACTTAGAAGCTACCGTTAGTTAGTACCAATCCAAAATTTTATATCCCCGCTTCTATCCTATCTAGAAATAGAATATTTTGGCTATCACCACCAACTGAAGAATATAAAGAGACATTAATATAATGCGTCATTAACTTTAAAAATACCATTGCCATTCACCGTGTGACTTAAAATGTATTTAGGATTTTCAAACATTTCTGCAACTGACTGTTAATAAAGGTTAAGACGTTATAAATATTCATAATAGTTATTTTTAAGAATACTTGTACATTACACGGGTACTAACTAATTAACGATACAATAACAAGGACTTTTTTAACCGACTTCAAAATAGGAGGAGGTTCTATGTAATATAAATAATATACTGTTAAAAAAAAAACAAAAAAAAGTTGCATATAAAATTGTAATTTTTAGTACCTAGTTGAGTAGTAAATAGGTGTATTTGAAAAAAAAACAAAGCTAACAACCTATTTGTAGTTTTTGTTCTTGAAATAAAGAAAAAAAAAAATTAAGACTAAAAACTAAATCTCATGATATCTCTTTTTAAACAATAAAATTTGTTTAATTAGTCTGGGGAGTGACATAGGCTTTTTATCCCGCGGGATAAAAGTTACCCACGGGAATAAAATATGACAGGTTTCGTTTTTTTTTTTTTTGAAATAGGTAGAGGTCTGGCATAGGCTACTTTTTATCTCGGATAAATATATTATTCCCACGGGAAAAAATTTACCGCGCGGGCGACGCCGCGTGTAACAGCTAGTATTAAATATTAAAAAATATGAATAGGAAAATTTGTATATTATTAGATATATTTTTATATTATATAGTCATTGTAGAAATTGTAGATATAATAAAATAATAATGTTTAAATTCTTTGTTTCAGAGTGCCAAAGAAACTGAGGACGTTTGGATTAAGGTAAATTTATTTCACGCACAAATTTAACGTACAAATAATAATTAATTAAATCAGAAAGCTATATTAATTAGGTCACACACAATATAAATTATAACGATTTTTTTTTGTGCTTTTTTGTCATGTGAGTGTCCATAGTATTGCCGTGTTTAAAATAAATAAAACTACACGCTATCATGCCACCCTCTTCGTGCAGGCGTGGCGAGTAAATGCTGTATTACCTAATCACTCCCCCGCTGACAAATACCGCCATATTGGATTTCTTTTTTTTAAATTTCTTTTTCGTTTGTCCGTGCGCAAACGCAATCCGGCCAGTACGATTAATTAAAACTATTATGATGGATCATTGAGATTTTATTTTTTTTAAATGGCACAGTCAATAAATTGTGAAGTTAAGAATTTTTTTTTAATTATAAGTCTTTTGAGTACTAACTTGTCATTTTTATATCAAAATTTAAACTTTATTTCTATAGTCTAAGGATCAATTTTAATTAAACATATAAAAAGCTTATTTACATATCTATCTATTATATCTATAAGTATCTGAAATTAGGTATCAAAAATTGAGATGCTGGTGTATAGGAATTTGTGGTAATATGCAAAGTGACATAGATATTCGTGTTCTAAGAAAAATCCTCGGAGATTTCGATCTTGTACTGATCATTAACTGTTACAATATGTGACAAATAAATCGGTACAACGAAAATAAAATTACTTTTAATATGAATGAAATCGTTTTTTTATGCGACCTTTCGTTTCTTCGTCATTGTCCATGACTTGTAGTACCGAATTATTTCACGAATGTCATATCATAACAATATAATCACATACATACATAATTATAAACATACAAACTACCTTATTAAATAGTAAATAATAGAGATTTTTGAGTCGATTCCCTCAATAATCCCCGAATAATCTCACCCAGTACGCTTACATACGAACCTACAAAATTATTTCTATCTGTAGTTAGTTTAAATATAGAGCAGATTGACTATAAACGTAAGGTATTAATTAAAAAGTTATAATTAATATGCTACGATCACCTGATTGTTAGGAGAAAGTTCTCGAGACTGCCAGATGGCTGTTAATAGACTACTAATTACAGTTTGATTTTCATTCCATTATTATATCCACATGATATAAGTATGTAAATTTATATTTTCAAAATCTATACAAATAAATTGAAACCGTTTGTTTTTTTCTGAAAGTGGCTTGCAAACGAGCAAGTGATCACTGCCAACTTTCTGTTTGCCTTTATTTAAATTAAAAAAACTTCATAAATTTTTTTTTTACTTTTTTTTTCTGCCATGTCACGCTATCTCGCTCATACAAAATTTGGAAGTTGATTAAAACTGTTTCACGTTAAAATCGTTCATAAAAAAATAGGCATCTCTTGGAAATTTCAAAGAATGGAATTTATTATAGTTTTCACGGCAATTAAGGAATGTAATCTCACCAATTCTATATTTGCTCAAAAAACTTATTTTTTTCATAGCACCAATTTAAACGGTATATTTCTACTAAGTGGAACTGAAAAAACACTAAAATAATTTATCAAAAAAATTATAAATGTTCCTATTTATTGTAAAATGAAACAATTGGATCGATTGAGTATAATTTCTTCAATTAGTGTTCAAAAGTTTCAATTAAGTTATAGTTATTCTGTCTATCCTAGAACTTTTGAATATTTCAACTATTTTTTTACATTACCCAGTCCAATAACTCAGGAATTCTTATAAATGACTTTAATTTTTACGCCTGAATGAAATAGCGTGGAATGTAGTACAAATGATTGTTTTAATTATGCACTCTTTTTTCTGTGATGACTCTGTGTAGTCTCTGATGCTGAACAGTTCTATCTCTAAACATTTTTATTTTTAAACTAGCTTTATTGCCCGCGACTTCGTCCGCGTGAAGTTCCGGACCCATTCCCGTGGGAACCACATTGAATTTCGAGAAAAGCAATAGCCTATGTCACTCCCTAATAATGTAGCTATCTACTGGTGAAAGAATTTTTGAAATCGGTCCAGTAGTTTCGGAGCCTATTCAATTCAAACAAACAATCAAATCTTTCCTCTTTATAATACTCGGTATTAGTATAGATGGTATTTTTTTGAGACTCAGATTTTGTAGGTATCGTTATAAAATAGTAGTGTATCCTACTAATATTATAAAGGCGAAAGTTATGTGTATGTTTGTTACTTCTTCACGCTCAAATGGCTGGGCCAATATTTATGATATTTGGTAGTTAACTAATGTGTACCAAATTCATGGCTAAGCACTGTACCTGCCTGTCGGCTTCCTAAAGGTATTTTGAGCTTTGTTTTTCACGATAAAACAGTAAACAAAATGGATCTGTGTATAAAAAAAAATAGCTAGCTGATTAACGTGTACCAAATTCATGGCCAAGCACTGTACCTGCCTGTCGGCTTTCTAAAGGTATTTTGGGCTTTTTTTTCGCTTTTCACGATTCACGATAAACCAGTATACAAATGGCGTACGTGCAAGCTTGTTCGCGTATCGTGGCGGGCATCGGCTCTCAACAATGTTTTTACGTGCTCTAAGACTGTTTGTACACTAGGCGAGGAAACGCGACGGAAACGCTAGATAAAGTGGTAGAGCATTTATGAAATAGGCTAGTTTTAATAACTTTTTAACTTTTGCGTTGTAATTTTCATTCTTTTAAGGAAAATTAATAATAAAACGGAAATTAACGCGATCATACTTTGTTGAACCAGTCCGTCGGTAAACCACGGCCGGTGTAACCTGGTCGAAACGTCGGACAATAACAAGATATGATAGCGTTAATTGTCGTTTTATTTAACTACCGAAACTCGTGTATCCCCCTTTCCCGTGGGAATGTCGGAATGTATTATACACTATGTTACTCGGGGTGAATGTTGCTTTCTAATGGTGAAAGATTTTTTGAAATCGGCTTAGTAGTTTTTGTGTTTCGTTACAAACATACACACACACAAAAATACAAATCTTTCCTCTCTATAATATTAGTGTAGACGAGCTGTTACCCGCGACTTCGTCCGCGTGAAATGTTCAAATAAGGATAACTCCTTTTCTTGTCATGCGATTTAAATCAAACAAAACCTATATTCTGCTCCAAGCCGAGCTCTATCTCCCTGTGAAAACAGGATTAAAATCCGTTCAGTAACTTAGAAGATGTGCGCGTTCAAACAGACAGACAGACAATAAATTAAAAAAAAATTTTTTTTTGCTTTTATTCCCTTTCTCTAACTGTTCCCTCTCCATTTTTGCCAAATATGTTCAAAGTACAGACATATCGAGGTCTACTGTTTTATTATATGTATAGATTTAGACTAGTTCTACCGGGGAAATAATACCCAACAGATATTAGTGTGAAGCAATGCGTTTCGTTCTGGTGACTGAGAGATCCAGAAATCCTTCTCTTATTTATTTGATTGACTCATTATTGCCACCTTCATTGTAGCGGGCAACGTATTAGTTTATAAACGTCGGTAACCACTTTTCATCAGGTGGCCTGCTCGATTGTCTGCTCCATGACATAAAGCCATTTCTTTCCCTCAGTGGTCATTTTGCTTTGTTTTCGAAATGGTGGTAATTTATTGAGTAGCTACTCTATTTACATTTTACTCTATTTATTTTATATTTATCACTGAAGGGCAATATATTGTAAATGACGTGTCTAAGTACCTTTTTTTTTTTTTTTTTTTTATTATCGTCAGAAAAATGCTTTGCAGCAGCCCCACCGCCCGGGGAATATGCGGTGGGGACTGTGGGACTTACCACTAAAAAAACTGACGGGATGCCACTCGCCCCCTAAGTGACGGGGCCACGGGTACTGTGATACATCCGCGACCCCGCCAGGGCCGTCCGGCCAAAGTTAAACTGGCCGGACCCGCTCTCCCCGGAACGCCCCGTCAGCAGCACACCGCATCCAGGTGCACTGCCGACACAGAGGACCATTGCCCCCTCAAGACGACGGGCCTTCCCCGGCTCGCCGTCTCGGCTGGGTAAGGGTCCCCTCCATCTCTGCGGTCGCAACAACGTGCGACCGCTGGCCGGGCTCTGCGAGCCGCCGGCCCCTCTTCTTCAATTTTTTAACGAGGTTTTCTTCCTCCACCGCGCCTCCTGCGCCACTCCAAGTGCCACAGCGTCCACTACGTACTTAGTGGACTCTGTGACACTTTGCGCCACCGCGCACTCCCTCTTCCAGGGTGGTCTCATTCGCCCATGTGACCCAACCCTTAACGCCCCCCGCAGTGTCTGGGTTGGCGAGACCCAGTGTCTGCAGGGCCTCCGCGTTCCACCATACGGAGGTCGCCCCCGGTATCAACGGGTGGAGTAGGCCCGGACACCAGTCGGGGCGAAGACGCTTTTGGGGAGGATCAGCGAGCGAACGAGTCCACCACCGCTCATCATACAGCCGGCCGAGCCAAGCGCGGCCGGCTCCACCTCTTGTTTTTTAATGAGGTTGTCTCCTCAATCGCTCCACCCCCAGCACCAGTACGGATGCAAGGGGGAGCGGATTTGTCCGCATCCCACGTACTCCATCCAAGATAGGAGCACGGGGAGCAGACCCACTGCGTCGGGAATTTGGCCGTCGGCAAGTAATTCCAGAGTTGGGTCCAGAAACTAAGGAATTACTCGCCGACGTTACCAGGGTGGACCGCGTGGAGGTATCCCAACTCCCCACCCCACGTGTCTAAGTACCTGCGACTACAAATAATAAAGTAAATTTTTGATTTGATTTGATTTGATTTGATTTGAAAGAAATCTAAAGGACTAACGTGGCTCAGGAAATTTGACAATGTTGTCAAATATAGCGACAAGTTTCTCTAACTATGACAATTATATATTTAAAGCGAAAGCTATTATCTGCAATTTATCCGATACCTGCTAAATCACGCACCGCATTTTTATGCTTTCAATCACTAATAGATTTTTCACGGAATGAACGGCAAACACGTGATTGATCGAGTGAGCAGTTCATTAGTTAATAAATAAAAACGCGCGGCGTCTAGTCGCGGTCGATCTTAAGTACGTTCGGCGAAGTGCCCAGTGGATAATGAGCTTTAGATTGTGTAAATGTCGACTAGATTTTGTACCGTTCAAAGAACTGTTGTGGTTATTTTTATGTAGTTTGTTTACGAGTAAAGACCTGTAATAAACGGGCTTAAAGCATGTCACGATGTTCTTTCATGATTTTTTTATTTTATTTCATCATCTCAGCCCACATGAAGTCCAGTGCTGGACACAGGCTTCCCCCAAACGCCTACAGTACGACCGGTTGGCACTTGGCACTTCCCTGCATTCCCGGCTTCCTGCGACTTACTTTAGATTTCACCTGACTTGTCGCACTATAAAACATAAATGCATGTTAAGCAAAGTGAACCCTAGCCAGTGTTTGGATGGGTTTCGTTATCACGAGCTTAGTACTGCAAGTCATCGGTCCCGGTTGTTGTCGATATAATATATAAGTTAGGCCAATCCGCATTGGAGCAGCGTGGCAGAGTACGCTCTAATCCATCTTCGATTGAAGGGAGAGCCGTATTCCTGTAGTGGCATTATTATGGGTTAATTTTGGACATGTGGCTTCAAATTACGTACATTTGTTAAACAGAGGTCGTTGACACGTACTGCCTTTATTTTATTGTGCACGACACGACGTTTATATTAAAATAAAAATTTGTATTTATATCAATCGATATTTCAAATAATATAATTTATATTGTACTGTGATTTTACTACAGGTCGTCTTACATCGGTATACAACTAAGAGAACCTACCTAAAAATTGTAATCTATAGTCTGTAAGAAAAGCTTGTTTTGAGGAAAATAAAATTATTATTTATTTATATATTGTGGAATTCGTAAATTGATAACAACTGAGCCATGTTTTATCTAATTTTAAAATAGATGCCGACTGAATGACTGACATGCTGATGTCATTCAACACAATTGAATTGAAACTACAAGTGCTACAAAGGTCTTTATGAACGTGGCCGAAATTGGAACTACAACCAAGTACTATAGAAACTCTACCGAATTAATACTCACAGCTTCGGAAGAATTCGGGCAAGACGGCGACACTAGCGCCCCTACGGCATGAGGGCGGCATGAGGTGAACGATTTTAAAACTTTTGTGCGTTTTGTATGCAAAATGTTATAGCGCCCCTAGCGGCATGAGGTGAACGGAGGTTGCCAAGTCATTGTATGAGAAACGTCAAGAGCTGTGCCTATTAGTCTTCTATAGTATTTGCTACAACTCCCGTTCATATTGTATGTCACTATTTGACAGTTCGCCATTGACAAAATGTATGAAAATATGTAAAAACGTCACTCACGTAGGTACATAAAAATCCTTGTACATGTAAGGTGGCCTCGAAGATAGGAGGACCGTTTTAGAAAAAAATCGCTTGCACATCTTGTAAGCGAATTTTGTCAGCTCGTTTTTTTATTTTATTTTTTTATTATTATTTTTTTATACCACTCAGGTGGCAATCAAGCATACGGTCGGCCTGATGGTAAGCCGTCACCGTAGCCTATAGACGCTTGCTATACCGGGGGTATCACTCACGCGTTGCCAACCCTCCCAACCCCCCAAGTGGAGCTCTGGAGACCTTACTCACCGTAGGAACACAACATGGCCGAGACCAATGCTATTTGGCTACGATCTTCTGTAAGGTGGAGGTCCTTCCCCAGACGGGCTGCTCCGATTTGAGCGGATTATCCGCTGTGCCCTACCCCTTGAACGTTCTATTAGAAGAATAAATGCTATTTAAAAGTATTAAATCTATTGTTTTATAACACTTTTATTTATTTCTAACGCCCCGTTTTTATGAACAAGACGATACGTACTCAATGTATTACGACAATTTAGATAACTTATTATGACATTTTAGCTAGTTTACTCTTGAATATAATTTTAATTTGGATTCAAAATTAAAACAGAATCCTAATTTGTGTAATTACTAACTATATTTAACATACAATCCTATTTTATTTACTTTACTATTTAGTTGGCGCTAAACTAGCTAATTGTAAATTTAATAATTTTGAGAGTAAATTTAACTCTCTCAACAATCCAATGGGATTAATTTTGAGAGTAATTCCCGAGATCTCTAATATTAACCCCACCGAAGTCACAGATGTGTGTGAACGTACACATTTAAAAAAAAACCCACGAACACCAAATGTGTTCGTCCCAACCTGTTCACTGGGACATTTGGTGAGCGCTCAAATTTATCCTTTACCCTTTTTTGTTCCCGTTTTTGAGTCGAAAAAATGTAAATAATACGATCCTTTGAATGTTGAGATACCAATGGCGTAAGGTTCGGATACACTGGGAGGATGAATTGTAACAAAATAATAATTTAAATAAATTTTACACAATTCACACAGCGCCATCTGGTCCCAAGTAAGCTAGACTTAGCCTTGTGGTATGACTTACTTGACTTAACGTTCTAAGTCCCATAGACGAAACAGAGGCGTCCACAGTGCGTCGCCAACCCGATCGATCTTGAGCTTCGCACTTTATTTCGCTCCAGGTCTTTCCTAATTGACTTCACTTCTGCAGCGACAGTCCGCCGCCAAGTCTGTTTTGGGCTACCACGTTTGCGGTATGGGCGTAAATAGATGATTGGGTACCAGATAACGGATACATAGAAAACATGCATACTATGGAGAATAAATACAAATGCCTTTACCATTAAATGTTTGCCCCGAGCGGGAATCCAACTAGCGCCCTCTTGTGACGAAGGTAGGATCACTAAGTACCAACCACTTTAATTTCTTTTGTGATTTTTTTCAAATCGTGTCAATCCGAACTTTTTTTATACTTTAGTATTTCTATTATCTATCGTTTTTAAGTCACATTTTTACTTTGCTTTTTCTCTCGTCTTATCTTTCCAATTTTTCCATTAAAATTATTTTATTCAACAATTTCCACCACCATCCGTAACACAATTTTTTAATTTTTATGCTCAGTGTACCCCAACCCTAAATCCGTCCGCTCCGACTGACAGGACCACTCTGCTCGAGTTTAAGTGCAGGTATCTTTATACATTTTTTACCTTTTTTCGGCCCCAAAAATAGGTTATAACCTATTTATTTTACTTTTCAAATTGGGTATAGCATAAAGTTTAATTTGATACCATCGCATTGAGAAGGGTTAAGGTTTTTTTTTTAAATTGACTTTGAAATTTATATGTCCGCTTCGAAATATGAATGTGTGGTATTTTGAAATTATTTTGAAGTTTTTTAAGCTAAAGAAAGACATACCTACCTGATGATAAAGAATTACTTCTGCCTATGCATTCTCGTGACCTCAAAGGTAGTCAGGATCTACATTTTGTGAAATTATGGTTGATTAAAAAATACTTACATCTAACATTGTAATTTCTAAAATACGTGTCTAAAGATACTTTGACTTGACATAAAGATAATATTGACTTTGACTTTGCTCCAAATTGGGATATAGAGAAGGCTTATATTTAATTTCAGGATTTTCATCAGAATAAGTAAAATTGTATCTCATTTAAAATCAATATTTACTTGAAAATTATAACACATTAGTTATGTCGTTTCTGGTAGTCTGTTTTCAATGATTAAAAACAAATTATAAAATAGATGCATTTTATTCAAAAATCAAATATACTTCCTCTATATTTTTATAAATTGTATCCCACATATCATGTTAATTCGATTACTTTTTGCCAAAGAACCACGTTGATACGTTTTAAATTATATAGCCTTAACAACCCCTGAAAGCTATAAACAAAATATTATACCTTATATGTTACTCGTTAGGGTATATATTACAATATAATAAGTGTAAACGTTTCAAAGAACCAAACGGGAATTTACCTGCTATAGTTGATATGTGGATGACATCATACCACAAATAGTCACGCTTCATGCATTTTTAATGTTTATAAAATTTTAATTTCAAATTGCATTTATTGGAATCATTTAATTGTGTTATTTTTTATTTAGTTATGCATCATCTGGCACGTAATTGTATCTCGGAACAATTATTAATGTAAAATCTATTTTTTATTTTTTTATTTTACAAGTTTGCGTTTTTTAGACAGCGACGTCAGCGACACAGTGTCTGAAATTTTAAACTTAATGACACATAAAATTTATATCTGTCACTGTCAAAATAAAAAAGAATTAAAAGAAAAGACATGGGTTGATTCGAGATCGCCGCCTTGTCAACGAAGGTCGTCAAGATGGCGACCTCGGACCCTCACCGTACCTATTTAAAGTGTACGTTTTTGTTAAAAAGTACTGTACTTTTTTGTTAAAAAGTGTTCATTTAAAATACTCGACATTGGCGAAATTGTCTATTAAGAAATTTATTAATTAAGAAAGAAGAAGAAGAGATGGGTTGTGTAAAGTTGTGCTTGGGAATTCACACAGCACCACCTAGTCCCAAAGCTAGGCTTAATTTGCTTGTTGTATGTGTACCAGATAAGGGATTAATATAATTGTAAATATATACTTGCAATTGATTTGGGATGGATCAATTTACTTGGTCAGACTGTCCTCACCATGGTCCCGACATGGTAATAAAACAAGAATTAAATTCATGAGTGCATATGACATAAAATTGAAACGGCACCTGTACGAACCGGTCTAGGACAAACATTTTTTATTATTTTTAAAACAGTTCCATAAACCAGACCGTGGGAATGTTCATTTTGTTTACAAAGTTTTCATGTTGTTTACCGTTGCGTTTGTTTATTTTTGTTTACGTTTTTACTTACCGTGAACTAGTTCCATGTTTAAGTAAATTAAAAAAAGTAAACTTTCTTAATTTTTAATTTCAAATAAAGTCTTTTTTTTCTTTGGTTTGACAGTGATAGCTATAATTCAATGTGTTGTCAAATTAAAAAAAATTAAAAAAAATTGGCTTTTAGTCTCTTCAAAAATAATAGACACAAAAAATACTAATCTCTACAGAAAAAATTAAATATGACTACAATTTTAATGAAATTTTTATACAATATTATGAGGTAATGCCGATTCCAGTCAGTATTATGGAATTAAAAATCAGTATTTCAATACTTCAAGCACGTTAACCTGTCCGTTTCAACTGTTGTCGATTGAACCCAATTGATAACGGTCATTATGACAATTTAGTGACAGATGGCTTTTACGTCAATTTATTGCGAAAAGCAAAGTATGTTTTTCCTATAAAGGTAATCATCTACGAACAATAATGATATAACTGTAAATACTTCATTTTACACGCAATCATATTATATACGTCTTGTTAAACTATAACAACCATGTAAAGATAATTCTGTCTGTCACTCTCTAGCGTCATATAATTGACATTTGACAGGTCTAAATTAGGGTAACGACACTAGTTGACGGTGGAAAACAATAATAATTGATATTATTGAGTTTTATCCAATTATTTTAATAGTTAACTTGTTTTTATGGTCTGATACAACAATTTTTATTGTATTTTGAATTCTTTATAACTTATTACCAATGACTTGAGAGACGTTTGTATAAAGTGGACTGTATAGAATTGATAAAAAATATTTTTACAGATCGTTAGTAGTTAGAACGGGTTTACTTACCATACAGAAGAAGACAAATATTTAAAAAAAAACGCTTAAATGTCCCACGACTGGGAATTAAACCTACTAATAAATTCAAATGTTTCATTGCGAACCAGGTGTACAAAAAGGTCTTAGAAATAAGATATGGTATGGTAGTGCTTACATACTCAGTCGCCTTTTTCAGGCACAACAATATACTATAAGTAGTAGTAAGTAACATCTTTTTAGATGACTGTCGGGCGAATCCGCTATCTATACTCAACCCACTACAGTCATTAGAAGGATTAACCAATGTGGTCTAGTCTGAATTAAGTCTATAATTTTAATGTCATAAACACGTCTTTTGCTAACGTCCTAGGTTACGCCTGGCACGAGACAGTGTTAGGTGAATCATCTTTTAGAGTCTCTAGGTCTCTACACTTGCGTTTGTTGGGCGTAGGCGTTCGATGAGCGTATTTACCGGATCAGTATGGTCGGCAAAATAAATAAAAAAATGTGATGAAAATAGATATATAATAAATAGATTAAAAAATACATGTATTTATTTTTTCTCGTCTTAAGGTCTTACATACTAATTCTAACCCAATACAATTGTTTGATAATAGTCAATATACGCGGATACGTGTCTATTGTCAATTCAATCTTTTCTTAATGATATACAACTAGTTTGCATTGTCATTATATTTTCGGATAGCCATTTTGTATTTTGATAACGACCTCCACCAATACCTAGTTGAGCAGTAGACCCGTGTGAATAATTTCAAGCAAATTTTCGTATAAAAGTGAAGCCGAAGTTGGACAAAGAGCCGCTGCCCTTTCACACCGTTTTCGCTCAACTTCGCGAGAGTGTAGAGCTGCCGTTTGTTTTAATTAAGAAAGTAGGCCTACTGGTTAGAAATTTATAAGTCACCTTTTTATTTTTTACACGTATTATAAAAAAATTAATTTAAATACACTGGAAACTTCCACTTATCGAAACAGTCATTTAATGGTATTTAAAGTTAAAGATAAACTAATGGCCGAAGCACTTTGGGTATACTTACAAAATTATCTATTTATGTCGGAATAGTATTTTGTTGATAAAATTAAATGTTTTGAACTTTAAAGAGTAGCGATAGTCCTGTAGTAGTACCTGGTAGGCTGATACGTATACGTAAAGCAGTCATTACATTTTAATTGTATTAATTACTAGTAAACCGCTCGCAACTTCGTTTGCGTACCTATATCTCGCTTTCCCGTGGGAATTTCGAAAAATCCTTTTTCAGTACACCCCTAGACGACGTAAGGAACCTACATTCCAAATTTTTAATCTCTAGACCCAGCGGTTTGGGCTGTGCTGTGCGTTGATATAGTCAAATCAGTCAGGACTTTGAATTTTAAATATATAGATTATTAATGGTAACCTGTGAGACAGCATCTTCGGATGCCTAGATTACTCGCCAGGTTTCTACAACTTAATCTTCAACGTTTGAACTGTGGGTATTCATACAATACTACCAAAACCCACACAACTTCGTTCGGTTGTAACCCCCTTTCACCTGAGTATGGGTGTATGTATTATACATCTTCCTCTTGAATGACTTTGTGACATTAAAAGAATATACAAAAAAAAATTATTTGTGCTTATGTTATTAGGGAGTTAAAATAAAAAATTCTTTAATTTATTAATGTTTTTAGGTTTTATTTTGATCTCGTTATTCGGGAGGTAGTTTATTATATTAGTCGAGGCATCAAGTAAGTCGATGTCCGCTCGCCGTACATGTTATTCACTCGAGTTGTTAATAACAAGTTTAATTAAAATCCGTTCGATAGTTTCAAAAATCTAAGCGAACATAAATATTTCCTTTACCGCTGGCTTGTTTTAATAACATTAAAAAGAATACAAGTACCCGGTGATATTAAGTCTTATATCTGTTAGTGAATTAGTCACGTTTTATAACAATACAATGCAGATACGACTCATTTATTTACATCATACGATTTTGTATACAAAAATTTATAAAGGACGTGTAACAACAAAGAGTAGGTCGTATAGGTCACGCCGAACGTTGCCCACATGCAAAAAAATATTGCAAAATCATCGGAGAAGCAAAAAAACATGTACAATCATTGTCAAAAAACCCGTGTGACGGGACCGTGTGTCGAAAACGCAATTTTAATTCGAGATAGTAATATTTCGGTTTGTGACGTTGTTTGTTAAAAATACAAATGAAAGAGTAATTCAGGGTTAAAATAAAAAATGTTTGTGCTAAATGTAAGCATCGTTAGTTTACTCTGTAATTACATTGTATTTTTTTTTTCATATTATTTCTCAATTTCCATAATTTTAATGCTAAGGTCCTGTTGGGCACTACAATTTAGTGCACTACACTAGAGGGCGCCATTTAAGTACAATTAATTTTAAAAAGTGGAGGTTAATAATTTATAATTATAATAAATTATGTTAAACATACTTTTCTTTCATAAATTCTTTAATTGTATAATAATTTTTATCATGCAGGTAGTCTTTTAATGTTTGGCTACTGGTAAAAACTGATTATAGGGAATTAAATGTTTTTGTCTTATAATAAGTTAATAAATGAGCAAGTAGCAATTAACAATAATTTTTTATAATTGCGAAATTATTTATATAATTGACAACCATTGCAGTTCATTAAATAAATTGCTTTAATTAAAATTAATAAGTTAAAAAAAAAACAGGAGAGAAAAAATATTTTTTTCAAGTGGTACCTGTTTAACGTAATTATCTGTGGTACTCAGATCTGTATCTCTTTTATGAACAAGGTGTGCAAAATTAGACGTAGGTAAGTTACAGCCAGTGTCTGAAACGCATTTTTTTTTTTTAATTTATAACATATACAATTATTATAGCTGTCACTGTCAAACTAAAGAAGAAAAAAGAGATAGCTTGAGACTCAATGTACAAAAAAATGTAATTTACTTAATGTAAAATGAAATTCATGAAAGATATAATATGTGTTATTACGATTTACGTCGTAACGTTTTGTTAGTGACTGTATTGCACTCAAAGATTACACTTTAGGGAACTAATAAAGAAAAGTACGACGCGTGACTACCTCGGTCATCCGCATACAATGCTGTCTGTCATTTGTCACTCGCAAAGTCCCGCTTTGCCGCCGCGCTTTGAATGTGACACATTGTACATTAGCGTCAACTAAAACTAAATAAAGACTGCAATTTGCGCGTCCCAGCAAATTGTTTGCGATAATTTATAATAAATCCAGACAATGTTTGCTCTTTAATTCACCTTGGATGAGAGGGTTTTAGCTCTCGATAATTTCGTGTCAAACATAAAATGTTATTTATACAATGAGTAGCAAAAAAATGTACACACAAAACAATTCGGCTAGGATACGCTGCCCGCTGTTGACCGAGGCAAGGTCGCGCGGGTTTTGAACTGCGAACAAAAAATCATTCCACATTTAAATGTTGCATTATGACTTTGCTGATTGATGGGTTTTCTTTTGCGATTGATTTGCTTTTTTGTTTGTTTTTATTTGTCCATTCACGGTCGTCTGCGGCCAGTGTTGGGATACGTTCGGATATTTCGGTTGCATTAACAATACGCCTCTTTTGTTTCAGGTTGACGACCTTGCGCTGTTTCGCGGCGAGGGAATACAAAGGTTTTTATTATTGATATTTTAGTTTTAGCTTACGATATCCGTTATTCATATGGGTCTCGTAGGGCCGTAGAAGAGCGTCCAGCGCATTGTCTTTCGGTTCGTCGCGAGTGACTCACTCCATTGTTGAGTTATACAATAGATGTCTTTGTGCATTGTGCCGGGACCCTGGTGTTACGTATTTTGTAATAATTAGTCGACGTCTATTGGGCCCGCTAATGACACGTACGATGTTAGGTAGCACATGTATAATCTTTTACGCAATTAGCGGTCAAAGAATAAGGTAAATTCAACTAATATATTGACGTCAATATGGATGACAAACTCTCGCGGTTTTACGATCTGTGTGTCTTTAACCCATCCTCACACTATCTCTATACGAAATTGTATCTATCTCGGTTCAGCGGCTTAAGCGTGAAAAGGTAATGGACAAGAGTAACTGTTACAGTTTATGGATGTAAAAAAAAATACACAATGTGTATTGATCCACAAAAGTAAGTTTTATGAGATCTGGCAATATCTCGGGTGGCACGCGTACGAGGGATCACATTTTGAACTACAAAGGGTATAAAAAAAAATGCAAAGGGTCTGCCCAAAACATAATGGGTATGCGAAAACTCAATCGTTGCCAACAATAAAACACGATGATCTGTGTTAAAAAAACTCGCCACACAATTTTCAGTTCTGTTAACAAATGAATATAAACTATTTTATAAATTCGGTATTCGCTGTTGCCCCCTTCGAAATTCAAACGTGGCTACTTGTAGGCGGGAAAAGTGGTCGTTCGTTTAGATATGTCAAAACAAATTAGCAGTTTCTGTGCTAGATGTGTGTGTGCATACGTGTGTACGTTACACTACCAGGTATTTTATTTTGTAGCACCAAGAACTATTATGTTACATTTTGTATAAATTTACACAGTACTTCGAGAATATTAAACTTTGGGTGTAATTTTTGAATGAAGTCAGACACTATCAGATAGTTTAAGAACTTCAGCAACTAGTTGTAATTTTAAATTGTGCTTCAATTGAAAAAAGATCTAGCATGAGATGAGTGATTGAGTAGGTACTCAATAAATTTCTTATGATGTTCAAGTAGTTACTTGACATACATACATATTCCAACTATGTATCAAAGACATAAATGAGTGTACAGAGCATGGATTCTAATTCAAGAAACTGACTACCTCCGCTCCAACGCGTGCAACCAGTTGTTACAAATTTTACTGATGTCCAACTCTCGATGCGCCAATTTATTTGCCAGGGCACTGTTTATATATGCGCACACATAGATGTTACTTACTCACACATTTATACCTCCTAACTTGTTCTAATGTCGTATGTGCGAAAAGGACAACTAGATAGAATATTGAATCTAATTTATTAGAACAGTTTTCCCCTTTAGGTGTGTAGATCGATGTGGGCTTCTAGTTTGGAGTTTTATTATTAATATACATTATATTTTATGATATTTCTATTAGTTTTGGATAAATGAAAAAAGGTAAAAACCGGTTTATTTTGGAGTTAAACTATAAAAAACAGTTTTTATTTATGATGAAAGAATCATTTCTATTTATTAAAAAAAGAACTTCTTTTTTTAACGTAACATTAAATTAATTTATGCAACCAACATTACGATGTTGAAAGAGTGTTCTTTAAATTATAATAAAAAATAATTAATAAAAAATATCCATATAATATTTTAGTTATAATAGATAGCTATTAAATTATTTTTATAAAATAAAATAATATTATTTATTTATAAATCAAACCTCGAAACTCAACGAATTTTTTTTATCACGATCTCAAGTTGAGACTATCATAATTGGTGTAAAATGCAATTTATTTATCGAGTAGAATGTTAGTGTTGAAAACTATTTCACTACTAAAATTCTACACGAAATACTAGGTACTATACTAACTTATAATGAAATTTATATCATTTTCAATGTGGTTTCGATATAATTATCGATAAATAAATATTTACAATTATTAAAGCCACAGACAATTTTAGAATTTAACTCGACCACAGATTACATTTAATCATAATTTCGGCAAGACCGCAATATTAAAAAAAAAACGAATTATGAAATAGTTGATAAGTAATTCGAATATCGAATGATGGGTAGAGTGGGTGGCGACGCTCGATGATGGGGTAAAAATTACCCCCGGGGGTAATTCGTGGGGTTTGCTACCCTATGTATGGGGTATATGTTTGCGTGTGTCGAGGGTATGATAATGGTATATTTCCGTTGTCTAACTGATCCCCACATTTCGCGAACTCTTCAAATATGAGGAATGTTTTCTAGCATAAGGGGAATTAAGTAGAAACGGCTGAATCTTATTAGAAAATACATACCTACCTAATGTTTAAAAAAAATATTTAAAAAAGATGTGACGTTATAAGTTAATACCGACACAAAGAGAGAAGTAGCGTTGTTGCTCTCAAATAGATACTTAACCCTATTTTGTTTGCAGTATTTTTATATTACCTTTAAAAAATTTCGGGTATTAATCATTATGTTAATTTGAATATATTTTAGGTCATACCGCATATAGTCTGCTTGCTTGTTTGCTTGCCGTATAACATAAAAAATATCACTGGATAGCTTATATTATTGAGAGTAACTTAACGTCTGAACTGGTGGTAAGTTAACAAAACAGTTTTTTAAAGGCCAAACATAAAAATAATTGAATGAATTTGTATTTGTGTTAGATAATAAATTATAATGAAAAACTGCGTGCATCGAATTGGTCGCTGTTCATGCGTCGACAGTAGACACGGAGACGAACAGCGACGAATTTCTATCAAACGTGTTGTTTACCAACTGCCGACGCACGAACAGCGACCAATTCCGTGCATCCACTAGTGTCTTTCATTATAAAGACATCAAAATAAAAATAAGAACACGTGGCCGAAAACATATTATACAGAAATATCACTTGTACATTTACATTTTTATTATTAGTCATAAAACGTAACATACAACGTACGAAATGGCCATTAAAATGCTGCTATTAAACGCCTCCCTGAAATAAACCGAAAATGTTTGCATTTTAGCGGCCTCCACTGAATGCATTTCGAACTAAAACGCCATAATTCAAAATAAAACGGCGAAACAAAACAAAGCGACTGAGAGTTTAAACTGCAACTTAGCACATAATTACAGTGAGCGTTTAGCTTTGCCCTTGCGCGCCATTTTAGGCCCCCTACGTGTTTAACGATACAGTATAAAACGTTCGTGCAACATTTTAGCGTGTTTGTTTCAAGTTATAGTTTTACGCAAAAATTTTAATATCTAACCAAAAGTCTTGTAATTTTGTTCATTCGTTAATAAACATATAACCGGGAGTTGGTATTGTAATAAATGAGGGCAAACTATTAGGTCCTATGATTTAGATAAAAACATAAGACAGGAATAATGCGAATCCCGGTCTGGGTTGTAAACAAGCATTCCCGTAGATTTTAATCCCACGAGAATTTTGAAAAACGTACCTATGCTAAAATCTACATTATCAAAATATTAACATATCATTAAAAAACCGTATAAAATAAAAATCCATTACGTGGTTTAGGAGTGGCAAACAATTATATTTATTCTATGTATGGATGGATAAAAAAAACAGTAGCTAGCGATTGAAATGGACAATATTAAACCAATCTATTTTTTACTGTGTAAATGCTAAGTACAGTCAACAAAATAAAACATTAAAACTTTTTAAGGAAAAATTCGTTGTCTATGTACGGCGATCCCGCATCCCTCATTGGTTTTAATTGCAACAATAAAATTTGAATATAAAGAGTGCGTAATGTTTTAGCCATAAACGCATTCATGCATGCCGTACTTGTTTCATTCGAGATAGCTTTTTCTCGAGGCGACTGTACTTAAATGTGAAACTATTTTTGCTATGAAGACTTTAATAAAATTGTGAATTGACAGAAAGGATTTTTAAAGTTAAATTATTATGGCAGGTTAAACCTAACTCACTTTGAGACTAGGTGGCGCTAGTTTTAATGTTTGAAATGTGACTTGATATTGATAACTTTTATTCAAATTAACTTCTTTACATAGTATATTTGACGACCTCCGTGGCGTAATGGTTACCACGCCAGACCGCCACCCAGGAGGTCCCGGGTTCGATCCCCGGTCGGGGCATGATGAAAAACGAACTTTTTCTGATTGGCCTCGGGTCTTGGATGTTTATCTATGTATGTATTTGTTATAAAATATAATATCGTTGAGTTAGTATCCCGTATCACAAGTTTCGAACTTACTTTGGGGCTAGCTCAATCTGTATGAATTGTCCCTATATATTTATTTATTTATTTATTATCGGGTAAAAATGAAGTCGCGCTGTACTGTCTGTCTGCTCCTATGTATGCTTATATCTTTAAAACTACGCAATGGATTTTGATGCGTTTTTTTTAATAGATAGAGTGATTCAAGAGGTATAGTATTCTTCGAAATTCCCATGGGAAAGCGGGATACACGCAAACGAAGTTGCGCGGGTTTCGCCAGTTTATAATAAACTGAAACGCATTTTATTTCTACATCAAGTCTCAAGCTATCTCTTTTCTTCTTTAGTTTGACAGTGACGGATAAAATTTAATGTGTCATTAACTTTACAAATGCGTTTCAGAAACTAGTTTGTGTAGTTTTCTTTTGAGACAGGGAGTTTTAAAATATTTTACTTTGACAGTTGCATGTGTAAAGAAAGAAACAAAAATAATTTGATTTGCTTAAGAAAACAAGATTGTTGAAACAAGTAGAATGTACTGCTTATTGCATATCGGAGGCCAATGATGTTTAAACAATGTTGCAGATTAGCTACATTTTTTTTTTCATAAATTACCAAGCTTGTCTAAAATGTCTAAAACTATTTTGTGCGGTCTCAATGCTGTATTTGTGGTAGTAGCGACATCTATGTTTTAAATTGAAAACGACTATTTCCACTTTATTAGCGAAATACAAAAATAGATCAGGAAGCATTTTGACTTATCAGACACTGGTAGTCTTGCCCAGATAGTAGTCTTACGGACTCTTACCTCATCTGACCTTATTTGTTTTTCTTCTCCACCAAAAATGCTTTAGAGATTAAATGAGTACATAACGAATTAGTAAAGTTTTAAAGTGTCACTTTCAGACTTAAACCTATCTTTATTTTCATGATATCATTGTCACACCGTGTTGATACACCAAACTGCTGTTCGACACGCGATTTACAACCAAGTTTTCCTTATATATACTTTCTGCTGGATTAGGGATGGCATTGATAGATGTTAAGATGTCATGTCATGTCGATATCTAGCTCAATGCTTGAAAAGGTGTAATATCGTCAATTTTAAATGCCATTGTGATTCCAGAGTTCAATTGTGTATTTGCGCTTGCAAACTGACACAACAAGTTAAACAACGACGAACCCAGTCTGTATTTTAATGGGTTATAATTAAAACTTCCTCTTGGTCCTTTCATTTAATTCGTCAGTACTGACAGTGACATTCTACCACAAGTTGTGTGTGACGGTATATTATTTTAACTACCTTTGTCATAAAAAAAACTGTCTAAGAAAACTATGCAGAAAATCCGTGACATTTAGGTAATAGAAGAAACAAAATTTAATGCGACATAAAAGAAAACATTATTATTCTAAGCTAGCTGTTACCCGCGGCTATATTTTCCCATGGGAATCTCTTTATCCCGTGGGAAAAAAGTAGCCTTATGTCACTCTCCAGACCTTAAATTTATCCCCGTTAAAAAATTATGAAAAAATAATGTTGTACTTTTTTCCCGTGGGAATGAGATGTTTTCCCGGGATAAAAAGTATCCTATGTCACACTCCAGACCTTAAATCATGTCTGTTAAAAAGATCATGTCGGTACTTAGGTTCCTTTCGACGTGAAAGAAGAACAAAAAATTATATAAGATAAGATATTTTTCCGGGATAAAAAGTAGCCTATGTTACTCTCCAGACCTTAAAGTATCCCCAATAAAAAATCATATCAATCCGTTCATTACTTATGACGTGAAGGGAGGACAAACAAACAAACACACTTTCACATTTATAATATTAGTATGGATTGTTTTATTGAGATTTACCACAGTATTTTAACTATAGTGTTCATTCATAGGTTAAACAATAATTATGAAAGTGGCGTTTACACCTTTCTTCCGATGACAACCCTATTTTATGACATTATAAGTTAATATCGTGTGTAGTGGCACTTACCGTGCGTTGTTGCGTGGTCAATTGAGATGTTCAAACATTATTTATCTTACACGGGATATCTGATAAATTGTAGCGTTACTTTCACCTTATTTTATATGGAAATCTTTGTAAGTATTGGACATGACATGTGTATTATTTTATAGTTCTTTGTAATCTATTTCACATCGATGTATATATTTTAAACTAGACAATATATTTAAGATTTTATGCCAAGTATATTGGAACAGATAAGTGTTTTTTATGTGTTAGACCGTAAAACAGAAAAGTAAAACAAAAACAATGTTTGTATTGAAATACCAAGAAAACAATAAAATTAAAATCCTCACCAGGGTTATTCATCCCTTTCTCGTCGTAGGGGCTACAGTAAGCCGCAGATTTGCGAACTAATTTCGTCTGCAAATCCTCAAAATGAAAGGGATTTGTGTTACACGAGTCATCTCTGTCGCACCCCTACCTTATGTAATGTTAGTTGTACCATAACGGGATGAAAAATCCAATTAACAGTAAACTTGTTTTGGAATTTTAACGTGCGTTTTTTGTGAAATCACTCGCTGTAATATAGTATAGCCTTTTAAATGCAGTTTTCATCAATAGATGGCGTAATTTAAGAGGAAGGTGTTATACGGATGGTTAAAATTGTTGGAGTTATGTAAGAAAATAATGTTACCTATTTAAGAAGTAGTTTTTGAGTGGTAGAGAAATTATTACGAAATGGGCTCGCTCGACTAGGGAAGTATCTCACAGAATATCGACGTGAAGCAGCAATGCGTTTCGTTCGGTGAGTGAGAGATCCGGAAGACCAACTCCTTCCCTATCCCCTCTTTCCCCCTTTCTCTTCCCTTCCTCCTTCCTTTCCTCCAACTTGCTGGACACCGCATTGGTAGCGCCCCTGGTGTTACTGATGTCCATAGGCGGCGGTGACCGCTTTCCATCAGGTGGCCCGCTTGCTTGTTTGTCTACTGTATGACATTTTAAAAAAAGTAGAAATTTTCACTTTTTGACAAAGCTAAAAATAAATATGGCATATAAAACATAGACACTTAAAAACGTTTTAAATAAGTACAAGGATTTTCAGAAGTTCCCGCGCGAAAGCGGAGTTGCGTGGGTTACCCTGGTTGTCAATCGTGCCTCTAATCCATCTTCCAATTCACGGAAATCGGTGTTAAAATCTACTTATTTAGAAAAAACAAGTAAATTATAGTGGAGCGTGGAAAATTATATAATTCTATATATAGTTTTAAATATATAATTATGACAATGTCTGACGTAATAATACATTTATATTCACGTAAAAGATTTATTGCTCTTGTAATGTATCATTTAGATTAGATAACATTGTACCAAGTATTTATATGCAACTCTTTTGCAAGGTCATTGACTTTTAATGAAGTATATAAAATCGTGATCTTTTCTTATGGTACCCCTAAATCGACAGACTGACAGACCGACAGAGACAAATATCTTCCCTTCTAGATAAAACAATGTACACATAGAACAATTTAGTTTCAAAATAACATGTAACTATACATATTATGTATTTCAAACCTTGTAAGTACTTAGTTAATGTAAAATAAGAGGGCTCTGGACTTCACACAGGGAATCCTAGTGTGAAGTCTGGGAATCAATGTAGGTACGGTGGCCTCGAAGATAGGAGGACCATTTTAGAAAAAAATCGCTTGCACATATTTCTTTTTTACCAAACAGGGTTTTTGTTTATTAGAGCCACATGTGTCCACTAGGATGTTGGATGTTGCAACCAAAAATCATCCTAAAGATGGTCCTGCTATCCTCGAGGCGACTGTACCTACTTATAACAATTTGCTTGAGAAATAAATAAATAATTATTGTAAAGTCGGTTGCAGTTACCAATGGCTTTGCCTTTTATTTCTTAAATGTTGGTAGTTCATACTATATAGATAGATAATATATTTATACGAATCAATATTTTTTGAAGTCTAAAGTAGAATGCATTATGTCTTTGTTGAAAGTGTACACAATTTTGATAGCGTCATCTGGACCCAAGTCAAGCAACTTTTTGAACTTGTGTTATGGTTACTGATTACCTGCAGTTATTATACTTTTTAATAAACCATAACAAATAGAAACAAAAAGTTAATAAAAACTAAATAAATAAAAAAAAACTAAACTAACATTTTGAAATTTTAGTTTAAAACATTAGAAAAATAAATATTCTACCGTTCTGAAATCATATACACCAAAGATACATGGGTATGTATCTTTCGACACACATAACCGAATAGCTAGTAACTATTCGGTTGTGTGTGTTGCAAAAAATCATCAATTCAAACTTCGTATTTAGTAATCTGAAATTATTATTATATAACCTTTATGATGTTGAGGAAAAAATTAGGATTATTCCTATGGTAATTAGTGTAGCGGGATTAAGCAGGTAATACCACGTTCTAGTATACTTATAATAAAAATAACGAATTATAAAATTATAATTTTTCTGTATCTTAATCTCTGAAACTTATACAGTTTTTTACGAGACAAAAATTCTATTGTTTTTTTTTTATATAAAATGATATTTAAATTTAGATAACATCTGTTCGTGTTTTTTGCTGTCGTTACACAATTGTTAAGTTGTTTAAAAATCTCTGAACGAGAATCAGTTTTTTTAACACCACTAAGCTAGCAAACATGTTTATCGCTTAATCAGAAAGTTTCTGAAACGCATTTTACTTTTAATTCCACGTTAACTCTACAGTGGTGCTAATTCTGTTGTACATTTAACTAGACTAAACTAATTTTGACAGGACCAAAGGTGTTGTTGTCCTTCCTTGGTTTACAATTAGTGACAAGGATAGCAACACTTATAGTCCTGTCAAAATTAGTTTAGTCTAGTTAAATGTACAACAGAATTCGCACCAGTATCTCCAAAATTGCTAAAAACTGCCTTAACTGCCGACTTCCAGCAGTTTTAGCAAATTTCGTTTCAACAAAGAACCTTTTTCTTCCGTCAAAATATACACTTAGGACTGTTTTCACCACTCCCAATAAGAAAATAACAAATTTAATTTGGGATTATTTAATTAATATCATTATTTATCTTGTTAACTGTATACAAGTCGTTGCCACCCGTCGGTTAATTATAAAACGGGGTGTAGGCATGTCAGTTGTTACGAGTCATTAAAATTGAACTTTGCACAACATGTGTACCGAGTTACACCTCAAAAGGACGTATAAAATTTTATTGTAATTCTTAACCTGTTAGTAACAGATTCGTCATAATAATATTTCTTGTATTCTTATAGCGTGTTGAGAGAATTATCAAGCATTAAGACGGGTTTGCAATCTATATTACAGAACTCAACATAGTAAACAACTGCTCATAGCATAGTATAATTTCTTTCTGATTAAATTCGTTGTGAGTTCCAAGACAGCTGTAGTTTCTACCCAGGGACGTCAATAAGTTTTAGCGCTTATTGTCAATCTGAAGTCGCTGTTGTTGAACGTAGCTAAACAGGAGACACAACCGGCAGTCATGATGAGGCATAAGTCATCAAAATTCATCGCGATTCGTCACATAAAACGAGTTATGAATAGTCATAACTCGTTTTATGTGACGAATCGCGATGAATTGTATTGTACAACCAAAAATCATCCTAAAGATGGTCCTGCTATCCTCGAGGCGACTGTACATTTAACGGTTGCCGTGAAGATCCTCAAAGCAAGTTATAAACTATTGAATTATAACAATTATATACGCCCTTATCTATATAACGGCAACCGTTAAATGTACAGTCGCCTCGAGGATAGCAGGACCATCTTTAGGATGATTTTTGGTTGCAACATCCAACATCCTAGTGGACACATGTGGCTCTAATAAACAAAAACCCTGTTTGGTAACAAAAAAATCCGCTTACAAGATGTGCAAGCGATTTTTTTCTAAAATGGTCCTCCTATCTTCGAGGATTGCCGTTGCCAAGTACTGGTTAAATTCGACTTCAACTGTGAGACGATTCGGTTTAACCTGTAAGTTTCATCATTTATCCTGATTCTTCTTTTAAAATGAGTTACGACAACTTGAAAGCGTAAACAATTTTTGCTGTAACTTATTCTTAAATGTTTGGGTAAATAGTAGCCGCCTTAACCCTGTAGGATAAAGTTTAATTTATGACTTTATCTACATTTCAATATTTATAAAGTAAATGTGTAGCCTGGTAAAGGTTTTATGCTAGAAACACGATTTCGTGATAATAGACCATGTTGCACGTGCTAACAGAATATAAAGTACCTACCTACCTTTGTCAACATATAACATAAAAAATAATATATACAGATGTACAAGGATATTTAAGAACGTGAGTAACAGTTGTGCGAGGGCGTTACTGTGGCATATTTGCGAACTGTCTTAAACTGACACACAATATGAACGGGAGTTGTAGTTCCAATTTTGGCCACGTTCATAAATAGCCTTGTAGTACTGTAGCATAAAACTGAACTTTTAACTGTCAAAATCCCAAAATGTCATCTTTAACATGTGTATGCAAATGTAATGTATTAATGTAGGTGTTCAAAATGTCAAACGTTTATCAATTGACATTAGACTATAACCCCCCAAGTTATGAAGGCTCATAAAATTTTATTATCTTGATTTTTAGCATAATATAAGCCTATTTTTGTATGCTAATAAAACTGTTACAGAGATATTTTTAGTAGCGCCATCTGTTACTTTTATTTGTAAATTTTAATAAAATATCTATTATTAGAATTTAAAGGGTAAATTCAAAATTCAAAACTTTTATTCAGAGAATAGGTTTTCACAAACACGTTCTCTTGTCAGAGTATACAGTTGTAATAAATTAATCTACTCATAATACAACTACCATTTCGGAAACAAAAGCAAAATGACCACTGGTAAAAAAGAAATGGCGATAGAAACCAGTTACGACCTTTTTTGCCATTTAAAATTTATCGTACGTTTTTTTTAACATAAAATTTTAAACTAGGTACAACATTACGAACTCGGAATGTCAATAAATAGTGTCATTAATTTGTCTTAACATAAAATTAAATATAAAATGCAAAATCGGTGTTAAAGATAGGAGCAGACCAGGCCCACAAGGCAACCGTTCTCGTGTATTTTCGAGTTGACGATGACGTGAGAGTCGGTATTTAAAAAATTGAGTAACTTTGATGACATCGTTTAACACAATGTTAAGCAACGATGTTCCCAGCCAGTATTTAGATGGGATCAAAATCTCTTTTCAATGTTTCGAAAGGCACGTTAAGCTTTCGGTCCCGAGTGTAGTTAACAGATGAATGTGCCTTAGTCGTCCAGTAACTATCTGGTGACCTAAAAACACTGATCCTAGATTACCGGCAGATGAGACCTGTTGTTGAGATTCTGAAAAAGAATAAATAAAATAATCTTCAAGCAGATTTAGCGATAGATCAATATTAATTTTAGAAATTATAAATATCATAGTAAGGTCAGCCCATGAAACAGCTAAATATTGCTCAAAGGGATTTACATTTTTTTTTATAGTACGTAATTGCAAAGTTTAACGCTTACATTATAAGCTTAAAAATCTTTGTTCCTAGTACTCTACGCTGGTCATCTCTTTAATTGGTTGACTGCCAATGATTGCACTCTAGTGGATGTAATAATATATTATATCTTGTGTTTCTTGACAGTTAAATTAAATAGAACTTGTTTTTAGAAATTTAAGCGCCAAACAACAAAATGTAAATCAAATACTTATTTTAATAATAATATCGAATTAAAACATGGCAACCAACATGTGCATCAATTCAAATACATAATTGAATTTTAAAACAACCCTTACATGCAAATGGCGTATATAAATCAATTTCTCACCTGACCAACAAAATCTCACGGCTTCCTTATTTTACCATGATAATAAAAATCGCAACATTTTGAGGCCCAACTCGAATTTCTTATGCTAATGCCGCTGCCGGTTTCCCACGGCATTTAATTTGCATACCTACCTTGAAGGGTTAACTTATCTACTTACAGCAAATCCTTTCTTTAGGATAAAATATGCTAATTGCAAACAACTACGAAATTTAATTATGGGGCGCCGGCAGCTGTTGGGTTAGAACGCTTTTTTTTAAATGTCACCCGTTGAAGACCGATCATTAGAATACAATTCGAAATTTGATTTTTTTGAATTTCAATACTTTTGATTTTTAAATGAGTTATAGATTTTATAGGATGGAGTGTTTCTTTCTTTTGATTTTACTTCCATAGAAATAAGTCCGCATTGATAAATATTTTATTATGTTTTTTTTTCTTTTTAATATTATCAGCGAATCATAAATAGGTCACTCTATCTGTCCGCTACCTATTCACGTATATATAAATCGTTAAACAGATTTAGAAGGGATTTTGCTATGGGAATAGTTTGTAACGCAGGATAAATATAGGCTTTTTAAACATTGACCTCCGGACATCAGAAGAATATCTCACAATGAAGGCGTAAAAGAAAGAAGATAACAGAAGAATCAAGAAAGAAGACGACAGAAGAATCAAGAAAGAAGAACCAAGAATATACTAGAAGATTTCGCCGACTGGTGATTGCCACTAGCGAGGTATAGAGTTCCTACGTACCGTATACCGTAGGAACTTCATACCGTGCTCTTGGGTTTGCCAAATTTCTGCGTTCCCTGAAAAGAGAAGAAAGAAGAAGAAGAACTAATACTGACAACAATGAATAACATACTTAAAGCTATAAGCATTATATTAACTCTGTCTTTAAGATTATGAGTGTAAGAAGGCCCTATTTCACCATTGATAAGTTAGCAAAGATAAATAGTTGTTAGAATGTTTTTATCTGGCAGATAAGATATATGTTGTAAGTGGTAAAACAGGCCTTAAATATAATATTTATCATGTCGTATTTTCATGATATTTACAGAGTTTATTCATATTTTATGTACAAATGTTTTCATTTTATTCATCTTCCATTTGTTATTCAACCATTTATCTGACAAACAGGCTAACAGTGGGCTGATTCTCGTAACAAAAACCGATTCTATTTCAATTCAAACACACTCGCCGTCCCGTTCAATTCCTATTTTGTTTAAGTGAGACAGCAATTGAACTTGAAACGAAATAGAATCGGGTTTTGTTACGAGCATTACGAGAGTAGGTCTGTATCTTCGGCAAGTGCAGTTTTTGAAGGTATCTAATTGTTTTATTTATTTTTGTATTTCATTCATACTAATATTATAAATGAGAAAGTTAGCTTGTTTGTTTGTTATTCCTTCACGGCTTGACTTAGCAGCCGATCATTATGAAAATTTCTATACATATTGTCAGAGGTACAGAGCCCAACATAGGCAATTTTTTACGCGGGCGTAGCCGCGGGTTACTGCTAGTATAAAATAATGCAGATACTCCATTTCATTATGGCGATTTATATGAAACTACAGCTATCGATAAAAAATCTTTAAAAACCGTGTGTGGGTTTCACGGCACTCACTAACTCCTAATTTAGCCCAAAACTCTTAATTTTATTACACCGTTTTATCTTTCTTAACAACACCTTTAAAACAATTTTATAATACATTTAAAAATGACTAACGTAATAAAATATACAAATAAAAATATAACTCGTATAAAGTTCCTTTGTGAGTCACAAATGACTCACGAAACCGCGCAAAAGCGACACAATTCGCCTTATCATTTAAGTAAAACAATATTATTTTGCACTTAACAAGTAATTATCGTCGTTTGTACAAATATAGAAACGAGATAATAATGTACTAATATAAATTACTGATACATATAACGTACAATAACTCATAGGAACAGATATTCCAAGTTACAGTATTTGCAAGTAAAAATATAATTTATATTATTATATCAACGCACTGTTGTTATGTTATTAATAGAATGTCGAATTAGGATTTTTAGCCTAATACAAATTATACAAAATATTTTGTAGTATAATTTTATAGTCAACGAATATACAAATTATTCTATTTAGGATATAAAGTAATTGATATTTTAAAGCATATCCATATATTTTATGTAGGCATATAAAAATCTGCGTGATTTGTATTCAAATGTATATTTTATTTGTAAATTTATTAAAATTTAAATATGCACTAATTGAATCGGCAGATTTTGGGTTAAAAATTCAAATTTTTGAATTGACATATGTATACGATTGACATAATAATTAAGTGTATTTCATGGAATTTATTTATCATTTATGTTAATTATTTATTTTATTTATTATTATTTATTCATTTAAGTAACAAAGACTCAAATAGTGTTAGTATACTTATCAACTAGGGGTAAGTAAAAATTGACAAAAACAAGGTAAGTAAAAATTGACAAAAACAAACAACGACACTTTGGGCCATTCCTGCACCATACCGCCCGATATGGTACAACAATGGCTCATATATAGGCAGTCAAGTCTGCTGGCGATCATGCTCATGCATTTCATTAAAATAATTCATTATTTTTATAAATTTTATGTCTTTCCTAAATTCAATTATTACGGCTACATCTGTGAAATGCGCCTATGTAACATTTTATTTAATAATTTATTTTATTATTGATTCATAAATTTATAAGGTTTTCTTATTATTTTAATAAAAATATCATAATAATTAAATTGTTCTCTTGCATGCTGTATAAGTATTATTATTATGAGAATAATTTAATTAAAAATAATGAATGTTTTAATTTAAAATAATGATATTATTTCTTTATTCAATACCTAATAAAAAAGAATCATGTCTTGTTTAGAAATAATACTAATATAAAAAATGTGTTAAATATAAAAAAAACTGCGGTCTTGATGATAATATATTTTAACTCATTCACTGTCGCAAGCCATTTTTAACAATATATAAATCTATCATTTATAAGTTTCGTGATAGATTCTGAAATCGTTTACCAACAGTCGATTGATCCATGAACCTTTTATCCAAATATACAGTTTGAAAATAAAACTTAAAAATAAAATTCCATCTTTATTTAACAAAATTTACTAAAAAAAAAAAACAGAATTTGATCATAAATATTTTAAACGCCCATAAAAATTGACGATTATAACAATCATAAGCTACTGTTTTGCTGTAACTGGTATTATAAAAACTCGTACCTTCTGTATTCATTATTACTTTATTGTTTGTACTGTAGTGTAAAAAAAAACAGGATAAATGCACACACACAGGCCTAGTGGTAGTACACTTCATTTTCTTATAAGATAATTATATCCTAATAGGTTTTAAAACTACTTACTTAAACGTGGAACAATGAACTAGTTTAATTAGTTTAGCTTAATAAGTAATTCTATTCTCATGTAAGTTTTTATTTAGCCAAACTAGTTAACTCCACCCCTAAACAAAATTTTTGATAGAATTCGTCGCTGTTGGTGCGTCGACAGTACGTAGTCGACGCAACCAGTTCCCGACCAAATTCCCTGGGGCCCGATTCTACTAACACAAATGCACCAATGGACTCTCAATGGTGTCTCAATCGTGTCTCAAAAGAATGCCGATAGTGTATCAGTGGAATAGTTTTTGACATTTGTTATGGACTTTAAACAATAACATTAACTTATTGTTTAAGTCAGTAACAAATGTCAAAAACTATTCCATGGATACTATGGACTTAAACAATAACATTAACTTATTGTTTAAGTCAGTAACAAATGTCAAAAACTATTCCACTGAGATAAGGACACCATTGAGAGTCCATTGGTGCATTTGTATTAGTAGAATCGGGCCCCTGATGTTGAGCAGTAATGGAGTCCACAAGCGAGACCCATGGGCCTCACAGTCAGGAAGCGCTGTCACCGATCTGCCTCACCTTGTCGTAATTCAATCAATAAAATTGTAATCATTATTGAGAATAAATTATTTATTTTGTCATTACTTCTTTTTCAGAGGTTGCCTGGAAGAAATTGCGTAGCAATAAGGCCGCCTGTACTTTTATTTTAATAATTTGTTCTTGTTTATTGTAAATTTTTTTTTGTAGAGTTTTTGTATTGTATTGTAATTCTTTAAATCTGAGTTTCAATTCAATTAATTTATTTGCTTACCACATGGTTACAATAAGATCTTACAGCTTTCTTACATACATTACGAAGATTTCGATAATATGTGGTTAAATCAATCAGTCAGTCAGGATTTTAAATTTTATAAGGTCCTAATTTATTAATGAACTTCCTTTTAGCACATGACTATATAGGTTACATATATTATGATCGTTTAAGCAAGGAAATTTATTTATATATGTATTTATTATAAAATATAGTATCGGTGGGTTAGTATCCCATAACCCAAGTTTCGAACTTACTTTGGGGCTAGCTCAATCTGTGTGATTAAAAAAAATATTTGTATATGTATTTTTTACCACTTTTCCCTAAATAAATAAAAAATTTAAAACATACCTTATTCTGCAATATTATCGTTAGAATTATTCGCCTCAGCACTGTAGGGTTAAAGCTTTCGTATAAGTTAAAAGTTTTGTTTATGCGAAGGGTGGATTAGTATAAAGTTATCAATATTATTACAATACAACACAGGCTCTTATACTATTAATAATTAGCAGGTACTCGACTGAGTACCTGCGAGTTTCAGAAACGCATTTTTAAACTTAACAACCCGTTAATTTATAGCTATCACTGTCACAAGGAGAAAAAATGAGGTAGCTTGAGACTTAATGTGGAATTAAATTTTTTGTTTTCAATAGTACAGTCAGCGGCATAAATATGATGCCACTTAAGTACATTGTCACTTTAATACTTTCGAATGAAAAAAATTGGTTGGGTGAAAAAATAACGAACTTTTTCCGATAGGTCTGAGTCTTGGATGTTTAATGTATTTGTTATAAAATATAGTACCTATAGTTTTTATCATTTTGGGCACCCTGCCACAGGGACCATGTCTTTTTAATGTTTAGTTTTAGTTTTTATTGTTAGTTTAGTTTTAATTAATTTTATTTTAATTTCATGTTATTTAATTATGTATTTTACCAATATAATAGTAATAATATTATATAAAGTACCTATAGTTGAGTTAGTATCCCATAAAAAGTCTCGAACTTACTTCGCGGCTAGCTCAATCTGTGTGATTTGTCCCTATATAATATTTATGTGTTGTCTGGTTACCAAACCAACGCAACACCGGGCTGTCAAGTTTAAATAACAATGGCAATATTCTATATTAAATATTAGAAGTCGTCAACGTCATAAAATAATCGTTTTATTCTAAACAAGCCCAGACACAGCCCGCCAATTATCATATTTTAACGACGTTTAAATATTAAAACACTCGAGTGTAGCCCCATCTGTATGGTAATTAAAGAATGCCTATCATGGTCGCAGTAGTTTTGTAAAATCAGTTAAACTACAAAACGTCTAATCTATATAGAAAAACTCGTACGTGCGCATCGCTCATAATTTCATATTTCAGTTGTATCTATACAAATATGTATATAAATATAAATGAGAATGTGTGTTTGTTTGCTTGTCCTTTTTTCACGTCGAAAGTTTCAAACCGATTGACGTGATTTTTGGTCTGCAGAGTGTCATAGGCTACTTTTTATCTACCACGCGGGCTAAGGCTATTATTAAATATACTAGTATTTTCGCCTCTTTTGAACAAACTCAAATCGTTTCCATTATATACCTATTTTTGTCATGTTAGACAGTTAATAAAAAGTCTGATATAATATTTATACTGTAACATGTCTATTTCGGTTCAAACGCCTGGTCGATACGTTGTACGTAATAAATATACAACGTTCAGTAAGATATCAAACGGAGTATGTATGTATTTTTTTATATATTTCTATGGTTTTATAATTTATTAATGACATCCTCCAAACATTAATATGAAACAATCTAATGAATATTGAATAAGTATGCCTAACATGGCTTCTGCCGGGTCGAAAACTTAAAAAAATAAATATATATAAATAAATAAATATATAGGGACAATTCATACAGATTGAGCTAGCCCCAAAGTAAGTTCGAAACTTGTGTTATGGGATACTAACTCAACGATATTATATTTTATAACAAATACATATATAGATAAACATCCAAGACCCGAGGCCAATCAGAAAAAGTTCGTTTTTCATCATGCCCCGACCGGGGATCGAACCCGGGACCTCCTGGGTGGCGGTCTGGCGTGGTAACCATTACGCCACGGAGGTCGTCCAAATGGTTAAAAGGTAATAAATGAATCCTACACGGTTTACATGGCGTCATCTGGTCACTGGTCCCAAAGTAAGCCAGGCGTACCAGAAAACGGATATCCCACCAAAAACATTTTCATGTAAAATGTTGCCAAGACGAGACCATATGACTCGCATGGTCAAAAAGTTATCAGAGTGCTTAATACGAGTTTTTTGGTCAACTTAGTTCATGTCGACGTAAACAGACCGACCAAATAGAGGAGAACTCTCATGTTGCGAATTTATAAGACGCGTGTTACATATCAAAATTATTCGGTTTACTTGCTCACGTTTCGAAGTGAGCAACCCGGCTATTTTAGATATGTAACATGCGTCTGGTAAATTCACAATATGAAATTGTTTTACAATTTGGTCGGCTTGTAAACGTTAACACGTTCGAATGTGACCAAAAATACTCGTACTAAGCACTCAGATCTCATGTAGAGCCAAGCTACTAACTCTACACGCCCTACCACTACAAGGCCTAACTTCACAAACTCTACCTTAATCAAAATATGTGGCTTGGCCATTTCGCTACATTCACATAGGCAAACTTTTCTGTTATACATTTATTCTTTCTTAAATAGATTTGCCCCCAGATATTTATTGTAAATTTATACATAAAATACATAGAAAATAGAGTCGAAAACAAACACAAATGCCATCACATAATTATTTGCCGCGAGCGGGAACCATAATAAGATACTAATAATTACATATACCTAATAAACAATACATATAAGAATACAAACTAGTATATACTTACTATATTAAAGATACAAAATCATACTCATACTATACTATTTACCTGTATCCTGTGAAAACAGCAATAAAATCAGTTCAGTAACTTAAAAGATTCAAACAGAAAGACAAACAGATAAAAAAAATTAAAAAAAATTTTTTTGCTTTTATTACCTTTCTCTAATTTTGCCAAATATCTTCAAAGTATAGATATATCGGGGTCTACTGTTTTATTATATGTATAGATATAGATAGAAGATCAGAAAGTGAGTTTGTTTGTTTATTTGTTTTTCTTTCACGGCTTGACAAATCAGCCGATCATGATGATGTTTATATATTGTCAAGGGTACAGAGCCCAACATACGGTAGTTTTTATCACGTGAAAGTATGTCATTCCAATGGGAAAATATTTTTTCTACTATAGAGGGCGCTGTATGCGGTGCTATCGGCCAACAGATGGCGCCACAAGTCGTGCTATGGGTTGTTTTGTTGTCAAACGAGATCTATGTCAGAAAATTAAAGCGACCGCGGGGAAAAGATAGTATTAGTTGAGGCCCAGTGCCCTATTCCCTTTGGGGTGGGAGTCCTGGATCCTCCAAGGGTGATGTTAGAAATAATGGACTGTATGAATTTTAGACTGTAATAATGAGATAGTGAAAATACAATTGATTCGCCCGACAAGACATAAGTACGGCGCGGCCGATGCGAGCGCCTCGTGGTTGGCTAGTGTCCGGTGCCGGCGCTTGAGTCGACGACGCGGCCCGTTCTTGCGCCCGTCCCGCGCGCACCTCAGACGGCGATGATTTGTGGTAGACATACTCCCCGCCTTGAAGTGTCTTCAATAAAAGAGAGGAAAAAAAAGGAAAAAATTAAATTTCGATCGGGAGAGGGCATATGGTGTTGTAGGCCCGGCGTAGCGTGCCCTTCCGGGTCTTGATGTCGGCGACTCTTGCGACGCCGTCCCTCCCCGGCAGAATGCGAAGAATGCGGCCCAGCAGCCACATGAGCGGGGGCGCTGCTGCGTCCTTGACGATAACCATCGTTCCCTCCTGTAGTTGCCCCTGCGATGTCGGCCATTTTGATTTGCGCTGAAGATGAAAAATATATTCATTGTGGAAGCGCTTCCAAAAATGTTGCTTCAGCAATTCAATGCGTCTGAATCTGTCAAGACGCGTAATGGGTTCGACGAGTTGAGGATGTGGCAAACATACTAGTGACCGACCAATTAGAAAATGGGCGGGAGTTAAAGGTGTGAGATCGGAAGGATCTTGTGAAATGGGAGTGATAGGACGGGAATTTAAAATAGACTCAATCTGTGTCAAAAGTGTTACCATCTCTTCATAAGTGAGGTGTGTTAAATCTAAAACGCGACGAAGGTGATGCTTAACAGATTTGACTGCTGATTCCCATAGGCCCCCGAAGTGCGGCGTGTATGCAGGTATAAAAGAAAAATTAATACCTTGATCAATGAGACTAGACGATAACTTAGGCTCTTTTAAAATACTTGCCAACTCATTGAAGGTACCAACGAACGTAGTACCATTGTCCGAAAAAATGTTTTGTGGCTTTCCCCGACGAGCTGAGAATCTATTTAAAGCTGCAATGAAAGCTTCCTTTGACAGGTCTGAAACAAGCTCCAGATGCATGGCCTTGGTGGCCAAACACACAAAAACACATATATATGATTTTATTAAACGACAACCTCTGCCTTTGCGGTCGGCTATAAGCAAGGGCCCGGCATAGTCGACGCCTGTCTCAAGAAAAGGAAACTCAAGGTGAACTCGTTTTTCAGGGAGATTACCCATTACAGGCTGCACGGTTTGCCCACGAAACCTGCAACATTTTACACAAGTGCGTACAATGCGTTTGGCGAGTTTAGTTCCCCCTAGCGGCCAATAATTATGCCTAGCAGTTGCTAAGAGAAGCTGTGGACCTGCATGCAAGTGTATATTATGTAATGATTCAAATAATAAATGACATATGCGATGCTTACTACATACAAGAATAGGGTGCTTGGTGTTATATTCATAATGTGAGTTGCCAAGCCTGCCGCCTACACGTAGTAGTTTATTTGAATCTATGAAAGGAGAAAGAGATAACAAACGGTTTTTGTAAGGCAATTTTTTGTTATTTAGCAATAATTCGCGTTCTTTTGGAAAAGATTCTTGTTGAGCTGTAATTAATAAAACAGTCGTTGCGGCCTTCAGCTCTGACAACGATAAGTGACCGTGCAATTTTAAAACATTTTTGCAATTATAAATAAATCGCAAAATGTATGCAACTACACGTTGTAATTTTGTAAGGCTAGAATGCTTTTCTATGAGTGCAGATATGACGTTCGGTTCTGGTGTGTGTAGTTGTGCGTGTAACGAATACTGTGCAATCTCTGGTAGATCGGTAGCCTTGAGTTGGTTAGGTTTGGTAGGCCATTGAGATGAATCTAACTTTAAAAATGGCGGGCCTGTCCACCATAAAGAGCACTCGTTTAATAAATTTGCTCGTAAACCCCGAGAGACCAAATCGGCGGGATTTAGTTTAGTTGGAACATAGCGCCACTCGTGAGAGCTTTCCTGAATCTCAACAACCCGGTGTCTCACGAAAGTTTTAAGTTGATTTACAGATGATGAGAGCCAACCCAAAACTATCATAGAATCAGACCAGCAAATGCATTCGCTAAATTTAAAGGTAACTGACGCAATAACCTTAGCACACAGTCTTGCTCCCAACAGAGCACCACATAGTTCCAGTCGCGGAATGGTAGTCGGCTTGATAGGAGCAACCTTGCTTTTTGAAGCTAAAAGACGTACATATACCATTCCGTCACTAGCTACACTCCGAACATAGATGCAACTGCCATATGATTTTTCAGAGCTATCTGTAAAAACATGAATTTGTGTGTCAATTGATGGATGGATTTTAATACATCTTGGTATGTTAAAATTATTTATATGAGTCAAAGATTCTGAAAAATCAAGCCATTGTTTTTTAATAAGTTCCGGCACTGCTTCGTCCCAAGAACATTTAAGTATCCATAATTGTTGCATCAGCAATTTTGCTTCTACAATGGATGGAGATATAAGGCCAAGTGGGTCAAATACTTGTGAAATTGTAGACAAAATATGTCGTTTATTTATTTTGCTTGAAATAATGACATTTATGTAAAAATTTAATGTGTCTGATAAACAAGTCCAACGAATGCCCAATGTTTTAGATTCCTCTTTAGAGCTGAGGTTGACATTACCAGACATGTCATTATGTTCACTAACTGCGCAAAGAATTTGGTGATTATTTGAATGCCACTTTCTCAAATTAAATTGGGCAGACTTTAGTGTTCTGTCTACGTCTTGAGAGAGTGCAATAGTGTCCTGAATAGTGTCACTACCCGACAAAAAATCGTCAACATACATGTCGTGACAGATGGCTCGCCTAGTATCTGGGTTTGATGATTCTAGACCTAGCTGTGTGAGACATCTTGTGGCTAAAAATGGGGCAGATGCTGTGCCATATGTAACAGTGTTTAATGTGTATGCCTGGAGTGGATGTGAAGGGTCGAACCTCCACAGTATTTGCTGTAATGGACGTTGCTTCACATTAACAAGAATTTGTCGGTACATCTTTTCGATGTCTGCCGACACGACATACTGATGCTGTCGAAAGCGTAATAAAATTGAAATTATGTCGTCTTGAACTGTGGGACCAACGCGTTGAATGCTATTGAGTGACTTCCCGTTTGATGTTAAGGCGGATCCGTCAAAAACAACGCGTAGTTTTGTCGTCGTGCTATTCTCCCTAAGTACCCCATGATGTGGGAGATAACAATAGGTGACATTGGCAAGTTTGTGTGTAGTATGAGTCATGTGTCCTAACTCAATGTATTCTGTGATGAATTGTTTATATAGATCTTTCATACGCAGCTCCTTTTCTAACCGACGCTCTAGAGAAAGAAATCTACGTTTGGCGATCAGGTATGAATCACCTAAAGCGCTTGGAGGTTGTATTAATGGAATCGATACCGAAAATCGACCATCGATATCGTGTTGAACAGAATTGACAAATTCTTGTTCGCATGCAGTTTCATCTGGGGTGAATTCATACTGAGGCTGAATTGTGTCTAACTCCCAGAATCGTGTTAAGTCTACAGGAGATTGAGTATTATTACTGAACATACATACTTGCTGACTAGAACCGGGTTGCGCAACTGTGCCTGAAATTATCCATCCAAGCTTAGTTTCAAATAAGACCGGTTTATGTTTACCTAATTGGATACGGTTTGTACCTATGACCTTCCAAAATATGTCCGCACCAACTGGAATGTTGATGGTTGACGGAATATTGAATGTTGGATCGGCTAAGCACACTCCTGTAGGTATTTGAATGTTATGTGTGTCGATGTATGTGTTTGGTAGTAATGATGTGATTTTAGGCAGAACAAGACAGTCAATATTGGCCCTATAGCTACCATCATGTGACTCAAATGTTAAAGAGCAAGACTGTGAACTATTAGACTGCAAACTATTGATGCCTGTTACCTTTGAATTCACAGCGTGGGTGGGAATTTGTAATCTATCACAGAGGTCATGTGTGACAAAGTTACCCGTACTACCATTATCCAGCAGGATCCTAGCAGAGTGGGGGTTTCCTTGGTTGTCAAACACCTTGACCAATGCTGTGGAAAGTAAAACATTATTTGTATTAGAAGAATGTTGTGATTGTGAATACTTTGCATCTGCAGACAATACAATGTTATCATGACAGGCAGAATTTTGACTAGGTGTGTCGGTATGAAGAAGGGTATTGTGTTTAAGGTGACAATATTTACAATTACTCAAGGTACATTGTGACTCATAATGACCGAGTTTGAGACAATTCTTACAAACCTTAAACTCATTAACCTTTTGTATACGTGATTGTACAGAAAGGTTCCTAAAAACGTTGCAATTAAACAAGTAATGTGTTTTTTGACACATTTGACAAACTAGTGGACGGCGTTTGTTATTTGAAGCTGAAGGACTCTTTTGACTATAAGATGGCGAAATATCAGGTTTACCTTCGGCGTTTCCAGATTCCTCCAAAGACTCCAGATAGGTAGCCCTGTCAGTAAGAGTGGTTAAAAACATGTCTAATTTAGGTGGGTTGTTAAGAGTGTTGCGAAAGGCTTCCCATTTTTTGTATGTAGTAGCATCTAATTTTTTGGCCATAATAGCAATAATAAGAGTGTCCCAATGCTCAGTGGGCTCACCCAGCGTCGATAAGCATTTTAAGTGTTTAACAATATTATCAAGTAAATAGCGTAAGCCACGGCTTGATTGCTGTTTCAAAGACTCGACATTTAAAAGGGCTTGCACATGATTGTTTACTAGAAAGCGTTTATTATCAAATCTTGTGCATAGCACGTCCCAAGCATTGGCATAATTATCAGCATTGAAATCTACGCCTTTTATTGCTAAAGCTGCACTTCCCTTGAGACAAGCGCGAAGATAGTGATATTTGCTAATAGTATCAATTTCCTTAGAATTGTGAATCATTGAAAGAAAAGAATCTCTAAATTCCAGCCATTGCTTAGCATCGCCGTTAAAAGATGGTAAATCGATTTGAGGAAATCTTAAAAAATTATTGTGTCTTTGTGTGTGCGCATCATCAGAGCTTACCTCAGCAGCACTGTGCATGGAGTTATTTGGAGAGATTGCCGACTGCACCGAGTCACACAACGCCTTGGCAGTACCCACCGCCGCGTAGAATTGGTTGTCGATAGTCTCTCGCTCCTGGTACCTCGCAGCGAAATCATCAGACAGCTCCTCAATCTCGCCCTGAAGTGTGCCGAAATCATTATGTAGTATTTCTATTTTATCAAGGCGCGTTTTAAGCTCATGTAAGATGTTGAGATTTTGTACAGAAGTTGGATTGTCCAAATGCCTACCCTTTCCTGGAATGATGGCGTAAGGTATGTTTGTACATATGAATAATCTAAATACTCTGTATACCCCTTCCTGGAATGATGGCGTGAGGTATGTGTGTATGAAAGTATAAATAATCTAACTAAATGGTTTGTCTACCCCTTCCTGGAATGATGGCGTGAGGTATGTATGAAAGTAAGAAAATGTAATCTAGGTTATCTAATGCTGTCTACCCCTACCTGGAATGATGGCGTGAGGTATGATTTGCGATAGAATTATGAATAAGCCTAGTTATATTCTGTTTTATTTAAAAACTGTAACTGTTGTGTTTAATTTATGTAAATAACGAAAATTATTTTATCTAATAGGTAATTGTAGCAGAAGAAATAATTATTTGAAGATTACTAATAATTATAAATAATAAATAATTATTTGAAGATATATTTTAAAATTATTGAACAATGAAATATACCTAAGCAATCTACAATGATTTTATGATTTTAATGGTAACCACTACTTGACCACAGATGAAAATAATTATGATTTATGAGGAATGGAATAAGAAAAAAAATGAATATGGAATGACGTGTACAAATTGATTTGTGAAAATGGATAAGAAAGGAAATTGGTTCAATCTCACGGTTTTGTTGCACTTTATCCCATCCACTATGCCTTCTTGACTTCTTCCTATTCCTTTTTGTTATGTTGAGTTGACTGCCTGAGACGCTGCACGCAGATTCTCAAAAAAAATTATGATCGATGCAAATGGCGGCGATGATGAATGTGGTCTCCACGTTGCACGCACGACCAATAGCTCGATGGACCAATAGTTGAGGCCCAGTGCCCTATTCCCTTTGGGGTGGGAGTCCTGGATCCTCCAAGGGTGATGTTAGAAATAATGGACTGTATGAATTTTAGACTGTAATAATGAGATAGTGAAAATACAATTGATTCGCCCGACAAGACATAAGTACGGCGCGGCCGATGCGAGCGCCTCGTGGTTGGCTAGTGTCCGGTGCCGGCGCTTGAGTCGACGACGCGGCCCGTTCTTGCGCCCGTCCCGCGCGCACCTCAGACGGCGATGATTTGTGGTAGACAGTATTATATATATAGACTACATTGACGACAATTTACTGCATTGATGACAAAAGGTTGGCTTTCTTCTTGAAATTAAATCACTCTATCTCGCGCAATTCCTATTTTGTATGAGAGAGAAAGCACTTTAGATGGACATGAGATTGTAATTATTTTCGTTATGAAATTATGGGGGACTGTCACTTCCAAGTAAAACGAAAAATATCAACAATATGATAAAATAAAACAATTTTAGCACTATTTGTACGTACAAGTATTGAAACATGTAAAAAAGTAGCCAATTTATTTCGGATGCTCCGAATTCTTGCACTTTTAACACAAATGGCGATTGTTATTTTTTTTAACAATCACCAATTATACTAATTAAAGTTGTATCGTAATGAATGTCAATTATAGCTTGTCAATGTAGTTTTTATCTTGGCCGTACTCGCTAGGAACGCCAGGCGTTTTGTTTTTGTCCGGATTTTAATAATCCACTGTCTCCACAATTGTAGACCTTTTTGATATTTTTTTATTTGGTCAATATGCCTTTTTTTTCAATATAAACTCGCGCGGTAAAAGGGAATTTGCCAATGATTTTCAATTTTTTTTTATACGGCCCGCCTGATGTTAAGCAACCGTTTGCAATACCGGGGGTATCACTCACGCCACGCGTTATCAACCCTCCCAACCCCCCTCCAAGTGGAGCTCTGGAGACCTTACTCACCGTGGGAACACAACATGGCCGAGACCAATGTTATTTGGCTACGATCTTCTGTAAGGTGGAGGTCCTTCCCCAGACGGGCTGCTCCGATTTGAGCGGATTATCCGCTGTGCCTTACTTAACCGTGTTGTTTTCCTGGTAAACTTTTTATCCTGCGGGATAAATAGTAGGATACGTTGCGTGCACGGTCGGTAAGAGACCGTTAAAACAGACAGACACAGAGGGCATGATGTTTTTTTTATTTTTTACTAGCTTTTCCCCGCGGCTTCGCTCGCGTTAATTTTATGACACATAGATCTCGTTTGACAATAAAACAACCCATAGCGCGACTTGTGGCACCACCTATTGGCCGATAGCCCACCCCATACAGCGCCCTCTATAGTAGAAAAAGTATTTTCCCATTGGAATGACTTATTCTTTATTGCACATAAATAAAATAAAAAAAAATACAGTAACAGATACAGTGTACAAAGGTGAGCTTATCTCTTTAAGAGATTTCTTCCAGCCTACCCAACCGTGTGTCATACAAGTTGTACAAGGGCGGTAAACAATTTTATATGTGCCAATTTATACTACTACATTCAAATTCTAATACTTTTCATAATAAAAAAAAAACGCATACCTAAATACTCAATGATGTACTTACACACAATAAATAAATACATTATACATACATACAATAAATAAAAATAAAATAAATATATATTAATTTATGCTAGACGATAGTGTTTAAATAGTGCTCTTTTATATTTTTTTTGAAAGTGAAGAAAGAAGTGCTGTTACGAATCTGTGTTGGTAACTTATTCCAAAGTTGGGCGGCTCGAACGGTGAAAGAATTGAAAAAGAATTTTGTGTTAGCCATTGGAAAATCTAAAGTTTTAATATGACAAGAACGTAAAGAACGGGTAGAGGGAGGTAGAGATGGAAAACGAGAAGAGAGATATTGGGGGGAATTGGGATTAGTAATTAGTTTAAAAAGAAAAGATAGTATGTGCACATTTCTGCGAAGTCGAATTGGGAGCCACTTCAACTGGGTTCGAAACTCCGATACATGGTCATACTTACGTAGACCGAAAATAAAACGGATGGCCAGATTCTGTAGTCGCTCCAGCTTGTTGAGTAGCTCCTCAGTTGCATCCAGGTAGCAGACGTCAGCATAATCAAGAATTGGAAGTAGAAGAGACTGAGCCAGCATAACTTTAGTTTTTAAAGGCAAAAAGTTTTGAAGTCGCTTGAGGGAGTGAAAAGTAAAATGCATACGCTTACTGACATCATTAATATGTGCAGCCCAGGATAATGTGTTGTCAATTATGAGTCCCAGATTTTTAGTTTTAGCAACAAAGGGGATGTGCAGACCATTATAGTATATTTTAGGCAATACATTATAATTAAGCCTACAACTCAGCTGATTGCTGCCTACGACTATAGCCTGAGATTTCAAGGGATTTACTAACAGTCCAAATCTCTCAGCCCATCCCCGAATAGCGTTCAATTGGAGGTTCACAGCCTCGAACGTATCGCTGGCCTCATCAACAGAAAAGTGGCTGTATATTTGGAGATCGTCTGCATATAGGTGGTAGGAAGAAGTTAGAACCTTGGATATTTCATTAATAAAGATAGAAAATAAAAGAGGAGATAACACGCCGCCCTGCGGTACGCCTGCAACAAGGTCAACCCAGTCTGACGATGTGTCATTGAGCCTAATGCATTGACGGCGACCGCGAAGGTAAGAGTCAAACCAAGTCATCACAGGAGGAGAGAAGTTAAGAGAGCGAAGTATACCTAAAAGAATGTCAAAGTCAACGGAATTAAATGCATTGCTGAAGTCAAGTAGAATAATAAGTGAAAGTTTTTTATTATCCATAGCGTAACGGATATCATCAGTGACATTCAACAATGCAGAGACTGTGCTGTGATTAGGACGAAATCCCGATTGGTAAGGAGTGAGAAGATTATGGTGAGATATATACTTATAAAGTTGTTTATGAACTGCATTCTCGAGAACTTTGGAAAGAATAGGAAGAATTGAGATAGGCCGATATTGAGAAAAAGTTATAGGGTTAGAAGTTTTAGGAATGGGGATGATTTGAGCCATTTTCCAAGCTGTCGGAAACACGTTGTTAGAGATAGAGAAATTTAAAATATGTGTGATTACCGGAACAACAAGGTCAATAACAGGTAGTAGCATGTCGCTACTCAAGCCATCACTACCAGTAGCTTTAGTGGTAATTGAGACAATGCTTTTTTTAACTTCTTCCTCTGTGACATTGTGTAATGAAAAAGGATCATCTGTAGGTGTTAAATTTTGGGAGAGAAGATGTAATGTAGATGATTTATTCACAGCGTTTACCGTAATCGGAGGTGTGGAAAAATGTTTGTTCAAAGAATTTAAATCCAAAGAATCGCAAACGTTATCAGGAATTTTACCCACACCCAGTGATCTTAAAAATTTCCAAATATGTGATGTGGGCATATTATCAATAGAAGAATGGATGTACCGGCGTTTTGCATCCCTACACATCCTATTGCAGACATTACGTAACCTTTTGTATTCACGCAAGTTACTCTCCAAAGGAACAGTTTTGAGTTTTGATTTAGCTTTGTCACGTTTTGTCATAATCTTTTTAATGGACGGACACAACCATGGAGCAGGAAAGTGCTTTAACCTAACTGGTTTTAGAGGGGCGTGTTTGTCAAACAGTGCTGTCATAGTCATGTTAAATAAGTGCACTTTATGACATACTTTCACGGGATAAAAAGTAGCCTATGTTGGGCTCTGTACCTCTGACAATATGTATACAAATTTTCATAATGATCGGCTGCTTAGCCAAGCCGTGAAGGAATAACAAACAAACAAACAAACTCACTTTCGCATTTATAATATTAGTATGATTCTACACAACCTGATCCCAAAGAAAGCAATGCTTAACCCGCTCGTATTAAAATACATAGCGAAGCCCAAACTCGAGAACAACAAATTCCATCACATAATAATGTTTGCCCTGAACGAGAATTGAATCGAACACCTCTAGTGCCGAAGGTAGAATCACTTCTACACACGACCGCGTCTAATTTTTTTTTTTTTTTAATACGTTTATGTCCCGAATTTGTCTTGCAAACTGGCAACACCATCTCTGCGCAACTAAAAAAAAAGAAAAAGGCTAGTTTTTTGTTTTCGTTGTTCTTTCATTTATTGGTGTTCGTCACGGTATACAGTTATTGTATGAATGCGTACAATTATGTCTCAATGTGTACAAGTCAGGCTATCCTATGTATTCACACTTCACATATCAAATATTTTTATTGAAAAAGCAGGGTTGCCGCTAATAAATTCTACACGATTTACACAACGCTAAGGCCGCATTTAGCAATTCCTCTGAATGAATTCATTACCCGAATCCCTAAAATTCTTCTAATTTTCGCATTTTTCTGACGTTTGACGTGAGGTTTGAAGAAAAAAACTGTGAGTAAATTTCAGCTTTATTACGTAAATTAATTATAATGGAAAAATATGAATTGCAAATGAATCATATTGTGAATGGTAGTTAAAGTTACTATTTTACGATTTGAAAAGTGATTCCTATTAGGAATCTTTTACAATTCATCTAAAGTGGCATTTTTGGGTCTCCATGTCCCAATGATCACAAAATGATAAAACTGTCCACTCCATACAAAAATTAATTACCCTAAGGTTGCCTCGAAAAGATTGATTTCGGCAAAAATTACCGGCTTCGGGACAAGCCCACCACACATTCCCACCACTGTGTGAACTGTGTCTCCTGTGTAGCCAGGATCAACAACGGCGACCTCAGATAGACAATTAAATAAGCAATGAAGCTTATTGACGTCCCGGGGGAGAAAACTACAGCTGTCTTGGAACTCACAACGAATTTAATCAGAAAGAAGATAGTCGGAGGAAATTACCGGCTTGTTTCCAATACAGTGGTTTGTAAATTATTCATGTTTATTGTTATCTTGTTGTGTATTGCAAATAAAACAATACATATTCTATACATCTATTTACTTTATTAGCGACGTTTTTACAAAATAATATAATTTTGTGATGGTCATGGTAACCAAATTCTGTGTATCTATCATACCTATTAGGTATTATCTGCTTTGGTGAATAACTCGGCCCTTAAACAACATTCGGGAACTCCCCGCAGGCGGGCTAATGACTAGCGGAAGTCATTTGACGATACAGTAGTGGTCCTGTCTCCCCCTACTCCTAATCCTACAGGAATCGCGTACTTTACGTAAAAAGTACCCTATGTGTTAATCCAAGGTATCAGCTACCTACATACCAAATATCATAGATATTGGCCCAGCCATTTGAGCGTGAAGAAGTAACAAACATACACACATAACTTTCTATTATTAGTAGGACTTATTGTACTAGTAAAATATTCACAACTTCGTTTGCGTATATCTCGCTTTCCCGTGGGAATTTTTAATATTGGTGGGATTTTCATACACGGTAACCACTTTTCATCAGGTGGCCTGGCTTGTTTGCTTACGTTATGCCAAAAAAAATATCTCGACAGATGTTCAGAACAGGTACATCATTAATAAAATTTAATTCAGTTTTATTGTTAAGTTATTGGACAGATACAAGATCATAAATACATCGAATTCGTATACTCATTTCTTCCCAGAAACGCGTAAAGAACATTATCATATCCAAGATATTATTTAGGATTACTTTCACGCTATGGCGTGATGGTAGTGGCACTATATATTTTATCGCGTCATTTCCATAACTTATAGTTTTATGGAGCTACGGAACCCTAAACACAACACCGAAACTGGTCAAGTTCAATGTACTCTACTCATTAGTTTTTGATCATAAACACACAAACACAAAAACAACCCAACTGTAATATAAACGCTGTGGAAATATCACCTCTAATTCGATGCGTTTAAAGTACGTTTTTCTATAATAGTATCAAAGAATTTTTTTTATTACAGGCTTACAACTGGTTTTCTACTTTTAGACGGTTGAAATGATAAAATTCCTATGTTGGATATACCTATAGATTAGGAAATTCTAAGCCAACTTGAATTTTATAGAATCCGAAGCTGGTTTTGTGACACTGTGTGTGGCTTAGGTCTGATTCGTTGGAAGTTCTGATGGAAAAGAATCTTTTATCCACGAAAAAGCTAAAAAGGTTAAAATCATCTCTTTATTTAACTGTAAAAAGTTTTAGAAAAGTTTCTTGTGGAGTGTGTTAATTTATTCTGAAAATTAATCTTACGGCCAATTTCTTAAATGCATTTTTAAAATTAATGACATATTAAATAATAGCTGTCATGCATATACAGGGTGATTTTTTTGTCACTATCCAATTTTTTTATATGTAAAATGTATCATTAAAAGACCCTATTTATGAAAAAAAATGTATAAGGTAATTTTTTTTTTAAATAATAATATTTTACCGGGTTGCGGGCGCGGTTTCTATGAATCTAGATATCATAGTGATACTGTATCTTCATATTTTAGTACTAAGTGATATTAAATGAAAAAAACACGTAATCATGATTTTCACAACAGAAAAATAAATTAATATTTGGATAGTGATAAAAAATTCGACCTGTATATAAGCATGGTTATGGAACTTTGTAATTTTATTGCACAAAATGAACACTATTAATAAGCGATTTACATTTGCACCTCATAGCATAAGGTCCCAATAGTAATGTAACAATAGACCGTGGTGCTCGGCAGTCGAGCCTCACTTGATTTGCCATCTCTCTAGGGTATAATGCCTTTTGCTTCAAATTGCTGTTTCTCACGTAGTTGTTAAGTAGGGAAGTCCTTTCAATACTTCCTACTCCGACTATCTTCTTTCTGATTAAATTCGTTGTGAGTTCCAAGACAGCTGTAGTTTTCTTCCCCGGGACGTCAATAAGCTTCATTGCTTATTGTCTATCTGAGGTCGCCGTTGTTGATCCTGGCTACACAGGAGACACAGCGGTGGGAATGTGTGGTGGGCTTGTCCCGTTATATTCACACCGACTTCATACTGACTCATGATTTTAGTGACGCATTATTTAGATAACTAGAATCATACACGGCACTGCTAACTCTTTCATTGGCTGACTGTACTATTAGAATTAAAATGACTTAATTCAAAATTTCTGAATTAATAACATAGGTCTGACTAATTAGCTAATTCATAGGATTAGAAGAATATACTGTAATTTTAAGAGATATGGGTTATCAAAATTTTATGTATGCGATCACTATATAGCAGATTTTATTTTAAAATTGTGAAAATTTTAACCATCAACATAGATTTCAGTATTCATCTGTATAAACACGAGACTCCTTGCGTGCAAGAATGCCGGCAGAAGACACCAATTTGCATTCAATTGATTTGGACATAAATATTCTACAATGGCTTTGATTGCTCTAGTGAACGCTTTCGCATTTTCTATGGAGTATGAGAGTTGAAGGCTTTTAACGATTTGAGGAGCTCGTTGGTATCGCTGTGTGTCGATCAACGAACACGCAAGTGAAGCCTTTCTTCCTCGTGGTCAAACTTTTTAGTCAAACTGATTTGACCACAAGGAATTTTAAAATTCCTCGTGGACATTTAGTCAAACTGATTTGACCACAAGGAATTTTAAAATTCCTCGTGGACAAACTTTCTAATTTATTTAAAAATTACAACCTGTGTAATAAATAGTTTGTTACAGCCAATTTTGAGATGGATTAGGATTGACTTTAGGATTATTTAGCAACGTCGACTCTATCTAGTGTTACGTTATCTCGAGTTTCTCCGTATTTCGGAGGGCACGTTAAGCTGTCTTTCCGGGCGGTCAATGGATGACAGTGTCCTTAAACCAAGTCGTTAGCCTTCTGACGTCTTGAAAACAGTGGCCTCCACATTGGAACAGTATGGCAGAGTACGCTCTAATCCTCTTCGATTGAAAGGAGACCCGCATCGCTGCAGTGGCATGATTATGGGTTAAAGCGGTCCTCGCTGATTCACCTCCCTTACACCATCTTCCAAACTTCTTCGTATACTTTCTTGTGACACACAGTACGAGTTTAATAAATTGTTAGTGACATGTTTGTCACTGTGAACTCGACACCATTAAAAAAGATAAGAAATAATACTTTTGACTGACATTACTTTATTATCAAACTCATTTGCAATTCAGATGTTACATTCAGCTTACTTCAGGTTCTGAGTTACATAATTGCATGAATTTGGTAAATTTGAGATTGGAACTGGAAGATATATTTTTTTTTATGACAGAGGTGGACAAACGAACTAGCGGGTTTTTAAGTGATGGTAAGCAATTATCTCTGCCTATGGACATCCACGACTACAAGGTCTTGGATGCGTTGCCTACCTATGAAGGAATGAAAGAGGAAGGAGAACAAAGAAAGTGAAAAAGGAGTAGGAAGCAAGAGTTTCCAGCTTTACATTTTTTTAAATATAATAACTGTATATTTTGTTTTGGGGGTTCCAGGCCTTGAAGCTGGCTGTTGTTGTGCTCCTCTGTCTTATCAAATTTATGTCTAAAGAAAAAACTGCTATCATATTATCTCTATTGTATTTCGATAACATTGAATTCCTCTTTCATTTTCATTCCATTTAAAAAAAAACGACAAATTCAGTGTGAATAAATTAACATGACTTACTCTTCAGTTAATGAACTTTTTTACATGGTTTCATACTTATAGCAATAACAAGACTAAACTGAAACGAAACAATGCCTTTACCCTTTTTAATACCAGAACTTAGTTATATAACATGAGTTGTTTGAATTTTAGAAATAAGTTAAACGATACGACATGGAGCTGGATATTGTGAGTAAACAGATACCATTTTAGGTGGTCTCCGACAACATGCTGGTATCTTTTCACATGGAGGTAGATGCGTACAAGCCGGTATAGCATCAGGCACATGATTCTCGCACATAACTTGACCTATACATTTCGGTATAATGATACATGGACAACTATGTCTGCATTTTGCTTTTGCCTTCTGCTTAACTTCAAAATCAATATTAGCAGTCTCCAAGTTTTTAACGCAAAGGGGCACTTCCTCACATCTGGGTTTGTGTTTACAATTTTTTTTCTTCGAATCTTGCTTAAATAGCATACATTCAGGCACTTTACGGCATACAGGAACATGAACGCAGGAATTCTCCAATTTAGGAGTACTTGAAGCTATATGATGCTTGTCCGGAAGAGGAGAGTTGTGAGCACACAAGATTTGTGTATATTTCTCTGGTATACTACTTTTAGCTTTATTGATAAATGGAGTATATTGGGATTCCTGCTCTGTATTAACTATTTTATTATTATCATAATCATTATAGATATCAATCTTGTCGTCTTGCGCAGACCACGTCTGTATTATTTCATCCTTTGGTGGTGGGAAGTTAAGGCACCCGTTTATTACTATGCAAGGTGGACTGTGAATGCAAAGGATTTCGCCTTTGTACTTCTCTGTTAATGTAGCAGTAACAAGGTCATGTGGTTCTTGACAATTTGGTACCACATTCGTTTGATTTTTTGAATTTGATTCAGGCTTACTCATAGGCTTATCATAGCATTGGCATTCAACTGTTTTCTTTGCCTTTTGCTCAGATTGACAAGAACCACAGTTAAGGCAATTTTTTTGTTCTTCTTGTTGTTGCTGCATCGGACATTCTCTGGGACAACCAGAGTCAGTTTGCTTTTCAAACTTGGAGGTTAAAGATTCATTTGCGAAAGGGCAATTACATGGCTTTGGAACTGTTTCAGTCTTTGTATCCTGAAGTTTCTTATTGATTTTATCAAAAATTATCTCCCAAAATGTTGAAGAATCAGTTGCTTTGACATTATTACAGCCACCATTACTACTTTCACCACTTCTCATTAAGCAATGCCCGACAGTTTTAGTACCTACATTTTTATTAGGTGCAAACGCAAATACATCATAGTTCTTCTGAGAGTCGTAACATTTACACCGTGGACATTTATATTCATTGACATTTTGTGAATAATCTGCTTTCTGAATAGGTTTAATTGTTTTTACAAAAGAATTTGTAGCTGCTTTCCTCTCCAAATTTGTTCCAAAGTGACTTGAAACTGAATTAGTGGGCTTCATGTTCGAATGCGAATATTGACTTCTAATCAATGAGCCATAGTGATGAGGCGCATCTCTTACTGGCTCTTCATAATCATCATAAACTGGCCGTCTCGAGAAAATCCTTCTCTTTCTACTATCCTCATTGTTTTCATGTTTATTTAAGTTATTACGCGAACGCCCAAAGATATTAGACAAACATGGCATTAGTCTACTTCTACTAGTTTTTGTACGTCTCATTTTTTTCAAATAACTTTGATCGCCTTTGGATTGGAGTTGTTCATATTTCTCTGCCTCATCAATGTTGCGATGATTTTGTTGTTGACGTTTGAATTCAGGTATATTTTGTGTTTTCCATACATTTCTTTCATTGTCACCTTTGTATTGCACGTCACTGTAAAGTTGGTTTCTTTTATGGATTTGATCGTATGTGTTACTATTTTTAATGCGATGTTTTGTTTTGGAGGTTGAAGGTCCTGAGGACTGTTGTTGCTCTGCCTCTTCAAATTCTGAGCTATCTGTGTGTTCTTCGTTGCTGTCTGGAATCAAAGAATGAAATTAAGTATTTTATTTAGAGACTAAGCCTTCACAGACACTCTCTCTGGCCACATCTTTAACATTAAATAATTCTGTTTATTTCATCCTATTAATATTATAAAGGCGAAAGTTATGAGAATGTTTGTTACGTTCTTCATGCTTAAATGGCTGATTAACACATAGTGTAGTTTTATCACGAAAAGTACGCGATTCCCGTAGGATTTCATCAAAAGTCTAATATGATATAGATGGCGCTATTGTGCATAAATAAATACACGCAAACGAAGTTACGTGGGATTCACTAATTTATTTATAATGTAAGGTGTTATTCAGAGTATTATTCAGTTTACATATGACCCTGTCAGGGACAGAAATAGTCATGATGCAGTAGTTTTGGAGACGAAGCTTACATCACAGCGTACGTACGTACAAGATCATGATCTTCAAAATATTTTTATAAAATACATTACCAGGGTCATAAATTTGCAGACATTCAGATGTATTGTAATACATTTCGATGTCTAACTCGGCCTCCAAGATTCCATTGATGGGCACAGAAATTTTGTGATGGTAATTTTTATTTTCACATTTTTTTAAATTTTCTGTTTGTAATAAATGTATTCTGTCACTCAATATGACATACGCGTAAAAATCTAGAGAGAATTTTTATCATTTTATTGACTCTTTTTTACATACGTTTACTTATGAATTATCAAAGAAGTATTTTATTAAAATCTTCACTGCTTACTAAACTATGATCTTATAAGAATTTGACCACGACCTGGGCTGGTTTTTACAACCTGGGTTGTCTAATTATTCTATCAGACAACTGATGTTCGGTCACTACTGTAAAGATGGTTTGTATAAAATTATCCATAATATATGTCAAAATCCATTGAATTACGTCCTGGGGCCCGATTCTACTAATACAAATGCACCATGTGCAATGGACTCTCAATGGTGTCTCAATCGTGTCTCAAAAGATTGCCGATAGTGTATCAGTGGAATAGTTTTTGACATTTGTTATGGACTTAAACAATAAGTTAAACATTTATGTTAATGTTGTATGTACACGATTGAGACACCATTGAGAGTCCATTGGTGCATTTGTGTTAGTAGAATCGGGCCCCTGGTTGCCATGATAATTGATTTAAATATGTATTCCGGAAAATTTTCTAAGTAACCTTTATAGAAAAATTTACGGAAAAACAAACTTATAAAAACTTTGTCCTCTCTACTGCAAAAGTATTCTTTGTTAGCAACTAGTTGCGTATAAAGAAAAAAAAAATTCTGTCGCAAATAGTTGCCGAGAAAGAATAAAAATTCCTTTTTCACAACTGGTTGCGAAACTCAGTTGTAATGGCGTCCGAAAGGTTTTTAACAGTAGTGCAGATTTTCTGCTTTACGTCTGCAATTGGAAAAGGAAAGTCGCAGGAAGTCGCTGGATGCAGGCCGCTGCCAACAAGTCGCATTGGAGGTGTTTGGGGGGCCTATGTCCAGCAGTGGACTTCTTGTGGCTGAGATGATGATGCAACTGATGATAACATCGGGTCAGCTAATGGCTATGTTTTCAAGACGCTCTGTTTTGGCACCTTGACGCCTTGGCTTAACAAATTGTCACCTACGGAAAACAGTCAGAAGTCGAAAATCGAGAATTTTTAGACCCATCCAAATACTGGCTGGGGTCACTGTTGCTTAACTTGTTCATAAAATTTTGTCATAATGTCTAAAAAAAATATATAAATCTATGGAGTAGACATTATTTAACTTTGTTCAGAACGTTGAAGTCTCTTTTTAATTTGCACAAAGTTCATTATAAGCGTCGAAACCAGTTCTAAAACAAAGAAATAAAACCCTCATATTATTATTATCGACATTAAACGCTGGATTAATATGCAGAGGTGATACGTCATGCTGGAAGCGTTGTGCATTGGAGTGAAAGGGCTCGGTGGTTTGATCGAATAATCTTGATAGTAGTTTTAGTAACCAAATCATTTTTTGTATTATTAGAGAGGGATAAAACAATTCTTTCACTTTTTTAAAGCTACAGAATTTCACATTAAATGTTTTATTTATGTGCAAAGTGAAAGTTGTTACGATAGGTATTCGACAATTTTATTTGGGTTCTTATAAATAGTACCTTAAAATAATGCAATTCGATCGGCATTGGATTCTTCTACACTAGCGCTAACTATATAGAGCACCAAGCTAAATGAAATCGGATTGCTCATTAAAAAGTATAAAGTTTCATGAGTACAAATTAGCATTGGCTATTAAGTTTAAATTGGAATTAAAATTGCGAATATATTCAAGAAAGATCTACGTGGTCGTAGTTAGAAAACGTCTAGAATTAAAAAAAAGCTTGACAAAATAATTACCCATGTGAATGATGATGACAACATGTCTGTAAAACTATTATGCGAAATTGCGCAATAAAGGGGTTTCCTTGCATTTAAATGTATTCAAGTAAAACATTTTGGAAAACACTAGAAATAAAATTATATTTATACTCTTACGCATACAAAATATATTACACACGAAATTACGATCGATTTGTTACAGAAGCCTGGACGCTCGTAACACCAGTAGGTGGCGCCAATTATGGCAGTTATGTGGGTGCAACCATAAAGTATGCAGTAATTAATAATTATGCACAACAAGCAACAATAAACTAAGTATTAAAATACTGTTTGTTAATAAAAATAGATGAAACACGTTCATTATTTTATGGACCATCTCCATGAGCGAGAAAATCGCGACGGGTCCGAATGAAAATCGCCGCGATGAAATCGCCGTGTGGAGACACGTTCTAAGACAATGTAAAGAATTTGTTAGCACAACGATATTATCGTCGCGATTCTCTCGCTCGTAGAGACGATTCAAAAATCGAACGACACGTTTCAAAAATGATAAAATATTATGTTTTATAAAAGGTTAGTCAGCCAGTCGCTAACATTTATAATACACGACACTACAATAATAACTTCCTAGAGAAACTACCAGTAAAGGCTTAGTCTCTGAATAAACAATTAAATTTTGATTATAATGGCAGGTGTGGTGCTATCGTCCGTGGCAATATCAAGTCCTGTCAAGTATCAAAACCACTCAGTCGTAGTAGCCGCGTCACACTATAAAATAATAGTTGTGTTATAAAAAAGGTCGTAGATGCCGACGCACGTAGTAGGTGCGTTTTAAAAATAATGAATCGCCCGAAAGGGTTCGGTGTTTTATTATAATGGGGTGCAACCCTACATAATCATAGGTGATCTACGTGGGTTCTTGTCTTTTTTTTTTCTAAATTAGAAATTCAATAGCTATTACTGGCCAGCTTGGTTTTTGATCTGAATAAAATTATGGGTTGACAAAAAAGTTCTATTGTTTTTGTGCGTCAACTACCACATTGCGTTAATTTGAGTTCGTGATTCAATTCATAGTATTGATAGCGTAATGTAAAGCGTACATTGGTTAAAGTTCATAGTTATTACAGGTTTATGATCAGGAACTATAAAAGGATCCCGTTGACTTCAGTATCCATCTTCTCCGAAGGAAACAAATCACGTCAATCCATTGCTTCGTTTTGACGTGAAATAAGGACAAACATACAAACACGTCACATTTCTAATATTATAGTATGGAACTACACTGGGCGTCAAAAATAAGTATGTAGTACAGTTTTAAAATTGCAATATTTCCTAAACTACAGAAGCTAGACCTTTGAAATAAAAAAAAGTTAAAAGACAATTTCATTTTATTTAATAAAAACTTTATGCTTAATATCGTCTTTTATAGATTGATTTTTATTTCAAATCTCTAATTTCTATAGTTTAAGAGTAAATGCAATTTTAATACTGTACTACTTATTTTTGACGCCCAGTGTAGTATGGATTGACATTCGTTAGTTAGGTAGGCGTATTAAACAAAAAATAGAATAAAGTGTCGTAGTAGGGTTGCTGCTTTCAGCCAAGTCAGTGGCCTTCAGGTGGTTTGAAACTACTTAACGATGTAACTATACTGGCCTCTACCAATCCTCATTGAAGCAGCAGCGTTGCAGAGTACACTACGTTCTAATCATCTTCAATTGAAGGAAGGCCCGTATCGTTGATAAATTATGATGATGATGAAAACTGACTACGGCTAACATAGTAAATATTGTGAATAAAAATACTATTTTAGTGTTCTCTAAACCATTTTTTGTACACCATATAAAAATGGGTTAATATCGAACGGCGTCAAGTTGCACGATCGGGCGAGTTTTTTCATGCGAAATGACGAATAACTCGCAAGCAAGAGTTTATAAAGATCATCTACAAGAAAAAGAGTAAGTAAAATACTCTATAAAGTACGTTTGGCAACCCTAAGTGGTCGTAATGTCAATGAGCAGAGATAGCAAAAAGAGCGCATACCTCGAAGTAACAATGTAGTGTGCCGGCGCCAAAATAGACGCGTAAGACGCATGCAGTTATTTTGGCACACTATATTCATTTATCTTATTTGTTACTGGTTGGAATGCATATAGATTCTTCAATAGATTAAACAAATAAATATTTCTGACAGAATTAGGCTGCAGCTAGACTGCTAAGGCGACTGCAACGCGACTGCGAATTGAAATACCAGTAGTTTCTTTTACCTACATGTATCATAATTATCAAGTCACCCCACTGCAGGAAAACAAAAGATTCACAACGTTCATTTAGAGTTAATTTAAGTCATTCACTCTTTCTCTCATCAAAGATAAATAGACTGTAATAAATTATTTGTGTTATTAATTTACTTTATAAGCTAGGTACAACAATTTCGGATAAGGGTCTCCCTTCAATCGATGGGATTAAATGTCGCATCCAACAGGTCTTTTCTAGTAATAAAAAAAGTTAAAATTTACTCTCAATTTTAAGAGCTATCTTGTTTATATAGAATATAAAACGAACAAAATACGCTATGATAGATAGTGCTTGAATTTGAGACTAGATTTTAACGTCTTCATGAGAATAGACCCTTTGATTTAAGAATCAAATCTTTTGAAGTGTGCATATTTATGAAATATTTCGTAACTCTATGTTTTATTTTTAAGAATATCACCGTCAGTCATTTTCAAAATTAGAATCGGATTAAAAAAAATAAAATATGAATTTTGAAATGTCGGAACGTCAATCGCGAAATTTAATTTGATTGGTTGAATCCCCGCGGGATGCCCGGATCGGGGGAAATCGGGAGAAAATAAAAGTTTTATTACGTCATACGTGTTCTGTCGGCCAGTTTACATTGAGCTCTTACACCCTATGCTTTCTACAGTTTTTAGTTATACGATTTTAGATTTTAGGGGTCGTGTTGCTGTGGTGGTGTGATGTGTAGGGTAACCAATAGTGAGTCAGTGTTGCGATTGATTGGTACGGGGGCTATTTTGCGAATGTGCCTTGTGGGGGCGCGTACCGATAAATTTTTGCCGTATGTGCCATGTGGGTGGGACTTCGGAATTTCGCGGGATTTCCTTGCATGCGGGTGGCCAGAATTTTCGTTTTACGTCAAACTTTTTTTTACCTATACCTACTGAGGAGCTCGATGGCGTCGCTGTGTGTCATATTTCAAACCAATAAGTTAAGTAACGTCGACCCTAGACAGTGTTTGGATGGGCTTCTATATCTTGAGGCAGGTTAAGCCGCCGGACCCGGCTGTTGTCTATGGACAACGTGATTTTTTTTAAGACAGTAGGAATCGAAGATGTTAGCGAAATCATGGCATTAAATCTTTTAAATTCCATGATAAGATGGTTCGAATTAGACCAAGTTTTGTTTAATAAAAAAATCGTGCCTTAAGTTTAAGTAACTCTCTGACGCAATTTCATAACGTATTATGAAAAGTTAATGAGTTTCGGTGTTATAAACGAATTAACAGTAGCACATTATATCCGCTTTATTCAATCAATCATAACTACTTCTAATATTATAATGTATTCTGTCAATTATTACACTAAATACATGTATAATAAAATGTATAACCCTTAATGCAATGGGATAAAGTCGAAAATTCAGCGTAAATAGTTTTAAATGAAGCAAATAAAAAATGGTTGGTTTAATATGCGCCTACGCATCTAAGGGCCGAATCACACGCGCTACCGTTAGTGAATAAATAGAAAGACATAGACTAACTATTTTTTAGACGAAGTGCTTTTCATCTGTATATTCATTAACATTCTTTTCGGAACAATTCTCTACCTATTAATTTTATTGTACGTGTATATTTAGAAAATATTTGCATTAATAAATTAAAATGACTGTGTCATAGTCATAACATAAATATGAAAAGTGAGCATACGTCATCATTGAAATATCAATTTTGTTTACGAGAATATCTACATTTTATGGTCATTGAGATCGAAATGAAATGCAATTTGAAAAATAACTTTATTTATAGCGCCTAGTGCCCCGTCCCACCCAGGGTTCCTCGTTCGTAATGGTTTTTGTAAGGTTTCCTATTTTAAAACAAAAAAAAATGTCACCCTTCAGATAGTGTAGCTAGCTTCCCAACGGTCAAAGATTTTTTCAAATCGGTCCTGTAGTTTAAGTGTGTATTCGTCATGAACAAAAATACAAATCTTGACACTTTACAATATTAGTATAGATAAATAATTTCTAGTCAACGAAAAATTCAATTCAATTTGAGTCAAAAAAAAAAACAATCACACGTCAAATTGAGTGTGACATTCTAGCGAATGTTATATTCTTTAATAGTTGGTCTATGTGAAGCTTTCACTGAGATGCAAACGACACTCCTATCCTACTTTCCCCGTGTGTGATAATAGATTCTGGGATAGTATTATACGATTCTTGTATTTTACGAGTGTATTCAGTATGCAAAGACGTTAAATATGTTTTTTTAATGGTTTGAGAACTCTGATGCCGTAAGAATATCTTTACACTAAGAAATAAATTATGTAGAAATAGTTTTTAAACATACCACAAACATAAGGACATAACATACATTTTAAACATATAGAGTAGGGTACAGGCGGATAATCCACTCCAATCGGAGCAGCCCGTCGGGGGAAGGACCTCCACCTTACAGAAGATCGTAGCCAAATAACATTGGTCTCGGTCATGTTGTGTTCCTACGTTGTTGAGTAAGGTTTCCAGAGCTCCACTTTTTACAGGGTCGGCAACGCGCGAGTGAAACCCCCGGTATAGCAAGCGTCCATAGGCTAAGCTATGGTGACTGCTTACCGGCGGCGGGCGTATGCTTGTTTGCCACCTAAGTGGTATAAACAATATAAAAATAACGTGCTACAAACATAAATAATTATTTGCAAATCAAAAACCAAAATCAAAAACCTCTCTTGTTAAATCAATATACAGTTTTCTTAAATTCCACCCTATTTAACACAGCAATAAGTTTTTATTAAGAATAAGTTTATGTAAATTCCATAGTAACGTCTTAAACCCTACTTTCCCACGTCCCGAGTGTATGCAAATCGTATTGTCGCAATTCCCAATGCGAACGCGTCCAGTAGCAATTCAAATTTGGAATACAATATTTTTAAATTCGCGATTTGCATGTCATTTGTTACTTTGTAAATCTTCGTCACACGGGTGCTACAGGCAGATAGATGGTCTATGGATTTACATTTAAAGTGTCTTACGTGGGAACAAAATATTAAAAAAATACAAGGTGTTACCCGCGGCTTCGCCCGCGTAAAAATTAGCCTATGTTGAACTCTGTACCCCTAACAATATGTATGTATGCAAATTTTCATAATGATCGGGTGCTTAGTCAAGCCGTGAAGTAGTAACGAACAAAGAAACAAATTCACTTTCTCATTAAAATATGGAGTACCTATTAGTATGATATTACTTGCTAGTATTGATTCCGTTCCCGTAATGATTTGTATTAACGTAATAAACCTCTATCAAATGCTGAATGCAATATTTTTTAACATTGAAAATGTTTTTTTTGTCTTACCGCAAGCAAACAAGCAAGCACTTAAAGGAAAGTGTAGATTACTGCAGATACAAGAAACGCGTTACATCCTACAAGGAAGGAGATATTAAGAGAAGATTTAAGAAAAAGGGAAAGGAGAGGCTTCCGTATCTCTCATTAACGAATAGCATTGCTGATTTACGCCGTTATTCTGTAAAAGGGTGCTACTTCCCTCGTCGAGCAAGTCCTTTTCATAAAATTTTATGTTCTACCAACCACCCACCACACATTTCCACCGATGTGTCTCCTGCGTAGCCAGGATCAACAACGGCGACTAATGAGCGATGAAGCTTATTGACGTCCCGGGGGAGAAAACTACAGCTATCTTGGAACTCAGAAAGAAGATAGTCGGTGTAGGAAGTATTGAAAGGACTTCACTACGTGAGAGAGCAATTTGAAGCAAAAGGCATTATACCCTAGAGAGATGGCAAATCAAGTGAGGCTCGATTCCCGAGCACCACTCCAAGATATAGACTTTTTATCCCGTAGGCCAAAAAAGGCCTATGTCACTCTCCAGACCATCCCTATATGAAATCATGTCAATCCATTGCTTCGTATGGGCGTGAAATAAGGAAGTAAGGAAGGAAGGTCGAGCCCATTTCACAAATGCTCGACCGCTCCAAAATAATATATTATTTATTATTATTAAGATTTCAACAAATCTAATTTGATTAATGCCATTACTTCCTATTAGAAATCTATCGCCCACGCCTTTGTTATAATTAATTGTTGAAGTTATAAATAATCATTTGTAAATTAAGATAAAATATATGATATTGCAGTAAACACGATATGATTGAGATATTTTACTATTTTAGAATAATAATAATGATAATTTATTAACATTATTATTCAGATTTAGATTAGAATAATGATAACATAATAATCATGCTTTTTTTTTTATTCTCAGCCATTTAGCTGGTATAAACCACACTTACGGGTTAAACCAAGCAAGTGTGGCGTGTATTGTAAGGTTATTGTTCATTTTCGTTAAATTGCATGAACTTTCGAACAATCCTGCAGGTATTTAAAATAGCTGCCTTTTGTAGGGTCACATACAGGGTTACTTTTGGACCCCCCGCAAAAATAGAAATGATTTAAGGAAAGTAATAAAAAAAAATTGTGCTCGCGCGTTGCAGACCCTGAAAAAATTGGAGCTCTGGAGACTCACCGTAGGAACACAACATGGCCGAGACCAATATTATTTGGCTACGATCTTCTGTAAGGTGGAGGTCCTTCCCCAGACGGGCTGTTCCGATTTGAGCGGATTATCCGCTGTGTCCTTGCCTTGCTCTTAAGTAATCTGTGACACTGCTTTTAAGATTTTGTGGTATCGTATGGAAATTATCTATCAGTAAAGAGGACTTTAATCTATCTGGTAGTCGCAGAAAAATCTAAATAATAATAAATATGAATTTGGGATCATTAAAACATAAAATTCAATCAACATTTTATATTGCGTATTTAAAAAAATCTAATTAAACAAATATTTCAAAGTTTATAATTAAACGTAAAAATAATTATGAATTAATATTTCTATCGCGATCATTATAACATAAAAGTCAATCAAAATTAATAATATAATATTATTTTTAATCATTATTAAAAAATAAAATTAAACTTTCTAGTTTAATGCCTTGTCTAGGAAGGGCGAATTCGCCGCGTTTATTCATCGCGTTTTACCATCCATTGCGGAGTTGCAATCATTTCATTGTGAGGTCTAACATACAAAGAGCTCAATGTAGCACGAAAGGCGACGTCAACGCGCGTACATGTGTACAGGGTATAAAGTTTTTATCGTTCTCAAGCCGTAAATCATGTTAGGCTTTGCACACCTATAATTTTAAATGCTTGATAAAATTCAAAATGTTGATGGGAACCGATAGAATTTGGTAAAAACCGGTTTCAACCGGTAATGTATATGACGACATCGACGGCTCCGACGAATAACAGTGCAAGAGAAAAATAAAAAAGATGTAAGTACTGGTATCAAGACTAAATATGTACTTAAGTCCTTTTTATTTGACGCGTAGGTGCCGTTGCACGTCTTGTCTTCTCTCAATTTTTACTAGTACAGACTCCTTTTTTATGACAGTGAAGCATAATCGAGGTAGCGGGTCACATCCACGACTGCAAGATGTTGAATGCGTCGCCCACCTATGAAAGAATGTAAAAGGAAGGACGAAGGAAGTAAAGTGAAAAAAGGTGTAGGAAGCAGGAGGTATTAAGGCTCTTGGCTCTCTCATCAATTTCACGTCGATATTCTGTGAGACTGGTGAGGGTGGTACTGCCCCGGTTGAGCCAGCCCATTTACCAGCCAGTTCATAGTAGTGGCCTGATGGAAAGCATCACCGTAGCCTATAGACGCTTGCAATATCGGGTATATCACTCACGCGTTGCCAACCATCCCAACCTCCCCAAGTGGAGCTCTGGAGACTTTACTCACCGTAGGAACACAACATGGCCGAGACCAATGCTATTTGGCTACGATCTTCTGTAAGGTGGAGGTCCTACCCCAGTAGGGCTGCTCCGATTTGTGCTCATTATCCGCTGTGCCCTACCTCTCTTTATCTCTCGTGGCTAATCTCTACCACTTATTTTTTATAAATATATTTCGACTGAAGATGGCGGCTGTATGGCCAAATTATAACAATTCATGTGTATTCCATTGCCAATAGATGGCACTAATTTTGTAAGGTTGGTTTACATAAATGAATAAAAAAACAATCGAAGCCGCGGGCGATTCCTAGTATTAAATTTAATACAACCTACTTGCGTTATGAAAGACAATGGTTCTTCATATCAGAATGACATCGCATCATTTTTTGTACAGCAGATGTTTATAACATTGTAATAATTATTACAATACAACGTATATAATATGCAAATTATAAACTTGAGCAACAAACAATGACCCTGTTATAATGAACCGATAAAAATTAAAAAAAGCGCAGATGTTTTGCAATTTTTTTTCTTTTTTTTTTACTTTTTTTATTGTGACATAACTTTTTATAACAAACCCTACCGTGCTGTTTTTTCTTAGTGATTTTTGAGGTATTTATAAAAAAAAATCGGGGTAGTTTTAACCCGAGTGTATGCAAATAAGCAAGGAATTCGTGCACAAAATGTTGCGTAAAAAACAACGGGTATGCGGAGGGTTAAACCGGGGGAATATGGGAGCTGTGTTTTTTTTTTGTTTCATAGAAAGAATTTACAGTTGGTATCATATTATAAAGCTCATGAGTTTGTTTGATTGAACGTGCTAACCCTAGAAACTACCGATTCGAATAGATTTTTTTGGAAATGATTCGAGTTACTTACTCGAATCATTTCTTCTTTCATTACATTAGTCCTTTCATGCAATATTTAGAAAAATTGAATCATTATTTTACGGCTTTGTATACTCGTTCATTTGTTGACTGTACAGTCAGCCAATGAGCTGGGCTATAAATGAATAAAATTTACAAAATATTGCGTCAAGGGATTTACTCGAATTTACACAGTATATACGGATGTGAATTATAAATTATTTAATATTTTACTATAATTATGTAAAGTTAAATTAAATTAAAACATCGTAATGTAATGTAACTAACATGGTGTAGTTAAGCGAAGTGTTTTGCTTCGCCACGGAACTGTTTAATGTATATGAAGTGTTTTTTTCCTCCGACTGCTTTTTGTATCTTTTGAGATTTTTTTTATACCACAAAGGTAGCATACAAGCATACGGTCGGCCTGATGGTAAGCCGTCACCGTAGCCTATAGACGCTTGCAATACCAGGGGTATCACTCACGCGTTGCCAACCCTCCCAACTCCCCCAAGTGGAGCTCTGGAGACCTTACTCACCGTAGGAACACAACATGGCCGAGACCAATGCTATTTCGCTACGATCTTCTGTAATAAACAAGAATTAAGATAAAGAATTTTTAAACCGAATTAAAAAGTTTAACGATGATAACATTATTAGCACAAAAATACCTATGTTTACTATTTTAAAATAACTATTTTTGGTTCTTCACCCTGCTTAATTCAATTTTAACTCATTTTAATATATTATCATTGGTTTTACAGAAAAAATAAACGCATGTTCTCCTTTTAAATTAATTATAACATTCGAACATCAAAAAGATCGGAAATTAAAATATTTCTATGAATCACTATTTTAAGAAACAATACAATTTTATAATGAATGTCTATTCTGTCAATTCCAATTAGAATCAAAACCGCACATTTAACTCTTCAATGAAAAATATAAGGAAAATGGTATAATATGTTTATGAATCATATGATCTGAAGTTTAGGGTGATATAACACTAACTGATTGTATATACATTGAGTTCATCATACTCCTACTTTTCCGAAAGTATTATTCGAAAATTATAGAAAAATGTGTTGGAATATTTCATGTAAAACCTAAAGGAAACGGAACTGTTTAATTTTTTAAAATAGAATTGAACAAACACATTTTAGACTTGATACATTATAATGGCTGTCAATGTACATTTGTACAGTTAACTAGACTAAACTAATTGTGACAGGACTATATGTGTTGCTATCCTTGTCACTAATTGTAAACCAAGAAAGGACAGCAACACATTTGTTCCTGTCAAAATTAGTTTAGTCTAGTTAAATGTAGGTATGTACCACCACTGTCAAACTAAGAATGAGACAAATCTAATTTAAAGTCATTTTGTTACTAACCATTATGGACCTGTAAGTGTTTATATAAATAATAATAAAAATATATTGACACTTAATGCAGAGACGAGTTTAAAATGTAAATTAAAATTAACTAGGTAAAAATCGTTAATGTATTTTCGCCCTTATTTTATTTAAATTCAAATTAGGAATGGTTTATTCCAATTACGGCCAGCAATAATTATTATTTCAAAATAAATAAGCTTGACTTTACAAGTAAGGAGGTTGTGTGTAATTTTATTCTTTTTTACCGGGAAACAGATTATGAATTATTTGACGGTTTCACGAGAATTTGAAGAGTGCGGGCAAGGGTTTATTTTCGTATTCGTAGTATTAAATTTCGGGTCATCGGTGCTTCTTTTTGTATAGGTGACGTATAATTATTGTGTTTGTTTGGTAAAGTATTACACGGCGCGACGAGTAATGTTTTTTTTTTGGTAACGTAAATCAAAATTGCACGGGAGAGTAATGTTAGAAGTGTTATTTCATTGTCTCAAATGCTGCCACGTCACAGAACATACTAAATAGAGATTATTAGATCCTACGTCAATACTAAGCACATCCGGAGGTTCAAGTCTCTACGATTAGCCGGTTAGACTGTTATTAAGTGCGTTGATTCGACAGTCAGTCGTTCAGTACAAAGCATTTTAAACGTATAGATTATTTAAAATGCACGTTATGTGATTTTACAAACCGTTTACACATTACCTATGTAATGAAATTCAAATGTGACAACATTTGAAACCGACTGACACCAAAACAACTCATTCTCGTCTATTTTTCTCTTTCACACCTAATTTTATAATGAAATAAATCTTTTCCATAAATCCATATATTCAGCAATATTCTCATGGTGACATCAAAAATAATGGATGTCACGACATTTGCTATACATTAGCACCTCTGTCCACCCACGCTGACAGAAGGCGTGAACTCTATAGTGCCACAAACTTATCTGTGTTGATGGTGGGGGCGCTACGATCGAAGCTATCAAAGGTAAATCTCAAGGTATTCATTAGTTCCAGTTTTGGCCACCGGCACAAATAAGTTTGTGGCAGTCTAAATAACATTTTGACAAACAACCATGAAGTAAAATTAGTCAGATTCCCCCGTTAGCGGAAAGCAATCTATTATTAATGATTAATTACATTATTTTATTTATTCATGTGATCCTCGACAGCGTTGGTTGAACGTTAAATTTATTATTTTCATCCTGTATAAAAGCATTCAAAACAAACCTTGTATTTTTATTGTTGCATAATCAGCAAAAAATCGTGGTCCATGCCATGCCTAGGGTGTCATGGTCATGTCGAAAATTCCCAAGAAACAGATGACAAGCTAGAGGTGCCATGTAAAAATAATATAAAATCCACTATTCAGTTTTTAAATGACAGTGTACAGTCAGTGGCCATATGTTGTCACTGTCACTTTAGTAGTATAATGCGCCAGGAGAGATGAGACGGCGCCCGATTCTACTAACACTAATGCACCAATGGACTCTCAGTGGTGTCTCAATCATGTCTCAAAATAATGCCGATAGTGTATCAGTGGAATAGTTTTTGACATTTTGTTATGGACATAAACAATAACCTATTGTTAACTATAGTGTATTAGTGGAATAGTTTTTGACATTTGTTATGGACTTCACTACATAGTATAAAACAAAGTCGCTTTCTCTGTCCCTATGTCCCTATGTCCCTTTGTATGCTTAAATCTTTAAAACTACGCAACGGATTTTGATGCGGTTTTTTTTAATTGATAGAGTGATTCAAGGGAAAGGTTTTAAAGTATCATACATTCCAAAATTCCCACGGGAAAGCGGGATACACGAAAACGAAGTTGCGCGGGTTTCGCTAGTAAACAATATGTTATTGTTAAGTCCATAACAAATGTCAAAAACTATTCCACTGATACACTATCGGCATATTGTTTAAGTCCATAACAAATGTCAAAAACTATTCCACTGATACACTATCGGCATTCTTTTGAGCAATGATTGAGACACCATTGAGAGTCCATTGGTGCATTTGTATTTGGCAGACTTGGGCCCCGTGTTTCACGTGATTCGACCTACCTGTAGACGTTTCTATATCAGTACCTTACCTAGTATCAGTACTTTATTCTGGTAGCGCTGGAGCTAATTTCTGAAGACTCTTAAGTAATACTTAGAAATATACAAACTTACTCATATTAAATTTATACTCATAAAAGGCGATAATACCAGACAACCAATTAATAATTTCAAAAATGCAATGTAATGTCAAGTTTCGATGTCATGTTTTTTAAAAATTGAATATGAGTAAGTTTATACATAATATATTCTATGTGAAACTGTTTTGTAGATGAAATAAACTAATGTTTCGGTTCTGAGAACATGCATATTATAAAAACTTGCAAGCAGATGACACATTCTAATCAATCTTATAAATAGATTCCCAATATTTTATTTACAAATAAAATTGTATAGTAAAAATATAAGTAAATAATTACGTTATTTAACTTACAAAGATTAATTCCTACACGTGTCGATTTATATAGATTTTTTAAGATTTAAAACTTAGATTTTTTTTAATCAAGTGTCTGTTGGCAATGTTAAGATAACATTTGACATTACTTCTATAAGAAAAATACCTTATAAATTTTTTGTTTAAGTACCTATCTGTTTTTTTTGGCTTATGCCAAACTGCTGGATCGTTGTTAACGGTAATTACACATGCAGATAACATAACTGTGGCCCAAGTCTGCTATTTCAAATTAGGCGACCAACTTTTGCCATACTATCACCACCGGGTTATTGTCATTATATTTCCATAGTGCCAAATTTGGTATACTGCTAAAAGTTAACTACAGTCTCAATGTATTGACTATAGAGTGTCCGTGGAATATGAACGGAATATTCTACTATCATTTCAGTTAAATCGCTTTTATGTGAAAGATACTACCGAAAAGATCAATAGTAGTTCGATAGTGTGTCAATGAAATGGCCTCGGACTTAAATAACTTAAATAAAAGAATACCAAATGTCAAAAACGATTCAAGTGACACACTATCGACACTCTATTGGTGCATTTGTATTTAACAGACTTGGGCCCCTGATGTAAGGAGTAACTTATGGTATTTTAGTTTTTTAAATTCTCACGGGAGTTGGAAAAGCGGGGATTGTTAACGCGATGCAGTGGGTCTGCTACCCGAAAATTTTTACAGACGTTTATTGAGCTTTTTGCGCGTAGAATCGCTATAGCTCTTCGGGCACCTAACTACCGTATGTTTGGGAGCCTATATCACGATATCCAGCAGTGGACTTCTTGTGGGTGAGAAGATGATGATAATAACTATCGTAGGATGATATAAACACACATAATATTTCTTAAAATTAATCTGTCAAATGCAAAACGAATTTTTCATATCCGATTAATTGCGCCTGAGATTAGCGCGTCCATACAATCTCTTCAATATTAATAATATAAATATTATATTAATCAATAAAATATTTAATCATTATTTATATTTAACTGAACATTTATTTTATTTGAAAGGTGTGGTGTTTGTATCAAAATAATACTCGTAAAATATTTAATGGATATTTAATACTAAAATCTTGCTAACAAATTCTAATAGAATTTACTGGTAACTAAATAGATTTGTTTTTTTTGTTTATCACTACACTAGTATTGAGTCACTACTCACTAGTGTTGTGGAGTTCACTCAAAATAGAATCACGATTCAAACTACGCAAATGTGATTCTTATTGGACCGTAGTGGAACACACTTCGAATTTTGAATTTCTTAGTATAATCTGACTACTATTATATTTATGACTTTTTAATTGTTTAATTTTAAAATGTTAAAATTGCCGCTGTAAAATATTTATGGTCAAAAATATAATATAAACTATGAATAAAATTTTAACGACAAGCTATAAATAACAACATAACTAGAGAGTACTCGTACTTAAAGTACAGCATAAAATCAATTTCTAACAAATCTCCAAAGGTTTATTTTTAGTGCATACAGTACTAAAATACTTTTATCTAATCAAAATTATTGAATTGTCATCAAGTTTTATGTTGAATTAAAAATATTTTTTAAATAATATTTTATAGATTCATGAATGATGATAACCTTGTGTGTGGTTAAGGAACCTATATTTACCTACTGGTCCCTGGTACAAATTCTCGTAGGGGAATATATCACTAACTTGTGTGTATTGTATACATGTTTTTACCCATCACTTGCTCGGCACTTGGCATCTTAAGAAAACCAGCATTGTCAAGAAAATATTTTCCGAAAAACTTAAACTTCTGATTTGCCCTCTGGGAGCTCGCCAGCCTATTACGTGGAACTCGCAAGACCAGTGGGGCAATTTACGTAACAAGAACCGATTGTAGTTCGACTCAACGACACTCACTGTCCCGTTCAATTCCTATTTTGTATGAGTAAGACAGCGAGTGTCGTTGAATCGAACTAGAATCGGTTCTTGTTACGTGAATTGCCCCACTGGTCTTGCGAGTTCCACGTAATAATAAGTATTTCCGCCTACCCCTTAGACTTTGGTAGAGGACTTCGCGAATCTTAACAAATTGAGAAATAGGATAGGATTTGAGATTTCATATCGTAATCTGACCTATTATAGTTTTCACTTACATTAACCAACAAAATCTTAGATGAAGAAATTAATAGAGATGACAACAAAAAAAATTATGTTCCAATTTTAAAACACAAAAACGTGCCCGCATGAGTTAAGCTACTCGAAAGTAAAGAGTCGTGCACACTGTTCGCTCTTTTGTTTTAATGTTGTTAAGCGTTTTTTATAAGAACAATAGACTAATTGTTCCGCCGCCCCGCTATGTACACTCATTCTTTATGCAAATGTTTTTTTTATTTTAGCTTTTTCGGCATTGTAAAGTCATGCGGGCCTGTTGTGCACGTGTGTTAGGAAAATCATAATAAGAATTATTATTATGTAGTTGTTCAATGTTATTTGGACTCATATTTGATATAGTCATCTGGTGTTTTTATTCTATCGGCATCATCAGTTAGAAGTACGCAGTAATAGTAAATGATTAATATTTCTATGGATATTATCGCATTGATAATACTTTGAGGGATTCTAATTTTCAAATTCGTTTTAGAAATTAGAATCCCCCAAAATAATATCCAAAATGTGATTCATATTGGACCGTAGTGGAACAAACTCTTTAAATTTTGAATTTACCTTCTGTTGCTGTCGTCGTGTGAGCTTTTCGCAATCAGGCATGTGTACATTTTGCGTGAAAGGGTGGTGATGGTAGCCAGCGTTCACTAGCCATCCCAAATCTTCTAGAAAGATTGTAGCCAAATAGAATTGGTCTCGGCCGTGTTGTGTTTCTACGGTGAGTAAGGTCTCCAGAGCTCCACTTTTTACTGCGTCAGCAACGCGCGATTGATAACCCCGGTGTTGCAAGCATCCACGGGCTACGATGACATTGCCTGCCACCACGTGGGCCGTATACTTGTTTGCCTCCTTAGAGGTACAAAAATCTCACCATTGATCACAGCTGAATGCCTCCCGGACACTACCCTGGTCTCCCAGATGTAACGCTCTGGTAGATGTATGTCCGTTATAATGAGTTATTAATTAATAACAATAGCACCTAAATTTTGTTATTTATTTAATTTTAAATAACAAAAAACTATAACAATATCACATGAATTTATATCATAAATCATAAAGTTTGACACAAACTTCCGTACCCAGACAAATGCCTTAACGTCATGACAACAATAATTTTTTTTGTGATATGAAAATAAATATGCCTGCCTATTTATATTTTTTGAAACTTCTGCTATTGGGGACAATCAGGCTAATTAAAAGATCACACTTTATATTAAATGCCTTTTTAGGAATTGCTTAAAAACTTTATCGGCAGAGTTTCTTTCGGCTTTTCTTCTCGTCAATTATCATTCCGAAATGCTGGTAAATTAAAAAATATTATCTATAAAAGACGAGTCTCGTGCCCGCCTAAAAATATGATATAAAACATAGACAATAAAAAAAATTAAAGATGAACTAAAACTGGACTTTGCTTGTCACAATATTAGTGATCTAGTACAAGTTTTGGTTTGCGACTGAATATTTATTTGTTATTATCACAAATATTTATTCTCCATAAGGAACCCAAATTCGAGTGTTATTTTTTCTATTTTAAATTGAAACTATTTTTCCCCCTTTTAACACATTAATTACAATTAAGACAGCACTCCATTGCAACGAGAATTGATATAAATTTAACCTGGATTTTAATTAAAATGTCTAAGTTTCCAATAAGATACGTAATCGCCGTGTTAATATCGTTATTCATAATAATGGTGTGTTATTATTAAATAATTTTAATCTTTACTCTTATATACTTTAAGGTAGTATTTTCAATGTTTATACATCATGTTAAGGTATTAATTTCGTGTAGTAATAGCGATAAGGTAAAATTCCATTTACTATAAATTAAAACAAAGGGGGTGTAATTGTTTGTATCGGTATAGTATAAAGATGGGTTGTTGTGGACCTAGTAATTATGCTATTTTAATATACCATTTAATATTGTATTTAAAATTGCACAGGTGAATTAAATCGTGCGACAGGAATAGTAAGCTGATTTCAAACTACGCTATAATATAATAGTATATAGCTCAGTGGTAGAGACTAGCTACCAGTTCATACTAGTGACTAGTGACTATGAACTGATAGTGGCTCGTAAATGGACTGGCTCGACCGGGGCAGTACCACCCCTCTCACAGAATCATCATATCATCATATCAACCCATAATCATCCCACTGCAGGGATACGGGTCCCCCTTCTAACGAAGAGGGACTAGAGCGTACTCTGCCACGCTGCTCCAATGCGGATTGGCAGAAGCCGGTGTTTTCAAGCCGCCCGAAGGCCACCGTCTTGGCTTGACTTAACTTGACTCGCACAGCCAAAACCGCTGGGTTTAGAGATTCCAAATTTGGAATGTAGGTTCCTTACGACGTCTAAGGGTGTACCAAGAAAGTATTTTTCAAAATTCCTACGGGAAAGCGAGATATACGCAAACGAAGTTGCGAAGGTATATCAACGCACAGCCCAAACCGCTGGGTCTAGAGATTCGAAATTTGGTATGTAAGTTCCTTAAAAGGACCGGACCGTAACGGATCGGACCTGATCGGACCAGATGGAACCGTACCGTACCGGGTCGTGCCGGACCGGAGCGGAATTTGTTTCTGAAGAAAAATATGCTTATTGTTAGTAGGCCACGCGGGCGAAGCCGCGGGCAGAAGCTAGTAATAGTATAAATATATAAAAATGATTTTATCTATCTATCTCAAGTCAAGAGACGTACGTTTCTCTCTCTCTCAATATATTAAATTAATTAGACAACTTAAATCTTTGTTGACAATTCCCTCGTAAAACAAGGCAGCAAGTTCTATTTTAAATCCAATTTAACTGCTTAACTGTCGTCAGGAATTTGAAAACAGCTATTCCAGTGATCCAGATGATATTTAATGTGATTATATATCTGTTTGTTACGCATAAACCACTAAAACAATTTCAATGTGAGACTATTTAAGAGGTACATTGGAGGATTTAGAGGTCTCGTCAGAGGTGGGCAACGCATTAGTAATGCCCCTGGTGTTGCTGATGTCCAAAGGCGGCTGTGACCACTTTCCATCATGTGGCCCGCTTGCCTCTTTTTCCGCCGTATAACATAAAAAAATGGATTTTCATGTGCCATGCCTTAGGTCAATTGTAGATAACACATTATGTGTTATGTCTGTCACTGTATTGAGACTTAATGTTGCTGTATACGCAACGGGACAATACCTCGGACGGGACGGGGACGTTACTTTTTGTTCGACACGGCCACGTTCCTGTCCCGTCCGTGTATCCGCGACATATGCATATTCACATAGGTACATTTTGTATGGAACTATATTTAACTTCCCGTCCCGTCCCGTCCGGGAATAAACCCGTTGCGTATACAGCGACCTTTAACGTGAAATTAAAATTAAAAACATTTCAGAAATTAACTGGTTTTTTTTCCTGTAGAGGTAAATTCAAGACAGTAATCGTGTTTTTGAGCCGGATTTCCCAAAGAACTAATTCTTAAATATCTTAGACGAACATGTCACAGCTTCGCACGGATTTTTAAGATTTAAAAAATAAATAATGTATCTAAATAGCATTGGTGAAATGGTGGTCTCGACCATGTTGTGTTCCTACAGTGAGTAGTGAGTGTAGTAGGTTTCCCTTTTCAGAGCTCCACTTTTTACAGAATCGGCAACGTGTGATAAAAATGGTTGGTTGAACCCATAGACCTTAGCATACGCGCTCAAGGTTGAACCGTAACAACTATAAAACAATCTTAAAAAGTACAGCAGGTGTTAAAAAAACGCAATTTTGGGGAAGTGTCTCCTAAAGACTGACTCGATATTATCAAATAGCAATTCCTAACATCAAAGTAAACTCAAATAAAATAAATTGTTAATAAAATATAGCCGTTGTCAAATGTTACTTTATAGTTATAAAACATCTGTTTGTAGATCTTATAAATTTTATTGGCGCATACATTTTAATTTTACTATTTTGCCACAGGGTCGACATTCGAAATAAACCACTTTTTAGGTTTATTTCATACTCGCCCCATTTTTTTTCCATATTCATTAAAAATATCTACGGTTGCCAACTATTTATGACGTTTTTTTAAATACCTGTTGTACAGTCAAGAGCAGGTTGGCCTTTACATATTGGACTTTGTACCATTCTTAAGTTCTATGGCATAAGAGCCAAAGTTGTACTGCAAGTTTAAAGCTCGTACTAATAATAAACTTCAAATGCATGTATTATGGGGGCATTTTCATAAATATGTACAGTCAGAGGTAGACAGAGGTAGGGCATAGCGTCTGATCTGGGGAAGGACCTCCACCTTACAAAAGATCGTAGCCGAATAGCATTGGTCTCGGCCATGTTGTTCCTACGGTGAGTCTCCAGAGCTCCACTTAGGGGGGTTGGGAGGGTTGACAGCTCATGAGTGATACCCCCGGTATTGCGTCTATAGGCTACGGTGACGGCTTACCATCAGGCCGACCGTATGCTTGTAAGCCAACTGTGTGGTATAAAAAAAAAACAACAACAAAGGAATTAACTGACCCCCCCTGTTTATATGATTACAGATTTCTAAATATTGCGTGAAGGGATTTACTTGAAAATTTGTAATTACATAGTACAATATGAAAATTATTGATAAATAAATCAAGTAAATCCCGTCACGCAATATTTAGAAATCTTTAATCATATTTACACGTAAATATTTAATCATTATCTACGTAGGTATGCGTACAAAATTAGTTATTTATATGCATGAAAGGATTTTAATATAAATTTTTTATATCAATATTATTCATTTGAACTTTGTAATTTCAAAGTTTCATAACGAGATGCATAAATAATTGGCATAAAAATATTTATTCTTAGTTTTCTATTTTGGTTTACATTTGTTGTCTCGCTGGTACTCGTGCTGCACATTCGTCTCAAAGTAAATTCGTCTTTTTTTATACATTGAAATAAATAAATATATTATACGGACAAATCACACAGATTGAGCTAGCCCCAAAGTAAGTTCGAGACTTATGTTAAACCGACACTAGACCGGATCGGATGCAAAGGACCACAAGCTCACGCAAGCCAAGCCAAACTCTTTACACGCTTGTGCGAATTGGTCGTGCGTCGACTACGAACTGTCGACGCACGAACAGCTACCAATTCGCTTGTGCTTGTGGACGCTTGTCGAGCCTTGGCAAGCATGGAAACCCGGCTTTGTGGGATACTAACTCAACGATCCCATATTTAAAACAAATACATTAGACAAACATCCAAGACCCAGGCCAATCAGAAAAAAAGGTTTTTTTGATCATGACCCGACCGGGATTCGAACCCGTGTGGCGGACCGGCCGGCATGGTAACCATTACGCCACGGAGGTCGTCAAATTGAAAGCGTATACAACTCTTCGATTTCACTGAATAGGTTAACATCTTTAGGCACCTGCTTAACTAGCGTTCTTCGGAAATGTTAAATTTTAACTATTTTACGATCTTGGGCGTTAAAATGTCTGTTTATGCTAATTTATCAAATAATTCGTTGAATTCCGTTAACCAACGGTATGCTTGTAACTATGTTATTATAGAAAGTTTGGAATATTAAAAGACGGTATGAAATTGATTTTATATTATGTTGTAGTCTATACTTCTATACTAATATTATAAAGAGGAAAGATTTGATTGTTTGTTTCAAAAATTCTTTCACCAGTAGAAAGCTACATTATCAGGGAGTAACATAGGCTATGGCTTTTCCCGAAATTCAATGTGGTTCCCACGGGAACGGGTCCGGAACTTCACGCGGACGAAGTCGCGGGCAAAAAAGCTAGTATATTATGATGTAAATTGCCAAATGTGTTGATAACCAACTTACGGCGAGGTGTAGAAAAGCGTAATTTAATATGTCAATTAACTTTAAAATGTTTTTGTACAACCTCACCAAAAGCTGTTGTTAACTTTATAAATGCGAAAGTCTCTTTTTTGTGACATTATACTGTCCCATACTCTCTTTTAAAAGAGGTGTGATGGCAAATGTAAACAAACAAAATGTCATTGACAAAGTGACATATATTTATCACCATGATTTATGAAAAACTTTTGTCTTTCGTCAAACAGCCAGTTCCTGAAAAGCATTTTAAGTTTAGTGACTATCTATTTTTTTTTCTTTTTTAGTTTGACAGGACTTTTAAATATATTTTTTTTTTCTTTATTTAATTTAGGGACTTTGGTCCATAAAAGACATGTCAGATCAGATACATCGTAACTTAATCTAAACTTACACACACAAACTAAGATATATTTTAACTTTAACGGACTTTAAAAATGTGTTTCAGGAACTGGTATTATAGAAATTTAGTGATGCAAGGATTGCTGGTTTTACGATTAGGATTCGGATTAGGAATATCTGAAACGATAATCGCCGATTAAGATTAGGATTATAATTATTGATAGAAGGAAATATTGATCGATTAAAGCCACCAGATATTATTAATAAAACATCTTGTAATTGATTAGTATTTAAAATTTACTGCAGATAACTTTTTATTTAAGAAACACAACGTTTGCAAGTTACCCGGCATAGCCTATTCCGTATGCTTGTTTTATTTCCAAAAAATTTTTTTTACCTAAAAACAATAATCCTGAAGAATCTGTAATAATCGGGATTAAGATTAATCGAACCCATCCTTGCATCACTATAGAAATGCTTATAAATTTAATGACTGAACGTTTCTGTAATCTCATAAGTAATTTCGACATCGTTGTTCAAGTTTCCGTAGTGTAGCGGTTATCACGTGTGCTTCACACGCACAAGGCCCCCGGTTCGATCCCGGGCGGAAACAGATTTTCTTTTTCACTTTTTTTTTAATTAAACTATTTTTTGTGTTGATTTAATATTTTTATTATTTATAAAAAAATTTAGGTACATTACTTTTTAAAACAAATTCTATAGAGAATCCAGTTGATGATTTTAGGTATATGACGCACCCAGCCAGACACTGTCCCATAAATGCATATATAATAACTCACATTTTACAAATAAGGTTGCAAACAAGTTTACTGCTATTACGCTTTCCATTAATAAGTACCTACAAATACGTAGTCTGGCTTTGTCATATTTTTTTAAATTTTTTTATACCACTAAGGTGGCAAACAAGTGTCATTTTGTGTTTTAAATGCCATATTGGCCAGCAAGTGTTGATACTTTCCTTGCTCCTGTATTGTATGTTCGAACCTTGTCTAAAATAAATATCATCGGAATTGGAAATTCTCTGAAAAAAAATAATTTTCGATCGAAAAGACACAGTTTTCTAATTTACTTCTTTTCTTGCGTAAAAAAAGTACCATAGTAGTAATCTACCTTAGAGTACCTAAAAGTCAAGTAACCTAGGCTTAGGCGCATTTCTGAACTAAATGACTACCGTATTAATTCCCTTTTATGTCACATAAATATTTATTATCGCCTTATAATTACTTGCATATGAAATTTTCATTTGATACAATGATATATAAAAAAACTGCAGATGAGCCGGTCCAAGAATGACGTATTTTGTCTTGAACTTTTGTTTTGTCTAGACTTGGGCCACTACCACCGGGGTAAGATAATCAGATTTATGTTTTTATATTTTCCTTATTATAACTATTTTGATTAACTTTATGGCAATAACTTCAAAATAAAAATATTCTTCAGAAATTAACTGTTAGTCTTACCCCACCTAACCTTAAATATTTAAATGAAATCAATAAAGTCACTTTATGAATAATTATAATGACGACCTCCGTGGCGTAATGGTTACCACGCCAGACCGCCACCCAGGAGGTCCCGGGTTCGATCCCCGGTCGGGTCATGATGAAAAACGAACTTTTTCTGATTGGCCTCGGGTCTTGGATGTTTATCTAAATATGTATTTGTTATAAAATATAATATCGTTGAGTTAGTATCCCATAAAACAAGTTTCGAACTTACTTTGGGGCTAGCTCAATCTGTATGAATTGTCCCTATAAATTTATTTATTTATTTTATTTTATTTGGAAAAATATCAACAAACATTTTACCTCTATTTTTTTTATACCTCACAGGTGGCAGACTTACAAGCATACGGTCGACCTGATGATAAGCCGTCACCGTAGCCTATAGATTTGCAATACCGGAGGTATCACTCACGCGCTGCCAACCCTCCCAACCCCCCTAAGTGGAGCTCTGGAGACCTTACTCGCCGTAGGAACACAACATGGAATAGACCAATGCAATTTGGCTACGATCTTCTGTAAGGTGGAGATCCTTCCCCAGACGGGCTGCTCCGATTTAAGCGGATTATCCGCTATGCCCTACCTCTCTTGGCGCTTATACCCAGCATATAACCAATCTATTATAAAAGCGATCAGTCCATAATTTTGCCTGACGTTTCGACGGTTGCATGCACCGGCCGCGCCGTGGTCATAGGACCAATCTATTGACATAAAATCATTGGTTTTGAAATATGAAAATTCTTGATATATCAATATGGGCGTCGGATAAGATTGTATTTTATAATTGCAATAAAAATTACTAAAAGACAGGCAGTCTTGTTGTTTGCGATCACGAAATTACAGTTTTAAATTCATAAACAATTCATATTTATGGTAATCACAAAATTATTGCCCTCCAGTACGTAACCGCCATTTATATTTTTACGTTTGGCGCCAAAAGATGTTAATAAACTCACATTGATACTTTTTCATGTGACGCAAGTGAATTTTTTTTGGGATCCGTATATTTTTAATAAGTTCTTTAGTCATTAGGTATTTGTGAAACCCGCCGATTCCATTTAAGCCTTCCTACTTTATTCCTCTTGCTTTTTCATTCCTTTTTAGGTTACATTTGGTTCGCATAGAACATTTGATTTGATTTCGTTAAGAATACATAATTTGCAATTATTCTTATATTTTTATATCACTAAGGTGACAGATGTGTAAGAAATCACCGCTGTCCATGGACATCAATGACTTTATGCTATTGCGTTACCTACTTATCAAGGTTTGGAAAAGAAATGACGGGGGAAGCAGCAGGCATATCACCGCTATTTCTCGCTCATCATCGCTATTTATTTTAAATCGATATTCTGTGAGGGGTCTGCACCGGTCGAACCTGCCCACTACTACCACTTCATAGTGGCTAGATTCTACCACTCAAAAAAAAAATTTTTTTTGAAATAAATAATGGGACAATCTCAATTTATATAAATAACCTTTCAACGCGGAACTCCAAAAATGGTGTTCGGAATTCAAAATACGATGCAATGGCTCGATATTCTGCATTCGAATTTCGAATAATTTCCAGCTTTTTTTTAGGTCAAACCAATTGGTTTGACAGCCGATGCCCCTAGCATTGGCATTACTCTGCTACATGTCTTTATTTGGACGGCATTGTAATTCAATACATTTTTTTTTTGTTTTTGTATTTATTTTTCTTTTGCAATAAGTTTAATGGAGCGTTAGTTTCTGTTGTTGGTGGCCAGTAACTTTTTTTTAGTCGTTCAATTTGGTAACTAAACTTTCGAAAGAAGAATTTATTAATAACTAACTTGCTTACTTATCACTACATAAATGCTCCTAGCATTGGCATTATCTGGTATGTCTTTATTACGTCGGCACTGAAATTCATTACAATATTCATATTTTTTTTCTTTTGCATTAAATATAATCAGGAGTTCGCTTTAGCTTTTGTTGTTGATGGCCAGTTACATTTTTTTTAACCCGTATCATCCCAAGCACCTAAAGACTGATCCAATTTAAATGAAACTTTTAGTATTATTTGTTAGTAACCTACTGAACACTAGTATGTATAAAAAAAAAATATCAGACTTTTTGTCTTTCAGTTTCAGTACCGATCCAAAAATGGAACAGTAGGAAGATATGCCACTGGTATTAATTGCATATTACTTAGAAAGATGATTGTAAATAAAAGAGTTTTTGTACAGAATTTTGTTTATTTATTAATAGTTAGGGTTTTCCATGAATGTGTTGTTTTGTTCCATGTTTTCCAAAGTATGGAATCATGGACTCATCAATGCTCAGATTTCTGTCACCAGGGTAATATTTTAGCCATCTATTGTTGAGTAGATTCCATAGAGGACGAACCTTCGCGAACTTATCCTGTGGAGCCAATTTAGTGTTATCGGCGACGTGAAAGAATCGCAACAGTTCTTCGAATCTGTTCCTAGGCATAGCAGCTGCCACACACCTTGAAAATTGCAATCGACACTTTGCTCCCAGTACATTCGATATCTCGCGACACTATTGTAACCCGACAGCAAAAGAATCCCAATAAATCGTTTTATTTCCTCAGTTGTAACTTTGAAATTATGATCCCCTTTTTGAATCGCATCCCATTTTCGGGTAGCTGGGCATTTCTTTTTTGGTAGAGGTGGTTGTACTGTTGAAACACTGGGTGGATAATTTTCTAAGGAAGGTTCATTTGGGAAGTTTTCTATTATACCTAAATTATTTTGGGAAGATACAGTAGCTCTAAATTCAGCCTGTGCCAAGAGCTGATGCCTGGACAGATGATTTATATTCGAAGACTCCTCATCTCCGCTATCTTCATCACTCTTGTCATAATTATCGGGGGGTGTTATGTAAATATCCGCAGACAACACGCCATCGTCTTCTTCAAGATGCGATATAATCTCATTTACCGACAATCTACAACAAAATAAATGAAAAGTAATTTTTTAGTTACAATTACATCGGACTAATATTCTAAATGCGAAAGTATGTTTGTAAGTCTGTTTGTACATATAATGTACCATCTCCATATTATCCTACTGATCCAATACTGGATCGGTACATATAAATGTAAAAATTTATTACAAATACCCTCAATTTACATTTCTTTGTATTACTATACGCTATCTCAATCTATGACCGACAAAAACACGATATAACAAAAGTTGTAAACATATAAGAAATTATTAAATACTTACATTTGCCGACGTGACATTTTTTCACCAACTTCAATAAAAATTACCACGTAAAGTAACACAAATTTCACGCGCAAACGAAAATCTGACAGATTAATTTCATTACTAGAACTGTCTATGTTACCACTATAAAGAAAAAATAATGGACGCGTTCACGTAGTTTTAGAAAAAAAAAATTAAATTAACCAATCCAAAAATGGACCATTAGGATGATACGGGTTAAAGTTGTACGTTAACCTTTGCGCTAGCGACAGCTTGCCAGACAGTTCATGTGAGTCGTACAAGCGATTTCTTATTTGCAGCATCTCACAACACCTGCAATTTCTTGTAGCTGTTTGCAATATATTCACCCAAATCATGCTTAAGTTCCTCCGCGATATCTTCCGAATATGAACGCGGCCTTAGGGCCAGTTTTTTAGATTGATATATTCTAGATAATAATATAGTTTCACCTACAAACTCTTCAGCTTTATAAAATTAAGTTTAGATTTTTTTAAACCGTCGGCTGTTGTCGTTAAGCCAAGTCGGTGGCCTTCATTCAGCTTGGTAATACTGACCTCTGCCAAACCACATTGGACCAGCGTGGCAGAGTACGCCCTAATCCCTTCCGATCGAAGGGAGACCCTAACGGATGATTATGGGTTGATATGAATCGAATGTTACGTAAAACGTAACACTCTGTTAATTTTCCAATCTGGTAGTTACCCTATCTGTAGCACACAATGGTATATGTCTAATTTCGTATGAAAAACACAGTGACAAAGGGCCGCTAATGTGAAAATATCTCTCTCTAGTACGTGACCATCACAGCATGTAATGTCAATGTGTGGAATTATCATTGAATAAGGTTAACTAGATGTGACCACTTCATACAGAATTTTATGTTTAAAGAATTTTATTTCCCATTCAGACACATTAGTCACGTATGAGAATTATAAAAAGAAATGTTACAACCCATCTAGACACTGACTTGGGTCCATGTTGATTAACTTGTGTGTTAGTTTATAGTGCGCCCCATCGAGTTACTCTTTTTTATATTAACTATATATTATTTTCTATGCGAATATAACTCGAAACTACCTACTCAACATAAAAGAAGGACCACTCATAACTTCGTACCTTTTATAAACAACCTCAACTTCTATTTAACGTTACAATATCAATATATTAATATTATTGTTATATTATTTGTTGTAGTGTATACAATGTCTCTAGAAATTGATTCAAAAGAATCCATCAAAAAATATTCTTAAAAAATGTTTTTATCGTTTTTTTAAGAATTTTATTTTATTGTTTTTTTGTGGATTTTGTTTTATTTTGAGTACGCTCTTTACGATACTTAAGAAAAAATGTCGCATCCAGTAATGCGTTGTGTGTGCGTGTGTGTGGGGTAGACGCAGCGACCCGCGATAGAGTCATTTCCTGATTTTGATGTCGCAATACAATGTCGATGAATAGTATATCAATAGATTTGAGATATTTTTTCTTTAAAAAAAAATATATATATGGCCAGTTTCTGAAACACAATTTTAAATTTAATGACACTTTAAAGTACTGTTGTCACTATCAGCCTGTATCGGTTTTATTTATGTTTTCATGAATTAAAAATATGCAAGTACTTTCCAATAGGCTTGACACGGATATAAATGAAAAATACTATATTTCTTTATAATTTTTAATAATTAAATTGGATCCATATTTTGTTGAGGCAACACCAATGTTCCTGTAACAAAAGAGAACAATATTATAGGTACTTTGAATTAAACAAATATAATAATAGGTAGTTTAAATTATGAGATATTCCATAATTGGCATCTTTAACATATCATGTAAAATGTAAATAATTAATGAATCACAAACAAGTCCAATATCCAACAAAATTATGCTAAATATAGTAGAACGAAATACTTATGTGTAACAACCTAAAAATTAAATTTCGAACAATGAAAATCAATACATTTATTTTTATCTGAATATTTAGCGTGTACTGTATGTTAGAAACAGAGTAAACGAGGATGTGGCTGGTCTGCACGGTGCCTAATTTCGCCTAATATCATCCGATATGCTGTCGCTCACAAATTTTTTTTTGTATGTAGATTATTATGTAAGGATATGAGAAGCTCCATGGCGTCGCTGTGTGTTGCACTTCAAAACGAACATGTAAGTAAAGGAACGTCGACCAATAGTCAGTATTTGGATGGGTTTCGTTATGTTGAGCTTCTCTGTGCTTCGGAGGGTACGTTATGCCATCGGTGCCAGATGTTGTCAATGTGACAGTCGTTACACCTAGTCCGGCCTTGAGGCGACCTAAAAACACTGGGCTCTGCCAATCCGCTTTGAACCAGCGAGACAGAGAACCCTCAAATCCCCTTAGATTCAAGGGAGACCCGTAACCCTTCTGTGAGATGATTATGGGATGATTGATATAAAGCTAACACCAGGTCTAAGGTTACTGCTCTATATCTACTTTCCGCCTTCATTGCGCTAGAAGACCACACAGCACCCTACTGTTTAGTTGTCCGGGAATCGAACCTGCTACCAAATGACCTATCTAACCACTCAACCGCATGTCACAACATTCTGATGCAAACATAATTATGTCTCTCTTTCAATAGACAATATCCCCAAAAACCACGCATTGTGAGAGAAATTCATGAGGCGTAGAATTTAAAAAAAAAATTCTACCATTCTATTTATAACCTTAAACGAATGCTAATAAAGTTTATAATCAATTTAAATATTTTTGTGATCATCACATGTCATGATTTTAAAGGTGGGTCTACACTAGACGTGCCGAACACGAACCGAACCGGTTTGCTTGTCGAAGTTTGCGGCGTTAGGCGACTAACAACGAATCTCATTAGCCGGAGCCACACCAGACAATCTCAATCAATCCAAATGCGCGCGGCAGTATCTCGATTCAATAGAACGTTTTATGTGGGCTTGCCTCGCGCGAGGCATTCCATTGGATCGAAATAGAGGCTCGCGCGCTACATGAATCGATATACTGCCGCGCGCATTTGTATGGCAATGGATGGTCTGGTGTGGATGCGGCTATTGTCCTCGAGTGGATGCTTTGTGTTCGGCAAAAACCAACAATTGGCGAAGCACAGTCGATATCGAGCCGAACACTCAGTGTGCACTCATTAGCCGGATCCACACCATACGATCCAAATGCGCGCAATAGTGTCTCGATCCTTTTATGGAGCGTCTATTGATTGAGACCCTGCCGAGCGCATTTGGATCGCGTTGGATTTTCTGGTGTGGATCCGGCTATTCGAGGCTCGTAATTCGGTCTACACTACACGAATTCGTTCTCGGCTTGTGCTTGACTCATGCTCGGCTCGCAAGCATAGACCCAGCTTTAGAGTATTGCGTACTATGACCTATTGTCTGTATATTTATACGTTGTGTAGAGTTATTTATTATACGATCGTATCTCCAAATTGCATTTTTGTATGTAAATTGGATAAATAACAAAAAAAAATGTAGGTTTATTACTAATGAATGACAAAAGATTATAATATCGTGTTAATTTGGATACAAACAAGAGACACTAGAAAGTAAAATCAGTAAATTCATGATTATAAGGATGCCTGTCCACCGGTGAGTAGCGAGCGAGGCTAGATACGGAGAAATATACCCTAAGGTAAAGCCTATGGGCTAGTTACACAAGTCATAGAGTAAGTCTATCTGTCAAATTTTTTTATATTTTTAAAGTTTTAGAGAGGTAGTGCACAGCGGATAATCCGCTCAAATCGGAGCAGTCTGTCTGGGGAAGGACCTCTACCTTACAGAAGATCGTAGCCAAATAGCATTGATCTCGGCCATGTTGTGTTCCTACGTGAGTAAGGTCTCCAGAGCTCCACTTGGGGGGTTGGGAGGGTTGGCAACGCGTGAGTGGTACCCCTGGTTTTGCAAGCGTCTATAGGCTACGGTGATGCTTACCATCAGACGAGCATGGTTGTTTGCCAACTTTGTGGTATAAAAAAAGTTTTTAGTTTTACTTAATTCGAGTTCTCGCATACATAAAATACCTACATGTAGAACATTTTTTTTTATTAATTTCATTTTTACAAAATAATGTGAACTTTACTATAAGTAGAGTAGAGAGAAGACAAGTATAAAAATAAAATAACGAAATAACTATAGAGATCTTTAAATTCGATACCATTGAGTTCATAAACAAAAGTATAAAGCGCCAAATTGGCCCCAAAAAGAGAAAGCACCTATTTAACCTGACATAATCGTAAAATATAACGACTCATAAGTAACTCTGCGCATGGTCTTACAGGGTGCATTGTGGTATTATTGGCCGTATTATGGAGATAATGCCGATTCGTCACAGTTGCGATTGGTCACAAAAATTTCAAACATTCTAGATTCATTATCAACCCATAATCATTCCACTATTGATAGGGGTTTACCCACAAGAGAAGGGGATTAGAGCCTACTCTGCTATGATGACTACAAAAGATGTTACAAAATTGTTTTCCAACTTATTCCACTCTCGCAGGGGGCGTGCAAGTTTTTCGATAAACAATGTTATTTGTACAATATAATTTAATTAATGAACAATTCATAAATTCGGTAACATTATAATATCTGCCATCGATTTTAAGTAATTATGTAAATTTGGACTAACTTTTGACTATGCTAGTATCCTCCGAAGAAGACAGTTTTAGTTGTGACACGTTGAAATTGTGACCAGTTGGGAATCAAAAATAAAAATGTTGTGTTCGTGTTTTATAATAAAAATTTTTCGTTACCGCATGTTCCTGCGATCGATACAGATCATATTGTGAACTAAATTACCTATACATAAGGTCATGGCTCTTCAAACTGAGTGTAATGAAAATTGTTATTTCTTTTGAGGTGCCAAACTAAGACCTTGTCCAGAAAGGGCGAAACGCGACGCCAACGCACGTTAGGGTCTAAAATCGGCTTTCGTAATGTTCTATGCTCGAGTTTTTTTGGACCTGTCTCCTGTATGATATTTCTCCCATCCAAAAATCTTTTCGTGGTCTAAGTATTTTAAGTGAGAAACACACATTACGAGTGGTTGGGCCTGGGTCAGACATGATTCTCTAAGATTAAAGAGCTCTGCCAGGCTGCTCTAATGCACTTTGGCAGAGGTTAGTGTTTACAGCCTGAAGGCCACTGACTTGGTTTAACGACTGTCATACATCGACAAATGCCGGGACCGGCGGCGGCGGCTTAACATACACGGAGAAGCTCGAGATAACAAAACTCCTCCATACCCTGTGTATGGAGAGGTTTTGTAGACGACATTGCCATAGGATAAGATAATTATCCAAGGTAGAATGGCTACTCTCCGGCCCGCACCGAATCGCGTTACCTTAGGCACCAAACACACGAGCAGGATTTTGCTGTCGACGCAGCAAAACTGCAGCTGTCGACGCAGCAAACTGCGCTGTCGACGAAGCAAAATGCCGCTGTCGACAGCTGCAGTCCATCAATGTCGACAGCTTTGTGTCGACAACATGGAGTTTGCTGCGTCGACAGCATGCAGTTGAGTAGTCGACAGCAAAATGCTTCTCGTGTGTTTGGTGCCAGACGCGGCGGGTGCAGTCGCAAAGGTGTGCGCTTAGTGAACGAATGTATATACGTTTAACGTACGTTGTGGAGTGTCCGGGGTGTGACATCGCTTAAACTTGTGTTTCTGTTTTAGAGTGCGATCTACAGCGACGTCGTCGAGCTCCTCGTCGATGAACATAGTCTTCGTCGTGTAGGCTCGTGACATTTTGTATTGACATGTGCGGCTTACAATCCCCTATGCATACGTCTATGTTTGATTCTGTCTTTACATTAAAAACATGTTAAATAACAGTACTAACACTAGCTCCCACAATTTCCTGTTGTCTAAGACGATGATTCTAGACGCGTTTTATGGCTTCTAAGCCTTTTACTGCTTGTTTTACAGTACATTTCACACGTTAGAGATTAGAAATGCGTATATCTTTTATTGCAGGCCAAATGTTATGTTAATATTGTTTTTTACAAATAATTTTCAACGATTCATTTTTTTTTCGTTTTTATCTTTACCATTAAAATATATGTTTTTTTTAAGTAATTTAAAATTATCGCTCTCCTTTTTAATGTGCGCGATGTCTTCAACTGTAGTGGCACTTCAGGCCCATTTAGACCATGCCAGTTTATTGTGTGGTATACAATAAGTCAAAGCAATAATTGACATGCATTGTTTAAACGACAGTTTGCTTACAATTTTAGAAGGACAAATTATTGCTCCTCGATTCGATTCCTCATCGATTCGGACAAATTATTGCTCCTCGATTCGAAAGAGCTTATATTAGGCTTATTTGAATAAAAATATTTTGAATTTGAATTTGAATACTAGATTGTATACAATAATTATTGAGCTTGAATGTGCAAGAAACTGGCGTCGTCTAAATGAGGCCTTAATAAGGCATGTTTGTATATTCCATCCCAAAATACAAGACACAAAAGATCCAACCAATCATATGATTTAAAATAAAAATCAATATGAAATATAAAATGCTACGATTACAAATCCATTTGTTGCGATAAACCACACAACATACTGTTACTAGAAAGAGTTACTACAAACACAATCGTTGAATTCGGGCATTCGGGCGTCGAGCGGGGCTGAGCCAGAGCCCAAGCAACACCGAGGCTTGCCGAAGTATGGCATCAACTGGACGCCAACGGCGGCCGGCCTCGGCCCGTTTGGTGCCGCAGCGCCAGCGTCGTCGTCGCCGGCGCAGCTGCCTCCGCTCCGCTTCCCCGGCGGAGCGGCGCACAGCATCAGCGCATTTAGTATAGTTTTTTGTCATTCCAAAGGATGACGCAAGAATAGAATTTCACTGAAAATTGTGTGCCAAGTATATTGTGATTTTGAATAGTTTCAGTTTGTATAGTTTTGTATGTTGTAATAGTTTTCTCTTTGTCGGTGAACTAATATTGGCTTCAAAAAGGCTAACTGTTGAGTTTCTGCGGCACTTCTCAAAAGGTCATTCATGGCATTGGTCTTACTGTCGACGCACGAACAGCGACGAATTCTATCAAACGTGTTGTTTACCAAAAACTGTCGACGAGCAGCGACTAATTCCATTCCTGTCGACGTGCTAGTCGCATTAAACATTTGTTGACGTTCAAAATTGTTTCCTGTAAATCTACTTGCTATTGAATTTATTTTTTAATGTTTACAAATATATATTTTGCCTTTAATAGTTCAAAGAGTGAACTGCTGTACAAGTGAAAACACTGCTCTTGAACGAGCGGAACCTTTAATTAATGACTGAGGCCGCATGTGTTTATGTGATGTATGATTACACTTTTACAGAAGTAGTAGTTAGTAGATTATGATCTTTACCGGTGCATTTGTTTAATCGCGATAAAGGCACATGTCCATAGAACTTGTTACTATTTTCTCTTGATTACTCGGTAACATAATCTGGACAGCAAGCGGGCATAATCTATACATAATATAAAATGAAGTTTCCTCTGTCTGATCTCTTGAACTCTCAACGGTTTTTAGCGGATAAATAGAGTGATTCAAGAGGATGGTTTACCTATAAGGATTTTAAGAAATTCCCATGAGAAAGCGGGATGCACAAACGTAGTTGCGTGGATTTCGCTAGTTGGTTTATAAATCCAAAATCCAACAGCCCTACTGGAGCTAAAAACGGTAATTATGCTATGGCGAAGTTAATAATAAAAAAGTTATTACCATAGACTTAAACTTATATGAACTACCTACTACTTTAAACCCTGTTTTTCATAACTTGACCAATGTAGTAAACAATCTTAGCACGTCTTTTTAACGAAAATAGGCAATTAAAATCATCATTCACACCCAAATAATAATAATATAGTTAGAAATAGCATTTAACACAACACTCTTATTATTCTGGCGATTAATCGATTTTACACATGGATAATTGAATAAAGAGACACGGTAAGATTGTTTACTACATTGGTCAAGTTAAGAAAAATAAGTTTTACTAAACTACGTAGTTTCTTGGAGATGAAATAAAAACATTTTTTTTATTTATTTATTATTGATTTTTTGAATTTTGATTTGTTGGACAGGCTGATTGTCTTTGTCGTGGAGGTGAAGAAACGACCATAGAAGGTGTCTACATTTACTTAATCTATGGATCAGTTCCACCACTTAAAGCGACCACGTACATTTTACTTCACATGTTGCGTACACAATAAATTCCAACGACTTTATCTCTACTAGCAAGTGATGTGAATGAATAATTTTAAAAATTAACCGTTAGATGTTGAAACACGTGATATAGTTGATAGTTGTCGTTATAACACTTTTATAGAGTAGAGTATCTTCATATAAGATTTATTCAATGGGCTATCTCCACCGGGGAAGTATCACCACCTCACAGAATCGGCGTCAAGCGTGTAGTACAGTCGAATTGGTCGTTCGTGCGGGTAATTCAGCGACTGACACCACGAGGGATTGGAACCATGGTGTCAGTCGCGGAAGGACTCTTTTTGAATTGACTGATTGACACCATGGTGTCAGTCGAGTAACATATAATTGGGACGTCGTTGATTGACACCATGGTGTCAATCACGGCAGGCGTTTATTGACTTCCTTGATTGGAACCACGATTTTTTTATTTTAAATAATGGGTTTTTTGTACAGTCGGATAGAAAATACTTATTGAAATGAAACAAAATTACTGGTACTCAATATTAGTATAATTAAATTATGTACAATTGAATGAGATTTATATTTACTAAAATGATTAAATATTATTCAAACAAATTAAGTCATATACAGTCAATCAGGGGAAATAATTCGTGTAGTTTTTACACAGTTATACCTACGTGAGCTGTATGCATGTTTTCCAACCTTTTCCATTTAAAAAAAAAATTATATCGGAATTTCAGTACGAAAAAATAGATTGAGACGAAAGATGTAATGAGGTTGCCCTTAAGTGAATAAGAAACAATATCAATATTGCCATTTTTACCAATTTAACTTGACAAATAACAATATTTAATTACTAACTATTATTATCGATGAAATAGCGTAGTCCAGTCCGTTTTGTAGTTCAAATTTTAGCTGTTTTTCCGAGATCACGAACAGAATAGTACGATATTATGAAACCATTTGTTTGAATATTCTCAAAAAATATATATATTTGACATGACAGATGTCAAAATAAAATTTAAATCAAAAGCACCCAGGAGTGTTGATATCAACTTTGAAGAAAATTACCCACACAATACCTTACTTTCGAGAATTTTAATAAAATCCGAGGTCTTTCATCAGTCTTCTTAAAGAATTTTATGCAAATAAGAAATCACGTCCCATACGAACTTTGTCCCCCTTTTTACTCCCGAGAGGTAGAATTTCGGAAAATCCTTCCTTATCGGATGCCTATATCATAGCAAAGAACACACCTTTTATTTTAAGTATCCATTTTTACGATCAGCGATTTGGGCTGTGCGTTGATTCTTAGTCAGTCAGTCGTTCAGGACAAAAAAAAATATGCATAGGTTTAAAAACGTAAGTAGGATATACATAATTTGTTTAGAAGTTAAAACTATTAAAAAAAGCGTGCACTTTGACACTAACCGATTATTCAAAGTATGTCGCTACGGTATTGATGGGTTTATTTAAAAAAAAAAAAAAAATTTTTTGGAGTTAACACCATTAGAAATAAATTCTTTTTAAATTGCGATACTTATAGGTAATTTAAAAAGGCATGTTAGCACTTTTTTACATAACTGTTTAGTTTCAATAAAATGTACTTGGTTCCAATCGAGCAAGTCAAAAAACGCCTGCCGTGATTGACACCATGGTGTCAATCAACGACGTCCCAATTATATGTTACTCGACTGACACCATGGTGTCAATCAGTCAATTCAAAAAGAGTCCTTCCGCGACTGACACCATGGTTCCAATCCCTCGTGGTGTCAGTCGCTGAATTACCCGTTCGTGCGTAGACAGTTTTAGGTAAACAACATGTTTCATAGAATTCGTCGCTGTTGAACAGCGACCAATTCGTACAGTCAAGAGCAGGTCGACCTTTACATATCGTACTTTGTACCATTCTTAAGTGCTATGTCATAAGAGCTAAAATTGTCCGCAAGTGTTCTAAATTTCTAGCCAGTACTTCTTAGCCAAAATCTTCCGTCTGAACTGATCGTAGGAAAGAATTGTGACGCTTTGAAGGAGCTTATATTAGGCCTATTTGAATAAAAATATTTTTGACTTTGTCTTTGTCCCTTTTATTTATACCTGCTATTTATTCTATTCCATAATTCCATTCCATTCCTAGTAGGATTCCTAGTATTTCTGATGTTCATAGGCGTCGGTGACTACTTCCCATGATATGGCCCGCTTGCGTGTTTGCCTCTGATATCATAGATCGTAGATCGTTAGATAGGCCCTACGCGTCGCCGACTTGTTACTGATTCCATTCGTTATTACGTCATCACTTGTCATAGAATACATAGAACATTGATCAGATGCGACAAAGTTCTGATTACTTGATTAGGTGCCTACTTACTATTTTACTTCAGATATGCGAGCATGAATGGATCGATGGATAAAATTTCACATTACTAATCGATTAAACACGAATTGTATGCTACCTATGTACATACACGTATGTCCATCGCATTTTAATATCTACTTATATTATGTCGACATTGTGGTTTTTATCGAACAGAAATGTCAAATTTTGTCTATTGATTCATCCATGCTCGCACCACCTCGCACAGTAAGTAAATAAAAAACTTGGTGACCAAAATGGACCAAAATGGAAGTATGTACTTTCGAATAAAAAAATTATTTTGAAAATCGATCCACAATAGACGGAGTAATCGGCGGACATACAAAATAAAATATACAATGAAACATAGAACCTCCTCCATTTATGAAGTCGGTTAAAAAAAATGATTAAATTTTGGATTAACAAAAAGGTGTAAGTATAGATTTCGTAGTCACCAGAACTTTGGCAATTCTATTTGATTTATATTCTTTGGCGGTCGGCCGGTTGCCCCGCCCCCTGTGAGTATCTTGCGTCCCGCTCGGCTGCGAGAGACGAGTGTTTTAAAATAAATCAAAATTAAATTGTTATGAAACACTTACGCATGAAAAGTGACACCTTTATCCTTATTTGTGTTTCGGCTTGTGTTTTTACACTTCCAAAAGGAACACGAAGGCATTTTTACGTGATAATTTCTAAAAATAAACTACGTTAGCTCCGCGCCCGTTCACGGCAAGCGCGTGTTTCGTACTGAGGCAAGAGTTGTGCGTGCGCCTCTTTGAGTAATAACATGATAGGATGTACTCTTTGTATGGACGGGCCTATCCTATGTTTATATCTATGTCTGATATGACTTAAAAAATATATCCCCCTCCTCATCGCGTCGTGGGCCTCATTACTGAGGGTAGTGACAATTTTTGTTTCACGATGTTCCTCCATCTACTTCGGTCTTTAGCACAATGGAGTGCGTCATGCAGCTTTGTGTCAAGCGTTGGACGGATTTGATCCGACCATCTAGTAGGGCTGCGGCCTCTTGCCTGTTACCATAAGCTGTTCGAGGTGTCCGTCCGATGTCCGTCTTGACGAGCTATGTGGCCAAAGAACTCCAGAATCCGACGTAGGCATGTGGTGGAAAGCGTAGTCTTGTCGTTCAGTTCATGGAGAATCGACACATTTGTGCAAAATGCTGTCCACGGAAACTGTAAAAAAAAAAAGATAAAATGTATTCATAATTTTTTTATAAGATTGTGATCAATACGTAATTCATTGTATAATCAATTAATTAAAGATAAAATGTAGAGTTTATAATTTAATTTGGAGTTCTTGATAAAGCAATTTTTGTTCTCGAAACCAATACAAATTTTAATTGAACGGAACAAATCATTGCAATGTAAGAACAACAGAGAATCAAAACGCTAATATGTAGGTGAGCAACAACAGAAAGTAAGCAGTAATTTTGTTAATAGCAACACTCGAAGACAATAGGTTTTTGTTTTGTAATTTAGGGTGGCCATCTACAGCATCAAAAAATCTATACTGATAAATGTGAGACTGTCTGTTACCCATTTAAATTACAGAACCGATTTTAATGGAAGATGGGCCGGGTGCTTGTATGGGATGCAACCTGTTCAGACACACTGGCCCCTTTCCATCTACATGGAACCAACAACAGAGCTAACCCTTGGTCCCTTGGTCCGTGGGGTCCTAGCGCTATAAGACTTTTTAAGGAAATTGCAAAAAGGTTAGTCGACATCACAGGAGACCGAAGAGCTGGCCTCGGACTAAGAATTAGTCTAGCTATTCAAAGGGGGAACGCTGCCAGTATCTTCGGAACCTTGCCTAAAGGGACTCCTTTTAATAATATATTTTGGTTATTTTATTATATTTTTTGAGGTTTTTAGTTTTAGGTTCATTATAATTTGTTTATAATAATATGTTTAGTTTAGTTTTAGTTTTAGAAGTTCTAGAAATCGATTTTAATTATATTAAAATTAAAGTGTAATTTTTATTATATCCAGATAATAAAAAAATACTTTCGGTCCAGCCGTTTTAACGAGAACACAAAACGGATAGTCAGACAAAGTTACTTTGGCGTTTATAATGTTTGGGCGCGCCTAGGCAGACAGTAGTGGTGAGAGCCTTCCGATGTAACTCTTTAGTAATTGCTTTCGCTCCAGCAAATTGTCTGGTGTAAGTAGTAGTAGAAGTCCCCAGTAGGACTCACTACAAGCGTCTATTCAATTTAAAAATGTGTAAAAACATACTACACAAAAGTTAAATCAAACGGCTGAGCTATGGCAACAAAAGATGGCATTTATATCCCTTTTCCGCCATGTCATAAAACATACAAATTACCCATCAATTTGAGTGCTATTTTCAACATAAAAATAATATCGACAATAAAAACTTTTAACAACGGAATGCCTAATAATATCCCATGTAAAAACAACATGTGGTCACCATAAAAAGTACAAGTTTTTGAATGACAATAAGTTAAGCCCAGTGCACATCCGGCATTTTGTTAAATGCCTACTCATTAGGGAGATCCGTTTTGTATCCGATACTATTCGGTTCAGATCGGTATTTACTGGATGTAACTGGTTTTGCTTTGAGTTTTAGTATGATCAAGGACGGGGTGGTTTCACAGGCGCCTTGGTAATAGGATAGAATTATTCTGTCAGAAAAATTTTCAATCATAATATAAATGAATGTAGGATGGTAACATTGTGCGAGTGAGATGATAGGATACTATGACAGGTAGAAAAGAAAGGGACGGTAGAAAAGTAGAAAAGAAAGAGATGAATGATATAGGTGAGAGCGAGAGGGAAGACTAAAGACTTAATGGCGGATTGTGAAAGACGAAACGACGCTAAGACGATAGTTAAAGTGAAAAATAAATTAGTAAAAGTGTATTGGCATTTGATTTTCAGCCTCAACTTCCCACATGAATTTAGTAACAAATAGCCTAATAAAACTTATCAGCAAGTAGAAAATATTGAAAGGACTTCTATCCTACTTTAGAGACATCAGAAACAAAAGGTACGAGAGAGCCCTACGAGACCTACGAGAGGGTAGAGAGATGGCATTGTTAGTGGAATTTATACTAGAAGCTAAACTAACGGTCGCTTGAGATTGAGTGCCGCCGATCCGGTTCGTACATTGTACAAGCCCCTTAATTACTCTCTCATTTTCTATCCGGGACTCGAACCCACGACGTAGGTGTACGCGCAGTTTTATGCTTTAACATAATCAGCTATAAAATAGATTAACTGCCTTTCCATTCCGGACATTTTTATGGCACTTGGGAGGCGTATAAGAAAATCTGTGGGAGTTTCAATTTGCGTAACTTTTTTAGAAAAAAAAGTAAAATTTTCTCACGTTCTCTGACGTAATCAGTTCAGAGAAACACTTTCTACGAATGGTGATAGCAACAAAAACAAAATACTAGCAGCTTTTGCAGAAACGCATTTTAATTTTAAATCCACATTAAGTCTCAAGGTGGTCAGACTTACAAATCACTGTTAAAATTTTAATTATGTATTATTCAAATGTAATGTTTTCTAAATAAATAATATAATAAATAGACGACCTAAGAAAAATCACAGAATGGCGTTTATGGGAGGCCTATGTCCAGTTGTGGGCTTGTTGTGGCTGAGTTGATGGTGATGAATTCTTAAGCTATCCTTTTTCTTCTGCTTTTGTTAGACAGTGACAGCTATAGTTTAATGTGTAGCTTTAAAAAACTGGCTGTAAGTTACAACTTATTGACATAACCTAAAGAAAATAGTGCTTCATAACTTTCACTTCCATCCGTTTGGGAGATTAGCTAGAAACAATCACACATACCGACAGTAAAAAAGAATTGCCCATATTGACGATGTTAATTTTTTTTTCTTATCTTACTAATATTATATGTATAAAGAGGAAAGATTTGCTTGTTTGTATTGAATAGGCTCCGAAATACTTGACCGTTTTGAATTTTTATTTCACCACCGGGAAGCTACGATATCCCTGCGTAACATATGCTATCCTAACTATCCTAACTATTCCTAACTATCTATATATATAAAAATGAAACCCGTTTTCCGTTGTCACGACATAACATGAAAACGGCTTGACCGATTTGGCTGATTTTTTTTGTAGTTTTCTAATACTCTGTACAAGGTTCTTACGGAAAAAAATATTAAGAAAATCTCTCAGAAAGATTGAAAAAAAAAACGAAACAGTACCCAGGCGAAGCCGGGCCGGGCAGCTAGTAATATTATAAATGAGAAAGTGAGTTTGTTTGTTTGTTTGTTTGTTATTCCTTCACGGCTTAACTAATCATCCGATCATTATGAAAATTTGTATTTATATTGTTAGGGGTACAGAGCCCAACATAGGCTTTTTATCCCGTGAAAGTATGTCATTCCAATGGAAAAATATTTTTTCAACTATAGAGGGCGCTGTATCGGCCAACAGATGACGCCACAAGTCGCGCCGTGGGTTTTGTTGTCAAACGAGATCTATGTCATAAAATTAACCGCGAGCGAAGCCGCTCGGAAAAGCTAGTATTATATATTTTTTTTAAATTGTGATCGCTACAAAACACGTGCGCAGCCAGGGCCGTCCGCTATTATGCAAATGTTCTAAAACGCATCGAAATTTCGCCTTTATGTGTAATTATATTAACAGTTCTCTATTACATCAGATATTAGGTAACTGCGGGAAGGGTCCACGAGTTCAATGAACTTACTTGGTCGTTTAGAATTCTCTATGCGTGGGCACTGGTCGAAATAAAAGATCGACAGACTACAATAGTCTATAAAATATTTTAAAAAAATTGTTAAGTAATAGTCGACTTTCTTAATGCGCAGTTCCGTATAATTCGACTAATATTGATGGAAAGATTGAATGGATGTGTGGATGTTTGTCACTTGTATATCACGACAAAACTGCTTCACAGATGCTTGCAAAGTGTTAAATTAGTTAATTAGTTAAATTAGTTTATAAGCTGGATTACACATAGGATATAATAGCATTTCAAAATTTATTTTATTATTTACGGATCCGACATCATCATCTTAGCCGTAAATATCGGATCCGTAAATAATAACACTAAGGGCTTCCTTCAAACATTTCTATTAACAAGACCAATATTAAGCGGCCTGAAATAGTGTCTTTCTTCGATTTACCTTCTCCCGGTACGTCTGCTTTCCCGGTACATGGTGGCCATTTCGGAACCTGTTGTGTCCGACCGAAGGTCTACTTTTGGCCGACGTCGATATTGCCAAAAATTGGCCATTTGTATACATAGCGTCTATTTGCACCAACCTTTAGCTTCGGCTTCGGGAGAAGGTTGTAGCAATAACCCATTAATCGGCTTCGGCTTTAGTCGGGCACTGCCTTCCTGCCCCAGCGGCCAATGGTACGAGCTACGAATATTGATCCCTAAAAACTACAGTAAGTCAAAATACAGTTCAAATTCATTTTGTACACTTTGTATGGTTGTCCTTGTTCATACTTAGGCGTAGTGTTATGGAGTTGTGACGCGGAATGTCTTTATTAGATGAGAACTAATACCTAATTGTATTGTTTTGCAAATTTATATGGTGTTGCTAACTGAGATTTGTTAGATTTAACGATGACCCACGATACAGTTGGCAACACTAAAATATTACTAGAGGTAGTATTTCTGAATGAGTTCTCTTTATAGGGTCTAATCAACACTAAAGAATTTTTCTATTCGAAATACTAGTTCCTGAGATTAAACGATAGAGTTTAATATTCATGATATCAATGCATAATCATGCTACTGCAAGAATACGTATCTGCCTTCAATCGAAGGTGATTAGATCATATTCTATGCTGTTTTAATGCGGAATGGCAGAGGCCAGTCTTTCAAGTCACTTGAAGGCCACCGACTTGGCTTAACGGCTGACATCCATCGACAACAGCCGGGACCGAATGCTTAACGTGCCCTCGGAAGCGAGGAGAAGCGAGATATAACGAAACACATACAAACATTAGCTAGGGTTGACTTAGCTATATACATTTTTTTAAGCTGAAATAATGCGTTTTATTTTAATCTCATCTATGTATAAACATTTTAATTATCTCAATTATACTATTGTCACCCAAAAGCGTTGCAAACAGGCATCTCATTATTTTAAACAGTGACAATTTTTTGTATAAACATTGAAGTGCGTATCGTCAAATACTCCCACGCGTGACAAGCGTTAATTACACAGCTCTTAACACCAATGCCTATTTGTTACTATGGCTAAAGAAAAATAATATTTATTATTTTTATTAAAATGGATAAAATAATAAACTACTACAATATAATAACATTTAAAATGAGTGGTTTAATTATCAGAGAGAGGTAGGGCACAGCGGATAATCCGCTCAAATCGGAGCAGCCCGTCTGGGGAAGGACCTCCACTCCACCGTACCTACTGAAGATCGAAGCCAAATAGCATTGATCTCCAGTAAGGTCTCCAGAGCTCCACTTGGGGGGTAGGGGGAGTTCGGAGGGTTGGCAACGCGTGAGTGATACCCCCGGTATTGCAAGCGTCTAATAGGCAAAGGTGATGCTAGCTAACCAACAGGCCGTATGCTTGTTTGCCACCTTTGTGATATTTTTTTTTAAACTAAAACTAAACTAAGATTAAAAATTTAACTATGTCAAGAAAAAATATTATTTTGTCGGCAACATTTTATTTTTACACGAGTACCTAAAGGTGAAGAGAATTCTGACCCCAAACGAAGTGAGAATTAAGTTTTTTTAGGTAACCCTAATCAGATTTCAACGAAATTTCATCGAATGGTAATAAGGATGTACATTTTTGTTCATTTTGATTTAAACACATTGAGAATTACATAAGAAAACTAATTTCTTACTTCGTTTGGGCGTCTGGTTCCTCTGCATCTGACTGTACATAACTTACTGCCTTATTACAAGGATTTCGAAGAGTATAGTGTCAAGTCAGTGATCGTATGTGACTTGAAATCAATAACACTAGTTACATACAGTGCTACAATGGTATTGAACGTGGCAGAAATTGGAACTACAACTCCCGTTCATATTGTATGTCACTTTTTGACAGTTCGCCTTTGACAAAATGTATGAAAATATGCCACAGTAACGCCCTCCTACAAACGTCACTCACGTTTATAAACATCCTTGTACATCTACCCGCAGTTATAAAAATAAATAAATAAATATATAAGGACAATTCATACAGATTGAGCTAGTCCCAAAGTAAGTTCGAAACTTGTGTTATGGGATACTAACTTAACGATATTATATTTTATAACAAATACATATATAGATAAACATCCAAGACCCGAGGCCAATCAGAAAAAGTGCGTTTTTCATCATGACCCGACCGGGGATCGAACCCGGGACCTCCTGGGTGGCGGTCTGGCGTGGTAACCATTACGCCACGGAGGTCGTCAAGTTGACACTAATTGAGAGAAGGACAAGAAAAAAAAGAAGATACAAAAATCAACCGAGTTTAACTAAAACTTGTCACTTTCTGAACAACCTTCAAGTGTACGAAATGAAGTCACAGCACTGTCTACAACCACTGAGCTTGGCCTAGAGGCTGTTCAAGCGGAGAAAATAATTTTACCAAAAACAATTAAAATAAATTTCGAAAAGCGATCCATAGCGTGGTAAATTTTTAGGGTTCTGCAGCTAAATGGCAAAAAACGGAACCCTTATAGATTCGATATGTCTGTCAGTCTGTCCGTCCGTATGTCACAGCCACTATTTTCCGAAACTATAAGAACTATACTGTTGAAACTTGGTAAGTAGATGTATTCTGTGAACCGCATTAAGATTTTCACACAAAAATAGAAAAAAAAACATAAAATTTTGGGGGTTCTCCATACTTAGAACTGAAACTAAAAAAATTTTTTTTCATCAAACTCATACGTGTGGATATCATACCATACCCATTATCTATGGATAGGTCTTCAAAAATTATATTGAGGTTTCTAAAATATATTTTTTTCTAAACTGAATAGTTTGCGCGAGAGACACTTCCAAATGTGGCGCCATCTAGCTCACCCAAAGTTCTTTAACCGAAATTGTTCCGAAAAACTTTCGGAGTTCCAATTTATCGGAGTTGAAAATTTATTTGAACTTTGTCGCACCCGGCGCAAGAGATGGCTCTTATCAAAAACATAAATAAAATCTAAATTAAATTACGAGTGACCTTTTTGTTATGAGTAGTAAGCACAGTAGTAATATACGAACAAAATTAAATCTAACTAACATTGAGCAAGTAAGAATTCATAGTACAAAAAAAAGTTTTGCTGCCCTTAAGAAAATTGTGTACAAATAGTAGCCGTGTGTACAAAGATCTTCCTAATAGACGTAATCAAGCTGGAAGCACGTACTGAAGTAGCTGTCACAACGGTCAATGATATTGGACAATTATTGAGTCAAAGCGAAAGAAAGCAAAATGACCACCATGTAGAAGAAATGGCGAAAGAAAACCGAAGAATGTAAAGACAACAGATACATATGTATAAGTCGTGTTAGTTATAATTTATTTTCTATCTGTGCAATTTTCCATCTGTTTTTAATCTGTGCCTACATTCTCGAGAAATTTCTCGCTTTGATCTTTGCCTATTAACTTGGGAATTACAGGTCGATAAATTAACTATAGGTAATAGCATTTGGTCTGAACAAAGCGTTCTCATATGCGATTACGACATCACAGAAGCTTAGTGGATGTGACGCTGGCGGTTGGAATCGGCTCGTTGACACAAACACGCTTTATACGCTTGAGAGATGTGTTACAGTGCTGGTTTGCTCAGTAAACTTGCTCCAAAAACAAAAACTTGAAACATTTTCCCTCTCGCTCTTCTTACATTGCTGCTTGGCTGACTGAAGAGGAGAGCTTGGACGAGTCACACAATGTTTGAAATGGATTTTATCTCGTCCAATTATATTTGTTTAGTATGGTTAGAATTTAGTTGAGAATTCAGCAGAGAGGGATAGTTGGAGAAGGAGAGGAGAGGCCTTTGCCCAGCAGTGGGACATAAATAAATAAATAAATGGTTAGAATTACACATATAATGTGTCACATTAAGAAAGTCTAAAAAAACTAGAACTTATTTCGTAATTGGCTTTAAAATATGTGTAATATGGAGAAGAAGACGATATACTTATTAATAATAAATAATATTGTAACGATACGCCATTGACACAGAACCGAACAAAGCGAACGACAACGAAGACTAAAAGCAGATAAAAAACCAAAAGGAATACATTTTAAAAGTGACAGTATCTGTACTAACATTATAAAGCTGAAGAGTTTGTTTGTTTGTTTGAACGCGCTAATCTCAGAAGCTACTGGTTCGAATTGAAAAAAAAATATTTTTGTATTGTATAGTCCACTTGTCGAGGAAGGCTTTAAGCTATATAACAGTACGCTGCGACCAATAGGAGCGAAGCATCAGTGAAAAATGTTGCAAAAACGGGGAAAATTATTCATATCGCGATAGTGTTTTCGACAACCACGAGAACGAAGTCGCGGGCACAGTTAGTGTTTTATATAGGCCAGCCAGCCAGTAACTAACGCTTGTCATTCGTGATAACTGTATGTCCTAATATTAGGTAACATTCTAACTTTTGTGTTCTACAATTTAAGTTAACAAGCAATTCGTATGCTCATTTCGGACTCGTCGTTTCAACTTATTTTATGGTTGCTAGGCACTAGCCGTCGTCATATTCGACCATTATTTTTTCTGTCAGAAAACATGAATATATTTTAAAATCATGTTTTTGGTGATTTTTTGGTTCCGTACCTCAGTAGGAAACACCGGGTTTTATGTTGGTATTAATGGCCGTTTCACTCCCGAATAGTTTATTAATTAAATATAGGCGGATAATTCGTTCAAATCGGAGCAGCCCGTCTGAGGGAGGACCTCCACCTTACAGGAAGATCGTAGCCAAATAGCATTGGTCTCGGCCATGTTGTGTTCCTACGGTGAGTAAGGTCTCCAGAGCTCCACTCGGGGGGGTATTGCAAGCGTCTATAGGCTACGGTGATGCTTACCATCAGGCGCGCCGTATGCTTGTTTGCCAACTTTGTAGTATAAAAATTAAAATTAATTTTTATTTAGACGGTTCTATTATGAGTTTGTCGTATTAACCCATAATCATCCCACTGCGACAATATGGGTCTCCCTTCAATCGAAGGTGATTAGAGCGTACTCTGCCACGCTGCTCCAATGCGGATTATTTTAAAATCGCCTAAAGGCCACTTAACGAAAACAACAAAGAACCTTTAAACAGTACCTCGAAGTGCATTCTTAATTTATAAATAGAGAAATAAACTATTAAACGTCTATTTCTATTAACATAAAAAGGTAAATAAAATTTCACCTAACTTCAAACAAACAGTTTCAACAGGTCACCAGTTTAAAGTTGACCCCTGTGACCCCTGACCCCATAACAAGGTCAAAACAATAGACGAGGTCAGACAAAGTTATAGGGATACGCGAGGTGACCGGGCCGGGGTAATAGGTCGGAACTACAAACTCAGTTATGGTCAAATTATATAGTTTTACTACTAGAATTCTGTTGTTTTTGCATTATCAGAGAATTGTAAAATTAGGAAAAGATATGAAATAAACAATGAAAGTTTTACTACATACTGGAAATTTATTGTTTTTGCATTTACGGAGAATTGTAAAATTAGGGAGAGGAAGGAAACAACATCTTTATTCAGAGAGCCTTCACAGACACGTTCTCTAGTCATATTTTACACTAACTGTGCCCGCGGCTTCGCCCGCGTGGAATTGGACTTGTGACTAATTAAGTAGTATAGACGGATTTAACAGTCTCCTATTACTGTAGTTTTCCCCGAGACGTCAGTGTTCTTCATTGCTCATTGTCTAATAAATAGACAGCAAATTTTGCTCGCCGCTGTTAATCTTGGCTGCCTACTGTGTACAAAATCCTGTTCTTTTATTATTTTAATAGCTGTTTTCCGCGGCTCCGCCTGCGCGGTCAAGCGAAAATGCCAATAATTTCGTTCCCGTGGGAATAAAAAAAAAAACGACCTATCCTTGTCAACATCATAAAGGGAAAGTATAAAAAAATTCAGCTTTTCAGGTTAAGCGCTTCCGATAATACACGCGTAGTCTAATTATTCCGAATCCTGTGGGAATTTAAAAAAAATCCCATCTTTATTCTTGTCTACTTTATAAAGGGAAGCTTAATAAACAAAATCTAGGAGTTCTAGTTTGAGCGCCCACGATAATACACATGCAGTCCAATTTGTCCCGTTCCCGTGAGAATTAAAAAATCCCGTCTTCAACCTTGTCTACATCATAAAAGGAACCTCTATACAAAATCTCAGCGTTCTAGGTTGAGCGCACCCCATAAAACACGTGTAGTCGTATTATTCCTGTTCTCGTGGGAATTTAAAAACAGTCACGGCTCTATCCTTGTATACATCATAAAGGGAATCTATACAAAATCTCAGATTTCTAGGTCGAGCACCCTCGATAATACACGTGTAGACGCTTGGTCACCCCAACCTTCATGCTGAATTTCATTCGAATAACTTCAAAAACGGTACAAAGTTTCATACTAACTTTGGACCCCCGTTTAACCCCCTAAGGGATGATTTTTGAGAAAAATATTTTACTCGTGTTTCATACCTTTCAATAAAGAACCTTAATGCTGAATTTCATTTGAATAACTTCAAAAACTGCAGTTTCATACTAACTTGGCACCCCAGTTTCACCCCCTAAGGGATGATTTCTGAGAAAAATATTTTACTCGTGTTTCATGCCTTTCAATAAAGAACCTTAATACTGAATTTCATTCGAATAACTTCAAAAACGGCAAACTTTCATACTAACTTTGTGCCCCCGTTTAACCCCTTATGGGATGAATTTTGAAAAAAATATTTTACTCGTGTTTCATGCCTTTCAATAAAAAACCTTCATGCTGAATTTCATTCGAATAACTTAAAAAACGGCAAAGTTTCATACTAACTTTGCACCCCCGTTTTACCCCCTTAGGGGATGAATTTCCAAAAATCCTTTCTTAGTGAGCACCTACGCCCCAAAAGGAACCCCCATGCAAAATTTGAGACTCCTGGCACTTGTAGTTTCGGAGATTTCGTGATGAATCAGTCAATGATTTTCTCTTTAATATATATAGATTGTTGTTTCAGGGATATTCAGTACGTTATGAATTTTTACATAGTATTCTATAGAATTTTTAAAATCGCTCCACAATTTGACGGAGTAATCGGCGGACATACAAAAAAATATACAATGAAACACAGTACAATGTAACCTCCTGCTTTTTTGAAGTCGGTTAAAAATTAAGTCGCTCTTTCTATCTGTCCATATGTATGTTTTAATCTTTAAAGTTACGCAACTACGGTTTTTTTGTAGATATAGTGATTCAAGAGGAAGGTTTATGTATAATACATTCCGAAATTCCCATGGGAAAGCGGGATACACGAAAACGAAGTTGCGCGGGTTTCGCTAGTATTATATAAAATAAGCTACTCTATAAGAGGTCTTTCACACCATGGCGTAGGCGTAGCGTAGGCGTTCGATGAACGTACACACGTGCGCGAATTGGTTCGTGTGTCGACAGTTTTCGGTAAACAACTAACACGTTTCATAGAATTCGTCGCTGTTCGTGTACGCAGCAGTAATTGCTTGCCATCAGATGACCACTAGGTCATTTATCCTTCGTCATAACATAAATATTTTCAAATTATTTAATAACAAAAACATTACAATCAAGGATTTTGCCATATTGATGCAAAGATATAGTGTCATTAATGCTTATGACTCCACAATTGCATTTCGTGAGTCACCGGTGACTCACTAAAGTCATTGCGGGATTAATTAATCCAACCATTTAGGATAAAAATAACCTAGATAATAGCTTTTTATGTATCATTCAAATATTTGCGGGGGTTATGGACTCAGACTCGAAAACAAACGCCAATTGGCAATTCTCGAGTCTGGGCGTCGTGATGGCACACATAAATGTATGCCCCTAGCGGGAATTGAACACTGGCAGTGTCCTTACGTTCCCCCAATTGCCCGGTGTTGCAGAAGGTGTTCTTGCACCTAAAAATGTTAGTATCAATTAGTAAAAAAACAAAGAATCGAAAGCGCGCCATCTGGTGGTGAAGGTAGGATCAGTAGGTACCAACGCTACACCGAGCTGTCTAATAATTTATTGTATAATTTATCCCATCAAAAACATTTTCATGTAAAATGTTGCTAATACGAGAACATACGAGTATGACTCGCACACTGTCAAAAAGTTATCAGATCTCATGTAGAGCCAAGCTTCTAACTCTACACGCCCTACCTCTACAAGGCCTAACTTCACAAACTCTACACCTTAATCAAAATATGTATCTTGGCCGTTTCGTTACAAACTACAAGAACTAATGTATAATAGAAAAGTATGATGATGAATAGTTTATAAATTTTTCACCTTACGCCTATGTGAATGTAACGAAATGGCCAAGTCCCATATTTTGAATAAGGTGTAGAGTTTGTGAAGTTAGGCCTTGTAGGTCCCTTGCGCTCCGCTTGGCTCGTCTTGGCGGGGGCACTAGTGCCCCCAGATGTCTAATGCTTTGGCATTAGTTAGAACAACAGTCTGCACGTGTATTGCACATACGTAGTAGCGTATAAATAGCCTATAATAGTTGTAGTGCATGTAGTACTCAGTAGCGTATTTCATGCACTACAACTATGCATTTAACCTTTTTTTATTGCAAATTTACGGAACATATAAATAAACTAAAATGTTAGAAACCACTGGTTGTAATCTCGCTGGCAATTGATGTCGTTTCAATCGGCATTCATTCAGTAAGCAATTTGTTTGCAACGCAATGCAATAGGCCCGTTGTATCTTAACGACGCCGACAATTGCGTAAAGCCGGATCTGGCACTTGGAATTGACGTGTCTTACTGCCGGTTTCTGAAACGATTTTTTAAGTTTAAGGCACATTAAATTAAGACTGTCACTACCATATTAAAAAGAGGTAGCTTGAGATTTAACGTGAAATTAAGATTCAAATGTGTTTCTGCAAATGGCTGTCGGGCGATTGTCCTAATGAAGGTGAGGAAGCCAGTTAGGCAGTTATGTTACCAAGGGCGAGGAAGTGAGCAACAACTATCGGGTATTTTTTCGATGTACAATCAATCAATGAATGAGGCGACCAGAGTATAGAAATAAGTACAAAGATTTTATTTATTTAAAGATTTTAAAGCTTATTTTAATTCATGCCTGGCTTTTTAGACAATTTAGTTTGTTTCTTTTCGTGCTTGTCTACCAACTTATTTTTTAAAACTACACCTCTTGCACGCGATGGAAGCGATACGCTAACACATTAAGGTCAGTTACATACGTAAATAGTGATGTCCGTCCGTCCATTTGTCCAACACAAATGTTAGCACATTAGGTATGTAGATAGATTATTGAACACATACGTCTATGAATCATATTGTTTGTATAAAAAGTTTGGTCAGAAAACAACGAGACAGGTACATATTTGCGCGCGAAAGAGATAGGCAAACTTAATTTCTATTTTGATGTGACATTTTTGATGTCATACTATGAAATAGGTACCTATTGATTCCACAGTATAAAGGTACGAGTATAGTTGGGCATTTGAGAAAAGACATAAGATGGTTTTATCCGGAAAATGACCTTATAAAGTGATGTAAAGTTAGATTTGTTGTGGTTGGTTGGTGTGTGGATTTTTTTTGTTCTGACAAGAGTATGGAGAAAGGGGAGGGGATGAGAAGAGAGAGGGGGGAGTGTCTAGGAAAATAGGTGAAGGAGGCATTCAGACGAGCGGCACTTGGTTGACTGCAGACACAATTGCAGCCGTCTTGCGGTCATCTGAGTGAGCCCTAAGGAAAATGACGTTTGTGTCGCAAAGTCTGCTCAATGTCTATAGGGTTTGCGGGTTATGTATGCGTGCCCTAATATATTAAATGTGGTGAACGTAATCTTTATATTTGTGATCATATATATACTACGGTTAGCACTTGTAGATGAAATTTAACACTCGCGGGAACTATGCGTGGGAGACAATGTTTGACCAACAAAAATATAGCGGGGGTACACATAACGTGTACATTTGTACGTGAAATATTTTTTTAGATTTCATATAATGTTTACATATGACATTATAACTGTGGGTCGTACATTAATAGAGAAATAGTGAAAGTCAGTGTTAATAAATAGTGTTAATTTTTGGTGCCTAATCGTATTAATTGACCTTATTGCATATTGCATGCTAGCTGACCCGTGCCGACTTTGTAAACATTTTTAATTGAGATATAAATTATGAGTATGATTCGGTTAGCATATATAACCTGTGATACTCACAAATAACAAATCCCTTCGTCAAATAATTTTCAAAATCAGTTCAGAACCCGCGCTCTATTAGGCCATGCCGCCCCTACGCATATTCACAAGTCGTACAGAATATCGTCGAGTATATTATACAACAAAGCGTAAGTAATTTTTGTAAAAACAGGCTGAAAACATAATCAGTATTTGTCTCTCCTGAAAACTTCTTAAATTTTACTTGCGCGGTATTTTTTTTTATGCAACAAGTTGGCAAACAAGTATACGACCCGCCTGATAGTAAGCATCACCGTACCCTATAGACGCTTGCAATACCCCCCCGAGTGGAGCTCTGGAGACCTTACTCACCGTAGGAACACAACATGGCCGAGACCAATGCTATTTGGCTACGATCTTCCTGTAAGGTGGAGGTCCTTCCCCAGACGGGCTGCTCCGATTTGAACGAATTAGTAACCTGATGGTAAGCATCACCGTTGCCTATAGACGCTTGCAATACCGGGATTATTGTATTATGTTTTTGCACAAAATCAAAATAAAATAAATCTAAATATTTTTATTCAAATAGGCATATTACAAGCACTTTCGAATCGTCACTTTTTTCCCTACCACAAAGCCATAGCTTTGATTAATTAGAAATAAAACCTCCAAAATTAACATAAGTGTATTTAATTTATTAAATTTTATTGTTACGAGTGACGACCATCTTGCACCACGTTAAGCAATACTGTAACTCAGACTTATCCACAAAGTGACGAACGGTCACATTCTGGATCAGGATCTTTATAGCCTACTAGCTGACCCGTGCCCACTTCGTTGGGCATAATGTTGAAAGCCTTTTTATTTTTTGGTTTTTTATATAACCTATGACACTCAGCAATAATGTGGCTTTCTATTGGTGAAAGAATTTTTCAAATCGGTTCAGTAGATCCCGAGATTACCCGTTACAATTTAACAAATACACAAACTTTACAACTTTATAATATTAGTATAGATAGTATAGATAGATTTACAAACGATAAACAACTATAAGATGTAACTCAATAGGTACTAGCTTTCAATCTTAACATCTTGATTTAGCTAAGTTAATGATTAAATATGTATAATGTAAGTTTGTTTGTAGGTACATATTTGTCACAAAAAATTTCGTCATCCGCAGTGGGCCAATTTTCATTACAAAAAAAATGTAGTCATTATTATCGTCTTTGATTCGGTCACCTTAAGGCGACTTGAGAACACTGGCCTCTGCCTATACACATTAGAGCAGCGTGGCAGAGTACGCTCTTATTCCCTGCGATTGAACTAAGACACTATCCCTGCAGTAGAATGATTATAAATATAGGGACAATTCATACAGATTGAGCCCTAAAGTAAGTTCGAAACTTGTGTTATGGGATACTAACTCAGCGATATTATATTTTATAACAAATACATATATAGATAAACATCCAAGACCCGAGGCCAATCAGAAAAAGTTCGTTCTCATCATGACCCGACCGGGGATCGATCCCGGGACCTCCTGGGTGGCGGTCTGGCGTGGTAACCATTACGCCACGGAGGTCGTCAAAATTAAGTTATGGGTTAATATAAAGATTACCAGCCCACATTCACCCACTCCTGGGCACAATCCTCCATGTTCTCCCTTGGCAAAAATAAAGTATTATAAATATTTTATAGACAGACACGAAAGTAGCGACTAGTTAAAATAAATTGGTGCTCAAGTATGTTATTAAATCATTTATTACCAGCCGAGTACTTTAATATGCAACAGTGTTGCATGGTACTTTGTTCTTTGATCGGGGAATTTCTCTTGTGCCATATATGGAACACTATTTGTATCGAGCAATTGAACATTTACATCTTAGTCATTGTATAACTATTTTGCACATACTTTCAAAGTTTTTAATATACCCAATATGTCCGTCTGGGGAAGGACATCCACCTTACAGAAGATCGTAGTCAAATAGCATTGGTCTCGGCCATGTTGTGTTCCTACGGTGAGTAAGGTCTCCAGAGCTCCTCTTGGGGGGGTTGGGAGGGTTGGCAACGCGTGAGTGATACCCCCGGTATTGCAAGCGTCTATAGGCTACGGTGATGCTTACCATCAGGCGGGCCGTATGTTTGTTAGCCAACTTTGTGGCATATAAAAGAAGTTTGAAAAGCCTATATAGACAATTGACGCTATTACAATAAGTTCAGTTCAGTCAACCAAAGAAAGCGATGAGCAGGCTAGAGAACCAAAAACAACGATTTTTATGCTAATGAAGTAGGGGAAAAGAGAACATTGATATGAGAAATAGAAATTAGAAGAGGCAACTAGTGGGACATCTTAAAGACGAGTTTATCAGAAACATCTCTGCTCACCGCTTTCATTGGCTGTCTGTAGGTTCATGTTTTTGGAGTGATAGAGCAAATGTGAAACGTGGCAGAGTACGCTTTAATCCCCCTTCGATTAAAGGGAGATCCGTGTCCATAAAGTGGGAATATAATGGGTTGATATGAAATTATACGACAAAATTTAGAGATAAATTGAATTAGATATTATAAGCAATGAAATTTAGATATTCAAATACATGTATAATATTATCCATATAATAAATATTATAACTTCTCAGATGTATGATAATTGTTGGGAATAGTGAAGTCATTTTTGGATAAACATGTTAATATTCTGTTAATTCGATGTTCGAAAATACTAGCCCGGTGGCTCAAATCAAAGGTGTTTGACAAAAAATGACATTGGAATAAAGTTAATCCAAAGATAGAAAAACATAAAATACGCCACACGTTCTACCAGAGGATAGCAATATGACGATCAGTGACATGGATAAGGGCATTATAAAATTCTTAAGATTCAATGTGTCATTAATTTATAAATCAGTAGGTATATACCGAGAAAACAAATCGGACATCAAAAAAACCACCTCGTGATGTGGGCTGGTCTAGGAATGTAATGTAATGTAATGTAAGCATTTCATAGCCTATATGCCTTTTGCATTAATTTCCTTCTTTATATTTATATGTTTAATTAATTTAAAAATCAAATATTATTGTAATAAAAAAAGTTGAAAAATTCGGGTAACTAACTCGTAATTTTCTTTTTGCCCCCAATATTTAAAAAGGAATTAAAAAAAGTTTGTTTTTTATCAATAATTGAACAATAATTGCTAAAGTTTGCATATTTTCCATCTTAATTACGTTTTAATTGCATAGCCCGTATTCCGCCTTAATCTTATAACTCAATAACTTTAACCATCGAAAAATTTATAACGTTGTAAAATATACAAAAACCCATAAAATATTATAATTACCATCACTCTCCGTATATTTTGATGAGTTACATTCAATACTATTCAGTTTCACGTTGTTATTATGCATGCAAATTGAATATAAAACGTTTATAAAAGTTTTATAACATGACAGTTGTATTTATGACAGGTGACAACCATCGAACCTCGTTGGTTAGAATTAGCTAGCAGGGTTGTCCATATGTCACAACAGTAAATTTGTTATTTTTGTCCACTTTATAGGTGCCATCGGAAGCCCTTTTTTGTTTTTTTTTTTTTGTTTAAAGTCAGGAAAATGCATTACTGCATGTCCCGCCACTTGGGGGAAGCGACGGGGGTCTGTCGGGCTCGCCTCTCTGCCAATGAGGGATACCGACTAAAAACCTGACTGTCTGCCACCTTCTCCGCCTTCACGTGGCGGGGTCGCGGGCACTGGTGATACTTCCGCAACCCCGCCGGCGGGTGTCCGTGGACCCATCTTATTTGGGCACGGCTCTACAGCAGCGTGCGCGAATAGGCACGCTGCTCCACTCGGGGACTTCCGTTCCAATGGGCGACGGTTTCCCCTAACCGTCGCCCGGAAGCCTCCGTTAGGGTGGCAGACGCCGGGCGTGTGCCAAGCGCCTTCCGCCCGGTCTTTTACGGCGAAGCGGGGGGGCGGCAGGATCTCTTTCCCTCACCCGCTCCGCGGCCTCCTTCTGCGTCATGACTTCGCCGCAGAAGGAGACCACCGCTTCCCACGACCTTTCGCTCTCGACCATCGATTTAATGACAGCTGGGAGCGAAAGGTCGGGACCCACTTCCGCCACAAGTGCAGCGCGAGTCTCAGCCCACGCTGGGCACTCCTCCAGCGTGTGCTGAGCCGTGTCCTCGGCGGAGCCGCACTCGTGGCACTCCGCCGTCTGTTCTGCAACGCACGCGGTTTTGTGGAATTCCTCATTTTCCACCGCTCCCTTCTCTTTGGTGGTCTTCTGGCCCCCGGCATACCTGCCCGTTGTACGCCCGCGTCCCCGCTTCGGCTCTCTCAGGGACGTAGATGGCAGCCCTGCGACGCTCACTTCACTAGTCCCCGATCATGAACCGGAAACCGCCACATCCTCTACAGCAGTAGCGCTCCGTCGCTTACGGATCCTCTCCGAGAGCGGCCGCTGGAAGCTCGAGGATTGGACCAACATCACACTGGTTGCCGTGTCCGAGTCCGACAGCGCACCACCCAAAATGACCGGACTCCTACTACTACTCCTACCTTCACTCCATCCCCCATGCCACTTTGCTTTTCCATCCTTTCTACCTCTACCTCTACATTTTCTCCTTCCTCTTTCCTCTGCTCTCCCAACCTCTTTAACTTTTTCTCCTCCACTCTCCACTAAGCGATTGTTGCCCCCCCCAGAATACGAGGGGCTGCCGGCCGAAGCCGGGCGGGATTCTCCGGAATTTCCGGTACCCGCCTGGGGTAGATTATTTGTACAACTCGCCATTTCATTTATGTCCTTTTTTGAGGGGGGAGGTCCCCTATCTCCAAAAATGGAGCACGGGGAAAGGACCCACGTGTCGGGAATTCGGCCGCCAGCACGTAAGTGCTGGCGTTGCCCAGGGTGGACCACGTGGAGGTATCCCGACTCCCCACCCCTGCCATCGGAAGCCCTGGGGGGCAACTCGGACACAAAAAAAAAAACTGAGCCGTGTCCGAGTCTATTATTTAAGTAGATTCGCCACAAAACATTATATTTGTTTCCCTGACGAGTTTGCCAAATTCTAATGAATGTGCAATAGTCTAAGATTAGGGTGATATTAGAGAGATTAGCGATGAGATACACAACAAAAACATGGCGTTCTTAGATTTTGTGACTATCCTCAAGTAATATAAAATGGTCGATGCTCTTTGGAGTCTCTTTTAGAACAGACTATCATTTTGGGAATTAAAAAACAATCTGAATAATAGTGAGCCAAATCTACTTACTTATCAAAATTTTAAAATGACAAGCGGCTTGGACTATTAAATTTTTTAAATCCTTGTGGGGTCTCAAAAACCGTTGATATTGTCACAATAATAGTTTGCTGTAAATAACATACAAAATTTTATTGCTTTTATGTAAATTTCAACTTGAAAAGTGATTCAGTTTTGTATTTTATATGACGATCGTTAAATTAATCAGGTATTTTTTTTTTATATTTTTTTTTATAAGGAAAACATTACAGTACTATTACAACAAAATATACATTAATTTTCACTTCGGTGTACTCAATTACGTTGTTTTCACATGTAGTCGTCTAAATGCTTGTTGTTTGGTGATGCCTAAATGGAAACACTTTATAATGAGGAGAATAAAAAAGAAAAAAGAAAATGAAATCTACTAACAAAAACCAAAAGTAAACGACAAATCTTTATAACAATTAAGTTGTCAGGGAACCATATCGAACCAAGCCCTTGTGAGCGTGTGTTTGAGTGAAGTAGATATGGAATTAAAAAGGTCTAATGATGGGATTTCGTCAGTCAATTTATTAAATGCATATGCCGATCGTATAAAGTAGGAATTTTTCCTGTAGTTAGTTGCACATAGAGGTGCTATGAGAGTGGCAGTGTTTCTGGTGGTTTTATTGGAGACTCGGATGCTAATGTTAGATAGGAGTTGTGGAGAATCGATTTTAGATTGAGCAATTTTTAGGAGAGTTGATAAATCAGCGATTTTTCGTCTTTCCTGGAGCGGCAGTAAGTGATGTTTTTTGCATCTTGATGCGTAATCACGTTCGCTACCTTTGCACTTAAACTGTATAAATTTTAAGAATTTATTTTGGATGCGTTCAAGCCTATTAATATAAACAGCATACTGAGGATTCCAGATTTGCGAACAATACTCGAGGATGCTACGCACATATGAACAATATAGGATCTTCCTTACTTTTACGCTTGAGAATTGAGAGCATGATCTAATGACGAATCCTAGGGCCTGGCTGGCTTTTTTTGCGATGTGATCAATGTGTGCATCATAAATTAATTTGGAGTCATGGATTACACCGAGATCGCGAATTTTATCCAGTTGTTTGAGTTCGAATCCTTGAAGTTTGTATTTACAACTAATAGTTGCTGGTTTGCGACTGAAGGTCATACTATAGCATTTGGACACATTCAAATTCAATTTGTACCGACCACAGTATTCCTCAAATCTGTCAAGATCCCGCTGCAAAAGACAACAGTCGTTATAATTACTAATTTTTTTAAATATTTTCATGTCGTCTGCATAAAGCAAGAAACGAGAATGAATGAAACAGGAACTGATATCATTGACGAACAGGTTGAAAAGCAAAGGGGCGAGCAAGGATCCTTGTGGCACCCCTGACGGGATGTAAATCCACTTTGAGATATAGCCATTTACTGCTACGGCTTGAGATCGATTCTCTATGTAAGAGGTAAACCATCTCAGCAGGTTTCCATGGATCCCCGCCAAGAAAAGCTTTTGTAAGAGAAGTTTATGGTCAATTCGATCAAAGGCCTTACTGTAGTCAGTAAATATCGCGTCAACCTGTCCACCAGACTCCATTTTTGATGTAGCATACTCGGTAAAGGATAATAAATTTGATGTTGTCGAACGGTTTTTAAGGAATCCATGTTGCTCGGGAATGAAAGAGTTTGAGAGTGTACTGTAAACTTGAGTGTACACAATGCGTTCGAAAACTTTAGCGAATAAACAAAGTTTAGAAATGGGGCGATAATTTTTTATCTCACTTTTGTTGCCACATTTAAATATAGGCGTAATAAAAGCCGACTTCCATAAAGTAGGGACGACACCTTCCCTGATCGAACGCTGAAATAATATAGTGAGAGGTTTGGATAAAGCTCTTGCACAATGAACAATGAACATTGGCGGTATATTATCTGGCCCCGCGCCCTTAGATAGGTCCAGTGACTTGAGCAATTTGTAAACCGAATCTGAGTTGACTTCAATGTTACATATTGTGCGCTCACAGTTAGAGGGGGCCGTGTTAGGTGGAATATTAGCACCGTCATGCGAGCTAGGCGGGAGAAATGTCGATTGGAAATAAGAGGCAAAAAGATCACATATCTCCTCTCCAGAGTTGGCTGAATGTCCTTCATAAAATAAAGTTGCCGGTAGCGAGTTGGTTCCTTTTTTGTTTGATTTTATGAAAGACCAGAAACACTTGGGGTTCTCAATTATGGCTTCCTCTGTTTTTCTAATATATGTGACGTAGCATTGGCGCTCTAGTACTTTGGCTCTTTTTCTGAGAAGAGAGAAGGTATTATAGTCTGATGTGTTGCCGTATGTGCGATATTTCATTAAAAATTTATATTTTTCTTTGAGAATCTTTTTCAGTGCGGAATTATACCAGGGTGGAAACGTTGATGGAAACACTGTTTTATGAGGTATGAAGTCATCTCTAGTTTGATACAAAAGTGTGTAGAAGTGATCAACCGCATTATCTAATGAGTTCGTAGGCAGTAGAAGATCCCAATTAATATTGTTTAAAAATTCATTTATTTTGTCATAATCCCCTGACTCATAGAAATATTTTTGTTTTGAATTTGATTGAAGTTGTTCTGAAAATGCTAAATTAAGATCAATTCTAAGGGACTTATGATGGGGATCCTCTGGGACAAGAGGGTCATCACACGAGACTGATGTTAACTCATGGTTAGATAGCACTAAATCTAAAATTCTGTTATTGACATTAAAACTTGAATTATATTGTAGCAGGTTACATTCTGACAGAGTGTCAAAAAAGTAAATTTGGCTTTCGCCTGAGGGGCCTGAGGCTTCCAGGTGATTACCATTTATTGACCATTTAATGTAAGGCATGTTAAAATCACCTTTTTTTTTTTTTTTTTTTATTATCGTCAGAAAAATGCTTTGCAGCAGCCCCACCGCCCGGGGAATATGCGGTGGGGACTGTGGGACTTACCACTAAAAAACTGACGGGATGCCACTCGCCCCCTAAGTGACGGGGCCACGGGTACTGTGATACATCCGCGACCCCGCCAGGGCCGTCCGGCCAAAGTTAAACTGGCCGGACCCGCTCTCCCCGGAACGCCCCGTCAGCAGCACACCGCATCCAGGTGCACTGCCGACACCGAGGACCATTGCCCCCTCAAGACGACGGGCCTTCCCCGGCTCGCCGTCTCGGCTGGGCAAGGGTCCCCTCCATCTCTGCGGTCGCAACAACGTGCGACCGCTGGCCGGGCTCTGCGAGCCGCCGGCCCCTCTTCTTCAATTTTTTAACGAGGTTTTCTTCCTCCACCGCGCCTCCTGCGCCACTCCAAGTGCCACAGCGTCCACTACGTACTTAGTGGACTCTGTGACACTTTGCGCCACCGCGCACTCCCTCTTCCAGGGTGGTCTCATTCGCCCATGTGACCCAACCCTTAACGCCCCCCGCAGTGTCTGGGTTGGCGAGACCCAGTGTCTGCAGGGCCTCCGCGTTCCACCATACGGAGGTCGCCCCCGGTATCAACGGGTGGAGTAGGCCCGGACACCAGTCGGGGCGAAGACGCTTTTGGGGAGGATCAGCGAGCGAACGAGTCCACCACCGCTCATCATACAGCCGGCCGAGACAATCGCGGCCGGCTCCACCTCTTGTTTTTTAACGAGGTTGTCTCCTCAATCGCTCCACCCCCAGCACCAGTACGGATGCAAGGGGGAGCGGATTTGTCCGCATCCCACGTACTCCATCCAAGGTAGGAGCACGGGGAGCAGACCCACCGCGTCGGGAATTTGGCCGTCGGCAAGTAATTCCAGAGTTGGGTCCAGAAACTAAGGAATTACTCGCCGACGTTACCAGGGTGGACCGCGTGGAGGTATCCCAACTCCCCACCCCATGTTAAAATCACCTAATATTATAAAAGTGTCATTAGGACACGAATTAATTATAAATGACAATTTATCAGTAAAGTTATCTAATTGTGTATTAAATGAGTTTCCATTATTTTCGCTACATAGGTATAACGTACATATATGTAACTGTCTGAGTGTGCGGTCTTTTAGTCTATACGATATGGTAACCCATAAGTCCTCCGCCGATGAAGACCACTCAGGGCGGTCCACTGAAGTCAACGCTCGCCTCACGGCCAATAATACTCCCCCACCATATTTCTCTCCAGTACGTATGTAGTCCCTATCTCGTCGGAACACAAGGTACCTGTCATCAAAAATTTCGCTATCGGTAATACTATTCAACAGCCAGGACTCCGTAACCGAGACAATGTCAAATGCGTTCAATAATAAATTACGTTTAAAAGTATGTGTTTTAGTTCGCAGCCCTCGAGCATTCTGGTAATATATACTAAGGTTATTCATTGGTAACAGAAGTAGCAAACCACCTAATAAACAACTTTATAAAAAAACAACGCAACAATCCAGAATCCTGAGCAAGACGGTAGTTACAAATTAAAAAAATAATCCGTGGGTACGTTTGTAGTGCAAAGACACGAACTATACACGATGCTAACACAATTAGTATTGTAAATATGACAAGCGAAACATAATTATTGTAATACGTAGCATATAAATTTAATAAAATTGAATGAGGTAACAATCGATATAAAATATAAAAGATAATATGTACGACAATACAACAATTACAAATGATTAATCGCGGTCGACATCGGCCCATTCTCTCAAGCGCAGGTAAAAATGACCCGAATGATAATGCATGCGCATAGGCGTAGTTGCAACTATTGCATAAAAAAATTAAAACACTTACGTGGTTTAGTGATTGACTGACGATATCATTGTGAATACAAAAGACTTTGTAATTGAACATGATTCCCAAACTGTATTTGTATGTAATTATGAATAATTTACTATGGTAATTAACTATGTTATTTTTTGAAGATCCTTTTCGCATCTGATATATATTGGGGTTATAGGCGCAGTATCTGACTTTCTGCCCATAATTTTGCAGTGTTTTACCCATATATATTTGAAGTTTTTTTCCCTTGCCAACGTCTTCGCTTTGTTTAACAGTGATTTATTAAATGCAGTAAGATGGTCGTTTACATAAAAGTTACCCCCTGCAGAGAAACCTAAATTAGTTAGGTTTAGTCGTTTACTCTTTCGCGCTAATGCCACAAATTCTTCCTTTCTATAGCGATTGTTGAACGCTATCACAATAGATTTTTCATTGTTGGGGTATGCGTGCTATATAGTTAATTTCACTCTTCTCAAGGGTGACATCGCACAGTTTTCCGACGTTTTGAGCGATCTCATAGAGATTTTCATTTTTCTTTGACGGAATGCCTTTAATCTCCACGTTGTTTGCTCTTGCCCATTGGTCTCTGTCTTGAAGCTCGCGATTGAGTCTTGAAATTTCGCTTTGAAGAGCAGGAACTTCGTCCGCAATCTTTTCCACTCTGCCAACTCTTTCTTCCAGTGTCTGGACTTTGTCCGTTAGGTTTCCGATTAATGCGTGCGCCATTTCGAGGGATTCCTTGATACTGCCAATGTCATCCTTTATGCACTTTACATCTTGTGCCACTGAGGGCAACGGTGCCAGTTGCAAAACAATATTGTTGAGCTGTTCCTGCATCCTGTCCCACTGATTTGGCTGGGGTGAGGAAACAATCGGAGACGGGCATGGGCTAGACTTGCATTTCGGGCACCGCCAGGTATGTTTTCTCTCGCCTAGTTTGCGGTATCCCGCTTCCGTGATGTTCGAGCAGGCGAAGTCAAACCGCCCTTTACAGCTGCTACATAAGGTCCCATCGGTGTGTTGGACCCCGCAACTCGAGCATTTATACATTGTAGGAATAGTTTAGGAATCACTGGTATCACAGGTGAGATGCGCAACAAGCGTGTATTCTCTAATGCAGCCGTGAGGCGACTGATTATAGTATATGCGTTAATACCTATATTAGTGACATAAGACCCCACCAATCATAGCCGGCTATAAAATGGTTTTAGTGTCAATACCAAGATATTAAATTAAATATTTACACCCCCACTTTCAAATCTTATGTCAACTAGACAGCCTCGTATTCGAACGCACTGTCTTTCCAGCATTATCTTTTGAATCTTGAATCTATCCCTATACACTAGCGGACAAGTCATTGGTGGTGGCACTGGTGTCATTGATGGTCATAGGCAGCAGTGATCACTTTCCACTGGCCCCGTTGCTTGTTTTTCTGCTCTATAAAAAAAACATTCTCCTTCCGCCGTTATTCCCACACATTCCAACATATCTATCTCACATCTTTAGCAAAATATTAAAATTATTTCGCTAAACTATGTCGTTTTTTCTTTGACATATAAAAGTTCACTAATTGCCTCCATATCAGGAGATCGCGACAGTTCATATATTATATTCTTATCGATGACATTGTCATTAAAGTTAATTAATTTCTAGTACTATTTGATTAATGATATATTCTTTATGAATAAATAAAATTATTTAACAGAAAACCTGTTGCAGAAATAAATTAATAGTGACATCAGTTAGACCATATAATAAGTAGCTAATATATAATATAAGACGACCGTTACAAATGGGCCAATTATTGTACACATTATTAATCTTAATGAAATAAATAAATAAAATAAATTATACACAATTTGCACAGCACCACCTGGTCCAGTTAGGTTTAACCTGCTTGTGATACGGGTACCAGCCAACGGGTATTTCATTGTAATAAGCTTGTAATACATAGGAAATGTCCTAACTCGAGACAAATACAAGTGCCAACCATCGACATAAAAGTATAGACAAGCTGTCCGTTACTGAGATTTTGCATTCCGATGGCGCACATGCACACTACCACCCTTCAGTCAGATGGGGGCGAGCGACAGAAGCAGTGGTGTCCAATTGACAAAAAACGATCTGTTAAATTAAAATTGTCAATTGGACCCCTCTGCTTCTGTCGCTCGCTCTGACTGAAGAGTGGTAGTGTGCATGTGCGTTATCGCAATGCCGCAAAATCTCAGTACCGGACAGCTTGTCTATATTTTTATGTCGATGGTGCCATCATATAAATGTATGCCTCGTGCAGAGATTGAAACCGCGCCCTCTCCGAAGGCAGGGTCACTCACTACCAATGCGCCACCAGGCTGTCATATATTTTTAATGTAACAATATCTGACAGATTACAGAATAATTATGATAAAAGACAAATAAAAAGGAGCACTTTAATGGGCGTTCTTGCGAGCATTCTATCGAAAGACTGAATAGAGACAGAGAGGTATTGCAACTTCGGTGTAAACAAATCAAATTTTGTATAAAAATACATTATTTTAAAACTGAATCAACTGGCATATTTTTAATTACATTTTGTAATTGTGTTTCATCGTCACAAGCGACCAGACACGCCCACATGTCAACGGGCCGTGTGACTGATAGTGGCTTCCGTCATTTTAAAAACCAGTTCAATTCAGAACGAAATGGACAGATGTTAAAAGTAAATCATACGTATTTTTAATTGCTTTTTATGGTTCCGTAGTAAACAACGAATCCAGTCTCGCCATGTATGTCCGTCTGTTCGCGCCGAGACGAATAGTTTTTGGTAAACATCACTTTTGATAGAATTCGTCGCTGTTGAACAGATACCAATTCGACATTTAATACAAGAAAACTGATTTTGCATGTACACATATTAACTATGCTTACAAAAGAATTGGTCGCGTTTCGTGTGTCGACAGTACGTAGTCGACGCACGGAACAGCGACGAATTCTAACAAAGTGGTAGAACAAAATCTTAAAAAATATTTTTTAAAACTTTACTTTATTATTTTACATGTAAGAATGTTTAGTGGAGTGTCGTGAGATGGGTCTCTTAAAAAGATTGTAAGTATGGAAAGATTATTTGTCGCTACAATGATCCGTTACCGAATTATTCACATTTAATGTGCAAATTTTTGTTAAACACCCGAATGGTCCCAGGCTATCTCCGAGAGTGTTGTGTTCAGAAATTTGTAAAAAAAATCTTAGTAGTCTATGTGGTGAACCTTCAAGAAAAACTATAACAGTTAAGTAGTCTCTACTAGTTACTGTCCCACTGCTGGACAAAGACCTCCCTTTCTTCCCTGAGTTCTTTACATTTATTGATATGAAGAGATTTGAATGTGAAATTTTTTTTTTTTTAAATACAGATTGGGATTGGTGGTGGATGAGTAGGTTACCTAACTATAACCATGGATGCCGCCGTTGATATTTGAAATTTAACATATATGTATATATATATATATATATATATATTTTAGTGACAATGTTGTGCAAGCTAGTGAAGCGCTAACGGGATACGCTTCACCAGCAACATTGGTTTTACGTGGGCGAGGTGTCAACCCGCCGCACAACCCCCGAAATGCTGGAGGACCACACCCGTCGTTGGTCAGCGAGTCCATCGGACTTAGCCGGTTAGTGTAGCTAGGCTGTACTACCGACCATTCCCCTATCCGCCACCTTGGGGACGCTCCCCTACGCTGTGAGGGCCAGCGCGGGGAATTTAACATATTTGTATAAACAATACTTTACAGACCTATATTGACAGTATCTTTCGGCATTTTCTTCCCGTCAATGGTCATTCCGAAATGCTGGTAACATTGTAAATGACGTATCTAAGTGCCCGCGAGAACCCACAGAATAAAGTATTTTGAGTTTAAATTCTTCGTAAAAAAAAAATACGAAATCTCCCAGTTGTCTTTTTTCCGTCACCTAAATCATTATCATCGTCATATCATTAATCGTAAAAGCCTTGCTTGTTTGTAAATCATTGTTGTAAAGGGTTATATCATAAAAATCCTATTTCATGTTATTTCAAACAGCATAAACTATAATCGTAATCCTCACTTTTGAGGTTACGAAATTCTACTTTGGTAAATGACACTCTGCGGTCAAAACCTTAACATGCTTTTCGATATTAATATGTTTTTGTATATTTTCAACTTTATCCAGCTGTAATAGGGATTATATATTTATATTTAGTGTTAAATATAACTTGGTATGGTCAAAACGGTATTTGTTTTAATGGTTAGTCGCGTGGTCGAAGAGATAATAAGATATTCGTTAATATTGTCGCCGGACCAAAAGTTACTGTTTAGTCACAAAATTTCTATTTTAAGTAACTTTTTTTCTGTATAGTTTAGGTATATTAATAAAACACAAGGCCGTCTTCACGGTACCTATCATTCTAAGTTTAAAATCTAGCATATCTCCCAAATCTCTGTGTTTCCTTCGGACTATGACATGGGACTATTTAAAAGGTATGTACATCAGTTGCCCATTGGTAATCCCCTGGTGTTGCTAATGTCCATAGGCGGCGATGACCACATTCCACCAGGTGGCCCGCTTGCCTGTTTGTCTGGCATATAACAAAACAAAAAAAATGCGACAGTTTTTTTTTGTTAATTTATCTGTAACCCGCCGAACAACTAGCCCGCGCAGTTCATTGATCTAGACTAGACTTAGGCTGAGTTGCACCATCTTACTTTAACAATAACAAACAGCAACCATAACCGTTCACTATTCGCTGGTTAGTGCTATTGTTAGTGTTAAACTATCCGTCAAACTGTCAAACGCGTTGAAGTAAAACAAACACACCGAACTGTCAAAAATTTGACACCAGTGTGTCCACTAGTGTCAGTGCTAGATTATGATGCCATATTTATAAATGTTACCTCCAACGAATTTGGGGTAAATCACTATAACAAAGCTAATGAATTCGCCGGTGCAACACATTTTGCTGTATCCGTTAAAGTCAGCGTTACTGTTAGTGTCAAATTTGACACAAATCTTTACTATGACTTCTAATATGGTGCAACTCAGCCTTAGACTTTGGAGTTTTATAAATATTTTTATTTCTGTTTTAAAGTTAATGTCATTAAGTCCCATGCTGTTGTCTTGAGCCAAAATCACTAATCTATCGGTAAATTCAATCTCGGATATTTACGTTAAAATGTCACTTTAGTCAAAAAATGTATTGAATTTTTAATCTTAGATAGCAAAAAGTCTATCTGGATCGATTATTAATTTTGGCGGTTAGTAAAGAAGAAAAATAGAGATACCCTAAGAGCTAATGTTGAAATTCAAATGCGTATGCGCAACTGTATTAAGCTGATTAACTGACATCAACCTATAAAACAGATTATCTCTATATTTATGACACTAACATAATTTCCAGTTTCAATTATTGATAATAAACTTGACAAAACCCATATCTCCATTTTAATTGGCTATTTTTTTTTATTTTACACCTGTTACTATAAATTCGGGTATAAACATTACTGCAAAGTAAAAAATGCAGGTGTGTAAACGCACTCTTCAAGTCCGCACCTTGTATTTTTTTTAAAAAGAAAAAAGTCCGTTAAAACGTCGTTTTTTCGGTTCGATTCTCGAATTTGTAATTTCGAATTTGGAACCGTGAAGATGGCGATCGATGACGTGTCTATTAATGTGATTGGACAGCCAGAGTTGTGAGTTTTTATATTACTTGTTAACGCGGTGTTTGCAATTGCACTGTTCTTGTTGTTCTTTGTAATAAAAAAAACCTGTTTAAACATCACTAATTAAATTTAGATTGATGGATTGGTTTTGATGTTTTTTTATTCTACCTACCTACATCAAACTTTTTTTTTTCAAATAAACATAGTAATATAAAAATAATAATAAATAATGACTTTAAAAATTTTACTATAAAAATAAACTAAAACAATATTAAGAATTTAAAATTATATTGAGTACAAATTAATTAATTACAAATGAAAGTCATCCATCGATCCTGCTTACTATGCGATTTTTTGAGTCTAATATGACTAGACTATATTTCTATACGTATTGATTGTTCTGTCTCTTTTTATTTTCGCTCTACATCCATAGACTTAAAGACAAACAGAACTGTAACCAAATTTAACAATATTTTTAAACTTTTATAAATGTAGTCAATAGTCATATTACAAAGCTCTTTCGAAAAATTTTGCGTCTCGTTATTCAGATGGCAATGAAAATACTTTTGTCATAGCGACTTGAGCAATAGTAATAATTTATTTATCGTATAAAATAAAATTTCCCATTAGCCCCACCCATCTCCCATTGAAATCAAATACATAGAGCTATAAATTCCAAGCAACAGTATCACAGAACCCGCATTTCGTTTATGAGAAAACAATTTATTAGCCACCGATGGCTAGTACGCCATAAATCCGGCGACCTCTGAACTTGCCGTTATAAAGTGCTAAAGCGCGACATCTCCAGCATTTCATAACTCTATGTCAACATAGAATAAAGATCTTGGCAGTAAAGATGTTTCTTGTAAAGTAGGAAAGGTGTGTGGGCTGCAATTCGGACGCCTAGTAAACGTAGCGCCGTTGCTGGGTTGTGACCTTTGCACACGATTATGCTCGCACTTGTTTTTGGCAATCTAATTACGTCGGTCCCGGCTGTTGTTAATGGATGACAGTCGATGTGGCTATACACTGTCTCCCGCACATGCGCATTATAGCAGCGTGGCAGAATGCGCTCTAACCCTCTTTGATTGAAAGGGAACCCTGCGTCGTTCGTTACCGCTGCGGCAATAGCTGAGCAGAGATCTTTTTGGTAGAAGTTAGTTTCTTGTAGTGTCTTTCTACTAAATAGTTAAACAATAAGGCTGTTGTCGCTGCCAGGTTCTAGTCAAATCTGATTTAATTTGAGAGTGTCATTGACTTGAAAAGAACAAGAACATTTTTCCTGTCTTTCTTTATGAGCTACTCATAACTTATACACTATGACATGTTTAGATGAAACCAGTGAATAATGTTGTATCTGGTAGGCCCAAGTACAGTCACAAGGAAATGTGCTAACGTTATTTATTTACCAATACGTTATCTGGACAATGTTGCTTGAATGAGTGAATTTACAGACGGACAGACACAGCGGTATTGTATATATTTAATCATGTTATTTAAGATGCTTCCGTGTTTATGTACATTTGTTTTCATTGGACATAAATTTTAACAAGCTTCTGCTTGCTACTTCGTTTAGTTAAGAATAGCGGCTTGTCCTCAATGATTGACTTACTGATGGATCAGGGCTAATTATAGACTTGAAATTTGGAGGGTGTGTACTTTGAATGACGTAGACATCCGATAAGAAAGGATTTTTCGACATTGCCACGGGAAAGCGGGATAATATACATTTTAAACACAATGATTTTTTTTCGTTAATTTGACATCGACGTCATATTATTAATCTGTCATCAACTATAATGGATTGGCTATACGATCAGCGGTTTAGACGGTCTGTCAGTAACTCATTCAATACAAAGTATTTATTATGTATAAATTAATTTAATTATAAGTGTCTAAACACACTATGCCGAAAATACGCGACCGAAGTTCCGCGGCTGATTTTACGTTCGGCTCTTATTCGGCGTATTCGGCTGATATGACACACCATAAGCGCTGAACTTACGCGGCTGAAATTCGGTTGCGCAACTTTGTGTGTGTATTGTCAGTGTCAGTGTCCGAGCGCTGTCGTGGCAATCGAACCGAACTTCGGTCGCTTATAATGTGTTGCTATACGCCGAATCGCTGCCGAACTTACGCCCGACTGAAGTTCGGCTGTACGCTATAACGAGACGTAATTTCGGCATGGTGTGTCGTCAGCCATTTAAAATACATTGCACTGACTACGCCAGTCACGCCGAACTTCGGTCGCGTATTTTCGGCATAGTGTGTTTAGACACTAAGAGTCAAAAATTGCCTGTGTAGGCCTATTCTCAGAATAAATAATTTGAGTTTAATCATATTATACTGTGGTTTAATATAATTCCAATTGAATTAAACATACCGAAATTCAACAGATTTTCCTCGTTTGTAGTCAATAATGAAGTTAATAGAAATGACTATTAATGATAAAGTGGACAACACAGACACAAATCCGAATAGATGACTCTCATATCTGTCATATAAATTGGAGGAAAAAAATATTCACACTACTATTAAGAAATCGGTCACAACACTAACCACTAATGCATAATTTACCATCTCTCTAGGGTATAATGCCTTTTGCTTCAATTGTCTCTCACGTAGCCGTAGTTGTTAAGGAGGGAAGTCCTTTCAATACTTCCTACTCCGACTATCTTCTTTCTGATTAAATTCGTTGTGAGTTCCAAGACAGCTGTAGTTTTCTCCCCCTGGACGTCAGTAAGCTTCATCACTTATTGCCAATCTGAGGTCGCCGTTGTTGATCCTGGCTACACATGAGACACATCGGTGGGAATGTGTGATGGGCTTGTCCCAATGATCAAGGTAAACTGTGACAAACTGACTAAAATCGTAACATCTTTCTGTATTTATCACCAGTTAAACAATAAATCTATTCTTATTCCTATTGCTATGAAACTTTAAAGGGCTCTCTTAATGTGTAGAGTTATCCCATTTAATAAATACTCTACCACTTTACATATTATTGCTTAATTTGAATACAGATATAAAAATGGCGTAACTCTGGACGCTGATACAAAAGTGATGTAAATGACATGGCATTCCTCGATTCGCGTTATCTAATAAGATTTATGTCAGTGGACACTACTAATGATCATATCTAAATAAATTATACGGATATTGACATTTTAGAAAACGGCCATAAAAATAATATTTTATCGTTTAATGTCTATGTAATAGTTATATTTCATTGTGTGTTTATTCTACATTAGCTTTTCCGTGGTTTTGCTCGACAGTTGCAATAAATTTAGAATTTCTCAGAAATATGGCCTGGCTACGAAATGGTAGCTTATAAATGTGCTGGCTCGACCGGCAGTACTATTTTCACACAGAATATCGACATGGTAAACACAAACGGTATATGACTTGAAATGCCGTTTCAGAGAGGTGAGGCACAGCGGAAAATCCGCTCAAATCGGAGCAGCGAGTCTGGGGAAGGACCTCCACCTTACAGAAGATCGTTGCCAAATAGCATTGGTCTCGGCCATTTCATAACGATGTCTTACATTATTTTCAGAAACAATATTTGTTCTTAGCCCTCTATCAATTAGTACGTAGCCCTTTTGAATAGACGCCTTCAAGTCCATTGGGTTTCTCCAAATGTGTTGGTATTTTGTACATACCTCACTATTTTGTTTGCGTGCAGTGATTGACAACTGAGATTTGAGGACAATTATTTTTGAAGAAAATAACAAACATTACGTCTCTATTGTATACATTCTCGCTGCTCTCTATTCTTGATACCTTTTTCATTGGTTGAGTGTACCTAAATCATTTGAAAAGCAAAATAAAAATCACTTTTGTTCCCAACGATACAAAACTAGAATCACAGAACATTTGCCTGCGATTGTGAAATGTGAATTAGCGAAATTTATAGTTTGTACCAACGAAATATACTTTGCCGATGAAACGGTATTCGCATTGGCCACTTTGACCCAGCGCACCTTCCTTATTTACGTCGTTAATCATTTGATACCTGTTCAATTCAATTTTGTCGACGACATTACCATCAATTCCGACGACCTCCGTGGCGTAATGGTTACCACGCCAGATCGCCACCCAGGAGGTCCCGGGTTCCAATCCCGGTAATGATGAAAACTAACTTTCTCTGATTGACCTGGGTCTTGGATGTTTAATATGTATTTGTTATAAAATATAGTATCGTTGAGTTATTATCCCATAACACAAGTTTCGAACTTACTTTTGGGCTAGCTCAATCTGTGTGATTTGTCCGTATATTATTTATTTATTAATATACTATAGAATAGTATGAACCAGTGGGGTGTTTTTATATATAACTTAAAAATAGTTCCGTGCCTCAAAAGAAAAAAAACGACAATGCAATGCCGTTTTGTAATTGCAATCTATTTTATTAGAATCAAAATAGTAAATAACAGCATTAGTTCCCATTGTAATGTAACAATAGACCGTGGTGTTTGGCAATCTACCTTTACTTGATTTGTCATCTCTGTCGACTATATTGCCTTTTGTCTCAAAGAGCTGTCTCTCACGTAGTTGTTAAGGAGGGAAGTCCTTTCAGTACTTCCTACACCGACTATGTTCTTTCTGATTAAATTCGTTGTGAGTTCAAAGACAGCTGTAGTTTCTCCCCCGGGACGTCAATAAGCTTCATTGCTTATTGTCGATCTGAGGTCGCCGTTGTTGATCCTGGATCAGGAGACCCAACGGTGGGAATGTGTGGTGGGCTTGTCCCAAATATCCGATGATCAGCCAGCTCGTTTGCCCTGTTCTGTCAATAAAAAAAATCCCTCGGATATAACACTCAAGCGAAGCCGCGTGCCAGGGCCAGTAAAAAATAAATGCTACGAGAAACTACCGGTCATTCTCCGTGCCTTACTGGTGCGGCAGTTTTTTGTACCGCTACCAACAACGGTGTATTTTTTTTGTTGTTTATTACCCGCTCGACGACAGTCCATATTATTACTGAGACGTGCATACGTATGTAGTCAACATTGTAGCAAATAGTGATAGATAGAAATATGCTTTATTTGCAACTAGATGTTACCCGCAACTTAGCCCGCGTGGCAAAGAGAAATAACAATTTTTTTCCTTAATATTTTTACATAGGAATAAGATCCTATGTCAACCTTTTTTTTTTTGTTTATAGTCAGGAAAATGCATTACTGCATTCCCCGCCGCTTCCCCAAGCGGCGGGGAATGCAGTAATGCATTTTATGTCGGGCTCCCCCTCTTATGCCACTTAGGGTATACCGACTAAAAACCTGACTGACTACCACCTTATCCGCCTAGATGGGCGGGGCCACGGGAACTAAGATACTTCCGTGACCCCGCCGGCGGCTGTCCGAAGACCCTTCTTTTGGGTTCGGCACTATTAGCGGCGCGCAAAGTTGAAGTTGGCGCGCCGCTCCGCTCGGGGAATCCTATGTCAACCTAACCTATCTTCCAAAAAAATATCAAGTCAATCCGCCTTTCGACGTGAAAGAAGTACAAACATACAAATAAATTACTTATACAATTTTGCAGTTATAATATTACTAGCTGTTACCCGCGGCTCCGCCCGCGTGGTAAAGGGAAATTATCAATATTTTTGCTCATGGGAATCTCTTTATCCCGTGGGGAAAAAAGAAGCCTTATGTCACTCTCCTGACCAAATCTTTGGTGACAGGTCCAGTGGTCGAGTGTCTATTGCACAAAATTATCAGCTTCTTGAGTGAGGAGAGAACTTGTCTAACAAAAATTTTGCGAACTCAACTCGATCTCGGCGGCTAATCTAACCTTCAAACTTGGAACATCAAAACTTACAAAACAGCTACTGTTCTAGCCATTGATCAACTAACAAAATAATACGCTGTTTATAACCAGTGCCATTTCCTAGAAATAATGTTTATTATCAAAATGACAGGCAGGTATTGTCAACCTTTACTCGAAATATGCTTTCCTAACAGACTGCATTGACTTTATTTTTGTTGAATTACAGTTGACTGGTCATAATAAACTCAAAACCCAGCATACAAAGGTAATGACTTAGCGAAATCAACTCTTAATTTCCAATAAAAGATACCAACATTAGTAGTAAAAGTTACTCTCTTTTATAACTACAACTTTTTTTCAGATTTCATAACGTATGTTAGGTTATGAAATCTGAAAAAAAAAACATTTTATGTGCAAAAAGTTTGTGATCTATGCTACCAACTGCCAAAAGGTCCAAATATAGCGCGTACTATAATCCAAGGCTACCATTTCAAGGTTAAAAAAACCTCCATAGCAACTAGTAGAGTAGAGATGACGCAATCGGGTTTGATGACCTTTTTTTTCAAGATGGCGCTAATACGCGGCGCTTAGCTTACTAATGATACTGTTCTAATTAGAGTATCGTATAGACTAGTTTTGGTAGTGATGGCGTTGCATGTGCCGAACCGCCTACATGTGTGTAAGGATAACCTTGACGAGCCACTCGATCGAGAAAATACTCAAAAATACAGACTAATACCCATTTTTACCAACCATTCTTAGCTCTAACGTATCGGTATGGACTGAACGCTAGGTATAGGTTATGCAAATGCAAGTGCCTAAAACAAGAGAACTGCGCCGGTGTTTTAGTGGGTACACCCAGCTGGGGATCCTCACAATCCCCGCCGCATATTCCCCGAGCTCAAGGTATTTTCTCCGTCATTAAAAAAAAGTATCTGTAACTCTTACTAATTTGAAAAGGATTACCTGCATTACTGTATGTCCCGTCGCTTTGGGAAGCGGCGGAATCTGACGGGCTCTTTCCACCAAAACGAGCTCTTCAGTTCATCCTTTTATGGTTAGATAGCCCATTTATCGAGAAAGGTTATATAACATTAGGCTATGAAGAAAGAGTTCCTCTGATCAGCTGGTTTTATATCTTTTGAGTTATTGAGTAACAACCGTGCTTTCACTTTGAAAATTGTAATAGTATAATAATCTTGATTGTAATAATTACAATTATAGTCATGTGACTAAATATCTCTGGTCTCCTTTCTCCTTCGAAATCGTTTGATTTCGGCTATCTTACAATTCCTATTATCTTAACCCTTCACGCATCGCGCTTTGTCTTTAAAAAGCCTTTCTCAAAAGTAATATTTTTTTAACTTTTAAAATTCACTTGGAGTTTTATAAACTATTCAACACATTTTAATACAGAAATTGATCGAGTGATTCAAGAAGAAGGTTTATGTGTATAAAACTACAAGAATTTTCCGTAATTACCACATGAAAACGTTATATATCTACACGTAAACGAAATTGCGAGGGTTTTGCTCGTTTAGTGTAATTCTGAGAGCATATTTCATGGCAGTTTTCATTGACAACGTAATTTCGAATTACTTTGTAGATATAAATATGTTTTTTTTGTTTATAGATTATATTAAAATAATGCCTAAAATATTTGCCAGCCATATTCATAATAAGTACTAATTAAGGGCTGAGCACACCGCATGCAGCGCAGCATAGTGCGTTGCAGCTTATGGCGTTGTAATCTATGCAATTTTATGAGAAAGGACACACCAAACGCACGACGCGTTTGGTGTGCATTTTCTCATAATATGCTGCGCAGCATGCGGTGTGCAATTTCTTCTAGGTTTATCTAATGATACCGCGCGACGATTTACGAATACAAAACCGCGCGATAGGTGGAGGGTTCGAATACAGAAATTCATTTAAAACGAGACTTCCCGATTCGTATTGATTGTCCTAATTCTGTTTATGTTAGTAGTCACCTGTGATTTCACTCGCGCGCTTATTTCAATGAGAATTAAATTCTGATAATCGATTTACTTAATTGTTGAATATTTTTTTAAATAAACTCGAGTTGAAGTCACTTGTGAAGAAGAAGTTGAAGTCACACGTGAACAGTCACTTACATCTTAACTAAAAATTAAGCTACACACAATTAAAATAATATTAGAAATTCAAAAGATAGACCTCGATAAATAGCAATAGATATAATTAATACCTAAATGACAACATTACAAACGGTATTACCTTATTTAAGTATGTTGATTGACATTGTGATAGTGCATAATAATATAATTTGATGATACGTATTTGTCTTTCAAATATTTTCAAAATGAGACAGGTTAGTTGAACTGAAACATCTATAAAAACAATCAAAAAATATTAGCTTATATATTTGCCTTGATCCACTCAACCCGTCTCGTGTCGGTGCTATGTTGTCGTTAAAAAAAACATAATATGAATAAATTCAATTTTTAATAGAACATTGAAATTCCATTGCGCTGTGATAAAAAGTAACCAAAAAAACTTTTTTTTAATCATGGGGTAACAATCCGAATAGGGCCGAAGGGCACAGGTGTAAGGGTCGTGCATAAATCGTACAGCGTGCAGGTAGAAATTCCTACCCCTTCTTATGTATGTGTTTGGGGTACAAAACATTCGGCATAATATTTGGTAAAACCAGTTTCTTTTTCGGATAATAGCCGAAAATGTACAGAAGGGCACATAGAGATATACATATTATGTACTACTATTATATGTCGATGGCATGTACATAACGCTTAATCACAATTTAAGCTAGGATACTATTTCTAAGAAATAATATTGGTAATACAATATATATTGATTTCACAAACAGTCATTTTCATGTGTAGATATAATGTAGGTATGTATTGGGACAAAGCAGATGTTGCTGTCTACTTCACAACTTGGGTTGATCGAAAAATATTCGATACAGAACGTATTTTTGTAAAATAAAAATAAAAATTACAAGAAGTATTATTAATGAAATTGTCAATCTGTCTTTGTGTAATCAACCAACAGAATGTGTTAAGAAACCCGAAATAGTGTTACTTTTCTTAACGATAAATATAATTAAACTTGCGTACTTATCGTCTAAAGATCTACAAATCCCAACAAAAGGCTTTATAAATGTTTCAAATAGTCCAACAATGGCTACCGAAAAAGTTTGGCTTAAAAAAATTTTCGTTACAAAAACTGTTCCGCACCGCTGGCTGTGCTTACGTTTTGATGTTTTTTTTCTGTTTTATTTTTCTTTATACGCACAGATAAAATCTTTAAATGGATCTGTCACGTGTATTAGTTGTACCTATTTTAAGTTATTTTTGTGTAAAAAAAATAGGATTTTTTTGATTGTATCCCAAAAAGTATTATTAGTAAGTATAGGACTTTTTAGAAATGTCATAATTGCCAAATGTTGCCTACCTACTAATATTACATAGAGGTAAAGTTTGTGGGGTTGTAGGGATCTTTGGTTATACTAAAAGGATTTTTAGGGTTCCGTAGTAAACTACAAGGAACCCATAAAGTTTCGTCATGTCTGTCTGTCTGTCCCCCCCCCCCTCTATCTCCGAAAGTCTTATGATTAGAAATTAGAAAAAAATCATGGTAGTAGTCCATATGCAGAACCTTCAGTGAAAACTATAACGGTTAAGTAGGCTCTACTAGTTACCGAGTAATAGCCGACGAACTGATAAAATAAAATTTCTTTGATGAAAACTTACATTTGATAGAATTTGATATTGGACTAAACGGAAAGCAAGCAAAGCACAGCAAATACGGAACCCTACATTGTGCGTGGCCCGACACGTACTTGCCCGGTTTTTTAAATTGTTTTACCAACAGAAAGCCGACAAATTAGGCAGTTATTTTAATTTTTTTTTAACTCACGCGGGCGAAACCGCGGGCAACTAGTCATATAAAACAATAGGTATATACATTACATATCTGTAGTATAAATTACAGTAGTCGATTGTCATCTATCTAATCTATACCTACTATATATATATTATAAAGAGGAAAGATTTGATTGTTTGTTCGTTTGAATTGAATAGGCTCCGAAACTACTGGACCGATTTCAAAAATTCTTTCACCAGTAGAAAGCTACATTATCAGGGAGTGACATAGGCTATAGCTTTTCCCGAAATTCAATGTGGTTCTCACGGGAACGGATCCAGAACTTCACGCGGACGAAGTCGCGGGCAAAAAAGCTAGTATTAAATAGAGGTAAAGTATGTGAGGATGTACGGATCTTTGGATCTACTAAAACTCACGCGGGCGAAACCGCGGGCAGCAGCTAGTCAGTCACAGATACAGACATACACACATACAGAACAATAGGTATGTACATTACATATCGGTAGTATAATGTACAGTAGTCGATTGTCATACTAATTATAATTGTGATTTTGTAACATGTGGGCGACTAGATTCGGCAACAGAATTGCACCACTTGGATTTGATGGAGTACCTAGTAATAAACTATTGACAGAAATACTAATTAAACTATAATTAGTGACTTATGTTGTCACAAATTATATTTATCAATTACAAAGAGACTGGTTGCTTTGTCAAAGTCAAATGACTTTATTCAAATCTAAGCGCACGGTAGTGCGCAGGCCAAGTTCCAGCAACAGGCCGCGCCGCGCGCATGCCGTGCACTATTTTAGGTCTTTTACATGATCTTTTGAATCGTCACATTTTTTTCCTACCACGTTCAGCACGGCAGATTTGTGCTAAGAAGAACTGGCAAGAAACTTAGCACTTACTCTTTTAAAATGGTACTGATAAAAGTTACAATTAAAATATAATAATTATAACAGAAAACATTACTTAATGCATGGACCTAGAAAAAAAAGCGGACGGAATCTTGCTAAGAAAGAATTGAAGCAGCCTAATGGCGGCGGCGTAACTTTGTGTGAGTGTGAAATGGCTGACCGGCACGCACACATTCACACCATAGTAAGCCGGCCGGTTCGTACGTATACGCGAAGTGGCTTACTATGGATGCTTCACCTTTTAGTTTCAGTAATGGTGTCGGCCTTTTTTTCTAGGTCCGTATTATTAAAAAACTGAAATTTAATTTAAAAAGTGCAATTTTTTTTTTGCTTTGTGCGGAAGACACATTAGGTCTGCACGCTATTTTCCTCTCTCTCATTCTTTGATTATATCTTTTTACTGAGCTTTTTACCCTCCTTTTGTATTAATTGATACTCGCAAATGTAATTATTAAATGCTCAAATTGTAATCGATATATTGCGATAACGGATACGATTAACCAACTGCCCCTGAATCGAATTGAATGGATAACGATTATCACCTCAGGGGATGATCGCATACACCTACAGGTGGCCTTATTTTCGCCGCAGGTGGGCTAAAAGGTTTCGCGCATTATAATTTCCGGTATGATCATAATTTTTACAAATATTATTTGTATATTAATAAGTTTAATTAAAATACCATTGCTTATTTGCCATACAAATATGGTGATAAAAATTCTGGATAAAAACAACTCGAGTTAATAAATAATTTTTAATATTAGTTTTACTTTTCATTTAAATGTTAAATTTTTAATGTTAGTTTAGTTTTTAAAGTGTGAGAGAGAAAGAGAGAGATGCTTTATTTGCAATATACAAACAAGTGATACAGTATAGTAGGTATGTATATTGTATTGTATTGTATTGTATAGTAGGTAGGTATAAGTTACAGAAAGAAGTTTAAAGTATCATTTTTAAAGAACATTTTAATGAATTAAGTTCCTATTTTTATTTTATTTTGGTGTTTTTGTCACACAGGTAGACCAAGTAGGTCTTTGTTTGCAAAACTGTAAAGTAAACCTTATTCTGCCTTATACGTAAATGATTAATAACGACTTCTCAGATTAATAACGACTTCTCACTTTCGTGTTCATTAAGATTCACCCGAACAACGTCTATCTCCTAATTGGTCAAATAATCACAATAATACTTCCCAATTCGTCATTGCTGCTTGATCAATCATTAAAAAAACTCGATTTTATATCATAATTGTATGATTGATCGACATTGTGACGTATCAATTTGTGTTGATAGCTCGTAATGTCAACTGGTCACAGAGCTTACTCAGAGGTCAGATCAATGTTATTTAACCCACTGTATAAGATAAATCGAGTACCTATTAGTTTTTTGTTCCAGGAAGTATTTGAATATGTTTTGAGTAAATAATACAGTAGGTACACTCAATCCATTTGGATTTCATACATATTGTATGGTTAGAATAGATTAAACATTTTAATTGGACTGTTCATCAGCTTCCAGTAATGTGTTAGTTGGGTGCCCAAAAACAAGTAGTATTTTATTTAATACAAGTAAGAAAATTTTGAAAAAAACATTAAAACACCAAAATCTCGGAAACCGCTCACTTTCGACTCCCTGTTGATAGGGTGCTAATTTGTTGCAAATCACCTCTAGTTTAACCACTTTTAATAAATTATACCAAAAACCTGTCACCCTGAATACGTGTTGACACGCCACAATACACGTTTCATAATTCTAGCTGTATGTAACCGATATTCATCGCAACACGACGGACACACCACACTTTCACTATAAAAATTCTGACTTACACTATACATTTTTCTCTCTCTTAAGATTACTAAATAAAATTGTTTAATCGTGAAGCCGAGTCAAGTCACCTAGTTGTAATGTACCTCGTGTAGTTGTGTGGGCAACTATTGCTAATGTAAGGTGAGGTCTGTCCTGGTGGCATCCACTAAGATCGGAGACAAGACCATGACAACACGATAAAGTTTCTATGTTTGTAGAAACTTGTACTGTTAAACACACAATTTACTTATTTAATATACTAGTAATATAAAAAAAGGTCAGGTGGGGTAAGATAGACTTACTTTATTGTGAATTTACTAAATCGGGTTTTGTGCAGAAATTGTTTAACCTAGAGTTAAATTAAATATACAGGGATCTAAAATATAAATTAAGCTTTAAAATACTATGAGGTTTTGGCCACAAAATTCATTAAAAACAGTAATATTAAGGAAAATGTAAAACCTGTAAACTGGTAGTCTTGCCCTGCCAATCGGGGTATGTATGACTACCAGTTAGTTTTTTTGGTATAAATGTTTACTTTACACATTTTTTCAAAAATAGGCACCCCCATAAAAGGAACCCGAATATTTTGAATCGTAGGTACATTTTACAAATGTAAAAGATAGCTGTTAAATAAATAAAATAAAAAATATTTTTTATGATAAGTAACTATAATGTTGTATGTAACTATTTAGAAAACTTCCAGACCAAGACAAATAGCCATGTTCAAGCACACGAATGTGTGACCCTTGAGATAAAGTAACAATTGCCAGCCACTCGTCCACCAAATCATTCAGTCAAAATGAAATGTAACTACTGATCTGATGATGCGGATGCGGATATTCAAAAGGTGACCAGCCCCCTTACTCTTGAAGATAATTCCGCTCGATCGCCATTGGAAAGTTACTTTTAGGTATTCTTTACAGCTAGACTAGCGCTAACTAAATACTAAACTAAATGAAATCGAACTGTATGCTAACCAAATAGTTAGTCAAGTATAAAATTTCAAGTGTACGAATTAGGATTTTCTGTTAATTTTGCATTTGAAATTATACAGAATTGAAATTAAAATCGCGATTGCTTTGCAGAGTAACCTAGCAGACTGATCTTCAACAGATGATTCACGAATTGGTGACAAATTAAATTTATTTCTTTATGACGCCGACTGTACTTGAGTAAAGCAACTTATTTTATTATCCTACACCTGATCTTGATACTTGAGGTCATATGAAAATGCTCGAGTACTTTCTTCATACAATGTTTTATGAAAATAATCCGAATTTATGTGAATATTCATGGTATGCGATATTCCATTCAAATTATCGAGTTAAGATAATTATAATTAATATTATCTTTTTTCTGATTACAGTTGTATACAATTTAAATATATTTTTACATAGTGTAATGGCTATTTTGTTGTTTATTAGAAATGTTTACGATTATCTTAAAAAAATGTACTGTCGTCTCCCTAGTTTAATAAGTTTTGAGGTTCTTAAGATTTTATGAATCAAAACTTAAATAAAGCAATGATTGAACGTGTCTTTAATAATCTAACAGTGTCGAGAGATCGTTTGACAATCGATACATTATTATTTCACGTATTTGACAATTGACCTGTCATTATTGAGAGCGTTTGACAATCGGCCGGTCACATGGTATACGTTTGACAATCTACGTGTCATAATGGTTCTTGTTTCACAATTGGCCGGTCACTATAGCAAGCATTTGACAATCAGCCGGTCATAAGGGACTATGTTTGACAATCTAGATGTCACATTTATTAAATTGGTCGGTCACTATTGCATGCAAGTAATTTACAACTGTGATTCCATGCGTTTGATTGGTCTGTTTGCCTAATTATCTTAATATATTAGAAAGCATTCTACAGTACTTTATTACTGTTATAATGTAATATTGTAATTTAATAGTTATATTAACAAAATTCTTTAACTATCAACAGGCCTATCAAATGTAATCGGCAAGATCTACGCCCACATACGACAATATTACATGATTATAATGAATTATACTTCAAATTGGGACATTGCTATATTTAACTACCATAACATTAAGTGTGGGTGTCTGTTTGTTTGCATGATAAACATTTTGTTTACAACGATTGCCTCATAACGTTAATGAGCTAAAGAAAACCCATAGATCTATTACTATTTATATCGCATTTAGACTGTTCCGCCTTTCCATCAACCTGCAATACCAGCATAACAGGTTTGACTTAAAAATAGATGTTTCTTTTTTTCCATTAAAAAGAATATTTTATTTTGCAAGTAGATTTAAACTTTTGGACGTCAATATTTTTTATTTCACCTCCGACGTGAATGGCCTGATGAGAAGAGAATTTAATGTAAAGGTACAGATTAATTATTATTCAAATATTCATACATTTTATATTTATAAACTTACTAAATTCGTAACAGTAGCGTAACGTCTATTTGAATAGTTAATCTATGATAAATATCAAGGCATAAAGGAAAATGGCCAAGTAGATATTTTTAATAAAATTATTTTCTATGTTTTCACGCTAGTAATTTTCAAGGGGATAGGCAGGATATAAGTAGGCTAGGATTTTTAGTAAGTGGGATAGGATTACTAGTACTTTGCCCGGTAGTACTTTTCTTTCACCTGTTCCAAGTCAAAACGCAATTTACGTATAATTGCAAAAATAAATGATACATTATAAATAAATAATAAATAAATATATAGGGACAATTCATACAGATTAAGCTAGCCCCAAAGTAAGTTCGAAACTTGTGTTATAGGATACTAACTCAACGATATTATATTTTATAACAAATACATATATAGATAAACATCCAAGACCCGAGGCCAATCAGAAAAAGTTCGTTTTTCATCATGACCCGACCGGGGATCGAACCCGGGACCTCCTGGGTGGCGGTCTGGCGTGGTAACCATTACGCGGAGGTCGTCAATACATTGTATTGTGACTGTGACTGTCAAACCAAAGAAGAAAAAAACCGGCCAATTTTCAACATTACACGAATTATTTAATTTGCCGGGGATACAATATATTATGTGATGGTTCTGCGGCAATGGGTAGGCAATGGTCACCAGGAACCATATACCGGAAAGGAAAACGAGGTTTGCTTCTTTTAACATACTGGACTGTATTTATTCTTGAGTACTATTTCTATCTTCATTTAAAACAATACTATTTCTTTCTTGGTAGTGTAGCTCGGTGTTGTTCACTCTCTGAAGAGCTGTGTTGGACTGTAACAGTACCGAGCTACCCTGACATATTTATAGCCAATATTTGGCCCTCATGCGGACCAATCGGAGGCGAGATAATCTTCGTGTAATTTGCGACAATTTCCGACGACATTTCGGGCAAAAAGTCACTATGCACATATCGCCTATCGCGCTCTACATTCTACAATTAGTAACTTATAACTCCATATTCGTGGTTATTCTAACTAACTAACACGCTGTTTCCATATAAGCGATATATTAACAGTAACTACACAAAACTAATATCCGAAATAAACACGTAAACCTTAAATTATACATGCAAAACGTAAAAGTGGATACGAAATTGATCAATAACGTCGTATTCTTAACGTTTACATCGCTAATGTTATTGATCACACATACTCTATGACGTAACCAACCTTTTACACATTAATTGTTAACTATCCGTACATATTCAAGACAGTAAACACACAAAACAATTGAAGATCATAAGCCAAAATTATTACCCATTTCATTTACTAGCGCCACGGCAAGATTTTACAACTCAGGTGGACAAATCTGTAGCGCTGCTTCAGGCAAAACTTTGCAACTAAAAGCCTCAACCTAAACGTGTATATCCAATCGTACACGTAAATAGTGCACGTAAATAGTGAAAATATCCATGTTACATCTAATTACGTAATCTAATTAGCTTATTCTAATGTAAAACAAAGGTATTTAAACTTAAACTAAATAATCACATAATTCCGATTATCAAAGTGTTCAATAAAACCGTAAAACTAGGGTAAAACATAATTAAAACATAATCAATTTATTTATTTACAAAATCGGCTCGTGTCCGCAACATCCTCCCCTCGGCGAAGGACTCCGCAGCCCCTTTCCCTCGTTGGGAGGACTATGAGCCGTCTAACAGGTCGCCTGAAGATTCCACCACGCGTGCGCACGTCAACACTGCGAACGACGCCGTCTGGTCCCGGGTAGACCTTCTCTACCTGGCCCCGTGGCCACACGTTGCGAGGCGATTGGTCGTCGGCGATTACGACCACATCTCCGACCTCTATGTTCCTGTTTTCGCGGCGGATGTCGTCACGCGGTCCTAACGCGGGCAAATACTCCTTAATCCAGCGTGACCAGAACATATCTGCTAACGCTTGTGCCGCGCGCCACGCCCGTCGGTCGGCCAACTCGCTCCTACCTAAAATCGGTACACCGTTCGCGGTGCCTAACAAAAAGTGGTTAGGAGTGAGAGCCTCCTCGTCGTCTGGGTCGACTGATACGTGTGTGAGTGGGCGCGAATTTACTGTATACTCAATTTCCGCGAGGAGCGTGGACAATGCTTCCTCTCGAGGCGCTCGCTCGTGTAAAACGACCGTACACCGTACACTGCGTATCATTCCTTCCCAGGCGCCGCGGCCCTGGTTCGGACCACCGGGGTCAAATACCTTCTTCGCGGTTACATATTCGCCTAACGTTTCGCGCCATTCTTTCATCGCTGCATTTAGTTCTATGTCAGCGCCGCGAAAGTTAATACCGTTGTCTGACAGAAAAGTACTTGGCCATCCCCGGCGGGCCGCCATACGCCGCATCCCCATATAGTGGTTTTCCATGATTTCCCTAAATGCGAGAGGGTGAGTATCCCGGTGCGCCTCAGCATTCCTGTTCCTAATACTGTGCGCCATAAACTGTGAACTCTTTGCCCCGAATAGCATAGCCGTCAAACGATACTTTCGTGGCGGAGACGTGCGTTCGTTGCCGCGCCACAGAAAGTGTTGAGCCGCCTGATCTTCCGTTCGTATTCGTACACGCAGGAACATTTCTCTAATGTCCGCGGTTACGGCGACCGGGCGCTCCCTAAATCGATATAAGATCCCGTTCAACGACTGCAACATATCCGGTCCCTCTAACAACGCGTCATTATGGCACGTGCTTTGGGACTTAGCCGCCGCGTCAAATACCATTCGAATTTTATCCGGTTTATGCGGGTTAACTACCGCAAAGTGCGGTAAGTACCAAAGTCGCGGGTTGTTCTCGCATTTGTCATAACACGGAACCGCGTATCCCTTGTCTAATAGTCCGTCTACCTGACTAGTATACGCAGACCTAAAAGATTCGGATTTGTCCATGCGCCGCTCAATATTCTTCAATCGCTTGTATGCCATATCGTGGCTGGGGGGAAGGGCTATGTTTTCGTTCGCCCACGGTAAACCGACCTCATAGCGTCCCTGGACCCTCGTCACCGTAGACTCAAACATTTCTACGGCGCGTTCCTCGGCTTGTATCGGTTTCCGATTTAACGCAATTCCCAGCGAGTCAATAGCGAAATGTCTTTCAATAATGCTATTCAACTCGTCATCACAACGCGACGCGGTCCGTGCATGCATCACTCTCAAATCCTCATTCATAACCCACCTCGGTGCGGTCCCATGAATCACCCATCCTAATTTCGTGAGCGACGCCGCGGGCTGCTTTGTTCCGTTCGTAAGCAGTCGGCGTGTCACTATTAAGTGCCAATTATCCGCACCTATTAAAATTCCCGGACTCGCGTTTGCGTAATACACGTCGCTTTCTGACAGCTGTTGCAGATGCGGGGTAAGTAACACGTCCCGCCGAATAGTTTGGCTTCCCAGGGATAGGTTACGGACCGTTCGTGCCGTTACTGAATAGAAATTATTTTCCGCCTTTCTCCGTATCGCTAGGGAAACTACCCTACTGGCTGGCTCCCGCTGTGTTGATGTTACGCCGTGTATACGCAACGCCCTCTCCGGCCCTGTGGCCCCGATCGCGGTAGCTAACTCGTCGTTAACGAGTGTGATGGTAGAGCCCTCATCAAACATGGCAAACGTATCCACGTCTCTACCATCTTTGCCCCTAATCACGATCGGACAAACTTTAAGTAACACCTCGGTGTTCCTACTTAAGTGCGTGACCGCGGTTATTGCACTATCTTCTTCTTTCGCCGCGGGCGCGTAAGTCACGTGTAATAAAGCGTGATGCGGCGATCGGCACTCGCCTATACCGCACCTTTTCGCTTTACACTTGACTCTTCTGTGTTTGTCATTCAGACACAGGAAACAGACGCCTACTTCCTTCGCCCACTCCCATCTTTCATGCGTCTCCATTTTTACAACTTTTGGACACCGGAACGTATCGTGTTTAGCTCCGCAACACAAACATTCACGTTTGCGAACTTCGTTCGCGTTCGTGGTCGCTCGGTTTGCGTTCGCGGTCGCTTTGTTCGCGTGGACTTCGTTAGCGTTCGCGGTTGCATACACCCTAACCCGTGATCTGTCCGCTCGCCCGCGCGGAGGCGCCACTGTCGCGTTCCTGTTGGCCGGCGTTATTACTAATTGCGCCGTTGTCGCTGCGGTCGACGGCGAATATGAGTACCGCACCCCTTTATTCGCTTCTTGCATTAGATAGCGTGATAATGCTACTATCAGCGGTACTTTAGAGTCATTGTGTTTGGCGGCGTGATCGCACCACCGCATCCTAATGTTCTGACCTAATTTGTCCGTAACCTGCCGCGCTAACATTGGATTTTGCAGGTATCCGTACTCATCCACGCATGACAAGACCGTTACGATACTCTGAAGGCGTACTGCAAAGGTGTTAAGGTCACCTGCGGTAGTGCCCAGACGCGGCAACTTTTTAATGTCCTCAAGTGCCCTATCAATAATGGCTTCTGGTTGCCCGTAACTCTGTTCCAGCGTCTGCATTACGACCTTCGGGTCGGTCGCCGTATAAAGTTGCGCGGCAACTTCCTCACGCGCCTGCCCGCGTAGGCACGATCGGAGCCGATCTAGGTTTTCTGCTTCACTAATTCGGTGCAGTTTTGTCGATTGTTCCATCGCGGCTTTGAAAGGCATCCATTCTACAATGGCGCCGCTGAATATTGGCAAGTCCCGCAATCGTGACGGAGCGCTATCCCTAGACAACTTCTCCAAAACGTCGGCTAACCTATCTGCCCCGAAGTCCCGAGAGCGTGCCGGCGTCGGCGGCTCGTCTCTACGCGGCATTGCGTCAAAAGTTACCCGGTTAGGTATAGCTCTATCGCCCGATCGGTCGCGCCTATGTTCCTGCGCCGTCGGTGAACTATCCCGATATCCCGTGGTTTCGACATCAACGCGCTCCCCTCGTATGCGAGTGTTATGTAACCACTCCGAGAACCGTTGTTCAGCTTGCCCAGTCATCGGCTTGGGATTCTGCTGCAACCAGTCGGAAACGCGACGTTCTGCGTCCGCTGGTTCGTTACCGCCTACACTATCGCGGTCAGTCTCCTCTCTAATGGTAGCGACGTCCGCAGCTAACCGTTTCTTAATCAAATCCGCTTGTAACTGAAATTCCCGACGCTGTAGATCCGCCAGCTGTTCTTCGGCTTCCAACTCGGCTTGCCTTATTCGTGCAACCGCTGAAGCCGTGGAACGCTGTGATCGCACAGAAGGTGCCCTACTTTCCCTACGGACTGGGCCTATATCGGTCGCGGTTGTAGTCATCGCGGCGTTCGTCCGCGCATCTTCTACGTTCGCGATGTTACCTAACGCGGCGGTCGCTGCGGCATTCGCAGTCGACGGCGACGCGGGTGGATCCTCATACGCTCTCATACTACGCGTGGTTGGCATACCCGTGCCACCTACTACCCTAACACTTGACAACTAACACTTAACCTTACTACACTACGTGACGAGAGTCTTGCACGGCGGCTCGTAGTCTCGTCGATCCGAAGTACAACGCAACCGTTTGGCTGCCTGTTGCTCGACGTCGTCGCACCGTTGGGTGATCTTCATAAAACCCGTCGGTCGCACGTCGCACCGTTCGGTGTTCTTCGGATATACCAGCTTCGATCGTAAAACGACCCAAGGTCGACGGCAAAGTATACGTGCTCGCTACACCTAACGGCGTTCGGCAAGACACATATCAGCGCTACGTTCTGCGCTGTGTGCGTCGCCAATATGCTTCGCACAACTTTACGTCGACGGACGACTTCGATCGTAAAACGACCCAAAGTCGACCGCAAAGTATACGTGCTCGCTACACCTAACGGCGTTCGGCAAGACACGTATCAGCGCTACGTTCTGCGCTGTGTGCGTCGCCAATATGCTTCGCACAACTTTACGTAGAGATCTTCACGTCGAAAGACGCCAGGTTTTTCACGTCGAAAGACGCCTGCGTCTAAAGACGCCTTGTCAAACCTCGAACCGTGATCCGGCTCGAAGGACAAACTGATGGTTCTGCGGCAATGGGTAGGCAATGGTCACCAGGAACCATATACCGGAAAGGAAAACGAGGTTTGCTTCTTTTAACATCAATGGACTGTATTTATTCTTGAGTACTATTTCTATCTTCATTTAAAACAATACTATTTCTTTCTTGGTAGTGTAGCTCGGTGTTGTTCACTCTCTGAAGAGCTGTGTTGGACTGTAACAGTACCGAGCTACCCTGACATATTTATAGCCAATATTTGGCCCTCATGCGGACCAATCGGAGGCGAGATAATCTTCGTGTAATTTGCGACAATTTCCGACGACATTTCGGGCAAAAAGTCACTATGCACATATCGCCTATCGCGCTCTACATTCTACAATTAGTAACTTATAACTCCATATTCGTGGTTATTCTAACTAACTAACACGCTGTTTCCATATAAGCGATATATTAACAGTAACTACACAAAACTAATATCCGAAATAAACACGTAAACCTTAAATTATACATGCAAAACGTAAAAGTGGATACGAAATTGATCAATAACGTCGTATTCTTAACGTTTACATCGCTAATGTTATTGATCACACATACTCTATGACGTAACCAACCTTTTACACATTAATTGTTAACTATCCGTACATATTCAAGACAGTAAACACACAAAACAATTGAAGATCATAAGCCAAAATTATTACCCATTTCATTTACTAGCGCCACGGCAAGATTTTACAACTCAGGTGGACAAATCTGTAGCGCTGCTTCAGGCAAAACTTTGCAACTAAAAGCCTCAACCTAAACGTGTATATCCAATCGTACACGTAAATAGTGCACGTAAATAGTGAAAATATCCATGTTACATCTAATTACGTAATCTAATTAGCTTATTCTAATGTAAAACAAAGGTATTTAAACTTAAACTAAATAATCACATAATTCCGATTATCAAAGTGTTCAATAAAACCGTAAAACTAGGGTAAAACATAATTAAAACATAATCAATTTATTTATTTACAAAATCGGCTCGTGTCCGCAACATTATGCTTTTCGCAATATTTCCTTTATCTTTACTATAAGACGTTGCTTTGTAACAAATTTCAAGATTCTAGTACCTTGTAGGTTTTGATTCCCTTGCGATTGCCAAAAATGCGTCGAAAATGCGACATAAACGGCTGTATCTTTTGATTGCGTTGACTTAGAAGCATATTCTATTTTAGAAGTTTGATTTGTTTACAGCTCCTAGGGACAATAGACCTTTTTTTTTATTAAAGTGAGAGAAATGCATTACTGCATGCCCCGCCGCTTCGTCGGGCTCCCCCTTTAATGCCACTTAGGGTATACCGACTAAAACTCTCACTCATTACCATTCCCTGATTATTTGATATGAATTCCAGATTGATACCTCCATGCGTTCCAGAGAAAAAGGGTCTTAACACACAGACAGACGGACAACAAAGGGAGGTTCCGTTTTTTCCTTTTGAGGTACGGAACCCTAAAAAGGGACAGCTTGAGATAATGTAGAATTAAAATTATGCGTTTCAGAAACTGTTTGTCGCTATTTACTACATGCTAAGAAATTAATCACCACTTAATCACACTTTATTATTTTCTCTATAAATCCTATTTAAACGCTCTTTAAGTCAAACCAAACAGGTCACCACTTAAGACTGCTAATATTTTAGACCGTCGTCCAAGCCACGTTTGTCGTACCAAGCGTAATTCTAAAGACTAGATACGTATGTTCATACACGTATTCGCACACGATTTATTTACCTTCCTATAATGAAACAGGGAACCAAATCGAATTGGTCGTTGTTCGTGCGTCGACAGTGCGTTGTTGAAGCATGAACAGCGACGAATTGTATCAGACGTATTGTTTACCAAAAACTATCGACGTGTGCGTCGACCAATTCCCCAAATCGCACCTTCAAAAGCCATCTCTATTCATCATCTATTCTTCATAATGATGACCGTTGTTAAGCCAAATAGGTGCGGCCGTCAGGCGGCTTGAAAACATTGGCCTCTGCCAATCCATCATCATAAGAGAGATAGGGCACAGCGGATAATCCGCTCAAATCGGAGCAGCCCGTTTGGGGAAGGAACCACCTCACAGAAGATCGTAGCCAAATAGCATTGGTCTCGGTCATGTTGTGTTCCTACGGTGAATAAAAAAAAAACCATTGGAGCACCGTAGTACGCTCTTTTCTCTACGATTGAATGGGAAATCCGTATACCTGCAGAAAGATAATTATGGGTTGATAAGAGATACGATGAATAACGTTTAATTATTAGTGGATGACACTCATCATTGGTTGGCTACGAACGGCTGAAGACGACTGACATATAGGATTGGTTCAAAAAACGTTGTTTAGAAGGCGTTCTATTAAAAGTAATATAATAAATGCAAATAAACCCTATTGAATAATGGCAACTAGTTAAATTCCCTCATTAAACTAATGTAGACATATGCGCAGTGTAGTTGGAATTAACATCGGCTGTTAAATTGACAATGAGCAGTGAAGTCCATTAAAACTACAGCGGAAAGCTACCGTCGCTGTCAGTGTACAGTCGAGGGCATGCCAAGCCAACATTTTACGTCACACCGTTGTATGTTTTGCGTCAGAATTTACATTTTTTATTTTTATTTGCCATTTATGTCCCACAGCTGGGCAAAGCCTCTCCGCTCCTTCTCCAACTATCTCTCTCTGCTGTTTCCTCTTTCCTATTGCTATCAAATTACACGCCATTACTGAATGGATTCCATCTGGACAAAGGCCAAGAGGAAGACCAAGAAACAGATGGACAGACGAACTGACGGAATTTGATAGCAAATTGATAATAATACTAATAAAAGGTTTATTCAAGGGACTTGACTTATGATCCTAGGTCCCCTAAATGGGGCAGAAGGCGTCCACAGGGACTCCCTATCCCGGTCGGTCTAGCTAGACACTCGATTCGACTCGACTCGACATTTTATTGGAAGGACCGCCGCTGTTTTAAAGAATGTTTTACAAAAATTACTACGAAAAAATATAATTACGATAAAGTTATATTTTTATACTAGCTTCTGCCCGCGGCTTCGCCCGCGTGGCCTAGTAACAATTAGCATATTTTTCTTCAGAAACAAATTCCGGTCCTGCACGGCCCGGTACAGTACGGTTCCATCCGGTCCGGTCGGTCCGGTCAGTCCGGGCCGGTCTGGTCGGTCCGGTCCTGATATGGAACCTACATGCCAATTAGCATATTTTTCTACAGAAAAAAAAAACCGGTCCGGTCCGGCACGCCCCGGTACGGTGCGGTTCCTTCCGGACCGATCAGGTCTGATCCGTTCCGGTCCGGTCCGGTCCTTATATGGACCCTACATGACAAATTTGGCATCTCTAGACCCAGCGGTTTCGGCTGTGCGTCCTCTCGCAACTACGTTTGCGCATATCTCGCTTTCCCGTGGGATTTTGAAAATCCTTTCTTAGTACATCCCTAGACGTCGTAAGGAACCTACATGCCGAATTTGATATAGCCTCGCAACCTCCTTTGCGTATATCTCGGTTTCCCGTGGGAATTTCGAAAAATCCTTTCTTTGTACACCCCTAGACGTCGCCGTCGTAAGGAACCTACAGTCCAAAATTTGGAATCTCTAGACCCACCGGTTTGGGCTGTGCGTTGATATATGTATAGTTATGTCAGTCAGGACTTTGAATTTTATATATATATATATATATATATATATATATAGTCCGGTCCGATCTGGTCCAGTCGGTCCGCTTCGGTCCGGTCGGTTCGGTCCTGATAAGGTACCTACATACCAATTAACATATTTCTTCAGAAAAAAAAATCGGTGCGATCCGGTTCGGTCCGGTCCGGCACGGACTCGGTACGGTGCGGTTCCTTCCGGACCGATCAGGTCTGATCCGTTCCGGTCCGGTCCGGTCCGTTCCGGTCCGATCCGGTCCGGTCCGGTCGGTCCGGACCTTGTAATGACCCTACATGCCAAATTTGGCATCTCTAGACCCAACAGTTTGGGCTGTGCGTCCTCTCGCAATTTCATTTGCGTATATCTCGCTTTCCCGTGGGAATTTTGAAAAATCCTTTCTTAGTACATCCCTAGACGTCGTAAGTAACCTACATGCCAAATTTGGAATCTCTAGACCCAGCGGTTTGGGCTGTGCGTTGATATTTCCTCGCAACTTCGTTTGCGTATATCTCAGATTCACGTGAGAATTTTGAAAAGAAACATACACTAAATGTTAAGTTGAGCAAATCGCCACATATTAGTGAAAACCGCATCCAAATCGGTTCAGCCGTTTCTGAGATTAGCGTGTGCAAACATACATACAAACATACAAACAGACGGACAAAAAAAACGGTCCGGTCCGGTTCAGTCCGGTCCGGCACGGACTCGGTATGGTGCGGTTCGTTCCGGACCGATCAGGTCTGATCCGTTCCGGTCCGGTCCGGTCCGGTCCGGTCCGTTCCGGTCCGGTCCGGTCCGGTCTGGTCGGTCCGGACCATATAAGGACCCTACATGCCAAATTTGGCATCTCTAGACCCAACGGTTTGGTTTGTGCGTCCTCTTGCAACTTCGTTTGCGTATATCTCGCTTTCCCGTGGGAATTTTAAAAAATCCTTTCTTAGTACATCCCTAGACGTCGTAAGTAACCTACATGCCAAATTTGGAATCTCTAGACCCAGCGGTTTGGGCTGTGCGTTGATATTTCCTCGCAACTTCGTTTGCGTATATCTCAGATTCACGTGAGAATTTTGAAAAGAAACATACACTAAATGTTAAGTTGAGCAAATCGCCACATATTAGTGAAAACCGCATCCAAATCGGTTCAGCCGTTTCTGAGATTAGCGTGTGCAAACATACATACAAACATACAAACAGACGGACAAAAAAACCGGTCCGGTCCGGTTCGGTCCGGTCCGGCACGGACTCGGAACGGTGCGGTTCCTTCCGGATCGATCAGGTCTGATCCATTCCGGTGCGGTCCGGTCCGGTCCGTTCCGGTCCGGTCCGGTCCGGTCCGGTCGGTCCGGACCTTATAAGGACCCTACATGTCAAATTTCGCATCTCTAGACCCAGCGGTTTGGGCTGTGCGTCCCCTCGCAACTTCGTATGCGTATATCTCGCTTTCCCGTGGGAATTTTGAAAAATCCTTTCTTAGTACATCCCTAGATGTCGTAAGGAACCTACATGCCAAATTTGGAATCTCTAGACCCAGCGGTTTGGGCTGTGCGTTGATATACCCTCGCAACTTCGTTTGCGTATATCTCGGATTCCCGTGGGAATTTTGAAAAGAAACATACACTAAATGTTAAGTTGAGCAAATCGCCACATATTAGTGAAAACCGCATCCAAATCGGTTCAGCCGTTTCCGAGATTAGCGTGTACAAACATACATACAAACATACAAACATCCAAACATACAAACAGACGGACAAAATTTTACGAAATTCTTGTTCTATTGCTTATTCTTTATCGCCCTAAACAATTTTTTTGGAAATATATTCAATGTACAGACAAACTTTTTTTACACTTTTATTATATTATAGAAGATTATAGAAGATAGATTATTCTATTTTTTTTAAATAAGCCCTTTATTAAAAAAAAATGGCAACCCCTTGAAAAGTCACCCTGTAAATGGGCGCTTAACGGTGCATTGCTCACTGTCAAACTAAAGAAAGAAAGAGATAGATTGAGACTTAATGTGGAATTAAAATTAAAATGCGTTTTAGAAACTGGCTGAATAGGTACCCTATGTAATAGCGATTTGATGTTATTCAATTATGGGAAACATTCTCTCATTGAGGTATCAATAATTTAAGTTTATATTCGAATTAATCGGATAATTCTAGTATATATTTGAATAATCGATTGCCAGGCATGTATCTAATTAAAATTGAAATTAATCATTTTGAATATAATTTGATAGCATAGCCATTCACATAAAATGTTTGCTATAAATTTATGCCAATGTATACCTGGAAACCTTCTGTACTACGTGGTCCACTCTATCATAATGTCCTTCTTTTTTTATTTTGTCTTTTTTTTAATGATGGGTGGACATTATGATACTGTGGACGTAACGCTACGGTGGACATTATGATAGAGGACCACGTGGCACTGAAGGCCTGGAATTATGACATTAAATATTTACAATTCATTATCATCCATCATCTCAGCCACAAGAAGTCCACTGCTGGACTTACACGTCAACTCGAAAATACACGAGAACGGTTGCTGCCTTGCTTTATTTAATTTTATGTCGAGACAAATTAATGGCACTATTTATTGACATTCCGCGTACGTAATGTTGTATGTATGTACCTAGTTTTAAATTTTACGTTGAAAAACAAAAGAAAAAAGAAAAGTACGATATATTTTTAAATGACAAAAAAGGCCGTAACTGGTTTTCTTTCGCCATTTCTTTTTACCAGTGGTCATTTTGCTTTTGTTTCCGAAATGGTAGTAGTTTATAGAGTAGATTAATTATTCTCTGAATAAAAGTTTTGAATTTGAATTTGAATTCAAATATATTAGGTCTCCCCCAAAGACTTACAATAAAATTGATACTAAAATATCAAATCAAATAGTTTATTTTCATAAAGTTTGTTTACAAATAAATGGATCCTGGTTCTCGCACTAGGATGTCCTGTATTGCAAGATACCAGTATTCCTTTTGACATAATAGGTAATAGTGACACAGCCGGCTTCTTTAATTATACAAAAAAGAACCATGAATATAAAACAATTCACTAAATTGAGTGTGTACCTAGGTGTGAGATGTGTAAGAGAAGTTGAATAAGTGTAGTGAATGTATGTGTTAAGTGTGTGTAGTGTAGTAAATATGAATAACTAGAGGGCCGCCCCCCGACTTCGGACGGGGTTTACTAAGCATCCCTAATTTTTTTGAAAATATAATATAGCCTATGTTACCCGGGGATAACATACCTTCCCAAACGTGAAAGAATTTTTCAAATAGGTCTAGTAGTTTTTGAGTTTATTCATTACAAACAAACACACAAAAATACAAATCTTTAAAAGTATTGAAGTACATATTGATAAATTTTTGACGACCTCCGTGGCGTAATGGTTACCACGCCAGACCGCCACCCAGGTGGTCCCGGGTTCGATCCCCGGTCGGGTCATGATGAAAACCGAACTTTTTCTGATTGGCCTCGGGTCTTGGATCTACCTATATATATGTATTTGTTATAAAATATAATATCGTTGAGTTAGTATCTCATAACACAAGTTTCGAACTTACTTTGGGGCTAGCTCAATCTGTATGAATTGTCCCTATATATTTATAAATTTGTTTTCTCCGCAAAAAAAAATCTTATTTCCTTCCTTGTTCCTCGATTTTACAGTCAACCAATGAAAGAGATGAGCAGGCTAGCGAACAAACAAAGATTTTTAAGCTAATAATGTAAGCCATCGTTATGAAACTTTGTGATTACATAGTACAATATAAATACTTGAATCTTGGCTGACTTTCAGTGTTTTACATTGCTGTGTGTATTGGTACGTATAAAACATTTTGTTTAGTAGCAGTAAAATGCCTAAGTTCCAAGTTATATTCGTCCCTATATATATTATATATATATATATATATATATATACATATATATATATATATATATATATATAAATTATGTTAAGTACGTGCGCCCAAATGTTTTTCGATACCTGTAAAGGGTGATTAAGTTCAAAGTGCATATTTAATTTAAGACCTACAAATTGTACACTGAATCTTGCTAATAAACGATTGAATTGAATATCTATTACAGACAGTGCATTCAGAATTTAACTTACCTACATTGTTCCGAGATAAAGTTAGATTTGTTCAAAATGTACAAATACAGAGAAAAACATTATACCAAAAATGGTTACGAGACATTTCTCAGGGGCTACACAATCTCGCCAAAGAAAGTCAAGCGCCCATTGAATTGTCCATCATGCTTCGTCACTTTCAATGGACAAATCAAGATTTCATTGTGTATAGTACAAACTGTGGCTTTAGTGTTGTCTATAAATTTTTATGTCTATGATAAGCGCAGGGAATTTTATACGCGTGTATCTTGAGTATAATAAATTCTTATACAATTTATTGAATGATGCATGTTACAAAGGTGGTAGCAATTGTGGAAGAAAATAATTTTAATGGAAAAATTGATGCATATATATGCATATATATTAGAAAGATAGGACGAAAAAAGAAATTAAAAGCAAAATCATGATTTTAAAAAATTATTATTATATTTTAAAATATACACTTCCGGACACATGAATCGAGTCACCCTACATTTTTATGTGTAATGACATAGAACATAAAAATATTCTAATGTTAATCAAAAAGTTTTTATGCAGTTTTGATGCTGGTATATTCATAATGATTTTGAAGTGCTGTTGTTCCAATTTTGAATTTATCAAATGGAAAAACGAAACAAAATCCAAATTAGTGCATTCTTTTGAAAAGAAAAGTTGATCTAAATTAACATATTTTTTTTATTTAACTCCATAATTTTGAATTCACTGTAATTGTTTTGAAATTAAGACATCGTAAAATTGTTGTTTTTTTAATTTGAGCCATTTAAACGTTAAAATTATGGATACACCGCCTCTTCTAGCCGCACAAGCTGTGTCGCTTCTACAGTCGGGCCGACGTCAGCGCGATGTAGCATCACAGCTTGCTTTAAGCCGTTCTGCTGTGCAAAGGGTATACCATCGATACCTCGACACTGGTGGATACGTGCGCCGTCCAGGAAGACCGCGATTTCGGGTAACTTCAGAAAGACAGGATCGATTTATCGCGACAACCAGTTTACGAAATCGTCACCTCACCTCTGTACAGATCCAAGAACAGCTTCGAGACTTTCATGGAGTGACTGTTTCCGTGCGAACAATTAGACGAAGACTTAAAGAACGTGGTCTGAGCCCACATAAGCCAGCCAACGGGCCGAAACTGACAAGAGCTCACCGAATGGCGCGCTTAAAGTTTGCACGCGAACATTTGCATTGGACTCAACGCCAATGGAGCAAGGTACTCTTTACTGATGAGACTAAGATTATGCTTTATGGTAATGATGGAAGGAGGAAGGTCTACCGAAGGCGGGGAGAGCGCTTTATTCAGTGTTGTATTGAAGAGAGAGTGAGTTATGGCGGGAGCTCGTGGATAGTCTGGGGAGGAATATCTGCCGATGGTAAAACTGGGCTAGAGGTTGTGACAGGACCACGTCTACCAACACTAAATGCCCGTCGATACATTAACCATTGCCTAGAGACTCATGTGATGCCATATGCTGGATTTGTAGGCCAAGGCTTCATCTTTATGCATGATAATGCAAGAGCGCACACTGCAGGAATCGTCAGGGCATACCTTCATGATGTTGGACAATGGAATGGCCAGCAAGGAGCCCTGATATGAATCCCATCGAACGTCTATGGGACGAATTGAAGAGGCGTGTTCGAGCTCACCAACCAACACCACAAACTTTGGAAGAGCTGAGAGTTGCCATCGAGGAGGAATGGGAGAACATTTCACAACACTTCATAATGACGTTGATTAACTCCATGCCAAATCGCATGACTGCAATCATGAACGCTCTCGGAGGCAATACAAGTTACTGAATATATTTTTTTTCCAATAATTCCTTTTTTTTTTCAAAAATTCAACCCGAGTCTTGTCTTTGAGAAAGGTTATACAGGACAAGTTTCACTTAAAATTGTATTTTTATCAAGTTATTGAAATTTAAATTTGGAATTAAGTATACCTTATTAATGTAAAGTGTACCAGCTTCCAAATTGCATAAAAACTTTTTCGTTGATCATATACCTTTGTTAAGTTACCAGCAATCAAAGTTGAAACTGCTGGGTGGCTCGATTCAAGTGTCCGGAAGTGTATTTTTATAAAGATACGCCATTATTTATTTTTCTATCAATAGTGTTCTACGTAATAACAAATTTTCTGGTAAATCCATATAAGCAATCTTTAGAAATAATCACATTTACCAACATCCGCGACTATAGAGAAGTCCAGGATATCTCACCCTGTAAAAGGTTGTAAGTTCAGTATAGCATTTAAAAGTTGATGTTTCCTGAATCGTACCAAACTAGGCACATTTATTAACCCAAACAACTTTGAACTTTATTCCGTAGGAAGAAACAACAAAATACATCAACACAAAATAAAATTGATATTCAAAGACTGCAAGGTACATAACGACTTCCTCATATGTATTCTAACACATAAAACGAAGTACTTGCCCTTTGCAGGATATGGGCTGTTTAGACGCGACACAAAAGCATTAAGTTATATGGGAAAAAAACATTTATAAAGTTAATTTAATTCGTAAAGGAAAGAGGAAATCGCAGATTGACACATACAATGACATTTAAACTATAGAAAACAGAAACAAAGACGCACAGCTATTTTTATGATAGCGCATATTATTACAGACAGACAAACAGACTGTTTAACAAAAGCGTTTCTCCGTATGAAAGTGATGTAGGAACATATTTATTAACGAGCTGTTACCCGCGACTTCGTCCGCGTGAAATGTTAAAATAAGGATAACTCCTTTTCCTGACATGCGATTTAAATGAAACAAAGCCTATATTCTGCTCCATCCCGAGCTCTACCTTCCGGTAAAAACAGCATTAAAATAAAGCTATTATTATTATTATTATTATTATTTTTTATATTTTATTTTTTCTCGGTCTTTTAAACCGGGTTACTGGTACATACGGGCCTAAGCCAAGTATATACCAGGATTTTGGGTGGTTCTCTAATGTCCTAATAGACTGGTCAGCGGTAGTATGAGGGTTATATGTGAGTTGGTGATGCAGATGAATCGGGCTGGACTTGTAAAAATTTTCGAACTAAACGGCATGTATCTAAAATGACAGCTTTTTGTGCAATTTTGAAAATGTGTTGTGGAATGTTTAGGGTTTCCAGAGATTGATGTAATTGTTTAGGTATCACCCCAGTGGTTGAAAGAACTATTGGAACTATAGTAACTTTCTGAAGCTTCCAAATCCTCATAATTTCGTCTTTTAGGTCTATGTATTTCGTGAGTTTTTCTGCTATTGTGGACTGTAAGTTGTGTGTGTTTGGAATGGCAATATCTATTAGAAATCCGGTTTTATCAGTTTTATTTATTATAGTTATGTCGGGTCTGTTATAGTGGACTGTTCTGTCGGTGAGTATGGCTCTGTCAAAATAAAGTTTTGTTGAGTCGTCTTCTAATACAGTGTCTGGTTGGTACTTATAATAAGGCTGTGTTGATGTTATGAAATTATGTTGGAGTGCAAGTCTTTGGTGTATGATATTAGCTACTTGGTCGTGTCGGTGTTTGTAATCAGTTTGAGCTATGGATTTGCATGCACCTGTAATGTGCTGTATCGTTTCTGCTGAACTATTACATTTTCTACATACATCTGCTGTTGTATTTTTCATGATGAACTTTTGGTAGTTTCGAGTTTCAATAACCTGATCTTGTATGGCTATCATAAAGCCTTCAGTCTCTGGAAAAAGTTCACCTCGATTGCGTAATGGTTACCACGCCAGACCGCCACGCAGGAGGTCCCGGGTTCGAATCCCGGTCGGGTCATGATGAAAAACGAACTTTTTCTGATTGGCCTCGGGTCTTGGATGTTTATCTATATATGTATTTGTTATAAAATATGATATCGTTGGATTAGTATCCCATAACACAAGTTTCGAACTTACTTTGGGGCTAGCTCAATCTGTGTGAATTGTCCCTATATATTTATTTATTTATTTATTTATTGAGCCACGCGTTCGACGCCTCTTTGTCGACATTTTGATGGCACAAATCTTGGTGATGTCTTCCATGCAGAGACTTTCTAGCCCACTCATCGTGTTTAGTTTTCTTATCTATGATCGTTTCGTTCTTCTGTAGTCTATTGTCATGTAAATTTAAAGGTGTCAACTTGTGATCATTTTGTACTATAGATTTATGGAGTGTGGAGTATTCTGTTTTACCGAAAAAAAATAATAATAATAAAAAATAAAAAATAAAATAATAAAAAAAAAAATTATTATTAACTTAGAAGATATGCGCGTTCAAACAGACAGACAGACCGACAAAAAAATAATAAATAAATTTTTTTGCTTTTAGTACCTTACTCTAACTGTTCCCTCTCCATTTTTGCCAAATATGTCCAATGTACAGACATATCGGGGTCTACTGTTTTATTATATGTATAGATGTATAGATATTACTAGCGCCGCGTTTTAGTAGGGATCTCAATTTTTTACATTCTTCAGTTCACACCGCGAGCTACCGAGTAACCTGCTCGCGGTGTGAACCGAAGTATAGCGCGTGTTACACTACACTACACGATAATCAGGGCCTAACAAAAGAGATAGTGCAAAATTAAGAAGTGAGAAGTTGTAAGTGCTTCTCGTTTATTCGTATTGCACCATCTCTTTTGTTAGGCCCTGAATATCGTGTAGTGTAATACGCGCTTGTGTGAAGAGGTGAAACTATGTTCGCCCGCCTAGCTCGCTCGCCCGCCCGCTGGCGGTGTGGCCTGCGCATAATATTTGTCTGGATGTTTTTCATATAATCCTACTAATATTATAAAGGCGAAAGTTATGTGTATGTTTGTTACTTCTTCACGCTCAATTGACTGGACCAATATTTATGATATTTGGTATGTAGGTAGCTGATACCTTGGATTACACATAGGGTACTTTTTATCCCGAAAAGTACGCGATTCCCGTAGGATTTGATAAAAACTATGATATAGATGGCGCTGGATAAAATTAAACGCGGGTAACACCGGGCAGTATCTAATCTAGTATCATATTTAGATTAATATATTAGTTGTGTGGTACCCATATCATATGCAGGTTTAGGCTCTACCAGTCCACAATTTATCTGTCGCGCCAAAGAGGAACTGGTGTAGTCCATTTATGATTCTAGTGCCAGTAAAAGTGCCATTATGCCCACCACAACGGGAGACCACCGAGACTTTTTGTCCTTTGTGGTACATACATAACAATTTATATACCAAATGGTATATTAAAACGATTATTAAAAGTAACATAATATGCGGCTATTACCGCAAAGTGCGGACGTGTTTGAGTCATTACTGAATAACATGGTATCTGCAATTTCCTAGTAAAAAATAGAAAACTTAATTTCACAAAATTTTTTTTTTTTTTATCAGTCTATATCGAGATCCGTGATCTTGATCCGCATAACGTATCAATTGGATTCACGGATGGAGCGGATCTGTGAAGAGCGGACTGTGTATTGACCATTCACAGTGCATGAAATGACGTCGTGTGGTTATTTCGACCACTTTGATTGGTCAATTTACAGGGGTTGTTGTAGATTCGTCACAAAAGTAAATTCGACACGGAGTAAACGCCTATGAAAATATGTTACGAAATTACTTTTAATGTATGACGAATTTACTTTTGTGACGAATTTATAGTACCTACGCTCCGCTCCGCTTCATTCGAAACAGTCGTAGCAACCCCATATACGTGGTTATGAATATGACTGACTTACCTCATTAGAAATGCGTGCACAACTTTGTTGTTAATTTACTGCGGACTTCACGGGTTCTAACGGAGAGATGAAATATTATAGCTTGTTAGACCAGAAATATGTGTGACATTGTAAGTGAAAATTATACATTAAGACGATAAATCTTATGTCCACACGCAAGCAAAACAGTAAGGTGTTTATCACTTAACATGTTGTTTAAATTGTACATACATATCAATGGTGAATAGCAGAAATATCCTGAGTGAATGAAGTCAGTTTTATGTCATGTCGCACAACAAAAATAGCACATTAAACTAGTCGCCAACACTGCTGGCTCGCGCAATCATAAAACGAAGTTCGAAACTCATACTTACTCAGTGCATAACGACAATCAATTTTCATTTGTTTTATGAACCGAGTCTTTTTCGAATTTTGGCGCGTACTATTATAGGACCATTTTGGGTCATGCAGATTTACGTTCGGATCAAACGCCCGCAACCTATTCCGACATCGTCATCTCGCACAATAAAACTCGATGTGCGAACTAGCACTATTCGATTTTTACTAGTATCTTCGCCGTTTGTGACGAGTTTTATGAAGCTTAATAAATAAAATCGAAAATTCGATACCAATGTAATACAGTTCTACAATGACATCATTGTTATTCTCGAAGAAAGGCTTCGGAGGCATCTGTCGACTATAAAAACACGCTGTGGCATTACACACAGAATATCAAGTGGCTATCGGACCATAAGTAGATACAATATAATAGAATCTTTAATAACATAGAATAGAAGAAATAACATTTTATTTAGTAACTAAGCTATACCACTCTAATTTTAAAAATGACTTCAGCACCAGACGACGCAGGCACAGATTACTAAATAATGACGCGGGTTCGATCCCCGTACATGGCAAAAATGTGATGTGATGATGGCATCGTGTTTCTCTCGAGTCTGAATGTTCTCTTTTCATAAGAACCTTTTGGGACCCATAACCATTTGGGATCAGGGGCCCGATTCTACTAACACAAATGCACCAAGGGACTCTCAATCGTGTCTCAATAGAATGCCGATAGTGTATCAGTGGAATAGTTTTTGACATTTGTGATATGAATCTCTATGCTCTACTTTATTGTTTTGTAATGTCATTGGCTTTGTCACACGTAGCTAAATTCTTATGTAGAATAAAGCCTATATTTACTATAAGGTAATGCGTTTCTTTGTATCAATTTGTTATGGACATAAATTGTTTAAAATGTCAAAAACTATTCCACTGATACACTATCGGCATTCTTTTGAGTCACAATTGAGAGACCATTGAGAGTCCATTGGTGCATTTGTGTTAGTAAAATCGGGCCCCTGGGGCCTTACTCTTGAAAATATTTTCTCCCGATCGGCATTGGGTTATTACGTTTAGGTACTCTTGACAGACGAAACCAAATACCTGACTAAATGACGACCTCCATGGCGTAATGGTTACCACGCCAGACTGCCACCCAGGAAGTCCTGGGTTCGAATCCCGGTCGGGTCATGATGAAAAACGAACATTTTCTGATTGGCCTCGGGTCTTGGATGTTTATCTATTTATGTATTTGTTATAAAATATAATATCGTTGTGTTAGTATCCCATAACACAAGTTTCGAACTTACTTTGGGGCTAGCTCAATCTTTGTGAATATAAACCAAATTTTATAAAAAATTTAATGCGTTTCAGAAACGGGTTGAAATAATGTAAAATGAAATCGTATTGTACTCTAACCAATTAATCAGTAAAGTATAAAGTTTCAAGAGTACGAATTAGGATTTGCTTTTAATTTTAGATTGAAATATACAGAATTGAAATTAAAATCTCGATTTTATCGAAGAATAAGCGCTGTGTGAAATGTGTTTATTATATTTTCAATTATACAATTTTCCTACGGACCTCTAAAAATAGCAGGTTTAACAATGCTGTATGTAACTTGTTGCGCAATTTTAGCGGCATTAAATAGCTATTAACCCATCCTGTTGGTTGATTGCACCAATTAACGCCTACCACGAAATAATTATTTTGATTAAGCCCTAGTCCATCTGAAAAATCATTTTTTTTTTGATGTAAGATAAGTTAACTTGTTCGTAGGTGACAATTACAAATTATAATAGTAGAAATGTACCTGTTAAAGTTAATTTTATTATACAATAACGTGCAACGCAGACCACAGATTATCCAGGACGCACTTTTTGTCTGTGTAAATATAACCTATAAACCTAAAAACCGAAGTACACGACGCTCAAAAAGTCTGAAGCACAACATGCAATCCCACAAACATTTCCATACATTTTCCTATCAGTAGAATTTCCCGCTCTTATTTTTTTAAATTTCTAGTAACTTGTTATTTTTGTTCTATAGATACATTGAAAGTATATTCGACACATTTATCATATATTTCTCATAATTTTTTTTTCTGTGACCAATGTACAGTCAAGAGCTGGTCGACCTTTACATATTGGACTTTGTACCATTCTTAAGTTCTATGTCATAAGAGCTAAAATTGTACTGCAAGTGTAAAGCTTGACGTGCTCCTGACTGTACAACAGCCCAATTAAAGTTTTCACAATGTTACCGTAAAATAAAACCCAGGAACAATGAAACTGCGCGAGCTATGCCATCCATGCCTATGCAATAAAAGTGCAGTTGGCTTTTCTGCTAACTAATTTCATAAAATTAAACATGCAAGCAGTATTTTGTAAGCAATAATAATAAGTATAAAAACCATAAAATTGTTGGGCTAGATACATACTTCTGTGGCTTATGACGGCTTATGACGTCAGAAACATATCGGTTTTACAAAGTAATTTTGACTTAGAACGAGTCCTTCTAAGTCAAAATTTTTGTAGTAAATTAAATAAAATACAATATGAATACCGAGAATTCTTATATTACTTCTTTATACTTTACAATGACATAACAAACAATAAACTAAAAACATAGTGACTACAAAAATTTCTTAATAAGCCTAACAAAAATGACGTCGCTGTGTGTCGCAAAGTTAACCGCCATCGTCGCAATATGAAGTGAAACGCCACAACATACCACATGAAACATACCATCAATTCTTGTGGGAATTTTTTAATATGACTATCTTATAGACCTTGTACAGATGGAGCGAATACGTCGCGAGTTTCGTCGCGTTTTGTAATCCATCGCGAAATTGCAATCAATGTGAAGTCTAAAATACTATGTGCTCAATGTAGCACGAAACTCAACACACGCACGTACGTACACGTATATAGGGTGTAAGCCATGTTTTATGACGTCATCCGTATATACACACTAAATAAATAGCTAACCTTCATTCAACACATACCCTAACGTATCTTTTTTGCAAGTAATTTTTTTTATCAAAACGTTCCACAAATTTTAAAAGGTCATGACGTCATGGTATGTATGTCTCTATCTTTATTCCAGAATTTCTCATTTTATGTTTAACCAATAGATTCTAATAAATTATTGACAAATACCATTTTGGTCATAAAATTTCTATAGTTACGACAAATTTTATACATTATTTACATTTCCTGCATTTCATTGAGTAGGGAGTAACATAAACTGTGTGACTTCTTCACAAAATGTCTTTGAAGTTACCTATTCAATTTAAATGCTTTTCTATAGTAACGTAAACTTTATGACTCTGTAAGCAGCATTCACTAACAGTTTCATAGTCGGTACCCATAATAGCCAGGTGTCTCAACCTCGATTTACGTACCTACGTTCGTACTTCGTTTACGAACCAATTGGAAAAAGAATCCGTCTAGTTCTGGAAAAGCTATGCTGAAAATTCAAAGCCAAATCAAAACCGATGTTGTAATAAACGATTTTGTTTTATTGGGTAAAATTTTAATGATTAAACTAACATTAAACTTTAAACTAAAAGCTAAACAAAAACTAAAACTAATATTAAAAATTAAAAAGGCAAAAGCTAGTGTTACCTCGCCAAATGGCAAGAAACGCGTTGAGCGAAGTAATTGCCTGCATTTGGGTCACCCGTGGTGTCATGCAATCTTTTGCATGAAACCACGTTTGAAACTGTTAGTTAAATACATGTATAATTGAAATTGAATAATTATAATTTAAACAACTAAAACCGTGCAATAATATAATAATTGAATATTAACTACGAGGCTGGGATTATGGACTATAAAGATTGGTTTGTCCCTCTTGTGTTATATGATTTAAGTTGAGACAAACTATGCTTTCAAGTCAAAGGGCTTATTGAATGAAGTTGTTCTTCGGTAAGTGTAGTTAAACATTAGGTAGAAACGGTATGAAGGTTTTTGTAGTACATTCTTCCTCTTCTTAGTCGTCTTCATCAGTAATATTGTCTGATCTGAAAGATCTGATTCACTTCACAGTTGAAAAAGAAAATCATTATTTTGTGGATGTATTTAAAAACTAGAACTTAGTGATACTTATACACGACCTCTCACCTCTCGGCCAGATCTTCTTTTAAGGTGGGCAACGCATTGGTAGTGCCCCTGGGGTTGCTGATGTCCATAGGCGGATTAGGCGGCGGTGACCACTTTCCATCAGGTGGCCCGCTTGTCTGTTTGTCTGCCGAATAACATTAAAAAAAATAGAGAGGTCGTGGGTTCGAATCCCATCTGGAACGTGGGGGTGAAAGATTTTTTTTTTGGTGTTTTCGAAATAGAAATGTTTTTAAGCTTATTATGCCTATGTCCAGCAGTGGACTTCTTGTGAAGTTGTATTGTTTTTTACGATCAAAGGATTTTCATTCACAGATTTCGAATAAAACCAAAGTAGATTCAGTATAGATAGTGTGTACCTACATTTATGCTCACACATGGCTTGTCTATTTGTCTGTCGGACTGAGTCGCCTATTGACTCGTTAGTACATTGACCCCTCTTCCGGCTCTGTTCGCAAATATGCAAGGCAAACATAATAAAAGTAAGCATTTTCGGCTTGTACAGTATGGCGCCTTTTGTTAGGTGAAAATGGTCAAATCTTTTTTTAAAATGGACATATAGATAAAGGAATTGTGGAGAGGGATGGTCATGAATGTCTTAGTTTTTGTACAACAAGCATTAAACTAATGATATGATTACTGCTAATGATGCCATATCTAAGGAAGAGCTAATGGCGAGGTTCGAGAAATTTGCTGTTTGTACAGTCAAGAGCAGGTCGACCTTTACACTTGGACCTTGTACCATACGTAAGTTCTATGTCATAAGAGCCAAAATTGTACTGCAGTCTGCAAGTGTAAAGCTCGACGTGCACCTGACTGTACAATGAACAGCCAACCAATGAATGAGGTGAGCAGGGTCATAAATATTGCGTGAAGGGATTTACCAGATATTTATCATTAGTATTCATATTATGTAATTTACAAAGATTGATAAACGATGCTTAGGTACATTATTAGCATATAAATCTTTGTTCTTACAACTGACTTAATGTACAACTCGCTGTTTACCTGACGAATCTTTTGACTACAGTATGAGATAATTCAAACGGTGCATTAAAAGATTTTTACAGGGTCGGCAACGCGCGAGTGATGCTCTCGGTGTTGCAAACGTTCATAGGCTACGGTGACCACGTACCATCAGGCTGGCCGTAAGCCTGTTTGCCACCTTAGTTGTAAAAAAAAAATCTGACGAAAAGACTAACTGAAACTTATCAGAAGCATATTAAACCGGTCCCCAATCTAACTCGGAATGGCATTTAAATATCTTGAAATCTAAGCTTCAAAATCGGTTAAGTACTCGTTTTCTCAAGTATTCGCATTCCTTACATTAGGCAATCGTGCATTCTAGCATTCGTTACTGCCTAGATCTGTCAGTAATGTTGATAGGTATTCTATCTTCTAGTTATCTGGTTTTACTACAACCGTTTTATGTACAAATGAGGTAGGTGTGGTTAATAAAATTTGTTTATACTCAAAGCTGCAAAGGTGACACAAGTACGGAGGACATGATTTAACTCGATACTTTATCTACATTTTGCGATCATCAAATTTAACTGAAGATAAATGCGGAATAAATACAAGATAGAATCGCAATAAAACGCAGTTCGCCGCGACTAAAAGTGACGTGTCTGCCCGGGCCCTTAAAACTAAATGCAGCCGACTAAACCAAATAGAACCTTTAAAACTTACAACTAGCCTTATAGCCAATTACGGAATCGCATTTTTTAATTCTGTTAATAAATGTAGGTACAGTCAACAAAGGAATTGGCTGACACCCCCCCCCCCCCCCTCCTTGTATATATGATTAAAGATTTCTAAATATTGCGTGAAGGGATTTCCTTGAAAATTTATTTATCAATAGTATTCATAATGCACTATGTAATTACAAATTTTCAAGTAAATCCCTACACGCCTATTTAGAAATCTTTAATCATAATATATACAGGGGGGGTCAGTCAATTCCTTTGTTGACTGTACGTAAATATATAAAAAAAATGTCATTTGCGAACTAAAGAAGAAAAAACTTGAGACTTAATGTGAAATAAAAATTACAATGCGTTTCATGAGCTGGCAGTTAATATAAAATGGTTTTTATTTGCTGGTAAACTGATAAGTCACTAAAGACTGATATTACCGCTAAATAGTTTGTAAATCGAGCCTTCTCGCTCGACTGTCCAGCAACAGAGGCGCCATTTAAGGAAATAATTTTGAAAATCAAACACTCTTTTCACTACACAACGGATCGCAATGAGTTGCGTAAAGCCATGTCTCAATATTAAAGGCTTGGCATCCACTAAGACGACAGATATTTCACTATTTATTGTAGCTATACCTATATGTCCCAAGTGAAAATGCCTTTCATTAAGTTTTTTTTAATACCACAAAGTTTCCAAACAAGCAAACGGACCGCCTGATGGTAAGCATCACCGTAGCCTATAGACACTTGCAATACCGGGGATATATCACTCACGCGTTGCCAACACTCCCAACCCCCCCAAGTGGAGCTCTGGAGAGCTTACTCACTTACTCACCGTAGGTACACAACATGGCCGAGACCAATGCTAATTGGTAAGGTGGAGGTCCTTCCCCAAACGAGCTGCTCCGATTTGAGCGGATTATCCGCTGTGCCCTACCTCTCTTAATAAATAGAAAAAGAGGAGAGACATTTTCCGCAATCTCTCGCTTCTGTCTTTTCTATCCATGCTAGCAGGTCACCATATGGTAAGCAATCACCCCTGCCCATGGACATCCTTGACTGCAAGAATCTCGAATGCGTTGTCCCCCTTTATATAAAGGAGAAGAAAGATAAGGAAACAGGAAGTAGTAAGCAAGACGGGTGTGGCTTCTCAGTTGTCGTATGCATAATTGCAATACAGCCATATCGTCGATCGACGTCGATATTCTGTAAGAAGGTGGTATACTACCCGTTCGAGCGATCCCATTTACGAGCCACCCAGATAGTGCTATTAATGTGAAAGTTCTACCATTCACATTTTGGACTTCAAATACAAAATATTTTTATTTAAATAGCCGTATTACAAACTCTTTCGGATCGCCTTTTCTTATCCGGTTTTAACTGGTGTAGCGGGAGCGATGGCGATGTGCTCGACCGCCACAAAGGGAAGATCTTCCGGCCAGGCTGGGTGTTATGCCTGGGGAACCGCGGCTCCGACAATGTATGTGTCGGAGGTTGTATATATATCTCCATATCGTAGAAACTTCGATAGCGCGATTCAGGATTTCTAAGTGTCGTCGTATATGACGTCATGTGTTCGCATTGTGAACTTTTTCTTCACTCTGTAGTTCTTCTGTATGGCGATAGGTGTCGCCACAGTACTCCCCTCCAGGATCGAAGGTCCGATGAGATGATGATCAGCAGTCTGTGCTTCTCGTTAGCTTGCCCAGTGAGTCGGGCTTGAGTGTGCGTGCTCCAAGTGTCCCAGTGAGTCGGGCGTGAGCGTGCGTGCTTGATGTATCCCAGTGAATCGGGATGAGTGATGTCCCAGTGAGTCGGGATGATGCATGTCCCAGTGAGTCGGGATGCAGAATATCCAAGTGAGTCTGGATGAGGAATATCCCAGTGAGTCGGGATGAGGATTATCCAAGTGAGTCTGGATGAGGAATATCCCAGTGAGTCGGGATGAGGGTTATCCCAGTGAGTCGGGATAAGGGGCGCAGGAACAGGTAGCTCGGTGAGTCGGCTGCGATGAACCTGATTTTCCCCGTAGCTGGAGTGCTGTGAGACTGCTGATAATGATACTTCAAGTTGAGGAGTGAAGAATGTGATGACGTCAGAGCTGATGAGGAGATATGATGAAGAAGGCTGCTTCCAATCACGTCGGGGTCACCACTGTAGCGGGAGCGATGGCGATGTGCTCGACCGCCACAAAGGGAAGATCTTCCGGCCAGGCTGAGTGTTATGCCTGGGGAACCGCGGCTCCGACAATGTATGTGTCGGAGGTTGTATATATATCTCCATATCGTAGAAACTTCGATAGCGCGATTCAGGATTTCTAAGTGTCGTCGTATATGACGTCATCTGTAGTTCTTCTGTATGGCGATAGGTGTCGCCACACTGGTAAGTTACTTAGTAATTGCTCTTTTATTTCCGTACACGTCTTCAGTTTAGTGGACACCAGGCCTAAAGCCCACGTCTCAATATTTTAGAGTGCTTGCATATGCAAATGGGTCTTGTCTAAACAACAAAACGATTTTTCGAGTGTGTCGTTCACTGTAATGCTTTTAGTGTTTGTGGGTGTGGTATATGTTAAGATATGCATTGTAGAATATTAAATGTTACGCTTATTTTAGTTTTAAATTATTCGTTAAATATTATAAGAAAAAATTTCATGGGAGATTAATTAAAAAAATTTGCCAGCCAAGTCGTTTGTATTCACCAAAATTTTAAGCCATTTTTTACAGTAGTTACATTTGGTGCTACGTGCGTTTCATTTGGCGAGTGTGAGATCCAGTAGACCAACCTCTTTCCTAAAAAGGATAACCATATAAGTAAGTACTCTCCCCATTTACTCCCTATTTTATTTAATGTTAAAATATTTTAGATTGCACGTCGTCCGACGCCTCTGTCCAAAATTTTAAGGATATCATCAGACCAGCTTCGCGGTACTTGTGCTACGACTAAAGCCTTCCGTACACGAGTAGAGTAGCGCGGTAGAGTACTAACTATTCCACTAACTATACTAATGTACATAGCATTGGTAGAGTAGACTTGAGTAGAGTACTAAAATTTGGTAGAGTAGAATAGCTAGCACCAGGGGCAAGCTACTCTACCACTTTCCTTCCCCCACCCCGGTGTCTACTCTACTCTACAGTACACCGAGCCATGTAAACGGTTAGTAGAGTAACGACTTCAGACTTGGTTACAGCACGCACGTGTCATTGTTTATCTAAGTTGTTTGCTAAGTTTTTAGGACACTATTCAGGCGACTCTAATAACAAAATGTAAATTTACGTGTAGACAGTTACTCTACTAAAACTGGTAAGTACTTGGAATGGTAGAGTAGTATGAGAGAGAGAGAGAATATACTTTATTTTGCAATATACAATACATCTTTAAATAATACAACATACGGAAAGCTTATAGACGAGTATATGTGCAACAAGGCGGCCTTATTGCTAAAAGCAACCTTTTCAAGGCAACCTTAGGGTAACGAATTTCTGAATGGAGTGGGCAGGGTCAACAAGATGCAACAACACAATATAGGTAGTATGCTAGTTGACTCTACCGTATACTCTACCCGTGTACGGCTGGCTTTATGTTGAGTTAGGTCTCCTTGAAGGCTTGCGGTGTGCTGCCGACCGACGGAGCGTTCCGGGGTGAGCGGGTCCGGCTAGTTTAGCTTTGGCCGGACGGCCCTGGCGGGGTCGCGGTTGTATCACAGTTCGTGTGGCCCCGCCACGTAGAGTTCGAGTGGCATACCGTCAGTTTATTAGTGGTTAGTCCCACAGTCCCCAACGCAAATGCCCCTGGCGGTGGGGCTGCTGCAAAGCATTTTTCTGACGTTAATTTTAAAAAAGGTCTCTTTGAAGGCTATAGATTTTTGGTCGTTGGATAAGTTTTTTTTTGTCATACAGTAGACAAATAAGCAAGCGGGCCACCCGATGGAAAGTGATCACCGCCGCCTATGGACATCAGTAACACCAGGGGCGCTACCAAGGAGCTGTCCAAGGGCGTTGTCCACCAAGGAGGTTGGAGGTAAGCAAGGAGGATAGAATAAGGGGGAAAAAGGGGATAGGGAAGGAGTTGGGCTTCCGAATCTCTCACTCACCGAACGAAACGCATTGCTGCTTCACGTCGATATTCTGTGAGAGGGTGGTACTTCCCCGGTCGAGCTAGCCCATTTCATAATAATTGCTCTACCACTCCAAAAAAAAGTTAATTTTTATTTTTATGTTTTTGAAAATAAATAATTGCAAATTTAAAGTAAGTGTCAAAATAAACGTATTTTCTTTATTACTTAGTAAATCCTTGGCTTATCTACATTGATATAATAAACAGGAAAGATTTGTATTTGTGTGTGTGTGTGTGTATGTTTGTAATGAATAAACTCAAAAACTACAAAACCGAATTTTTCACCATTATAAATAAATAAATAGGGACAATTCATACAGATTGAGCTAGCCCCAAAGTAAGTTCGAAACTTGTGTTATGGGATACTAACTCAACGATATTATATTTTTATAACAAATACATATATAGATAAAAACATCCAAGACCCGAGGTCAATCAGAAAAAGTTCGTTTTTCATCATGACCCGACCGGGGATCGAGCCCGGGACCTCCTGGGTGGCGGTCTGGCGTGGTAACCATTACGCCACGGAGGTCGTCAAATTAATATTAGAAAGCTACATTCACCCTGAGTAACATAGGCTATATATTATTTTTTTTAAATAGGGTTTCTTAGTAAAACTCTTGCGAAGCCGGGGCGGGGCGCTAGTCTTTTAATATAGAGCTTTAATCCGATAGCATGAGAACATCTAGGCGGTCCGCGATTTCTATAAGTAATACTAATTTTATAGTTTTCTTTATAACTCGTAAACTAATAATGAATACGGTGAATGACCCATCATGTTCTTAGTTGCCCGACCAGCTCTGAACCTATCATCAATATGGGCAGTTATTGCGAAACACTTAAGCATATAAATGCTATGTTTAGTTCGTACGTTTATAATACGAGTATCTTTAATTGTTAAAGATAGTTATTTGTAAGTTACAGTATTGTGCGAACTCGGTAGAAGGAACATGTAACTAGTTCTTTATAAAAAGTCCGTAAGTAGACAACGAATAGATTTATATTGTTTGTTAATTTAGAGCCTACAGCCACTTTTCTCTTATTTTAAAAAATGTTATGAATTGTTAAAGAAAAATATGAAAAAAAAAACAATCGGTCGAAACACTAGCTGTGTTATAATAAAAGGTAGTAGAACTAGTAGGTATATAAGTTATTCACTGTTGTGTCACTGTCTTTATTGATGAAAATTAAATGAAGTGTGAAAGTGACAAAACATTGTATAACTTACTAGTGAAACCCGCCAACTTCGTTTGCGTGTATCAAGCTTTCCCGTGGGAATTTCGGAAAATCCTTATCGGACGCCTACGTCATACAAAGAATCCACCTTCCAAGTTTCAGGTCTCTGCGATCAGCGGTTTGGGCTGTGCGTTGATTCTCAGTCAGTCAGGACAAATCATTTTATATAAATAGATAGATATAGGTACTCGTTATATATTACGTTTATTTGTAACACAGTGAATCGATTTTTTTGTTTTAAGTAAAAGATCCTCAGACGAATCACCGAACTAGTCAAATCAAATCAAATCAAAATATTTTTATAGCCTATCTTTCTGCATACTGCCAACCAAATAAATACCTTGAGACTTAATCGAATGGAAATAAAAATTTGTTTCCGGAACTGGCTTCTAGTCGTTTTGTAAATTGACGAATTCTCATGTTTATCTACCACATAACCCTGGTCATCGCACTCGGCGGGTCATTAGAACTAGCAATAATATTAAAATTTTCTTTGACAGACTTAACTAGAGCCAAGACGTTATGTATAAAAATATATAAATAATACGGTGACCATGATCCGCTAGCCAATATAACAATTATCTAAAACTTATATTAAATATTATTATAAACATTACACATCTAATTATTAATTACTTTTAAAGACAGGTTATATTTTTTATTTAAAAATTCAGAATCAATTTTATTTTTAAAGTAATAAACTACAAAAAATTATTAAAAAATTTAAAAAAACTGCATTTGATCTTTTACAAACTTATAATTAAAATTGCATCAAGGCATGGCTAACTTTTAAGATATTAAAAATAATATTTTTGTAATTTTAATATTGTTATCATTAAAATTATTCCAAGGCAAGTACTTACATTATGTATATATCGTAATAATCGTAATGTAAATTAAGTTGGAATGCACTATACCAAGACATTTCAATGGATCTCGCTTACCGGCCATTTTATCATTTAATTAAAGTAGTTACATAACTGTAAACTATTTATTAATAGTTCAATAACATGGCAATATCTATTAAGTCGGGTCCCCAGCGCGTGTTTGGCCCCACACAATCAACAAAAACATGTCAACATTCAACAAAATCGTCTACATAAAACTTTGTTTCAATACACATTTTTGTGTACATCAACAATGTTTTTGTTTTCCATGCCCGATGGAAAACACGTACACAAAACACCCCCGCGCGGGTCGAGGGGCAGGGTACTGTCATATCATCCGCCATTTTTGTCGTGATTTTGACAACTATCTCGCCTCGCTACACAATACACAAGCTACGCGACCGCGAGCCACTATGGACAGCGTGTGTAGAGAAACATGTTTCAAAAACAAAGTTTTGTGTATGTGTTTTTGTTGAATGTTTTCAAAAAACTTTCGCTGGGCTTTACGCTAAACTTTATGTTTATCCATAGGTACGTAGGTACCAGCTTTAGAAAACAGGCTGTAGAAAACCGTAAGAGTGGTGAGGGGTTTATCGTCTCGGCTCTAGACCGAGGACAGACCTTTTTTAATTTACTACGGAAACCTTTAGTTTACTACGGAACCGTAAAAAGAACAAAACAAAGAGCAGCCCGACTGGGGAAGGACCTCCACTTTTACAGAAGATCGTAGCCAAATAGCATTAGTCTCGGCCATGTTGTGTTGTGTTCTTACGGTGAGTAAGGTCTCCATAGCTCCACTTGGGGATGTTGGGAGGGTTGGCAACGCGTAAGTGATACCCCCGGTATTGCAAGCGTCTATAGTCTACGGTGATGCTTACCATCAGGCGGGCCGTATGCTTGTTTGCCAACTTTGTGGTATAAAAACCTATAGAAAGGGATAAAGGAACGACAATACCACGGGTGTCCACAACTGCTGCAATAAAATAAAACATTTATGCGTGCAATAAAATTACAAAATAAAATAAAAAACAAATAAATATTGTGAACACCTTTATGCAATAATTATAAAGTAATAAAGTATGTTTTAAATTGCATACGTAAAAATGTCAACGTTGTAACTTTATTAAACAGTAGTCGCTAATTTATCTGACGCGTCAGTTAGAGAAACATTGCAGTCTTTAAATGTCTTTAATTTATTATATTAGATACAGGTGGCGATTTAATTAAATTACAGTATGTTGTGTACATAAAAATATGTAATATATAAATTGCATATTAACTCGAGTATAATTAAATTGTAATATTATGTACAATCGACGTCAGGTTATCAAGTTACAATACAGTTACTATCAAATTTCTTCAGAATCTTTGACTTGGTGATTTTGAAAGTTTTAGATATTGCAAGATGGACTGAGGAAATTTTATAGTCTGTGGTAATTATGTTAACTTAATATATTGACGACTGTACAACTGCACTATATTCGCTGAATAATTAGCGTTTTTTTTTCATGCATCACCCTCACACGTATCTTGCAATTAACAGGTAGAAAGATGGAAATAATAAAAACAAAGATATATTAAAAGTTGGGCTAAAAAATCGCTCATAAAAAAAATGTGTTAATTAAAACATTAAGATATAATAATAGAACACAATATATTTTAAAAAAAAAACTCTTTTTGTCCATATTCAAAAATCAAATAAAGGTGATTTTTTTAAACTGTTGATAAATAAATATATTCAACAACACCAAACAGAATCATTTTACACAAAGACATTGTAAAAAAAACATAGTCCTGCAATAAAACTGTCAGCATTGTCACCCTAATAAAGAGTGTAACACACCGAGCGGAGTATGCAATCAGCATGCAAATGTTGCTCTCACTCAACGGAGCAAACATCGAATATTGATCGTAGCATTATGTTAATGTATGAATTTAAAATCGCTGACAGCTTAGCCGGTTGCCGCGACGAGCCGGCGGATGCTTGTATTTTAGGAGGCATACATATTAAGCATAAAAATATATTGTAAGTCGCCTTGTCATCTTTGCCGTTTGATAGTTCATATCAATGCATAACCATCCCACAGTCGTTTCGCTAGTTAGTTAAGTTATACAATTTCGAATCTAACGTAGGTATAAAAAGATACTACTAACATATATATGGATCTCTTAGTAATCCGAATTAAACTTTATTTTACTTTCTTTAAGATTTAAGCAAAGCATACATAGGTAAAGACAGACATACAGTGGAAAACGTCTTTATTTTATATCATGTAAAGATTATACTAAAACAGATTATTACAGGGGAGATACAACCCTATCACAGCAGAGATTAATGTCAGCGTAAAGTAGCGAAGGCCCTGTGGTTGAGTGGCTTACAATGGCCATTTTATCGCAAGGACCGCGGGTTCGAATCCTGCGCAACGCAGGTTGCGCAAAACAGACATGTACATGCACAGTTGTGTGCATGTACATGTCTGTTTGCCTTGGTCTGGTTGTTTTCTATGTATAATAAGTATTTATTTACAAAAAAAAAAAGTATTTGTGTATATTTATCAGCAATCTAGTATCCATAGTACAAGCTTGGCGTTGTGTGATTTGTCCAAGAATTAATTAATTTATTTATTAATAAAGTAGAAATCCGAGAGATAGATAGCTGAAACTCCTTTCCTATATCATCATCATCATATCAACCCATAGTCATCCCACTGCTGGGATACGGGTCTCCCTTCAATCGAAGATGATTAGAGCGTACTCTACCACGCTGCTTCAATGCGGATTGGCGGAACAGTAGTTTCAAAATTGGAATCTGAAGGCTACCGACTGTCCTTGACAACAGCCAAGCGAAAAATAATTTTGCGGAAAAAGAATAAGGTTTTTACAGAACTTTTCGCTCTTCCACGGTTTTGGATTTAAGTATGCGATATTTCAAACGTTGATATTAAATTAAATTTTATTTATTTATCTTTATTGACTACAATACGAAGTACTAATACAATAAGGCGGACTTAATGCTAACTGCATTCTCTACCAGTCTCATTGAGAGGGCAGAAATTTATGATTGCAGCTTAAATTAACTAATTTTGATTACATTCGATGTGAACTTAACTTAACATTTCCCATTTTGAATCAAGACTTATGGTGTAGGTACAAATATGTAGGCGTAGGAGCATCTTTAATTCCGAGTGAGGTGTCTATGCCGCGGCATGAATGTACAATTCGGTTACATTGTGATAAGAATATAATATTATATGTAATTGATGATAATGAACTGGACTTGTGATGGTGATCTGTATAATTGGCTCATCATTTCGTTGTCAGTATATTCGTTAGCTTTTATGTCATAATTTTTTTCATATCTTGCTATGCCCAGTCTATAAAATAATTCGTTTCCTTAAGGTTGCGTAGAAAAGATCGTTTTTAGCAATAAGGCCACCTTGTTGCAATGTCACTAGTCTGTAAGTTGTCTATGTATACTGTGTCCTATTGTTGTGATTTGCAAATAAAGCATATTCTATACGATCTATTTTTTTCATCGGCTTAGCTTCTTTTTGTGTCAATGACTCAAATCAAATTCTCATCCACAACTGGCAAGATGTTCAGCCAGTGAGATGGTATTGTCCGTGACCTTCCACAAATCTGTTAAGGTACAACTAGTTAGATAATCCGGACAGGATAGGATATGGCCCATCGTATGCGGCGCACCAGTGTTGCAAATGTCACAGCTAATATCGAATGATTCTTTTTTTATTCAGGAAAATGCATTACTGCATGCCCCACCGCTTGGGGAGTTGCGAGGGTATGTCCGGCTCCCCCTATAGACCACTTGGGGTATACCAACTAAAAACCTGACTGAATGCCACCTCATCTGCTTAGATGGGCGGGGGCTGCGGGAACAATAAATAAATAAATAAATAGGGACAAATCACACAGATTGAGCTAGCCCCAAAGTAAGTTCGAAACTTGTGTTATGGGATCCTAACTCAACGATACTATATTTTATAACAAATACATAGATAAACATCCAGACCCGAGGCCAATCAGAAAAAGTTCGTTTTTCATCATGACCCAACTGGGATTCGAACCAGGGACCTCCTTGGTGGCGGTCTAGCGTGGAAACCATTACGCCACGGAGGTCGTCGTATAATACAACCGCTGCTGCTGCCCCGATGATTCTACAGTCCGGTGTCTCAGTAAAGGGTGTCAGTAGGTACACCCAAACTGATAAGTCCATTTAAAAAAAAAACCCAATGATTCTCCTATGAAGCCTCATTTCATGAGGTTGTATCTACTGCGACTTAGCTGACAGACTACTGTTATTTGGAAATTTATTTATTACTAATTGAATAGAGACATTTTGATCAACAATTCATAACCAGTAGCCCACCACTGACGGCTAGTATCGAAATGGCCAACCCCTTATACATTGACATGTAAAGTTATAGACGGTCACAAAATTTCGAAAAAATATGTTCATCGTATTAAACAAATATATATTTTTTATTTCAATTATCTTTATTGTTTTATTTTTAACGTTCCGTTAAGAGGCAACAGAAAGAGTTACTTTCGCATTTAAGTGTTCACTGTCTGAGTGAAATTCGCTGCCAGCGTCCGTGTTTTCAGATGAAAATAAACAATTATTTTAGTTACTTTGGAAAAATAAAAAATAAAAATAATTGATTATATTACCTCACAGGCACTTGCTCTTGTATGAACAAATAAATCGACTCTAAGGCAGTTTGTCCACCTCCATTATCACCGGGAAGTCACCGAGAACGAGATGACGGCGCCGATTTAGCGATACATACATTTACTATGGCCGCGTGTCCACCGCATGCCCGTCAGCCGAGCGCCGCCGTCAACCCGGCCGCCGATTTATCGCTTAGTCCGACGCTTCCGCTAGAACTCGGTCCGAGATAGTGACATTTGTGATGTGACGGCAATACAAAAAACTTGGTCGTTTGTCCACCGTCACCGTCACCGGGACGTCACCGAGAACAAGATTATTTCTGGCCGAGATGAAGTTGACAAACTGACTGAACCACCGAGATCGTCGCGGTGGACAAACGATCGCCGTCACGTCAACTTCAATCTCAGCCAGAAATAATCTCGTTCTCGGTGACGTCCTGGTGACGGTGGCGGTGAACAAATGGCCTAAATCTTCCATTGCAGTAACAAAAGCAAAGTGTCCACTGTTAAAAGAAATTGCGAAAGAAACCCGTGTTTGGTCTTATGTTAAATGAACTATTTTTCTTTCTATATACTCAATACTCAACTATAGTATGTCTATAAATTGAATGTCTATGACACAGACATTACGCGGGTAGGCACGCACAGCATTGTATGATAATCAGCAGCTTTGATACGCGTCCGTGCCTAGAAGCTCACATATAGCTTTTCTAAGAAATTACCGACATGATGTTAGTAATTTTCAAAATCATTGAGACAATAGAAATGGAGGCAATTTAGCACCCATAAAATATGACGACAATAAAATAAGTAAAATCGTTCGTACGAGTTTTTTTTGTGAGATGACGAATAAACTTAGTACGCGCCAAAATTTGGGCTCATAGTTATAAAACAATTGAAAATCAATTGTCGTTATGCACTGAGTAATAGGTATGAGTTTTAAACTTCGTTTCTCGTCTGCGCGAGTCAACCGCGTTGGCGACAAGTATAATCTCATTTTTCAATCGCTTTATTTTATATTTTATATTCTAATATAGGCTAAGTAAGTATTATTTAACACGACTATAGATCTTTGTTGTCTGAGTAAAAACAATTTTTATTTATTTATTTGTGCCAATGCCTTTACAATAATTTTATAGAGAGATAAATAGAGAATTACTACTGACTACTATGTTTATATGTAGGTTTAAAGAACTTTATTCTAATAAGAAATTACATTTCATTAAAATGAGATACAACAAAAAAATTAAGACATTTTAAGTTATGGTGCTCATAGCGATGTGTCTTTTCAACTTCTGCTATTCACACTCTTTTCATTCGGCAAGTCATTATATATCTTTGCTCCATAAGTTGGAATGATAACTAACTATCTAATAATTAGAAATATCTTTCGCCTTGCGTGAGTACCCTCTAATTAGGTGGAAGTTTAAAAAATCTCCACACTTATTATCTCTAATAAGGCGAATGCCTTTAAGAGACAATATAAATTTTAAGCGACGTAATACGATTTAACAGCGCTCCACAAAATTTATAGCTCATATTATGTACCACCAAAGAAGATCACCTATTTATAAGTGTTTCGTAGTTAACACAGGCTCAAATCTGAATAGATGCATCCATACATTCAACTTTTTTAACTTACACAAACACACTATCAATTTGGTTTTTTATTTTTATTTATTTATGACATAAACAGTCAATAAAGTCAGTCAGTACAATAAATGAATACAGTGCTATTTTTTAAATTGTTTAAATTTTGGTTTTTTATAATTATGGGAAGACACTAGTGCTAATTTTGACAGGATTCCTTGGTTTACAATTACTGACAAGGATAGCAACGCTTCTAGTCCTATCAAAATTAAATGTACAACAGAATTAGCACCACTAGCTGGTACCACAACACGGGATATATCCTATTGTCCCCAGTGAAATAAATTGTGTATAACTTACTTTTCGAATAAAAAATATTTAAAAACTAAAATTGTCAAAATATAAATTCGTCTCAAACGTCATCTCATACAAAATGTGAAATGAGCGAGATAGTGAATAAATTATTTTGACTGTTTTCGATATTGACATTGATATAGTACGAATATAATATTGTAAGTATGTATGTATATACTTACCTTTACATATACATAAAAGACACCCAGACTCGAGACAAACACAAATGCCATTACATCATAAATGTTTGCTCCGAGCGGGAATTGAATCCGCGGTCATTGGTGCCGAAGGTGGGGTCAGTACCAACCCGGGATGTTAAAAGGGTATCAAAAACATCATTTAAAGTTGCACCATCTCCTATAATAAAATAGCATGGACTCGGGGACTCTATTAAGATTTGAGTCTGTGAATGTTAACGACTTTTATACCACCTATTGAGAAAATGAGAACGTTTCCTTAATAAAATTACGAAATCAATAGGTTTCAAAATAGTTTTATATATGTACATCAATGTTTTCTTACACAGTAAAAAGTGTGATAATGGTTTGAATAAACCTGATATCATTAAAAAGTTAGAAGCTATGACAAATTACTTGCTTTACTTCTTAAAGAAGATCGTAGCCAAATAACATTGGTCTCGGCCATGTTGTGTTCGTACGGTAAGTAAGGTCTCCAGAGCTGCACACTTTTTTACATGGTGATACCCCCCCGGTATCGCAAGTGTCCATAGGCTACGGTGACTGCTTACCATCAGGCGGGCCACATGCTTGTTTGCCACCTTAGTGGTATAAAAAAATGTATTCCGCAAATGGTATCTACTGCGGATTAAGGATTAGCTGATATCAGCTGTCCTGCGACCATCTCGATGGCTCCGACATATTGTATTCTAGATTTTTAAAGCCATCTAAATACAGGCTAGGATCGTTATCGTTTGACTTGCCCTCCGGGTTCTTAACTTGCTTCTGAATTGTGCAAAAGTGTGTACTTTCGGATCAGGTGTGTGAATTGGGTAAGAGAAAGTTTTATATAAATATGTTTAATAATCCAATTAATACAAAATTCTGAACATAATATTATTAAGTCTTAAAATGTATGAAGTTATGACTCTATAAAACCTAGGATGGAACTGTCACCTATCTAGCCTCAAATTACAGACACTAACCTGTGGGTATCTATGCCATATTGGGCTATTTACCAACTAAAATAGGTAATTTTGCACACAACTTTATGACTGTTTTAAAACGCTTACAATTTTAGAGTTAACTTAAAATATACGGGTGCATATTGTGACCGGCTCTATCAAAACTTACGCGACATAATGCAACAACGAGCAAGTGCTACGTTTCTTACCAGTTCTTCTTAATACAAATCTTCCGTCTGAAAGAGCTTGTAATAGTCCTATTTAAAAATATTTGACTTTGATTTTGAACGACTCCAGACAACATTCAAGATTCACTGTGTTTCGGAGGCACGCTGCAAATCGGCCACATTCTCGCCGCTATCAGATAACAATTTGTATCACAATATAAATAGCAACACGTACGATTTCCACTCGTAGTAGGTATGGCACAGCGGGTAATCCGCTCAAATCGAAGCAGTCCGTCTGGGAAAGGACCTCCACCTTACACTACCTATAGGCTACGGTGACGGACGGCTAACGTTCAAGTTGTCAGTCCCTAATATTGTCCATACTGACAGTGACAAATATAATTAAATGTGTCTTTACTTAAAAATTGCATTTCAGAAACTAGCTGTTAAAGGACACCCACAGAGTAGAAATTCTAATTTTATAGAAACAATTAAAATATTATCTAATCCTTAAAGTTTCCTTTACAAACCAAGCATGCTGGATACATTACACAACCCTATATCCCGTTGGCATCATAACAACCAATTAAACAAGACCTCACATTACCTATAATTACTGGACACACACGGTTCAAGTCCCACAAGTTGGTCATAATAAATATATTCCTAGTTGTAAAACTCTTGTGGTAAGCCTACTGATGGGATTTTCGTATTTACTGTCGTGTCAAAGGTATTTGTTTCCGTAATAGCAAGTAGCTGATGTTAAGTCCCCTGTAAATATGGTTTTTGTGGTCAAAATGTTCCCACGTGACAATGTTGTGGGCTTTGACGGGTTAACAGCTACGCTTATAGTATTCGCCGTTTTCCAATCCCATCATATCGATAACCTGGTCGACTTGGGTCTAAAGTTGAAGATGGATATTGAGGATGGTGAGCAAAGACTAAAATGGAGATAAACTTGTATTTATTGAGAGATTTGTACAGAGCGTGATAAAAAGTGAATAAAAATTACAATAATATATTATATATTAAGAATACTTTTCACTCGCATATACGAACTAACACAAACTAATTTAAGTACATTTCACTTTGCAAGATTCAATCATTATTCTTGAGGCTTTTATCTAGGAAAAGCTGTATGTACATACGCAACGCTGACTTTAGCGTAAAAGTCCACAAAGTAGCACGTCCGCCCAAGCCCTTAAATCTGCAGCCCATATAGCAGGTAAGCAATCCAGGAATAAACAATATTTTTTTGCCTGATTTCATGTGAACGATTTTTATTGCAACGCACTGCTCTCCAGACCTATCTGGTCACGTCTAAAAAGTGATGTTACTCTACAAATTAGAAAATGAAATAAATTTACTTGAAAGGTATTTACTTATAACTGTATTTATAACAACTTCTATTCCAATTGAGTAAGGTCCAAAATTGTTTAACAGAATACTAAACCATGCATTGGATTATTCACGTATGCATTAGTATAATTGCATTGGACAACTCCCATGGTGTGGTTATTAAAAAAACATTAGACTGTGTCATATTAATTAGTTTATAAGAAACGTTTACTAATTTTCTATACAATGTACATTTGAATTTTAAGAGAATGCATGGTGAAGCGAAGTGTACAGAGAGCAGAATACGTTAGTCATTTTAGTGCTTTGCAATTGAAATGTATTATGTAGAAGGTAGCAATTTTGCATATCGGCACTGGCTATTCGTCATCTCGCATGATCGTGCGACTTGTCACCATTCGACTTTCATAGAGATATTTTTTTTTGGTAAAACTGGAACAGTTATTTAGTTTCAATATTTTTTTACCTCGCTGTACGTACTTTGTACGTGCGTATGCGTCGCGAGTTGACGACAAAAAAAATTGTAAAAATCAAATGGTGCTAAGTCGCACGATCGTGCGAGATGACGAACTCGTTTCCCGGTTGTCCAAGAAATAACCCAGTAGCTTATTGCCATTATTTGTCAGTACCATTTACTGTAACCATAAACCCTTTCAAAGAACTCATATCTTCAACTTACTTTTATTTTACTTGCATTTAATAATTAAAAGCATCTGATTGGTAAATACAACAACTCAATTTGATCTATATTCTTAATTGCAATATGGTCGAAAATGCTTTTAAAAGTTAAGACAGATGTTAAAACTAAGTGGTAACAAAGAGCTGGGCGACCGCACGGAACGGGTACGCAGCGGTCACGCGACGATGTCGTCGCGTTTGGGCGTGGCTTTATGATTAATTGTGCATGATCATACCGTTTTAGGCTGACGGTATACAACAAGCGGTAGCGATAAGATAACTGAAATAACATTAGTCTGTCGTTTCTACCTTCTCTTTCATACATAACTTATTGTCTTGAGAGACAATGTTATGCACTTGATTGATGTTTGTCCATTCACATTTACCATTCATATCTTGTTAAATCCCCACAAAGTTGCATCCTTCCAATTCGAGTCGTTCATTTTAACTCGTGTTAACTCAAGTGGTGTTTTATACAAATTGGCACATCTATAGTCTCGTTCGTGTCACGCTTGTGTGAAGATAAGTACATTTACTCATCGGCACTTTTTTGAGACCGAGAATGCTTTGTAAAGGTGCCACCTACTGTCTCAGCCGACATTTATAACAATCAGTATGAAAATAGTGCATAATAATATATCGTTAACGTTTTCGGTCCACATAAAATTTCAGACAGATGCGTCGTGTAGATAATGGAGTACTTATACCTAAAATTTGTAATTTTCTGCAAATATATTATTGCTTTGAATATAAAACAAGTTTTAAAAGTGCCCCGCCTCGCTTATCTTATCACAATCACATATGGAACTCCATTATAATGAACAGCGATGACTTATCTCTTCACCACTTCTCCAATTGACAGGGTCCAGTAAAATTTAATCCACCAGGGACATGACTGTGCAAATTTTCGTATACTGTCATCATCTATTTAACATTGAGTCGTTTTAATGAATCACTAATAGGTATCGCCCTTCGAAACGAAACTAAAGTTTTAATGACACATTCGGCGATTTTTTTTCTTTTTTTGGATATTTCAAATCAGAGAGCCTATTCACGTGAAACAGTTAAAATCTAATATCAATATCTAACGCTATCTTGCTCATACAAAATCAATCTCTCTAATCAAGCGCATCTCTTTTTATGACCCGCTGTTTTCTGGGCCAATGTTATGTACAGTGGATTAAAATCCGTTAAAAAGAAAGTCCCCACCAGCATGTTGGTCGAGAAAGGTTAAGAAGTCGTAGAGAAAAAGAATTAGAAATTAATTTTAGTGTTTTTTTTGCTTTCCTGTAAAAAATATCTAACACAAGAAGAAAAAACTCTTAGTTAATTTAATCTCAAGTTTCCCGCGGATAGAGAAAGTGTAGTAAGACTTTACTAGTCCCTGAGTGAGTAATAAAAATTATTGAGTGAATCCTAAAAAAAAAACTGATCATACAGATGACTAAGAGACCAGCTGTGTCATTATACGTGTCCTGAGTCATTCGATATGCACCTGATCTTAATCAAAATCATTGCAATCCATCTGTGTGAGGTCATTGACCCATTTCACAAAGAGCATTAAATTAGTGCTCATAATGAAAATATGTTTCAAAAAGAGCACTACCGTAGGTATGTTTAATGCGACTGTAGTTTAGCATTTCTTCGACTCTGCTTTTATTACAAAAAAAACCGGGCAAGTACGTGTCGGGCCACGTACAATGTAGGGTTCCGTATTGGCTATGCATTTATTGCTTGCAGATGAGTACAATGCCATTTTCTATGAAAGTTGTACGTTTTCGTCAAAGAAATTTTACTTCATAAGTTCGTCAGCTATTACTCCGTATCTAGTAGTGCCTACTTAACCGTTATAGTTTCCCTTGTAGGTTCACTATATGGACTACTACTGCCACTACCATGAATTTTTTCAAATTTCTAAACTCTTACTGAGACTTTCGGAGATAGAGGGGGGGGGGGGGGGGCCACCGTGCAAAACGAAAATTGACACGTTAAATGTAAATAATTCGTCAACGGATTATTGTATCGGAAAATGATCTTCCCACACCCTCAATGTTTTAAGAGACCTATCTAACGATACCCCACAAAGTGGGATCGGTGCTAAAAAAAAATTTCATCATTCCCACTTTACTTACCAAAAGAAATATTTTTTCAAATTTTATTCTACCACTTTGTTAGCATGCATGCATAGCATGAGTATACATACCAAATTACAGCTTTCTAGCATCAAGCGTCTAGGCGCTAGACCGCGGACGGACAGACGGACAGACGGACATGGCGAAACTATAAGGGTTCCTTGTAGTTTACTACGGAATGCGGAACCCTAAAAAGGTCAATGTGAGCCGTGCGAAGCTGGGTCTCTAGGCTCTGTCGATGAGAAATTTTAAATATTTTTATATAGTTCTCCCTCGGTTCTTATCCTTCTCTATCTCATCCTAATGAAATAAAACTGAGACGTAGGTTGGTACATACACGTAATAGTAACGGACACTAAACAGACACTTAGATCATTAGTCACATAAGAGTAAACCAACATGGGTTTTGTTTAAAAATAATTTGTCAGATCATTTATAATAATTAAATTATGTTTTAAAACAGAAAAACCATAACAATGGTAAAAGAGATATTTTATCTAGATCAACTTTCTGACGGCAGCTAAATGAGCATTGCCCAAATGCCCAGTACTAATGAGTTTAAATATTCATATGTAATACCGCAATATTGATAAAGTAACACATTTTCATACAACCGATTGAATTTTGAGTTAAGACATAATGTCATTTGAAGACCTTTCAAATTACATACTAATGTCTCAACTTGATACATTTTGGGGACGAAACCACCCCAATCTCCTTTAATTATCCTAACCATCTATGGCAATACGACACACCATACTTTAACAGGTAGCAAACCGCGCTGCCGACGACACCAGACGTGTCAATTTTACATTTTGACATACAACAGGTAAGTATGCATACAGTGCTACAATGATGTTTATGTACGTGAGTGACGTTTGTAGAAGGGCGTTATTGTGGTATATTTTCATACATTTTGACAAAGGCGAACTGTCGAAAAGTGACATACAATATGAACGGGAGTTGTAGTTCCAATTTCGGCTACGTTCATAAATAGCATTGTAGCACTGTAATCGTAGACGACGTAAGACGGAAGATTTTATGTTATCATCATCAATTTTTTTTTACTCTATAAAGTTTAATAGTTGACATTGGCGAATTGATATAATAATATGTCTGTAAAGATTAAAAAAGGAGCCAAATATGAAGCCGTATTCTATTTTTATTATTTACTAGCGAAACCCGCGCAACTTCGTTTTGCGTGTATCCCGCTTTCCCGTGGGAATTTTTAAATTTTTCTCTCCGTAAGAACCATCCTCGTACTTCAAGGAATATTCTAAAAAAAAAATCAGCCAAATCGGTCAAGCCGTTTTCATGTTATGTCGTGACAACGGAAAACGGGTTTCATTTTTATATATATAGATAGATTAACTAGAGCGAAAAAGACACAATTTGACGATGCCGATGTCTGAGGTTCCGAACACTTTCATAATGCGCTCGTCAAATGACGCTTGTACGAAGATGACTTACTGTAGGTATCTGTACTGTGACTGTGATACTGCTATAGGCTTTTGTAATTAATGTAGACAAGCGAGCCGGTTCAAAAATTAATTAGTTAATTACATATCACAAAAAAGTTTTGTGTACCTATAATATGTAATGTTGCGAATTATTTGAATAATTGCTACTTGTAATAAATGTTCTTTCTGCATTTTCGCTCGTACAGTCGGTTGTAAAAAAATGTATACACGTTTGTCTATCCAATGTAATAAAAGCAAGCATATTATTGCACATACTGTAAGTTAGTTTATTTTGATGTGACGACATCTAACACAAACACTTTACATGGGGCAAAGTTTTTTTTTTTTTTGTACTACCATTTTGATAGCATAGTCAATATGTTTAGACATGCCAAATTACAGCTTTCTAATATTAAGCGTCTAGGTGCTAGACGGCAGGCGGAAGAAACTATCAAGGTTACATAGCCCTAAAAACTGCACTGTAAGTAGTCCCGGCCTACGGTTTCTACATTAAAAAATCATACCAGCCAGTAAGATGGCGATATTAAATATTTACTTAACCTTCAATATCCATTAAATTGTCCACCCGCGGCCAAATGACGGTGCAGGTTCGATTCCTGCCAACGTGCGGATAATTGACTCCTATGGGCGGTCATTACCGATCCATAGAATCGGTGATTGCACAGTCGGTTCATGTAATGAATAGATAGTATGAGGCGCTCCCAGGTTTTTTCGACGACCTCCGTGGCGTAATGGTTACCACGCCAAACCGCCACCCAGGAGGTCCCGGGTTCGATCCCCGGTCGGGTCATGATGAAAAACGAACTTTTTCTGATTGGCCTCGGGTCTTGGATGTTTATCTATATATGTATTTGTTATAAAATATAATATCGTTGAGTTAGTATCCCATAACACAAGTTTCGAACTTACTTTGGGGCTAGCTCAATCTGTATGAATTGTCCCAATATATTTATTTATTTATTTATTTATTATTTATAGAACTGGCATTCTGAAAATTAAGTGTACAAAAAAGAGTTTTCGTCCGCGTGAAGTTCCGTACCCGTTCCCGTGGGAACCACGTTGAATTTCGGGAAAAGCTATAGCCTAGTCACTCCTTGCTAATATAGCTTTCTACTGGTGAAATAATTTTTAAAATCGGTCCAGTAGTTTCGGAGCCTATTCAATTCAAACAAACAAACAATCAAATCTTTCCTCTTTATAATATTAGTATAGATGAGATCAAACATGCAACTGTTACAACTTCTATTATGCTCTATGCCCGTATTTCGATTTTTTTTAAAGCCGTATTGTAATCAACAATTTTATATGTCATAGGTACACGTACCAAAAACAAGAATTTGGACATAGAGAAAGCTGTTGGGAGACTATAAAATTTTAGGAATTGTTGATGAAAACGGGCATTAGTCTCCCAAACAGTCAAAGGTAGAGATCGAATAATAATATGCTTTATTTGCAACAAATAGACAGTGAAAAAGTGCAATGAGTACTTTCTGGAACTACAACAAGGCGGCCTTATCGCTCAAAACAATCTTTTCAATGGAATAGGAAGGGCTGGCAGGCCATTTTTTAGGTGAGAAGACTCAACTAAAAAATAAAAATACATTATTTGTGAAACTTTTTACTCAGATGTTATGACTATATTAAAACTCAATGAAACATTGCGTTAAGTGACAATAAAAGCCTGTCAGTTCTAAGCTATGCATACGTCAATATACTTAGGAATCCGTTCACTGGGAGCGTTCATTACCTTATGACAGGTGTTTCATAGAATCTTCTTAATAACTATTAATAAACAATAAACAATTTGTCGTGCTATTTAACTCCATTACCATGTATAAATTAAGAAATATGGATGTATAAACATTAATTTAAAGTCATAAAGTTGCAAGGGCCGGGTAGGTTCACTTACGGCGAGTTGCATAAGTAATCCTTAAGTTAATGATCCATTAAAACGGATGACGTCGTTGTCAAATAAACGAATAAAACAGAGGCAGATTGAGACTTAATATCTGTCATTCGTCATCTCGCACGAAAAAAACTCGCACGACCGTGCGACCTGGCACCATTTTACCTACGTTTTTGTTGTGAACTCGCAAACACTTACAAAGTATAGCAAAAAAATATATTGAAACTAAATAATTTTAACTTGTTTTATTTTATATGTAGTTCAGTCATACCTATACATAGTTACCTCAGATTTTCATAGCCTTGCGAGTTAACGACAAAAAAAATATAAATAACGAGATCAAGTTGAGAGTTAATGAAAAATATATTTTTGTAGTCGAATTGACAATTTGTACTATTACGCTCCCAATTAGAAGAACAAGACAATGTGTCTAAATCATCAGTTATATAAAAAAATTGTAAAGCTTCACATTAATTACTATGTAATTTGTCACTTTTCTTCCGTCCATTCCTTATGTAACGGTTAGTAATTAGAGACCCACTAAAACTTGTTGCTTTTCTAAAATTACACAACAGCTCAACTTCGTTAAGCAAAGTGGTGGTTTAAAGGCTGACCTTTCTGTTGCGGTTTCGCGATGGACGGACGCAAAACAATTGTTTTGTGTAACTTCCACATTGTATGAATTCGCTAGAAACGTATAGTTTAACTTCCACACTGTGTGAATTTACTCGAAACTTAATTGCAACTTTTGTAACGTTTTTCACAAGCAAACAATAAACGTTCTAAGAAGTTTTCAGAATTAATTTTGGTAGGTTGATAGATTGTATTGTGCCCTCTCAATTTTGTACGCTGTAAAAGCAAAACATGATGGACATTTGAATTTATTGTAAACCTGCATGCTGCTGTTTGTTAATAACTCATGTTTTAACAAATAAATAATTATCTTGACGACCTCCGTGGCATAATGGTTACCACGCCAGACCGCCACCCAAGAGGTCCAGGGTTTGAATCTCGGTCGGGTCATGATGAAAAACGAACTTTTTCTTATTGGCCGCGGGTCTTGGATGTTTATCTATATATATATATATTTGTTATAAAATATAGTATCGTTGAGTTAGTATCCCATAACACAAGTTTCGAACTTACTTTGGGGCTGTGTGATTTGTCAAAAAAAAAAACTTAAGTATCTTAAGTTAACAACCCTACTACATTACAATCGTAAATAGATCTCACACTGATGTTCAAAGTTTACTAATTTATTTATTTATTTATGGTATCAAACAATACTAATGTTAGTAAAGCAACTTACTAATGTTAGTAAAATATAGCTCGATGGCGTCGTTGTGTGTCGAACTCTAATACGAACAGGCAACGTCGTCGACCCTAGTCAGTGTTTGGTTCCATATCTCTAATTTATCCGTGCTTCGAAGGGGCACGTCAAGCCGTTGGACCCGGTTGTAGTCAATGGAGGTTTCCAAATAAATATTAAAATTTAATGGATCCGGCGACTGACACCGCGGTCCCAGTTAATGGCGGCCCCGGTCGCTGGAAACCTCGCGGATGACGGCTTGCAAAAGTTCACGATTTTTTCACACCAACAAGATAAATTAATAAGTACATCACTTTTCCATTAACATTAAAATTATGTTGCACGGAATTCAACATAATTCCAATTCGAATAACCACCTTATTAGGTCACAAAATTAACCCTACGAATGCAGGCTGTCTTTCAAAACACTATTATTACCATCACACAGCATTTATAATTGAAGGAACAATAATGAACCGTAAAATGTCCATTTTTTCGTAATTGGCAAAATGATACAATGCAGTAGTGCACGTTCCAACAATTTATTACAATGTTGCATCAACTGTTCAAGAAAAAACAATATCTTTATTGTATTTGCCACTTTATGTCATTATAAATAAGATTCAATATATCTTTTTTAACATTTTTTCGCACATACTTCATTATTGCTCTTACAATGACATTTCGAATGTTGTAACTTGGAATGATGGTCATCACTTTCATTGTTAAATTCTTCCTTTTTTCCTTTTCGACGCTTAATAATTATCTTTTATCTTTTAATGTAATTTAATTAAGCGTATTTTGTATCCATTTTAACATAGTGCATTGAGAAATTTTATAGGTTACTTAATTGGTTAAATATAGTGTGACGTCAGCCAATGAAAGAGATGAGCAGGGATATAAATATGATCCAAGTTTTCCAAATATTCGATTTTTTATTTATCAATAGTAGTATTCAAATCATACTGTTTTGTATTTTTTTTTATACCACAAAGGCATTCCACAAAGGTGGCAAACTAGCTAACCGTTGGTAAGCATCACCGTAGCCTTTAGACGCTTTGCAATACCGGGGGGTATCACTAACGCGTTGCCAAAAAGTGGAGCTCTGGAGACCTTACTCACCATAGGAACACAACATGGCCGAGACCAATGCTATTTGGCTACGATCTTCTGTAAGGTGGAGGTCCTTCCCAAACGGGCTGCTCCGATTTGAGCGGATTATCCGCTGTGCCCTACCTCTCTTTAAAAATAATGGTATAAAAAATAAAAAAGTTTCGTTGCGATGCTTACATTTTTAGCTTAGAAATGTTTGTTCTTAGTTCTCTTTGATCACCTCTTTCATTGGCTGACTGTGCCGTGGTTCTCCATAAATGTAAAAGTTAATCACGCTTTCTCGCTGAATAATTTCACTTCTTCATTTTTTCAACTTCCTATCTGTCTTCATCATTGTATTTTACGTTCACATGTTTTTTCCATAAAACTACCTATTACACAGTCTTTTGTTTAGGAGAACTATAAGAAAAAACATGTGGTTTCATGTCTGTCATTAGCAACGCATTATTAAGAACATCATTACAGCTTTTTTTTAGCAGCTAGTTGTGTCCCGCTGCAAGGCAATTTCTTTTCCACAATTTGGCATTGCCGAAAAATCTACAGATTGTACAATCGAAAAAAGACGATAGGTTTATTCATTGATAGTATCGATTTTTTATTTATTGCAATACCATTGACGATGAACACCGTTTCCCGTATGTATTTTCATCGAATCGTCATACAAAGAACCCAACCTCCAAGTCTCTAAGCTGTTTAAACTGTGCCAGAGATTTTTATGTCTCTGGGCTGTGCTTTGATCCGTAAATTAATTATTCAGGGCAACCATTTTATAAATATAGATGTCGATATTGCGTTATTACAATGACTTCCGACTTCTTACGAGAGAAATTGCCGATGTAAACCCGGCTGTAGATAAGCCATGGACAAACAGATGGACATGGTGACACTTTGAGAATTTCATAGCAAATAGATTTAAATCCTTAACATCGGTCAGTAGACTCATCTCGTTCTCGTTCCGCTAAAATAATAATCTAAACTCCGTATTAAGATCATATAGCAATGTCTCATACATTATAGAATTAAGTTTCAACAGTACAATTAGATACAATGTTGCTTTACTAATTTATCTACCAGTTATCTCCAATTTATCTTTTTGTAATCTGTGCCTGACTAATCTGCGCGCCGAGTGTGTTATTAAGTGGATAATTATTCCTAGATTCTTGGCTAAGCTTATTCAGTATATAATATGGCTAAGATGACAATTATATTTATTAATACCTTCCTTGTAGCCGCGTTAGTACCTCTGGTATTACTGATTTTATAGCCGGTGCGGTAACAATCAGACTCGCTTGCTTGTTTGCCCGCTATATGGCATAACAAAATTGCAATGATGATGATTTCGTTTGTATCCCATTTTGACTAAGGCCGTTTGTCCACTGCCACCGTCACGGAGAACGAAATGACGGTGCCGTCATCCCGTCCGCCGACATATAGTACAGTGGACGGGATGACGGCGCCACGCACGCCAACTACAACAAACTAACTGAACCACCGAGATCGTCGCGGTGGACAAACGATCGCCGTCACGTCAACTTGATCTCGGCCAGAAATCAGAATTGAAAGAACGTTTCTCGCTCGCACTATGAGCTCCCAGCCTCTGTGTTACCTTCGGACTATGACATGGGACTATTTAAGAGGTACATAAGAGGTCCCGTCAGAGGTAGACAACGCATTGGTAATGCCCCTGGTGTTGCCAATGTCCATAGGTGGCGGTGACCACTTTCCATCAGGCCTGCTTGACTGTTTGTCTGTCGTTTAACATTTAAAAATAAATACCGTGACGTCCCGTTGACTTTGGCGGCAGACAAACGGCCCAACGTTATGATATCCGAGTAATGTGTTCATTTCAATAATTATCCCATTACCCTCTTATTTGAGCATTAATGCATACCCAATTAAAATGTTACCCAAGACAAAAGATAATATATATCTTTCTTCAAACTATTAATTTGCGTATTTACACGTGTATTCACAATAACATGCTCAGAGACAATAGTGCTGTAATTAAATGCAAGATTTTTGTATGCATAATAAATTGTACGGATTGACAGGCAGCTCTATTGCATACATTTATCATTGTCATAATGAATAAATCAATTATAAGTACACCTACATAGTGCCAACATAATATAACAATGTAATATTCAACAGTAAATAATATATGTATGCATGAAGTATTTACCGATGAATCTTGTAATTGGATATTAACAGTCTGTCAATAAAGCAGTCTTATTTAATACGAAAATATTAACAGTTTCTTAGACGCATTTTAGTGTTAATGACAAAATAAAATTTTAACTGTCAAACAAAAGAAGTAAAAGATAACATGAGACTTTATCTAGAATTAAAATTAAAACGTTTCAGAAACTGGCTGTAAATGAAGTATTCTAACTTAATTATTTATGTGTTACCGCAGGCAAACAAGAGTAGCGTTTCTTTCCATCTCGCTATTTGCTTTCCTGAGATGATTTCCAGGTTAAAAAGTTTTTCGTATACCAAATTTCAAACATATCTGCTGAGCGGCCAAACCATCTTTCTAAGTAAATAGACATTCGTATTCATATTATTTTTGTAATTATATCATTAAATATTATGTTATTTTATCTATACTAATGTTATAAAGTGGAAAATTTTGATTGTTTGTTTGCATTGAACAGGCTCCGAAACTACTGGACCGATTTCAAATTTTTTTCACCAGTAGAAAGCTACATTATCGGGACATAGGCTATAGCTTTTCCCGAAAATGCAGTTCCCACGGAAATGGTCCAAAACTTCACGCGGACGAAGTCGCGGGCAAAAAAGCTAGTTATCTACACTGGACGTCAAAAATAAGTAGTACACTTTTAAAATTGCAATATCTCCTAAACTACAGAAGCTAGACCTTTGGAATAAAAAAAAGTTAAAAGACAATTTAATTTCATTTAATAAAAACTTCATGCATAATATCATTTTTTAAAGATTGACTGAAAAAAACACTTAATAAACAAAAACACTCTTTTTTAACCTGTTGGCTTGTACTTTTGTTTTTAGTTGTTTTCTTTATTGCTGATAAATCAATTGCAATTCGAAAGGAAATGTGTCGTCAGCGAGTAAACTTTACTAAGCATGCCTCTTTCACCAGAAGAATGTGCAAGAATCATAACTTTTCTTGAAGTAGGCATCAGTATGCATCGTACTGCAAGAACGGTGGGTGTAACTCTAAGAACGATCCAACAAGTAAAGCGAAGGTACGAAGAGACTGGAAACCATTTAAGGAGACCAAGTAATGGCAGACTCAGGTGCACTAGTACCCGAGAAGACCGCTTAATTGTCTCTACTGTGTTAAGAAATCGTCACCTTAATGCAGTTGAGGTCCAGCAACAGCTTCTTCAGACCCGAAGAGACTACGTTAGTGAGAGTACAGTGAGGAGAAGACTTGCTGAAGCCAACCTGAAGTGGTACAGGCCAGCAAATGGCCCCAAACTTGAGACAGGGCATCGAGTAGCAACTACAATACGCCCGTCAACACGTACAATGGGGCGAAGAAGAATGGACAAGAGTTTTGTTCACAGATGAGTCTCGGTTTTCTTTATTCACTTCCGATGGAAGGCGGAGAGTATACAGGCGACCTGGTGAACGATACATTCAAGGTTGCATCTCGGAAAGAGTTCAATACGGCGGGGGCTCTGTACAAGTATGGGCTGGAATCTCTTCAGAGGGTCGCACAGAGCTAGTGGTCATAGAAAATGGCACTCTGACTGGTGAAAGATATGCATTAGAGATCCTTAACGAGAATGCAGGGCCATATTTAGTAAATATGGGTGATGGAGTGATACTAATGCATGATAACGCCCGGCCACACACCGCTCACCTCGTACAAGAGTACGTTCAGGAGGTTGGCATCAGCTTGATGGCTTGGCCATCAAGAAGCCCAGATCTTAACTCGATTGAACACGCCTGGGATGAGCTTGGGAGGGTAGTCAGAAGACGCAGACCACCCCCCGCCACCCTCAGGGTTCTAAAACAGGCCCTGATAGAAGAATGGGTGAATATTCCCCAACACCGCCTCCGAAACTTTGTGTTCAGCATGCCAAACCAGCTCCAAGCTGTCATCAGAGCCCGAGGCGGTAACACAAGTTACCAAAGTGGGAACAAGGCCCAAAACGTAAAGTTAAGTTCTTGATAGTTCCTTCAAAATGGTTAGCTTTTTAGTTTTTTCTTAATTTTCAGTGTAAAACTTTACTAATGATAAATAAAATATTATTTTAAGAAAACTTTGTTAAATTTGCTATAAAATGACTTTTATTTCAAAACTCTAACTTCTATAGTTTAAGAGTAATTGGAATTTTAAAACTGTACTACTTATTTTTGACGCCCAGTGTATATATAAAAATGAATTGCTGTTCGTAAGTCTTGCTTAAACTCGAGAACGGCTGAACCGATTTGGCTAATTTTATTCTTGAAATATTCGTGGAAGTCCAGGGAAGGTTTAAAGGGTGAGTAGGGTAGGGTAGGGTATGGTAGGTGCCTCTAAGGCGGAAAAAAATTCGCCGGGTCAAATAGTAGCTTATATTAAAAGAGTACTACTATGTATCTATTTACATGATTCCTATGGGAACAGATTCAATAGGACCGCTCGCTTTCCGCGTATAAATAAAACAGTTTCAAGATCTGTTTTCATTTGGTTTTGACTTACTGTTTTATATTGATGTTAACCCTTACATTGTAACTTCAATGTGAATTAATTTATGTTACATCTGTCATTAGTACACTTCTATTTAACACTGTACCATTCATCCCATAGACACTCGAGTCAGTCGACATACCATGGCACTTACCAAGTCGTTTTTTATGTATACGCTATTTCTGTCAAACCCTACGCTGTAATAAGAGTTCGTTTAATTTGTTTCTCTGTATTCATATTTCATGAATATCACTCACGCGTTGCCAACCCTCCCAACCCCAAGTGGAGCTCTGGAGACCTTACTCACCCAATACTATTTGTGTACGATCTTCTGTAAGTTGGAGGTCCTTCCCCAGACTCGCTGCTCCGATTTGAGCGAATTATCCGCAGTCCATCTGTTGGCCGATACAGCGTCTATAGTAGAAAAATTATTTTCTCATTGGAATGATGTACTTTCACGTACATAAAAAGTAGCCTATGTTGGGCTCTGTACCCCTAACAATATGTATGCAAATTTTCATAATGATCGGCTGCTTAGTCAAGCCGTGAAGGAATAACAAACAAACAAACTCACTTTCTCATTTATAATATTAGTAAGGATGTGTACTCGTTATACGTTTATTTGTAACACAGCAGGAGTTCCAAGTTTAATACGAAACCCTAAACACCGAGATGCAAGCAAGTGCAACCAGGGACAGAGTTACTATATTTATACTATGTGATGTCTACCTATATCACAAATCATACACACAGTAACTTATATTAAAAAAATCTATTCGCACAACCTATTAGCACATAAATTCTGTATATGCAGTCTTACCATACCCGAAGAACATTATATTCAATAGTTTTTATCAATCAATTTAATAACACCACGTACATAGAGTATTTATTATAGGAGATCACGTATTACAAAGATGGCGTATGGTTGATGCGGTCTTGAATCCGTATTAGATAATTATCGTTGTAGAGCAGTTTTTACTACTATATATAAATATTTAAAATAGTCTACTACGTGATGCCCTCGGTTTTAACTATTCTGTGTGTTAATGCAGGTGATAAACTATCCGTGTACCAAATTTCAACGAAATCTATCCAGCCGTTTTTACGTGAAAGGGTAAAAAACACCCATACATCATCGTCAAAAACTTTCGCGTTAACTAGTATGATATTTTTTAAGAAACGTGTACTGAATTTTTTCACTGTAATGCCATTTGGTCCACGTTATCATTGCTATTAGTCGAGTTGCGATTGCACGATACAATGACCCATCTCACTCTGTCAATATCGTAAATATGCGAGGGACATACTCGTACTCGTTTTCCAAAAAAACTTTTTTTTTAAATTATTTCAAAGTAAGTAAGTAAGGTAACTTATTGCTTTATCCCCTTTACTATTATAAACGTAGTATAATAACGACTATATAGTTATTCACTGTTGTGTCATTGTATTTCTTCATGAGACCTAGAGTGGTAGAGCAATTATTACGAAATGGACTAGCTCGACCGGGGAAGTACCACCCTCTCACAGAATATCGACGTGAAGCAGCAATGACGACCTCCGTGGCGTAATGACGACCTCCGTGGCGTAATGGTTACCACGCCAGACCGCCACCCAGGAGGTCCCGGGTTCGATCCCCGGTCGGGTCATGATGAAAAACGAACTTTTTCTGATTGGCCTCGGGTCTTGGATGTTTATCTATATATGTATTTGTTATAAAATATAGTATCGTTGAGTTAGTATCCCATAACACAAGTTTCGAACTTACTTTGGGGCTAGCTCAATCTGTATGAATTGTCCCTATATATTTAAAAAAAAAAAAAATGCGTTTCGTTCGGTGAGTGAGAGTTCCGGAAGCCCAACTCCTTCCTTCCGTTCCTCCTTCCGTTCCTCCAACTTCCTTGGTCGACAACGCAATGATAGCGCCCCTGGTGTTACTGATGTCTATAGGCGGCGGTGACCGCTTTCCATCAAGTGGCCCGTTTGCTTGTTTGTCTACTGTATGACATTAAAAAAAAGAGAATTAAATGAAGTGTGAAAGTGACAAACCATTGTGTATTACTATACACGCTTTACGCAACGTTTATTAGTAAGGTTTCCTGAAAAAAATACAATTCTGAAAAATTTAATTTTAGTCACACTGATTTGGTACTGTAGCGTGATCAACTCCACACAATTTATACTCTAAGTTGATATATGAGGGCACAAAAAGAAATCTATTGGCGGATCAATCCATATTTCGTTGAAGCCATAAGTTATAGTAAAAAGTAGATAATTTACTTAATAGTCGGGTGATTGTGAGTAATCATTCCCATACAATGGCTCTAACTTGACGCCTGAGCGATAGATCACTTTATTTTTGACAGTTAAATTAAGGTACGGACAGCATGATCATTTTATCATTGAAACTAACTGAGAGTCTGATTAGAACGTCGTCATCTAAATATATTTTTCCAAGTCAATCTCTTGTCGTAGTCTTGGCATTCCATAATATCACAACAGAGGAATTCACCGCGAATTCTTACGCGCGAATTAATACGCGTATTGACAAGATACTTTAATATTCCTAGGCACCGATATATTGTGTCTACAAGCATAACGAATTCGCGCCATTTCTGGATAAGTCGACTCGACTAGCACTTAATTTCAGATATGCTCAATGCGTCCACCAACATTGCACGAAGTTAAGAAGTTAAAAGAGAATGGAAGATTAAAGACAAGGTATGACGAAGAGCCTGTCCACACTTGTCTCGCTTGGAAGGCGAGGGGGGCAGGACAATAATTAGTATTTCACACATTCGAGGGAATCAAGCGCCGGCTCACCTCGCAACCGGGCACGGCGCTAGCGCCGGCGTCGTGTGATTGGCTTCATAGTGTCCCATACAAGACCGACGACCGTAAGTACACCCGGTTTGACGCCGGGCTTAGTTTCGGCGAGAAACCGTCTCGTCTGCATGAGCGCACGGTCACTGACTGAGTTTGCTTATTCACAGGATGCTCGAAGTGCAATTTTAACCCGATATAATTTTTAGATTTTTTTGCTATCCATCCTTATCTTATCCTAGATTTATAAGTATGGTTTATAACATAATTATAGTCATTATTTCTATGCATAAACTTTCCATTATGAACTTCAACGGTGATATAGCCTCAAGGCTCTCATTTAGATAGAAAGACGTACCACATTTTCCTACCCTGCATCTCCCATTTCAGCCAGGAATAAACTGTCAACACACATCATATCAAGCCATAATCATCCTACTACAGGGTCACGTGTCTTCGTTCAATTGCAGGGGATTAGAGCGTACTCTGCCACGCTGCTCCGTTTTTAAGCCGCTTAAATGTACCGACTTGACTTAACGAATGTCATTCATCGAAAATAGCCAGCACGGAGCAGGAGAATCTCGAGATAATGAAACTCATCCAGACACTGACTAGGGTTCAATTTTCTTAACTTGCGTCTTCGTTCTAAAATGCGACAGTGACGCCATCTATGTCATATATTATATCACGTATTATAATATCACAACAGTACATCAATTGTTATTTCTCGAAATAGCCGTATTAATTTGTAACATCAAAAATAGTTTTAATCAATCTCAATTGGGCTCTTATCAACACTACTGCGCTTCCTGCAATTGTTCTAATCTATGAATTAACAGCTATAATAGTGTAGCACATGACAAATAACTTTAAACCTTATGTAAATAGTTTTAAAGGCTATCTTGGTGTCCATGATTACGCTCCGTTGTGTGTGGTTCATATTTATTGTATGCTATTTACGTATACTATAATATTTTCATATGATTTTAATAACTTAGTGTTAGTTAGGGTTCCGTAAAGTGATCACATGTTGCAATTAGCACAGCAAAGAAACTATCTATTTATTACATAATACAAAATTGCTATGTTCCTTTGTAATTTTATAATAAATTTCTTAATACTTAAAGTCTGAGTACACATGTTACTAATAGTCTTCTTATTCCAAAGAGAAAATTAGTTGTGAATCTTTAAACGTCAGGTACGCCCGTTGGCGTCACAATTCGGGTTACATTGAGCCATTTGTATGTTAGACCTCACGATGAAATAATTGCAATACCGCGATGGATGATACGTGTCGAAAATATGCGTCAAATTCGCCCTTTTTGGACAAGGTCGCTAATTCATACGCGCGTTGGCGTGATACATGACACCCGTACATTACGTCCAAAAGCATGCGATTATCGGCGTTGTAATGTACCTATTGTATACTCTTACTGAACTCTATACCAAGTTGAGTTATGTATTTAATTATTTATTTATTTCCCCTTTGTCTACCTTCTGCAACAATACAGACGTGATGATATAAGTAACAAGTACAAAGTGAGCATCCGTACTCAGACCCTACCCACTTATCAACAAGCCAAATGGTGTTTAGAGAGACAGGGTCGAGGGGCACGCTATTACGAAGATTACGACTCGACTCAGTTCAAATTTTATTATAGGGGCAAGAATTGACTTAACGGCTCTTTAGTGCCCGTATCATTAAAAAATCTTGGATATACTTCGCCTTTCTTTAAATACATGTATACTAGATATTCTTGGGAGACAGTGAGAATAATAGTCATTTAAGTATTTGCCATTTTGTTTTGTTCCCAATTTGCTAGTTTATTTATACAAACATGATAGAGAACGTGCAAGTTACGTCACGTTATCGGGGTGGTGGAGCAATTATTACGAAATGGGCTAGCTCGACCGGGGAAGTACCACCCTCTCACAGAATATCGACGTGAAGCAGCAATGCGTTTCATTCGGTGAGTGAGAGATCCGGAAGTCCAACTCCTTCCCAATCGCCTCTTTCCCCCTCCTTCTTTCCCTTTCCTTCCTCCTTCCTTTCCTCCAACTTCCTTGGTGGACAACGCATTGGTAGCGCCCCTGGTGTTAGTGATGTCCATAGGCGTCGGTGACCGCTTTCTATCAGGTGGCCCGCTTGCTTGTTTGTCTACTGTATGATATAAAAAAAATATGTAAGACTCTACTCTCTAAATAAACGATTTCATTTGGTGACAGCCTTCTGCTCCCGCTGTAGTAGTAGGTACTATTTGTTTCAACTCTGAATGGGAAAGAGAAAAAGAGACAAGCGACAAATTCCATTGTAAAAAATATGTCATTCACTTTTGACAAATTATTACTATCAGTGAGAAACAAGCTAGACAAGGAAGTCAAACTTCAATAGATACAAGTCGTAGCCTTACTTATATGGCTATGGCTGTGGCGGACTTTTCAAACCATAAACATTCACAAGTGATAAACTAGCGTAAAGCAGAAGCACAGTGGACGAGGGAACTGCATAAAAGTCATATCTTTCGCACACTCCAAGGATAGGGTTACAAACTATAAAATGAAATTACATGAGCACAGCCATTCGCTTTTGAAATAGTATAAAATAGAGAGTAAAAGTCATTTACAATACATGGCTACGATATCTCTATTGTATTTCGCATCAACATAAACTATTTGGTGCTAACACGATGCCCTACGTAAATCCGCACCAAATTAAATACAGTTGGATAACAAGTAAATGTTTCTGTAAACACTCTTATGTACAATATTATAAAGGCTAAATTTGACTGTGTAGTTGTTATACAGACGGTAAATAAGGTTTGTGAGTCATTTGGCTCATTTGGCTCGCTGCAATTTGTCGGGGTCGTCAACACTGTAATGGATTAGTTCAATTCACTTCAAAGAATCTCAGGGTTGACGTTCAGTGAACTGTGGAAAATCTTCAATGTGACTGCAACTTTGTTTACTTATATAAATCTTATAAAACACTCATGGAGAATGGATAGATAAGTTTCTTTATTTACATACATGGACACACAATAGCAATAGAAAAATATAAAACCTCAAAACAGTATCAAAAATATTATCAATAAGTTAATTTATAGAAACACCACGTGTTTATTTATGCACAGTAGCGCCACCTATATCAGACTTTTGATGAAATCCTACGGGAATTGCGTATTTTTCGGGATAAAAAGTACCCTATGTGTTAATCCCAAGGTTTTTGGCGGTGAGAGCCCTAAGCTCCCGCAACTGACCGGTGTATCAGAAGAGGGTGTCAGTACACCCGAAACTGAATATTCCATTTAAAAAATAACCCAAGGTATCAGCTACCTACGTACCAAATATTGATCCTGCCATTTGAGCGTGAAGAAGTAACAAACATTCACATAACTTTCGTCTTGTTATTATTAGTAGGATTTCTACAAACTTACGCTTATTTTCATATTTTTATATCTTCAAATCTACTGCATTGCTGTCATAAGTTTGGCTCTGTGTTCTCAGTAAGGACTACGGCGATGCTTACCATCAGGCGAGTCGTATGCTTGTTTACCAACTTTGTGGTATAAAAAAAAGGACTAAGGACTAACTGCCGATTTACACCCAGTCCAAATCCTCAGACCTAGAAAATTGAAATTTTGCCTCTTTGAAGTACTCTTTATAAAGAAGACAAAGGAGAAAAGGTGATTTTTCGAAATCACACGAAAATGCTGGATATATGCTAATGAAATACCATGGTTTTCATTTGTTTTATCTAATGTTTGGTTAGATGAGTCCAGTATCTAGCAACGGCAACTGCCCTAACATTCACGTTAAAGTACTTCATCGTGCTAGATGTTAAAAAATTGAGGCATGATAAGAAATAAACGCTATATTTTTTTAAGTTAAGTATATAATCATTTCTGGATATAGGTAATTCAGTTACCGTTACATTTAGGTAAGTTCTGACTGCACAACCTACCATAACGCCGTCAGAATCTTGATAAGACTTAATTACTAACCTTACAACAGAAGCACCGTAATTAATCCCTTTCTAACCTATAATTGTGAAGACAAGAACCTTTAGATGACGTGATGACTTATTAATGAAGTACTGGTAATACCACAACACGCTAAATCTTTCAAAGGGTTGGACAGGATTCAAAGAACATAGAATTACTCGGACGACGTCTAACAAAAACGTGTAATATTTGAGGGAGCCATACACGTAGACTCTCTTTAAGTATATAAAAAAATCGAACAAATACAACTGAAGATTAAAAATGGAAAACAATATGGAGAGCTTTAATAGAATTGATAATATACTAATATTGAATCTAGTTAGAAGATTGTTTAATCAATACATTATGCAAAAGATTTAAAATGCAATTTGTACTTAATTTTCAATATTTCACAAAGATATTATAGTAATCAACATCTCTGGTCTTGCTTCGGGTTATATTCATAATGATAATGAAAATCTAAGCAAAGGAAGGAATTAGTTTAAAATAATAAACGAACCGTCATAAAATAGCACTTTACAGAAGGTCCACGCAGTCACAATACACTAATTTGTAACAAATTATTCCTTGGTTTCTTGTGGTCCTAGGATTTTGTCCTATTAGTAGGACTACGAGGGAGAGGATTCCTCGTGGCCCTACTATTTATAGACGAAAAAAGGTCTTTTATAGCGTTTATGATTATTTTGCATTGTTTTTAGAGTGTGTAGCGGGAGCGATGGCTTGTGGTCGACCGCCACAAAGGGAAGATCTTCCGGCCAGGCTGGGTGTTATGCCTGGGGAACCGCGGCTCCGACAATGTATGTGTCGGAGGTTGTATTATATCTCCATATCGTAGAAACTTCGATAGCGTGATTCAGGATTCTAAGTGGCGCCGTCATGTGTTCGCATTGTGAACTTTTTTCTTCACTCTGTAGTTCTTCTGTATGGCGATAGGTGTCGCTGCAAGTGGATTAGGATTGCTCTTAGGATCATTTTCAAGTGTTTGGTGTGTGGAGTTGTTTAATCGAGAAAATTGCCCTTCTGCACTTAATTTATTTTTGGTCTATGCTATGTCGTCACTCACACGACCAGGCAGACAGGTCAGTTAATCTTTGGATACCGTAATCCTTAGTAATTATACTCTACAAGATCCATTTAATAGTACACTTCCAGACTAGGGATGTTGCCTCTGACAAAACAAGTTCAAAGTGATCATTTTGAACAAGAGTAATAAAATATTAAAGATAGATAGATACATTATGCTCTTTTTGCAATACATAACAAGAGAATTAATAAAATAAAACAAACATGGCCAACTTACTATAGACTAGTGTTATCGCAACAAGGCGGCCTTATTGCAGAAAGCAATCTCTTCAAAGCAACGAAATCAAAGTAGCGAAATCTGTATGAAGTGGGCAAGACTTAGCAAGACACGCAGTGACCACGAAAGGTGATCTTAAGTTACATTTTGCGTTCTAGCAGGTGGAAAGAAGTCTGGGAGGATAAAGTTAAGATGATTTCTCTTCATTTTGGATAATTCGAGAATTCTTGATAGCCATAATGTCTAGAGGCAGAAAGGCGAAGCTGGATAAATGAACAGATTTCTTGACGTATTGTTTCCAAATTAGAATTCCTATGTCTTCTATGCTGTGATTACGTCACAAATTGAAAGTTAATAATTTGTAAAAGACACAGTTGTTCAAAAGATTTTGGTTCTTTTTATTTCACAGCTGTCAGTGTCCGTTGACCCTAACAATTAATCCCATGAGGCCGGTGGCATAATTACACTGAGCAATGACATCAACAAGCGGCGCCCGCGCAATTGCCGTCCGTACGTGCTATAATAATTATAATCTGATTTTACTATTGTAGTTTGAATAGTATTATAGAGAATTTACGACATAATAGACTTTATAATAGATACCCAATGAAACAAACCATTTGATGATGATTCACTACCTTAATCCAGTGGTGTATCTTCCTATGCGAAGATACACACTTGACCACATATCTTGGATGTGATGTGGTAGAAGAAGGTAGGAGAAATGTTTGCGTGTATCTCTTTTATGCTACTTCTAGAATACTTCACATTACATTACAGCCTACAACTTCATAAACTGCCAAAAATTTAACTTTTCGAAATCAGCAAACTTTGGGTATGTTTTATGTATGGAAACTAGCGAAACCCACGTCATTTTGTTTGCTCGTCTCCCGCTTTCCTTGTATGTATTATCATATTAACCTTCCTCTTGAATCACTTTATGTATTGCTGAAATAACTGCATTAAAATCCGTTGAGTAGTTTAAAAGATCTAATCAAACAGACAACGGAAATGACTTCAATTTATACTATGTAATTATTAAATTTAATAAAATGATAAAATTGATATTCTCAGACACCAAGCTGTTAAAAATCTGCTGCCAGGCACAGATGAATTTGTGGGTAGCTCCGGTTAAATATCTATGTATATTCCGAGAACACAACACGGTTCACTAATAAACTTCTACATAACAAAAGTAAAACGCTTCGGCGGTTGTTAAACTGCAATTTGTAGTATGTAATCGATTTTTGATGGATCCCAACACAGTATCCTTAAATTGGCGGTCTTTTTGCCTAGAGATTATTTCTGAGTAATGATTTTAGCAGCTAATGTGCAGCGCCTTTCGAGCTCGTGATGTTAATTTTGAATAATAAACCGTATGAATCAGCTGCAATAACTATGAAATTTGATCCTTGTTACATCGACATTAGGATTACCGTGGTTATTATTTAATTGCAGCTGTATTCAGTTATAGTAGTTTATTTTTGGATACATGGGAATGGAACAGTATAGCTGAGTGCTTAGTACGAGTTTGATTCAAACAAATAAATAACCAAATAGAGATGAACTCTCATGGTGTTTTATAGGATTCGTGTTACAATTTCAAAATTCTATGGCTTACTTGCTCACATCATAAAGTGAGCAACCCGGCTAATTTGGATATGTAACACGCATCTGATAAATTCACAATATGAAACTGTTATTCAATTTGGTCGACTTCTACACGTTAACACTTTCGAATGTGACATAAAACTCGTACTAAGCATTCAGAAGAATGTTATGGACACCGTAAGAAAAATAATAAGTCTGGCGATGCCAAAAGATATAACAATCCTTACTAATATTATAAATGAGAAAGTGAGTTTGTTTGTTTGTTATTCCTTCACGGCTTGACTAAGCAGCCGATCATTATGAAAATTTGCAAACATATTGTTAAGGGTACCTACAGAGCCAACATAGGCTACTTTTTATCTCGTCAAAGTATGTCGTTCCAATGGGAAAATAATTTTTCTACTATAGAGGGCGCTGTATCGGCCAACAGATGGCGCTACAAGTAGCGCTATGGGTTGATTTGTTGTCAAACGAGTTCTATACAGTTATGAAATTAACGCGAGCGAAGCCGCGGGGAAAAGCTAGTATATCATAATTTAACAAAAATGGTTGGAAATCACAACGGATCGACAATAAACGTAGAGGTATGGAACAATCACGGGTCTAGTTTATCAAACTACAGCAGTGCAGTAGTCTCTTTAGCAAAACATCTTTAACTCGCAGACAGTAATTTAAAACAGTGTAAAACTCACTACACTTATAATAATTACCAAGTTTACTTTTAAAGCACGTCATGAATTCTGACAATTAGTCCCATGGCAGGCACAAAAAGTGTCCAGTTGGTTACTTGTGGTAAAATGTCAGTGGTGTCAGAAATTGACTTAATTTGAAAATCTGGTTCTGCTAGCGCAGTTTGCCCCAACATTTGCCCGACGAACTCATGAATTCTGTAAATATTTTTATAGTACCATAATTTTAAAATTTGGAATATCTCAAGTAATTTGACTCTTAAAACTATTCACAAAAACGTTTTCAGCTTCTTTGTTCTAGTATTTGGAGATTTGGACGTAACGAATTTTCCAGTGAGTTAAAATTTTATGCGGATTACAAAAAAGTAGCAAGGACTTAATAGTATATTTGTGAAGTCATATTGAAAGGCTTAAAAACCTTGATCTCGACTCGGATTAGACCGGCTTGATGGTGCAAGCATTAAAAATGTACTGAAGATATACTCATATCCTAACAGTAAAGTTATTGTAGTTGATGATGATAAAAGAATTGCTAACATTCCAACAACGAGTAAAGGTCTAGTACTGATCTTTTGTAAGACTGTTGGTTGAGTCGTGCTAATCCATATACAAGAGTTTAATTATAAAACAATGGCTATGGAGCACTCACGACCACAGTTCCCTCGGATGGCGGCAATTATTTCGCTACAAAAACCAAGTATGCTCACATGCACCGCCGCGTTGGTTTGTGTCCCAGTTGCGGTTTACAAACTATATTGTTCCAGTAAGTAAACCTTCCAATATCCTGGGTGTTGCTAGAACCATTTATAAAACATATACAATAATATATTGTCATTTTTTAAACGTATTCCTCTTTGGTTTTTATTTATTTATATTTATTGACCAATTTTTTTTTTCGGAAAACATACAGTCGATAAATCTTAATATAAAACTATTTTGATGTTCTCGCATTGGTGAATATATTACAAAAGGTTTTTTTATGCCACAAAGTTGAGCACCCATGTGGAGCTCTGGAGACCTTACTCATCGTAGGAACACAACATGGCCTAAACCAATGCTACGATCTTCTGTGAGGTGGAGGTCCTTCCCCAGACGGGCTGCTCCGATTGCATTATCTACCAATCAACCTTTCAGTTTTTGGTTTAGTTCTGTCTTCTTGTTCATTTGGTTTGGTTCTCTGAATTCTTTTAATTTTATTTATCATTGTAATACTGTCTTCATCTCCACACGGTCTATTATTTACAGTCCACTTCCTCACCCTAGATATGTCGAATACTGTTACTATTATCCTTTACTGTCCTAGTATCAATATCTTTGTTTCTCTCCTATCTTTGATTATGTACTTGAACTTCTCCAATATGTGAAATTTTGGATAAAATATCAAATAACCCAAATATCTCGAGAACTTCGCCCATACATTGAGGTGGTTAGTTTTGTTTCTTTTGAGACCCTCAATAAACACGTTCTGTATAATGTTAGTATAATAAGCAACCACTATAACTTTGAAATGCTGTAACGGTTCGTTACTGTACTTTAAAGTTTATTTTATTTTTATTTAATTGAAACAAATTATAATAACACTAACTTAACTTAAATTTAACTAATATCTAACTACTATATTAATACTAATAATTAAAATTAACTTATACTAACTATACTAAATGATTAACAACTAAATAAACAAAAATAATACCTAACATAAAAATAATTTAATCTATCTATCTTACCTTAAAAGAAATTCAGATACTATCCTGTACATCTGCGCTCACAAGGCGATCGTGAATGAACGAATTGACTGACTAAGGTGAATAGCGGCTAACTTCTTGAGATTGGAGCTTGAGACACGACTTCACTTCATATTAACGTCTCACGATCTTATTTTCCTATTATTTAAATCCTATTACATTTAAATAATTAATACAATAAATATTATATTATTAGTGAAAAACCCCGAGCTACAGGGTGAGTGTTGTAAATTACTTATTATCTTTTTTTGAGTAAAACCAAATCTAGTGAAGCATATTAGTTACCTACCTACCTGAGCTACCTACATAGTTAAAATGTATTTTTAATTTTACAATTTAAGTTAATTTATTAGAGTTTTAATTAGAAATTATAAAGTTTGGGATTACTAGTTATGACGAAATCAATACAAGTTCATAGTTTCATCACTATCTGTCAGTTACATATAACTTTTGATTATGCAAGTATTTTTCTTAATTTTACTATGCACCGTAGGGATATTTCGGCTGCCACATCATTAACGACTATTAATTGTCTAAAACTAAACCATCCTAGCAAGTCCCTTGAATAAACTGACTTCACAAGGCAAGAATGCCCCTCCTTTCGTTTGGTCTGCGGAGGCTGACTTAGCCTTCACCACGCTTAAAAAGTGCCTCTCCTCGTCACCAATTCTCTCGTGCCCAGATTATACTATACCGTTTGAAGTACACACCGACGCGAGTGACTACGGTATAGGAGCCGTACTTACTCAAAATTTTGATGGTAAAGAACGAGTAATAGCTTATATGAGCAAGTCTTTATCCCAACCGGAGCGTAACTATAGTGCTACCGAGCGGGAGGCTTTAGCTGTACTTACCGCAGTTGAACACTGGCGGTGCTATTTGGAAAATGGCCTTAAATTCACCATTTTTACAGACCATTCCTCGTTAAAATGGTTTCTTAACTTAAATAATCCTACTGGAAGATTGGCTAGATGGGGAGTACGACTTTCTGCTTATAACTTTGATATAAAACACCGTAAAGGATCCGAAAATGTAGTGCCCGATAGTTTGTCTCGTGCAGTTCCTATTTCTGTTATTAATGATGCAGACAACGACCTACAAAATACTAATGACTCTTGGTTTTTAAATTTGCGTGACGGCTGTATTAAGTCCCCTACATCCTTCTTAAATTATCGAGTCGAAAAGGGAAAACTATATAGATACATGAAGTCCCTAAATCCTCTCACAAGGGAATTTGAATGGAAAGAAGTAGTTCCTTTGGAATACAGAAGGGATATTATTGCTAAAAATCATTCAGAACCCATTTCTGGTCATTTTGGTATCTTTAAGACTCACAAACGTCTGAGCCTTAACTATTTTTGGCCTAATATGCACCACGACGTGACTAACTTCATATCTACCTGCGAGGATTGTCTTTCACATAAATATCCTAACCATTCTACGCTTGGTGTGATGGGTAGACCTAAGGATTGTTGCCGGCCTTTTCAAATGTTGAGCATAGACCTTATGGGACCGTTGCCTGTATCTAGAAAACAAAACGTGTTTCTTTTGGTAGTAACTTGTTGTTTCTCCAAATACTGCCTGTTATTCCCTATCCGCCGGGCTACAGCCGACATTATATCAAAAATTATGGAGGAGGAAGTTTTCTTGGTTCATGGTATCCCTAGTACCGTACTAATGGACAATGGTCGACAATTTATTAGTGCGACTATGAAAAATTTGTTCCAAAATTATAAGATCCCTAATGTTTTTTATACACCACTATACACCCCGCAGATAAATACAGTCGAGCGGTATAACAGGACTATAATTACTTCTATATCTACATTTATTGACAGCGATCATAGGGTCTGGGATACTAATATTTCTAAGATACAGTTTGCTCTCAATAGCGCGGTAAACGAAGTGACTGGATTTTCACCTTCATTTTTGGTCTTTGGACGTGAGCTTGTAAGCTGTGGCTCTCATTACGTTGACGCCGATTTAGAGAACGAAATCGTTTTTACTCCTAGAGATGGTTACGCGGAAAACGTTGGTGTATTGAGTAAAATATTCGACAAGGTTCAATTATCGCTGATAAAATCACACTCTAGAAATTGTACAGTATACAACTTGCGTCGTAAAAATGTTGAATTTAATGTGGGCGATATTATTTGGAGACGAACATTTTATCAGAGTGATAAAGAAAATAAATTTTCTAAAAAATTAGCTCCCAAATTTATAAAATGTCGAATTATAGGCAAAAAATCCAAACTTGTATACGAACTGGAAGATATGTCAGGTCAAAATCTAGGAACATGGCACGTAAAAGATTTTAAATTGACTTAGTTTTATTCAAATAATAGGATTTATATAGGAGCGGATTTTATAAGTAAAATCCTAATGTAAAAAGGGGGGTATGTAACGGTTCGTTACTGTACTTTAAAGTTTATTTTATTTTTATTTAATTGAAACAAATTATAATAACACTAACTTAACTTAAATTTAACTAATATCTAACTACTATATTAATACTAATAATTAAAATTAACTTATACTAACTATACTAAATGATTAACAACTAAATAAACAAAAATAATACCTAACATAAAAATAATTTAATCTATCTATCTTACCTTAAAAGAAATTCAGATACTATCCTGTACATCTGCGCTCACAAGGCGATCGTGAATGAACGAATTGACTGACTAAGGTGAATAGCGGCTAACTTCTTGAGATTGGAGCTTGAGACACGACTTCACTTCATATTAACGTCTCACGATCTTATTTTCCTATTATTTAAATCCTATTACATTTAAATAATTAATACAAGAAATATTATATTATTAGTGAAAAACCCCGAGCTACAGGGTGAGTGTTGTAAATTACTTATTATCTTTTTTTGAGTAAAACCAAATCTAGTGAAGCATATTAGTTACCTACTTACCTGAGCTACCTACATAGTTAAAATGTATTTTTAATTTTACAATTTAAGTTAATTTATTAGAGTTTTAATTAGAAATTATAAAGTTTGGGATTACTAGTTATGACGAAATCAATACAAGTTCATAGTTTCATCACTATCTGTCAGTTACATATAACTTTTGATTATGCAAGTATTTTTCTTAATTTTACTATGCACCGTAGGGATATTTCGGCTGCCACATCATTAACGACTATTAATTGTCTAAAACTAAACCATCCCAACAAGTTCCTTGGGAATGATTCTGTGATGTGGCGGAGAAAGAAATGTGAAGTAGGAATAACTACAATCTTCCTGTTTCCGGGATTCCAGGGTTCCTCCTACCACTATTACATCTGGCGCAGGCTACTCGACACTCCCGGACGGCTATTCCGTTTCATCATCATCGTGCTGAATTATTACGAGGAGTCGTATTGAAGAACCGAGCTGCCCGCTTATCACTGATACTATCGAGGAGGGGTGGTTTGTTTATAATAATCACGGGTAGTTCTACGGGGCGATTTATAAAAAAACCACGACCTGAGACTAAATAGGCTATCAGTCAATTGTGGCTGATGCAACATTAATTATACTTAGTCACTTAATATATCCTAAATTAGAAAATTGTTTTTTATTTATTTTTTAGTTAGCCTCACTAAAGGTAGGTTACAATGCTGTTCCATATATTGTCATATGTAAGAGTATAGTGGCCATAGCATAGAAAAATGGTGTTTTTTTTGTCGGATCAGATGTAACCTTTGGTATTTGAGAGAAATTTAACACCTCGTAAGTGGCAAGAAAACATTTTTATTTCGAGAAAAAAGGCCATGGTTAACTATGTAGTATTAAATCCATACGAGGAAATGAAAATTAAAGCGTGCGTGTTTTTAATGTAGCGCTTTTTTGCTTACTTATTACATTAGTGGTATTATACTAAAAAAAAGTACAGTCTTAATGAACAGATTTTAACGGGATTCCGAATATAAGTTGGGTTAGGTGGATAATATAAATATAATGCAAAAATTCGCACCTGGTTCAAGACAGACATCTTCTAGTTTTAGTTTGGTATTCCATAAGCACTAGGGGCAAGTCCCACATTACTCTGTGGACAGTAGATAGACCACTAGATATAACTCATTTCGGAAAAAAAGCGCATACAAAAGAAAAAAGGAAGATTAAAATGTAAAAGATTCTGGTGCCTCACTGCTAAACCGGGCAGAGAGCCTGCACCCAGAGCGCCTCAAATGGTTGGTCAGGGTCTAAATCATGTATTATTTCCAAACCATGCCCTTCAATTCTTCAGGTAAAAACTGCCTGAAGATGTAATACTGGCAGGCAACGTCGACATCTTAAAAAATAAAATTGTCTTGATAAAAAACTCTAGAGAAAAAAGAAAACAAAATTAATAAAATAACAATAAATATATAATGATAGCTAGAGACAAGCAATAATCAGTTGCTAACTTTGCATGACTGACTGACTGAAATAAAATATTATGATAAACTCATACACCTGAAGATAACATTAGATAATCATTTAGAAATTGAGTAATAAATGATTCTTTACGACAACTCATAAAGAAGTTGAGGTAAATCAATGATCGCTCCTGTCACGTAAATTAGAAACCTTTTACATGCCGAAGATGTAATTAGTCTGAATGAGTTTGAAGCGCACCGACATTAATTGAAATGGACACAAAATCGATTAGCGAGGTAAGCGGAGCCGGCCGTAGTCTGCGGCGTGCAAGCGCGCTCCGTGCACCTCGGATTATCTTGGATTACAGTATACATCGCGTGTTCAGATAAAATAAAAATATTTTTTTTTTCAACATTTACGTTTGTTACTATTGTTTCTGTAAGTGACACTGTAGTGTCTTGAATAAGAAATAAATATATATTTCAACCGAATATTTTTATCAAATTGAATTCATGTCTTTTGAAATATTTCTTTATTTTATTTCTTTATTCTGTAATTTATTGCACATAAACAAAATACAAAAAATAGTTTAGGTTATAGTGTACAAAGGTGATCTTATCTCTTTGAGAGGCCTATTCCAGCTATCCCTACATGTTTTTTGTAAACTATGTTAATTGTATTGTCCTTAAAATATTTCGAAACTGCATTAAAGTTTGTTAATTTCATTAATTGCGAAAAATATATTACCATTCATTTCAGTGCATCACAATACGCACATTGGACATCCATTTTTTGTGCAGTATCGGAGTATGTCGTTTCAGCCCACAGTTAGAGTGCGTCCCGGTGTAAAATCTGTGTTTTGTTCCCGTCAGTTTCTCCTTTTTATGGCTACAATGGTTAAAATCAACAACACATAAAAAATGTATTGTATTTCAATCACTATTTCACGCCATCAAGTACTTATAAACAAAATAAAATCGTTATCGTATTTCTCAATTACACATCAATATTTCTATACCTCGCACTGTCTGTAGGTTCTGCAAGTGGACGAAGTAGTCAGTCTTGTAACAGTATAGTAAAGTTGTTAAATTAATCGATTTATCTGAAACTTACGCGTATACTACGTGTAATGTAACCCAATCCCCCTTTGCGTCGAGTCTCACCTTTCGGTTTTCAATCATCGCCGCCCGACACTGTAATTCGGGTGCGAGCCGATGGGTACACGCCGTGTCCATACCCATGCTATTGTATTATATCTGTGCTCTTACGTATATGTAGTTTACAAGAACAGAATCATTATGAACTCGTAGAAAACACGTTTTCCATGGCTTGGATAGATTTTTTTATGGAAATCACCGCTGCCCAACGGACATCCACGACTTGCACGCATTGCCCACCTATGAAGGAATGAAAAAGACAGGAGGGGTTGAGGAAAGCGAAAAAGGGTTGTAGGAAGCAGGAGGGAGACGTATTAGTCTCTTTCTCTCTTACTCATCGTACGAAACAGCGGCATGGCTATTTCACGTCGATATTCTATGAGAGGGTACTGTCCCGATCGAGCTAGCCCGCTTACAAGCCACTACCAATTCATAGTAGTTTCCAAGCTCTGCCACTCTATAATATAACAGCCAGGCACCAAATACAGCCGAATCAAATTCACAATAGAACGTTCGTGATATATATTTTTTAATATTTTTCTAGTGAGATCACGTAACCAACCCATTCACTGGCCTAAAATACGAGTATAATAAAAAAAACTGTGTAACTTAAAGCCTATAGAGGCATACCCCCAGGCGGGACCACAACGTGGTAAGCAGAGAACCATCGAAAGATCTCGTGTTACTGCACTCAGAGATCCCATGGCAAGTTTTTGACTTCATTTCCTAAAATCTGGCCCTAGATAAAAGTTTTAATTTTGATGTTGTTCTTGAATGATTTGAATAGTAAAAAATATATCGAAACCGCGTTACTGGACTAGGAGACATTATGACAAAATTCTGATTACATTTGCTAAAATTTGCCAGTTAATCGGGCAGTTTGCATTGCATCACTCGTATACTGAACGAAATCATCCATACAAACTCAAATCTAGAACTAGGCCTTCACAGGCGCTTTTTCTATTCATTGATTCATCAAATATTTGATCAACTTGTATATTTAATTAATATAAAATAAAATAAACTACCACCATTTCGGAAACACGCAAAATGGCCACCGGTAAAAGTAACGGCGAAAGAAAACCTTTTTTGCCATATAACATTACAACCAATCGTTACAATACAATAACAATGTTATTTAATTTAAATTCTTCTCATAAGGATTAAGAATTCTTCATTCGACTATCAACTACAAATCATTGTGACGGGCTCTTAAACTATTGTATCCATTATTTGCTACACGAGGCTACACGTCTGTTTTATTTGTTTCGTCGCATTCGATGATTCATAAACGGGAAATAGAACGCATCTCTATTTCAAATTTGAATGCGCGTTCGAGAATTAATTTCAAATTCTAAAGCCCACCATTCACACGCAGATTGGTCCGGCGGATTGGTCGGCCATCTGACTAATCCGCCTGTGTATGGAAGCGACGAACCGGTACGCCAGACTGTCAAATGGGTTGCCGTCGGGCTCGCAGGTCTGCGGTTGCGAGCGCCTGTCGAACCCCACATGCCATACTTCGAGTGGAGGGTTCGTGGAGGGTTCGTGCAGTGTATGGGCAACGCTGGATTGGTCCGCGGTCGGGTCCGGGTTGCGAGTCGGGTCCGGGTTCGTGTAGTGAATGGTGGGCTTAAACATAGACATTATATCACGGACGTAGACACCTACTACCCGTTCCTCAACTCAAGGCAGATCCCGCTTTGCTAAGCAACTCCGGATCTGCCTTGAGGTGAGGTGGGGTGTGCGCGGCGCGAGGTAACGGCAAACTTGAAGCGAACGGGTAGTAATGAAAATTTTTAATAAGTATCTTGTCTTCGCTGGCATTAGTTGGCCTATGTTCTAGTGGTCTATATTAATATTATAAAATTTGTATTTTGTAAAAAAAAAGTTGTAACGAATTACCGCAAAAACGACTAGACCGATTTAAAAAATTCTTTCACCGTTGTTTGGGAAGCTAGTTAGTATCCGCGAGTGACATAAGGCTATTTTTTTATTATTTTTATTAGGGACCTTTAGTAAAAACGTCTGCTAATAAATGTAATAAAATTGTAAAATTACATGCTCTATAATTACCAACATTTCTAAAACCATTTATATTTTAACAAAATCTTTTCTTTGATGTTACTTAATACATATTTATCATCAAAAATCCATCGATCGCTCACAATATAATCCTAGACAAGAGAAAGCAATGTACACATTGCATTTTAAAACTACGTTGTACCCTAAAAGTGATATTAATCACACTTAAGTGTAGTGCACATTGACTGTCGAGTAATCCGCGGTTATTGAGTGTGCACCCTGCCGATACATTGATTGATAAAGGGTGTATTAGCATTTATTGACATTATCGGAATGCACTTAACCTCCTAATGAACAAGACAAAAAGTCGCCGCGACAAAAAGTTGCGTGTCTATTCGGTCCCTAAACTTAATTAGGTAAGTTATCTACACTATATACTAAATACTAATTAAAAGATACAACATCAACTCAAGTCAAAGCTGAACTGATTTATTATTTTAATACCAACATTATTAAATCAACTGTCAATGTCAAACCAAATACACAATATACCTCCATTTTTAAATCAAGACCAAAACAAAACTAAAGAATTCACTAAATTAATTAATCAGTAATTGGAATGCCAATAATGTCTGGCCACTGTTCCGGTGGGGGAAGGACAATAGGAGGATCGGAAGATGTTGATGCAGAACTTGATGCCTGTGTTTGTCTCACAGCAGCAGGTCTCGATTCTGTTGCACTTGCAACTGCTCGTCCAACTAACTGATCTACATGACGACGATGTAGCTCACCATCTTCCGTCCTAACTAAATAAGCGCTAGGCCCTTCTACCATCTCAATCACTGCTCTCTGCCATTTCTCGCCTGGCCCATACATACGAGCCAATACTGGCTGATCAACTACAAAAGTACGAGATGGTGTGCGTTGGGCCGCTGCTTCCAGCTGCTCATCAGCATTAGTTTGCGTTGTGTCCGGGTGCAAAGACGACACGGCCGTTCTATACCGGCGTCCATTTAACATTTCTGCAGGTGTCTTATTAGTGCAACTGTTTGGTACAGTTCTCATTGCATGCAAAATTTTAGGCAATTTCTCTGACCAACGTCTACTTTCCTCGGTCATTTTCCTAAGCTTGTTTTTAAATGTCTGAATGGCCCGCTCAATTTGGCCATTTGAGGCTGGATGATAAGGTGGGGAATACAAGTGCTTAATCCCATTATTCTTTAAAAATATATTGAATTCTCTAGAAGTGAAATTCCTGCCATTATCTGAGACCAAGATATCCGGTAAGCCCTGCGAAGCAAATATTTTCCGTAAACTTGCAATTACTGCCTCACTAGCCATCGAAGGCATAATCTCAGCCTCGAACCACTTGCTGTAACTATCAATCAAAACTAGAAATGTTTTGCCTTGAAATGGCCCTGCGAAATCCACATGAACACGGCTCCAAGGCTTTTCAGGGATAATCCAAGTTTGTGGGTCTCGCGGTGGGTTATTCCTCACCATCTGGCACTGCTCACATTCCGCCACTTGTCGTTCAATCTGTTGATCCATTGTCGGCCACCAGACGTATCCTCTTGCATACGCCTTAGTTTGAACTATGCCTGCGTGTGGGGCGTGCAATAATTTCAGTACGTCACTTTGGAGTGACGTAGGCACGATCACTCGGTTGCACCACAGTAAACACCCTTTACTGTGTGAAAGAGCCTCCCTTCTCGTCCAAAATACTTGCAAATCAGGATCTACGTTCGAACGTGGCCACCCGTGAAGAACGTGGAATAACACCTTCTGTAAAATGGCATCTTTTTTAGTTTCTCTTGAGATCATCCAAGTCTTGAGATCATCCAAGCATCAAGATTCCATCCTTCCGGTTGGTCTTCGAGCAATAAAACTTCCCTTACGGGCTTTTCAATCTCCACCGCAGTCGCATCAGCAGTCCATCGACTTAAAGCATCTGCATTGCCCAAAGATTTCCCAGGTCTATACTTAATATCATAGGCACTCAGTTTTAAGGCCCAACGTAACATTCTTGGCGAAATCTGATCCGGTATGGGTTTATTTGGGTTAAACAATCCCAACAACGGCTTATGGTCCGTGATAATACAAAATTTGCGACCTGCCAAAAATTCATGAAATTTAGTCAATCCAAAAACTATGGCCAAAGCCTCTTTATCTATTTGCCCATATCTTCTTTCATGCGGCTGCAGCGTCTTAGAAGCCATCATGATAGGTCTCTCCGTACCGTCATTCATCACATGAGCAATAATAGCCCCTACACCATAACTGGAAGAGTCACAAATAAGTAATAACTCTCTGTCAAGTTCATAATTAACTAGTGTCAAATCAGAAGACAACAGTTCTTTTGCTCGCTCGAATGCTGTATTCTCGGCTTCACCCCAAGACCAGGGTCTTTTTGCCTCCAATAATCGATACAACGGTTCCAGTATTGTTGATTTGCCCGGGATAAACTTTTCATAAAAGTTATACAAGCCTAAAAATGCTCTCAAAGACTCTTTATTAGTTGGGACAGGCTTTTCCTTAATCTCCTTGACTTTCAAGGGCGATGGGTGCAGGCCTTCAGTATCAATCATATGGCCCAAAAAGTGGATCGAGTTTGTCGCAAATACACACTTTTTCGGATTTAAATGAAACCCTAACTCGTTTAGTTTCTTAAGAACTGCAACCAAACGCTCATTATGCTCAGTCAAAGTTTTCCCCGCTACAGCCACATTATCAAGCTGGCAGGCCACTCCCTCGAGGCCTGATAGTGCATTGGCCATTACTCTCTGGAAAATACCTGGCGCCGCATTCACTCCGAACGCTAATCTGTTTATTTTCATCAATCCCAGAGGTGTGTTGAGCGTTAAAAGCTTTGCTGTTTCCTCATCAACTTTAAGCTGCATGTATGCTAGTTTTAAATCCAATTTACTGAAAACTCGACCGCCACTGAGTTTCACAAAAGATTCAACTGCTGCTGGGAGTGGGTATGTATCGACCTCAATTGCAGGGTTGACTGTAGACCGATAATCTCCACAAATCGCAGGGACCCATCGTCTTTCTTAACCAACCTCAACGGTGTAGCCCAGTCTGAATATCTGACTGGAGTAAAAATACCGGAATCAATCATGCGTTTCAATTCTTCTTCAACTTGATGCTTCAAAGGAAAGGGCACCGGCCTCGCTGTTAAATAACGAGGTCTAGCGTCCGCTCGCACATGTAACGATATTGCGGGACCCTTATATTCACCAAGCGTCTCCTTAAATAAATCTGGGAACTGACGGACCAAATTATCTACCTCACTTTCAGACCAACAAATTCCCGAGATTTCTAAGCCCAAGGCTTCAAACCAGTTTCGACCCAATAGACAGGGGCCTTTGCCTGACACCACCAAGAGTTCACACTGAGCTTCCTTATTTCCCATTCTTGCACGAACGTGTGTGGCCCCCAACACCTTTAATGGGTCACGGGTCCACGTCACGAGCTTAACATCCGTCGACTTCAGAGGCGGAGGCGTGTACCAAAGTTTCTTGTAAGGTTCTTCAGGCATGATGGTTCGAGAGGCGCCGGAGTCTATCTCCATGTTAATCGATGCGCCATCGATCAAGAGATCAGCTGTGATCGGGGGCTGATAACTCTCTGAGCACTTGTATATACCCATCATCTGCTCTGAACCAGCATTCACATTGTCCTTGGCTTCTTCTGCACCATTACATTCTACCTGGTGCACTTTTGCATTTTTCTTCAAACAAGCAGCCGCTATGTGTCCATATCTTTTGCAATAAAAGCACCTAGCCTTCATAAAAGGGCATTGCTCATTCACTTTATGACGTCGTGCACAGTGTCGACAGTCGTCAGACTGAATTTTACCAATATCCATTGGCTCGTTAGACGTGGATGGAGTTAGCTTTGAGTTGATGACAATATCAGAATACATGTCGTGAAACGTCGCCTGATAGTTGAGGCACTGTTGCACTGCGGACTCGTACGTGAGGTCCTTGGTCTTCAATAGTTCGCGGCGCAGGCGCTCGTCGCGCACACCCAACACAAGTCTATCGCGCAATTGACGTTTCAAATCCATAAAATGACACTGGGCGCCTAATAAACCGATAGCCGCCACAAACTCTTGCACGCTTTCGTCTTTTGATTGTACGCATTTATGAAATTTGCCGGCTTGCAATATTTCATTCACTTCAGGCTCATAGAATTTGTCCAAAACCTCCAAAATATCTTTAAAAGGCACATTCGTTGGACGAATAGGCACCAATAACGACGCAATAAGTGAGTAAGTCTCTTTGCCACACTGAGACAAAAACACTGAACGAGCTTTGGTGCGGTCATCGTCACCAATCCCCGCCACATCAAGGGCGCACAGCAAACGGTCCTTATATTCACTCCACTTATCAGTTTTGGGGTTAAATGAACCAGGAAACAGCACATTAGCCATATTAGCCGCCATATTTCACTACAATCACTTTAATTTTACTCAGTCGCCATTAAAAGATACAACATCAACTAACCACTCGGCAGTCCCCTTTTACCCCAAAAAAACCTAGGCAGTGCAAGCTCCCAAATTAGAGCCAACAGATGGCGTCCTACACCTCCCGAGACATAAAAAAATATATATCTCGTAAACTATTACACTTATTCTAATAAGAATTCAGTACACTCGCGAGCTTGTTGTCGATACGACGCGTACATCTTACTTTACTGTTAATCAATCAAATTTGGACCTTATTACGAGTGTCATTAAGTTGTTATCAGAATAACATATCATAATAAATCAGTTAATAATTTGGTGATGTCCACAAAAATAAGTTCTATTTATTAAGTGATATTTTATCGTACGTTCACGATTACTCCCAGTATAACTATTTTTGTGTGAAACGTTGCATCAATCGTCATAGTTGTGTTATTTGCTTACCGTCACTATCATATAAATACAATGAGTGTTCAAAGAAGCCCTCCCACAGGATCCCATCCAAATCTTGCTTCACTCCGGGATAATGAACTTGATAGTAGTAGTGGTGCAAATCTCAGAAAAAGAAAGGCGCCCGAATGTGAAATTTCAGATTTTAGAAATGATTTAGCCGTCACATTATCGACATACCGCCGTGAAATATCCGATACATTATCGAATTTTCGACAGGAAATGATGTCTTCTTTTAAAGAATTGCTAGATACGCAAAACGATAACTTAATTAAACTACACGAAGAATTGAAAGACTTCAAAACACAAGTTACTGATTTAAAACAAGCAAATGAAAGCTTATCCCAGGAGAATATTCTGATTAGAACTGAAATGAAAAATTTTAAAAAAGAACAAGAAGACTCCAACGCAGATATCTCAAACTTACAAAAAGATTTGTCAGAAGCAAAGAACACGATAATTTCGTTGTCGGACCAGCTGCGAATAAAAGAACAACACGGCCGCATTAATAATTTGGAAATTTCGGGAGTACCCGTCAAAAAAAGTGAAAACTTAAACAACATTGTTACTAGCATCGCTAATAAAGTGGGATTCTCATTAGTTTCAACCGACATTGATTACATTCATCGTGTCAGACGCTACCCTCAACCTGGCGTCAGCAAGGATGGTGAAACACCCACACCCAACATCATCGTCAGATTCACGCAACGCAAGCGGAAAGGTGATTTGCTGGCGGCGGTGCGCGCCCGCCGCGGCCTGACAACAGCTGACTTGGGGATCGACGGTGCCGCGAGGCCGGTGTTTGTGAACGACCACTTAGCACCAGAAAATAAAATGTTGTACGGTAGGGCCCGCAAGGCTGGACTGGCATTAGGTTATAAATATATCTGGATAACAGACTGTAAAATTTTCTTACGCAAAAGTGACACATCAAAAGCAATTCATATTTCTAACATCGATGACTTAGTAAAGATTAAATGACTCGCTCGATTTTTATCTTACACGCAAGGGAAGTTAAAAAATAAATGTATTTTATTTGTTTCAATTTTAGACTATAAGCACTATAAGTATCTGAGCTGTAAAGGAAGTATTACTTTTATCATCACGATCCTGTATTTATTAATTAAAAGTTATTATTTGGTAATCTGTACTATAGGTTACTACTGCAAAGTATTGTGTATAAATTATTATCATGGTAATGTGACCCGTAAGTGTGGAGTAAATACGTATCAATTTTTAATAAATTATAATTCTAGTGACGGTATTCTTTTAATAGTTTCACTCAATAGACAGTTTCAATTGATTATTACAATAATAGGTGTGGCACATATAAATGGAAAATGTAATATATTTGTAGATTATAACAATGAATGATAACACAATTTCTATTTATTATCAAAACGTGCGGGGCTTGCGTACGAAATCACATGAGTTTTTTGGTAGTATTTTAAATAACGATTGCGACATAATTTGCATTACGGAGTCCTGGTTGAATGAGGAATATCATAATAGAGAATATTTCGACGACCGTTACGATGTATTTAGGTGTGATCGTGACCCATTGCTCAGCGAGTGTTCGCGCGGCGGCGGCGTCATCGTGGCCGTGCGGCGGGCGCTGTGTGCGCAAGTGCGTGCGGACTGGTGTGCGCCGCCGCCTCGCGAGGAGCTGTGGGTGAGCGTGCCGCTGCGCGGCCACGCCGCCGCCGCCGCGTCTTGCTCAGGTCGCGCCGTCGTCGTCGACACTTCTACGCGTGATCCATTGTTTTTACATGTTGCTTGTACTTACATAGCGCACGGTGTACGCCATCAATCCTCTCTAACGTCGTTCTATGATAAAACCTGTGACATAATTAATTCTAATTCAAATGATATTTTTCTTGTTACTGGTGATTTTAATGTGACGAAGGCACAGTGGTTCTTTGATACTAATTCGAACAGTATGAACATACGAGCAAACACTGATTCTCTAATCTCCCTCACTGGCGACTTCATGAGCTTATCTCTGCTTTCACAGTTCAATTCCGAGTTTAACGCGAATGATAGGTTGTTGGACCTTATTTTTTGTAGTGAAAAATGTTATGTTACATCTTGCGATACCCCCTTGGTTCCCGAAGATAATCATCACAAATCCTTAAGTATCGAAGTACCTGTTTGTTTACCTAAGCCATTACAAAACGCAGGCTATTTAAAAAAAATGTTTTATAAGGCCGATTTCGTTTCTATTAGACGAGAATTAAACTCAGTAGACTGGATTAGGTCTTTCTCAGACACAGAAGATGTCGAATCACGGGTTACTGTTTATTATGATATTCTAAATAAGCTTATCGATAAATATGTGCCGTCTCGCAATGTTTACAATAATAATAAATACCCACCGTGGTACAGTCGTCCGCTAATAAAACTTAATAATGAAAAACGAAAATATCACAAAAAATGGAAGAAATATGGCAATGTCAGAGATTATAATACTTTTTCCATGCTTAGAACTAGGCTCAGGAAGTTGGAGCATGTTTTTTACACTGATTACATTTCCTTCTGCGAAGAAACAATTAAAGACGACCCTAAACATTTTTGGTCATACGTAAAATCAAAGAAACACAATGTTGATATTCCTAATAAAATGGAATTTAACGGTAAAATTATCTCAGATGGAAATGAAATTTGTGATACTTTCAATGAATTTTTTCAATCGGCTTTTGTACCCTCGCCAACTATCCCTGACACCGACATACATAACTCGGCTGGCGACTGTACGTATGGTTGTGTTGATATGAATGCTGTCGATCTCAGCGACGAAATTATTCATAAGGAACTTAAATCAATCAATGTTCATAAAGGTGCTGGTCCGGACGGTATCCACCCAATATTGGTAGCACACTGTGCTGACGAGTTGCTCTTACCGCTCGCGAATATTTTCCGTCTGTCTTTAAAAACTGGGGTATTCCCAAGTATTTGGAAACAGGCGCTTATAACCCCTATACCGAAGTCCACTACTAAGAATCTAATAACTCAGTATAGGCCTATATCGAAGCTTTGCATATTCGGTAAATTGTTTGAAAAAATTGTAACAGCGCAACTGGCGTACACGATGCGTAATCATATTTCCGATAATCAACACGGTTTCATAAAGTCACGTAGCGTCGAAACTAATTTATTAACTTTCAATGATTTTCTTCTCAATGCCATGGACAAAAGCGCGCAAGTGGATGCCGTATACACCGATTTTTCCAAAGCTTTTGATAAAATAAATCATAGCATGCTTATAACCAAACTTTCAAACCTCGGTGTACATGGTAACTTACTTAGATGGATAGAATCATATATAAATAATAGAAGCCAGGCAGTCTGTTTGAAGGGTTATCAATCCAAGTTTTTGCCTATTCCATCCGGTGTGCCTCAAGGCTCGCACCTAGGTCCTGTTCTATTCTCTTTGTATATCAATGATATAGGATCAGTGATTAATAACAGCGAACACCTATTATATGCTGATGACACAAAATTATACAGGATAGTTAACAGTATTGACGATTGTCTTAAGCTACAATCTGACATTGACGCCATAGCTAGATATTGCCTTCAGAATCAACTTTTCTTGAATATAGATAAGTGTCATATTATCTCATATACAAGAAAGAAGACGCCAATAGTCTATAATTACAGTCTCGATAACTGTACTCTAAATCGTGTTAAATATATCAAAGATCTTGGCGTAATTATGGATGCAGAGGTGTCGTTTAATTTGCATATAGACTCTGTCATTAAACGGGCTTTAAGAAACCTAGGTTTCATTATTAGAATAACCAAACCCTTCAGTAAGGCTATTACTTTTAAAATTTTATATTACTCCTTGGTCAGGTCCATCCTTGATTTTGGTACTGTAGTTTGGTCTCCTTGTTACAAATGTCATATAGAGAGAATTGAGAAAGTGCAAATTAAATTTTTAAAAATACTTAACTTTCGTTTCTATAACACTAATGATCCTACCAACCATAAGCTTTTAAGTCTGTATAATCAGCGAAAACAGTTCGACATTGTTATGCTTTTCAAAATTGTTAATGGTATTGTTGATTCTCCCAAATTACTCTCAAAAATTAACTTCGTCAGCAAAGTACGCCTTCCAGCACGCCCTAATCGTAAGCTAAACCTGTTTGTGCCACCATTATATCGAAAAAACTACACTAGAAACTGTTTCCTTTCTCGTGTCTTAACTACATACAATAAAGAATTCTTGGATATTGATTTATTTCACACTTCTGTAAGGGGTCTAAAAACAAAATTAACAAAAAAAAATGATTTTGTTTAAAAAAAAAAAAACAAAAAAAATGTATAGTAATCTGCGTGTGTATGAATGTATTGTGCGTATGTATTTGTGTGTGTGTGTGCGTGCATGCATGAGTGTATATTGAGCGTACATGACATAATATTGTTGGCTATATAATGAATGAGTGTGCGTGACCATGCGTGTGGGCACACGTACATACATACATACATATTGTCTGCATTAAATAGCGGATCATTTAATTTAAAATTTGTACTTTAAAATGTGTACTTTTGATATAAATTTATTTGTTTCAATTTCCCATGATTCCATGTCTTTTGTATGTTTTTTTTTTTGCAATTTTAAAGTAAAAACAACTTAACTTTTCTTAACTTATCTATACAACAAGCTAGTTAATTAACTATGTCAAATTTTTTCTGTTTTTCGGCACTCGTTGTCTTTTCATTACTTTATAATTTCAAATACTATGTATATTATGTATGACTGTTTGTGCCATAATAAAGAGAAAAAAAAAAAAAAAAAAATAAGAAAACTAGTACTGTTTAGCTAGATAAATTATCTTTCAATAAAAGAATATAACAACATACGAAAACTTTTATATAAGGTATATTTTTAGCGTTTAATTTCAACATGAGAGGTTTTTTTTTACGACTTTGAAATTTACGGGCCTATTAATCCACTTTCGTTTTCTTAATAGAATTTTTCTTATCAGAATCGAATAAGAAATCTACTTACCTTTCTGGAAATATACTTATTGTATACTATATCCAAATAGTTTTGCCAAAAAAAGCAAAAATAACACTAGGCACTTTCACAATTTTCACTCAACTTTCACTTTTTTTCGATAGGTATGTACTTTGCTGTGGGTCAAACACCTTGAAATCTGTTATAAATTAATGGTATTTCTGCAAATACACGGTCAAAATATGGTTTTAATTAACGTAAGGCGTTGTTTTAAACATATTTCTACACATATTTATTATAAAACCAATAAATGGCGCCGCCAGTCACCTATTGATTCACTGTACTTTTCACTTGTTAATATTTCAAATTTAATACTTTACCTACAGTCAGTTATTTGTAAATATGAAACCTTATTTAAATAACGATCGTTTGCATGTATAAATTATAACAAAGCATGCTTTAATTTCATAAAATAGTCTAAACAGTCCCAGCAACTCCGGTTGCTGGACGACTGACTGATGACTTTCGACTTTGACATTTTTTTTCTAAATTTTTTGCTACTGGAGTGTTACAAGTTAAGAACGCTACGCTACTTCTCATTTTATTCCGGGCAATACAAAAAATACTCGTACGCGAGAACCGTACCATTTTTATTTAAAAAAATAAAATGTATAGACAATACGCGACTGTAGAATAGACTTTTTTTTTGGTCACAATTGTGACCATGGACTGTTGGCGTTTTTGTGCTCCGGCACATTTGTTACCACGGACTGTCAAGTGGAGTCAAAGCTTAACTGATTTATTATTTTAATACCAACATTAATAAATCAACTGTCAATGTCAAACCAAATACACAATACTAATATTATAAAGCGAAAAGATTTGATTGTTTGTTTGTTTGCATTGAATAGGCTCCAAAACTACTGGACCGATTTCAAAAATTCTTTCACCAGTAGAAAGCTACATTATCAGGGAGTGACATAGGCTATAGCTTTTCCCGAAATTCAATGTGGTTTCCACGGGAACGGGTCCGGAACTTCACGCGGACGAAGTCGCTTGCAAAAAAGCTAGTACAAAATATTTTAGAAAATATCGATTTCTAGTCCATTCATAGGTAGAGAAATTCGAGGGCGTCGCTGTATGTCGCACTGTAAAACGAACACTCAAGTAAAGCACTGTCAATCCTAGCCAGTATTTGGATGGGTTTCGTTATCTCGCTAGCTCGCTGGCTTCTCCGTGTTTCGGAGGGCACGTTAAGCCGTCCTGGCTGTTGTCGACGGATGACGGTCGTTATGCCAAGTCGGTAGCTTTCAGGTGCCATGAAAACATTATGTAAAGCCAATATATGAAAATCCACCTGCTGAAAAACAATACATCACACCTTATTATTAGTCCGAGTTAATAGTATAACTCTAGCATTAGCCTTAGTTTAGCTGCAAAAAAAGTCGTTTCAGCCTAAAGATAAAATTATAAAATAAAATAATTATAAAACCGACACCAAAGTTAAATGATATGAACGTTTTACGATAAAGTCATGTAACATAGATGGTAGTTATCATAATAAAGGTCACATTACATTGTAGTGAAATAAATGGAGCTAAACCTTTTAAAAATATATAAGTAGGCTTTTAAATGGTTATAATAATGAAGTACGAAGTACTTTCTCGGCTATTAATTCATAGTAATTTTATTTAAGAGGCTTCCACAATAACTCTTAAGCAATTTCTTGTTTGGGGTTCCGTAGTAAATTAACACAGAGCCGTATAGTTTTATCCTTGTCCATCTGTCCGCGGGCTTGTTCCTAGACGCTTAATACTAGAAAGCTGTAATTTTGCATGTTTAATATGTTTATACATACTTAAATATTAAATACGCTAACAAAATCGGCAACCGCTGGGCTAAACGAGTTCTTGAGTGGAGACCGCGGATCGGTAAGCGTAGCGTAGGACGCCCTCAGACTAGGTGGAGCGATGATCTTTGCAAGGTGGCTGGCAAGAGCTGGATGAGAGTGGCCGAGGATCGTGCGCGGTGGCGTGCAGTTGGGGAGGCCTATGTCCAGCAGTGGACAAATGTAGGCTGATGATGATGATAACAAAATGATAGACATTTTTTCTAGATTTTTATTGGGTGAGAATAATTTGTTTTTTTTTTCACACCCATCTCATGGTGTTGTCTTTAGAACTCTTAAAAAACATTGTGGGTGCACAAACACAGTGGAACTTTTTTTTTCATTTTCATGTAAGTACATATATTTTTTTATTTAAGATTTTAAATTATTTGTATTAGTATTTAAAAATCAGAAAGCACAAAATTATTAAGATTTCACAACTTTGACCTTATTACCTTGTCAAAATGAATGAAAGGGTCAATTCATGCATTTCGACTAGGTCATAAAGATCAAAGCACCTGGCCCTAAGAATAAATTGAAATAAATGTACCCTCGCACTCACAAATGATGTGTACGATTCCTAGTAACAAGTGTAAAGCAAAAAACAGATACATTCTCATAATCATGTTTTCTGTCCCATCATTACTATGGATATCAATGACACCATGTATGATCTGGGTGGTCGAACTAATGAACAAAAATCCTAGCGCATATATGGACGATGTTACTGAGAAATATCTTTTTTTAACACCACCGTAATGTAGCAACTATACAAATAAGTACAACCACCCCGTTTTGTATAAGGGTGTGCACAGATTGGAAAATAAATAAATAAATAGGGACAATTCATACAGATTGAGCTAGCCCCAAAGTAAGTTCGAAACTTGTGTTATGGGATACTAACTCAACGATATTATATTTTATAACAAATACATATATAGATAAACATCCAAGACCCGAGGCCAATCAGAAAAAGTTCGTTTTTCATCATGACCCGACCGGGGATCGAACCCGGGACCTCCTGGGTGGCGGTCTGACGTGGTAACCATTACGCCACGGAGGTCGTCAAAATACAAATTTGTCTATCAGTTGGAAGTTGGAACTTTTATAGGCGCTATAAGAGCCACAGCACACGGCGTGTTTTATACGCGCAGAGGACGCGCATTTCGTGCTACATTGAGCTCTTTGTATGTTAGACGTCACGATGGAATGTATGCAACACCGCCTTGGATAACGATACGCGCGTCATCTGCGCGTTTAAAATACACCGTGTGCTGTGGCTCTAAGTTGTTACTAATGTAGTTATAGAGTTATTATAAGTAAATTATTATTATTATTATAAATAAAATTAATTATGAATAAGTACTTCTATTCTTAGTACGACCTGTGGTACGATTCTGCTCTGATGGTAAGAAAATAATCAGAATAAAAAAAACGTTGTTATAAATTCATGTTTGTTAAATTTAAAATTTTATTGTACTTGTCTCATGTACTGTACCGATTAGGTTTTTTTTTTCGAGTTGCAAACAGCCTTGACAGTGATATATTGAAAGGAACGTATTATAATTACTGAACCAGAGACATCTGCAATAATAAAATAAAAGAAACGTTTTTTTTTATTTTTTATTAAAGGCTATGCAGGACTCTTTTCCTTGGGGAATACCAACTAAATCTAGAGGGGTAGTGAAGAAATCAACGCGTACCTTAACATACAAAACACTAACAACTTTTTCATAATCAGAAGTGACAGTTTCCTTAGAAGACTTCTCATCAAACCAACCATGAAACGCAGTGCGGAACACTGCAAGCCATTAATTACATGGATCCATAAAAGGCCCAGCTCCTGTACTGTCTTCGAGAAGTGACCATGGGCTACGAAACCCTTATAGAACTTTCAGCCTTAAAACTAACACATCACAATCTAAATTACATTGACAATGACAAGTTGACAACAAGCACACATGGTTGGCTTTCGTGGGAAACACTGTATCGACATGAAGACGATCAGTGTTCACGTCAAACGATTTTGAATTCTAATTATTATTGGTTTAAGATGTAATTGAGAAAGTGATGTTCATACAAATAACAGACTAGAAAGTAGGGTTTGCAAATATGTAAAAGTAGCAATTTAGGAACCACACGCCTCGCCCAGGCTTTTGTGGTACCTATTAATTTTTAAAATTACATTTCATTATCATTAGTCATTTATCGACCGTTCAATTCATGACGATTTTTTGAAAAAGTCTTATAGATCGTTAATGGTTGGTACACAAGCTGGTGTCTAGTTTAGGTTGGGTTGGTATGGGACCATGAGACGCTGCCAACGCTGGTAACGTGTTTAAGCGTGTCAAAGTGCCCGCGAGGACCCACAGACTAAAGTATTTTGACTTTGACTTTGAACGCAGTAGAACAACGGCGCCTGTTATATATTTTTTTAATTCTTACTTTTTTCGTTTAGTTTGTAAAATGTCATTGTCAATTATTTCCCAAAATTTCCCACAGGAAAGTGAGATTCCCGTATCCCGCAATGAATGTTACACAGGTTTTGCTATTAAAGTATGAATATAATGTAAAAAAAAATACAAATAAAATAATTGAATTTCACTTTTGCTAATGTATCATTAAAATCGGTTTGTTTAAGTTGTGAAACAAGATAGTACAAGCTAACATCCTATTAAATTGATTATAATCATAGGAAAATGACAATCAACCGCGAGGTTATCAAGTAATGCCAACACTTGACCTATGTATTATCATTTCCATCTAAACATTACAGAAGTTAGTACTGGAATACCCAATAAAAATGAAAGTTACCATAAACAGCCTATATGACCTGCCATACTTAAGCAACGATATATATAACTCAAATTTCACATGTAATAAAGCAACAAAGTGGAAAAAGAATTTTCAAAATCGGTTAAGTTGTTCCTTGGATTACCTCCTACAGCATCACAAACATAAAGTTTACCTCTTTATAATTTTAATAATAATAAATAAATATATAGGGACAATTCATACAGATTGAGCTAGCCCCAAAGTAAGTTCGAAACTTGTGTTATGGGATACTAACTCAACGATATTATATTTTATAACAAATACATATTATATATAAACATCCAAGACCCGAGGCCAATCAGAAAAAGTTTGTTTTTCATCATGACCCGACCGGGGATCGAAGTGATCGAACCCGGGACCTCCTGGGTGGCGGTCTAGCGTGGTAACCATTACGCCACGGAGATCGTCAAAATATATAATTCAAATATCACATGTAATAAAGCATCAAAGTGGATAAAAGAATTTTCAAAATCGGTTAAGTTGTTCCTTGGATTACCTCCTACAGCATCACAAACAGAAACTTTACCTCTTTATAATTATGTATTGTTATAATATTGGTAACTAACAGGACACTGCAAACTTAATAAACATCTGTTTAACCTTAACATGAGCCAGTCCGCGATGTGCAGATTCTGCCAAGAAGAAGAAGAAAGTGCCATGCACATTCTCTGCTCCTGCGGACCACACATGTACAAAAGAAGTATACACATGGGAAAGCATATTCTGCTTCCAGAGGAGTTACAACAGCTCTCTGCCCACCACATCTGGAAGTTCCTAGAGGCAACCAGTCTGGACAGGGAAATTTAATTAAAGGGCACTACAAAAGATCAGCAATGGTCGAAGCAGTATTCTTGAAGCCCACAGCAACAAATAATAAATATAATATTGGTATACTTTTATGCGAGTTCTGTGTTTGAGGATTTTAGCGCCAACTACGATAGCGTTTATTTGAGCTCATCATCACCATTTGAAGAAGTACATGACGATTATAGACAGTTTAATATATTATAATCTTTGAGACTTTTTCATGTAATTTTATGATTTCTTACTCAAATTTATATTACACTCTATAGCAAATACTAGCTTCGTTCGCTTTATAGCTTACGTATGAGAGATGTTTGTTAGCTGCAGTTAAATTATTAAGCTAACAGGATAATATCTTGACTCTTTCGATAAGATCTGGCTTCTGTCGGACAGGGTAAACGCTTTTACAGACAGACGTAATGTTTTTATATTAATGAAACATTATTTTCATTAATTTCACATCAGTTGTAAATGTCATACGATTAAACAGTTGCTTAGCATAAAATAATTGTCGAATTCCTGTTAAAAAGTACCTAATATAACTTTTTTTTTTTACTTATGTGTAGATTTACAGAAATTAATTTTACACGTCAATATTTTTATTTAGTCGCGAGACAAATACAAAGCTGCAACGTGTTAAAAATTTTTTTCGATCTCAGATTGAAGTAAGAAATGAAGTTTATTGACGCCCTGGAGGAAAAAAATGCTGCTGTTTCACAACTCACAACGAATTTAACCAAAAACAAATTAGACAGAGTGGAAAGTATTGAAAGGACAATACATGAGAGACAGTATTTTGACATTTGAGTCATTATAGCCTAAAGCGATGGCAAATCAAGTGAAGCTCGATTGCCGAGCACGGTCATTACTATTGGGACATAATAATGCCACGAAGAATATCCTCTTAAAATCTATATATATTATAATGACGACCTCCGTGACGTAATGGTTACCACGCCAGACCGCCACCCAGGAGGTCCCGGGTTCGATCCCCGGTCGGGTCATGATGAAATACGAACTTTTTCTGATTAGCCTCGGGTCTTGGGTGTTTATCTAAATATGTATTTGTTATAAAAATATAATATCGTTGAGTTAGTATCCCATAACACAATCAGTATGAATTTTCCCTATATATTTATAATGTACAAATTCTATGGATTTTTCTTGAATAACTGTATCACCTTCAAGAGGCTGGGCCTGATGACTTTTAATACAGGCGCAGGTATAGTTCGAGCACGACTTTTACCTGCTTCAATATAATGATGTTGAAGCAGGCAAAAGTTAGTATAAATCCATTACGTGCAAATTGTTACACGTAGTTAGATATAGATTTAAACGATTTGTGGAGAAAAGTATGAATCTGCCGTCTGAACTGGTGGTAGAAAAAAATTGTGATGATTCGAAAGAGCTTGTAATAAGCCTATTTAAATAAAAACTTTTTCATTACATTTTACATATCGAAAATAAAGTTTTTTTTTAATGTTGTAAGGCTGTTTACTACTTTGATTCTAGTTTTTTTTAGACTACAAAACCGTCTAGATGCTTGATAATTCTCTCTGCTCGACATGTGTATTTAAACTTGTAGAACTCGTTTACTTTTTGCAATTGCAGTGTTGTTTGTTTACCATCATATGATCACCTCGTTTGTCAACCATTAAAAAAAAACAAATTACAAAATAACACAATAATAGTGTGTCTATTATTAAGGCTAGTGCACACCACTCCTTATTCCAGTGAGTTCCACGAAGCGGCTTCTCGTTCACAGAAACAATCACACAGTTACTGTGTTATTTACCTCGCAGCATACAATCACTGAGCAGATAGTACAGACATAGAACACCGTCTATTATCCCTATATAGGTTACATACCGGCGCCATTATTTTCCATAACAAAAAATCAATTTCTATCTTGCTTATCCCATCAAGAATCATCTAAGCCCAAACTTTTGGCCTTATTATTATTAATAATATTATTATAGATAGATAGATAGATAGAATAAGCTTTATTTGCAACACACAATCAAGTAATACAGTAAATGTTACAAACTAGTGTATATGCAACAAGGCGGCCTTATTGCTCAAGGCAATCTTTTCAAGGCAACCTTATAGTAACGAATTTCTGTATAGAAGTTATAATTAGATATCCAATGCCCAGACCAGGGAATTTGGCGAAAATATAATTATTGTAAGCCCGAACTATCCCACTGCTGGGTGCAAAAGGTTGATTTTGGACGTGAAAATTCACCACTCTTGTTCAATGCGGATTAGAGGATGTGCAGTAGGCCATGTAACTAGACCCGTGAATGCCGCCTTTGTTATTTGAAATAAGTAGTACTTACCTAGTACTACTCTATTAATATAACATTGTTCTAAACGATCTATATATAATTTCCAGTTGTCCTCCCGCACTCTAAAAGATTCGATTGCTCCGATACTTATTATAAATAACAAAACAGTATTCCAACACACGTCAGTTCGGAATTCCTCGTCGCCATTGCTGTGTTTTAGGACACGAAACAAAAGAGACACGTACTCGCGATACAAAGTTTATTGGCCGACCGTTCAGTACAGATGAAATATAAAAATACTTACTAATTATTATAATGGTACCGACCGATATGTCACATACATCACACGTATGTTAATTACTTTTAATATTATGAGCATAAAAATCTTTGTTCTGTCTGACTACTCTATCCTGAGGAATGAAAGAGATAGGTAATCACCTCTTTCATTTGTTGACCGTACGTAAACTAACTGATCTCTCTGTGTATCACATATTCTATGGCACAATTACACCACTCGAAATCCAGTGGCATTAACAGAACTGGAAACTGTGCAAAACATAGATATTATTGCTCGGCCTTTTTCTTCGCTGCGTTAATGAGGAGTTTTTAAAATGATCTCTGATGTGCTCAATGCTTTATAATACAGCTATGATATAACTTGATACTTGAAGTTAGATTTATAGACTTTTATGATGATTGAAAAATATACACAGTAAATTTTTAAGCATGCATGATGAAAGAATTGAACATAGTGGTTTGAGAAAAATTATAAAATCAGGTGAAATTATTCGTTTAGTTTTTGAAAATTGGCCTTTATTCCCAATAGTTCCTTTAGTGAAACTTTTTTCCTACTAGTCCCTTTAAAGTTTCTAAAGGAACTAATGAAACTATTTAGTTCATATATTGTGTTTGAATGTGTTGTATTGGAGTTCCGATCAACACACTAAAAGTGCCCGCGAATGGAGGATGTCTGTTGAGGAAGTAGGGGGTCAAAGGTCCCTTTCGTTCGTTCAATTGTAAAATGAAATTCTTACTTCTAAATATCTTTCTATTTGTAATTAAATTCGTTGTAAAACGTCAATAAACTTCACTGCTAATTGCCAATTTGTGGTCGCCTCTGTTAATCTTCAGGAAGACAAAGCTAAAAGTGTGGTTAGTTTGTCCCAAATTTGACACGTGAAAGCTTTACTTACGTGGGTGTCATTCCCTAGGGCAGGGTGTCTCAAACTTTTGGCCCCTTGTAAAATTTCCAAACAACAGCGAATTGACTAACCAATTAAACCCCCCCCCCCCCCCCCTTTAGAAATAATAAAGGTTTCTGTTGAAAAAAAATAATGTTTAATATATTTTTAATATTAATGTGATGGGTGGGCTTGTCGTAAATTGAGTCAATTTTAGAAGTAATTTTTGGTAAATTTTCACTTTAACTCTGACTCGGCATCTTAGCTCGGCATCAAGTGCCCGCCAGTCATCAATCCGCCACGTAAATCTTTAGGGTATCTGACACATTCAAAAAAAGAACACCACGTTATATAAGAGATACAAGGTTACATTATAAAACAAGACTAATCAAATTGTCATCGATAGGCAACCCTATATTTATTACTCATTCTATAGAATTATCTACCTAGTCAATCTAATAATATGACTGATATTTGCCTGTATTCTGTATTACTGATCTTGATATTAATGTCGCTGCTTTTATAATTATCACAAGGTACTTTAATTGCTATACAACGAGTTTGTTTTGATCCAACAAAGTAGTGGTTACCTTTGGAAACGTCTCAATTTTTACCCCAATATACATATACAGTACTAGACAAAAAATCTATCATATATAAATAATAATCTTTTGAATGATAGGCTATATGTTTGATGATTTTTAAAAATATTTAAATAGTTTCCTGTGTCATTTGCAAAAAAATTAAAATAAATGAATAAGTCATTTGCTTACAGGGTGACAGGTTTTTAGTCCAATTCCATAAAAGTGGTTAAATTAGAAGTAATTTGCAACAAATTAGCCCTTAACCACAGGGGTTCAAAAGTGAGCGGTTTCTGAGATTTCGTGGTTTTATGTTTTTTTTCTAAATTGTCAGATTTGCCATTGAAAATCCAGCTTACTGAAATTGTTTTTGGGCACTCAAGTAACCAGTGAGTGGAAGCTAATGTACTAACAACTAATGGTATAATGCCGTTATGATATTTTATTTTCATTCCATTTGGTAGTGAGGGGAAAAAGAGACAGGAAAAGATGAGCTTACAGATCTTTCACTCGCCGAAGGCATTGCTGCGTCACGCCGCCGATATTCTGTGGGTTCGACATTGATAGGGTAGTAACCCTACCCAATGTCGAACTAGCCAATTTCATAAAATGCTCTACCACTACCACTCGACTCGATTCATCTCATACATTAGACTTAGTAATGACACTAATGACACATTTAATAAGTGACTTTAAAATGCACTTATATTTTTTAGTCAGTAAAAGAAAGTAATTTTTACTTAATTTAACAAAGGATAATTATTTCTAATGAAATGGTTACGACATGCGACACTAACAAGAGCATAATTATATGTGCCATTTTAATTGCCATGTACTATAGTTTCAGATTCACTGAGATTGCGATAATTGTAGTTCAACAGTTGCTTGAATAAGTGGATCATTTGTAATATTTGAATTAGTCACTGCCACAGACATAAATTGAATTAGATGATGCGAGTGATATAATATAATATTATGATGACCGATAACAAGCAAGCAACCGATGGTGCATCATATTGACATCAAAACGACATCATTTTTTGTAAGCATAATTGCGCCACGGGCACCTGATGAAAAGTGGTTGCCACCGCCTATTACTACTGAACAGCAATATAATAATAAATTCTACACAAATCTATATTTACAAAAGAATGTTATATTAGTTACACTATTTATAAGTCGAGGACGGCTGAAGCGTATTGGCTGAAAATTGGTGAATTGGTAACTTAGAACCAAGATAGGATAGGGTAGGGAGTATCCTACCCTACGGTAGGGTAGTGCCTCTGAAGGCGGAACAAAATTCGCCGGGAAAGCTAGTAAATTATAAAGAGATACGACTTAAAAAGAGAGACGGGAAAGGAGAGAAAAGTCAAATGGACTGGTGAAACAGGCCTGAGTGTGTGACTTCTTGTGTCAAAATTAGTCTATACCAATATTATAAAGAGGAAAGATTTGATTGTTTGTTTGTTTGTTTGCATTGAATAGGCTCCGAAAATACTGGACCGATTTCAAAAATTCTTTCACCAGTAATGAAATGAAATGAAATGATTTATTATTGCATCAAATATGGTACATCAGAGATGGCAATGGTTCACAGAATCTTGTCTCACATATTCAGTCACAGCGGACATGCAACAGACTCTTAAAGTCATATGAATAAATTATACATTGAATTGAATTTGAGAAAAAAAAATTTAATACATTGAATTAAAGAAATTATCAAACATAAGTGTGTAACATTAATTAAATAATATTTAATTTTATTCTACCTACATGTATTTTTAAATTGTAAATATTCTTGGACAGTATAAAAACACTTAACAATCAACCATTTTTGTAACATAATCTTAAATTTATTTGTAGGCAACATTTTTAATTCCTCTGGTAATGCATTATAGATTCTTATTGCCATGGGGTAACAATTAGAGCTAAGTAGTGATGTTTTCATCACAGGGAACAACAATCTATTTGGGTATCTTTTATTTAGCTTATTCGGTAGGTCACCTCTGTTTCTAAAAAGATCAGGGCAAGCCTTTACAATTTGGCAGATTTCATAGATGTACATACATGGCAAAGTTAACAAGTTAAGACCCCTGAAGAATGGCTTACAGCTTGTAGTGGATGTTACATCAAAAATTGCTCGTAAACATTGTTTTTGGGAAATAAAAGCTCTATCCCTATCAGTAGAATTTCCCCATAAGGCAATGCCATATCTAAGTCTAGAGGCGACATATCCGTGATATGCTTGAAGAGCCATTTTTTTTCCAGCCACCTTAGACAATCTTCTGAGAGCATATGAAAATCTGTTCAGTTTACTACATACACTAGCTACATGAAAATTCCACATGCAATTGCTGTCCAGAACAATTCCCAGGAACGTAACAAAATTTGACTCCGCAATGTCTTGTCCATCATATGTAACTTTGAGATTTTTTTTAACATTATTACGTTTATTATGAAATTGAATATATTTAGTTTTTTTTAAATTAACTTTCAGGTTATTAGAAGTAAGCCAATGTATAATATCTCGGATTGTGTTATTAATGTCATTATTATATTTTAAAATGTTATTCGTCATGTCAGGAACAATTACTGCTATGTCGTCCGCAAAGAGTGTACAGTAGTGTCTAGTTATGTCAGGTAGGTCATTTATGTAAATTATAAACAAAAGTGGCCCTAGAATACTGCCCTGCGGAACTCCTACTTTATTTGATTTGGTTTCAGATTTGTGCGTTAACTCCTGCTTATTGACTTGATCAACTCTTGTAATCTCAATATATTGTGTACGCCCGTCTAGGTAGGATTTAAGCCAGCTTAGAGCTTGGCCTCTCAAGCCATAGCTTTCGCATTTAGATAATAAGATATTATGGGATACAAAATCGAATGCCTTGCACATGTCGAAAAAGATTACAGTTGTAGGCAACTTTTTATCCACAAAATCCATTATCTTAGTAATTATTTTAAATGCTGCTAGACCAGTTGACTTACCCTTTTGGAAACCATTTTGTTCCTCTTTTATTACTTTGTGTTTTGCCAAAAATGATATAATTCTAGAATGCATTGCTTTTTCGAATATCTTAGAAAGAATGGGTATGAGTGAGATCGGTCGATAATTTTCCACCAGCAATCTATCTCCCTTTTTATAAACTGGTTTAACCACCGACATACGCAAAGCATCAGGAAATATGCCTTCTACAAATGAGATATTTATCAGATAACTCAAAATTGGAGCAAGAATTCTAGATGTAGATTTAATTATTTTGGTTGGGATCTCGTCGTAGCCAACCGAATTTGTGTTCTTTAATGAGTTAATGATCTTGACGACTTCGTCAAAATCGGTAGGGAATAAAAATATATTACTGTCATTCGATTTAATTTTATGATTATATTTATTTGTATTGTTACTATCAATATTATTATCATTAGTAAAATTTATAAAATACTCATTGAAAATGCTTGCGATGTCAACAGGGTTATCAATTATTTTACCATTGTATAAGATCTTTTCAATTGTCTTTTTAGGATTATTATTAGAAAGATTTGTCTTTATTATTTCCCAAGAAGATCTACATATATTTTTGGCTTTGCTTAAGTATGATACATTTCTGAGCCGTAATGCAGTTGTGGTGCAGCGTTTTAATATTTTACTATAGTTTAAATATTTATTTTTAGAAATTAAGGTTTTAGTCCTGTAGTATGCAAATCTTAATTTTCTTTTAGTTGCACAGGCTTTTTTTATACCTTTAGTAATCCAATTTGTGGATCCTTTTTTTCGAGTGACTTTTTTTATATATGTAGGGAAACAGAGGTTAAAAAACATTAACAGTGTTTCGTGGAATAGATTAAACGATCGATTCATATCAGTTTCCTCGAACACTTCACACCAAGACAAACTCTGTAAGCACTCTGAAAATTTCTCAATATTATGGATACTGTAATCGCGGTATTGTGTGAACCAAAAATCTGGTACTTTAATTTTTTGCTTAATGGGTATGGATAGATATTGTGCTGTCTCATGATCTGAGAGGCCGAGATGGATTATCTCTCCAATAGCTTCTGGAATGTTACTAATAATTAGATCCAAACAAGAGTTTCGCCTAGTGGGTTGATTTATGTGTATATTGTAATTAAACGTTTGTACTAAGTTATTTAGTTCCCTAGTGATATTATTGTTTTTTAAAATATTAATGTTAAAGTCGAAAGCTACATTATCAGGGAGTGACATAGGCTATAGCTTTTCCCGAAATTCAATGTGGTTCTCACGGGAATGGGTCCGGAACTTCACGCGGACGAAGTCGCGGGCAAAAAAGCTAATAAAATAAAAAACGAATTCATTTATTTTGTATTTGTACAGAAATACATTATTTACACGTAAAAAATTTGTAACGATTCTCTTAGTTAAAAGTAAAAATTAAGTTAGTAGTCTAATAAATTCAAAACTACATAATTTAAAATCCAAAACATAATAAATTAACCTACAGTCAACCAACCAATGAAAGACGTGATCAGGGTAGAGAACTAAGAACAAAGATTTTTATGCAAATAATGTACTTACCTAAGCATCGTTATGAAACAACGTTATACATTATACTACATTAAGAATTGATATTAAAAAAAATGGGTACCTTACCCTTTATTATTATTATTTGTTTCTTTGGGCTTTAAAAGTACCGCTTCGACCATTGTATCCATATATGTTGATACCATCTGATCTTTTGTAGTGCCCTTCATTTAAATTTCCCTGTCCAGACCGGTTGCTTCTAGAGACCAAACCAGACCCGACCAGACCACTTCCAAGGTCAAGGGTCATGTGCTGGGCAGAGAGTTGTTGTATCTCCTCTGGAAGCAAAGTCCGCAAGAGCAGAGTATGTGCATGGTTTCTCACTTTCTTCTTCTTCCTGTTTATTGACCCTACCCTTTACGCAACATTTAGAAAATTTGAATCATATTTTATTTATGGCCCTACTCACCTTTTATTGGTCAACTGATCAAGCCGATGCTTGCGTCCTCTACTTAGATTTATATCATTGGCTGCGACTATGTAAATTTTAATTACATATCGCATTTTCCTTTCCAACAGGACACGGAATCACAGTAATTTTTAAAACGAACTTGTGTAATTTGAAATACTGCAAAATTAATACCTAAATACATATATTTGTATAGCGATACATATCTCAATTTTCAAAGATAACAGTTGGATTTTGAAAAAAATATATTTTACTTTAGCAATATTAACAAAACACACTGCAACGCCTATAATAATCGGGTTAATTTTTAAGTTTACTGTCTGTGAAACAGTTGTGTTTAGAAATTTTTGAAAAAAAAGTACTTAAAAGTAAAACTATCACTGTTGAGCACAGCCATAGAATAAGTAATAACCCGAGGTAGAATGGCCACTCTCCGCCCCGCACCGGACCGAGTTACCGCACCCCGGGAGCCCCTCGAGGAGCCCTCAGTCGCAAAGGTGTGCGTTTACTGAACGAATGTGTATACGTGTGCGCGTGTACAGACGACATTGGCCTATGTAGTAGAATAGGTAATTATTTCACGCGCGTTGTATGAAGTGTCCGGGCTGTGGCACAGCACACACCATTTTGTTAACACAATAAGAGACAAACTAGTTCAAAGACTATTGCATTTCACTGGAAATTTAATGCCAAGTATAGTGAATCAGAACATAGCTTCTATTTTTCTTGTCGTTTCTATCGCAGCAGTTCCAGGAATGCGAAATTGCTCCCCCAAACATAGTGGATACCTTTAGAGCTAGAAATATAGCACTCTAGCAAGAAGACAAATCATTGTCGAGTTATTGGTAGCAAGTAACATTTATCAATGGTCTGAACCAAATGGATGACTGGACGTTTATAATAGTCCTGGCGTTGTATGCAATCGGAAAAAGTAATCTGAAAAAAAAAAAAAAAAAACTAAAAAAACTGAATTTTGAAACTGGGAAACTAATGCCCGTTTTCACCAACAATTCCTAAAATTTTCAAGTCTCCTAACAGCCTCCTCTACGTCCAAATCCTTGTTTTTGGTCGATAATTTTATATGTCATACACGTGCCTTGGATATTTTTCTCATTTATTGTGACTGTACCGTTTCTGATTACACACTGTCCCTTAACCTATAAAACGACCCATAAATAAGCAATAATAAATCGTAACACGTACGTTATGATATGAGTGATGGCAATATCAAGTAAAAACGCACATTATACCAATAAGTCGTGATTAAGGACTTGGGTCGACTTTTAGTTTATGGTTTACTTTTTTTATGCAATTCACACACACATGCACTTATTGAAAATAGTCTCGCTCGATCGGAATTGAATTGTTACATATATTCTCGCTCGATCGGAATTGAATAAGTACTTGAATTTGCGCTAACTAAAAAATATAAAATGAGCGACGCGCAATTTCGTGTGCCACGTATCCAACTTTCTCGTGGGAATTTGGAAAAAAAAATCTTAACGAGTACCTACATGATACTAAGAGCACTCCTCTAAGTCTCAGCCTGTCTCTACGATCAGCTTCTTAGGTAGTGCGTTGATTCGTCAGTCAGACATTCAGGACAAAGAATTTCATACGTATAAATGAAACTACTTGTACGCCAACCTTTATACCTCATTTACACTCTCGCGCAAGCCACGAGGCGAGCCGCGAGACGAGCCGCGAGACGCGAATGTAAACGCGCACTCGCGGCTCGCCTCGCGTCTCGCCTCGCGCTTCGCAGCGCTCGAGTTTAAACCTTGTGCCGCGTTAAAAAAGACTTGGTTGCCGCTAACACTTCGACGTCCTCCATTCTGGCTAGCTCTAACACAACACGAGAGTGTGAACAGACAACTCAAAAACCATCGATCACGCGAGGCGCGAGACGAAGCACGAGACGAGGTACGAGGCGAGAGTGTAAATGTAGTATTAAGGGAACTCTATAAAAGACGACCACGGTGAGTAAGGTCTTCAGAGTACGGTGATACCATCAGGCGGACCGTACGCTTGTTTGCCGACTTTGCGGCATAAAAAAAATGTATAGATGAATTCTGGTATTTTATATCAACCTACCATTATGCTTGTCTGCCTCCTTACGATATAACTTACCTTATCCCTATACCAATTCATTATCCGTGATCATCAACAAACACTTTGGTTCACAATAGCCATTCTTCACACCCGCAGCGCTATTGTGGGTTCGATTCCGGCTTAACGAACGCCATTGTGAATATACAATAATGCTATTATTTTAAGTATTTTATTCTCGTATGATATGTTTTATGTACGGAAACTTGACAATGTGTAGACAGACTAAGATATATACTAGCGCCCCGTCCCAGCTTTGATCGGGTTATTAAAGGGTCTATTTTAAATCCTACTAATATTATAAAGGCGAAAGTTAGTGTGTATGTTTGTTACCTCTTCACGCTCAAATGGCTGGACCATTTTTTATGATATTTGGTATGTAGATAGGTGATATCTTGAATTAACACATAGGTTACTTTTTAACCCGAAAAGTACACGATTCCCGTAAGATTGTCTGGAGTGGTAGAGCAATTATTATGAAATGGGCTTGCTCGACCGGGGAAGTACCACCCTCTCACAGAATATCGACGTGAAGCAGCAATGCGTTTCGTTCGGTGAGTGAGAGATCCGGAAGCCCAACTCCTTCCCTATCCCCTCTTTCCCCGGTCTTCTTTCCCTTCCCTTCCTCCTTCCTTTCATCCAACCCCTTTGGTGGAAAACGCATTGGTAGCGCCCCTGGTGTTACTGATATTAATAGTCGGTGGTGACCGATTCCATCAGGTGGCCCGCTTGCTTGTTTGTCTGCTGTATGACATAAAAATAAAAAAAGGATTTGGTCAGAACATCTGATATAGGTGGCGCTGCTGTGCATAAAATTAACCGCAGGTAACACCGAGGGCAACAGCTAGGCCTATGACACCCGCAAATACATATAACTCACAACGCTGAAAGAATTTTTCAAATTGGTCCAATAGTGTTTATGTTTATTCGTCACAAACAAAAATATAAATCTATATAAGGTCCTAATTTATTAATGAACTTCCTTTTAACACATGACTATATAGGTTACATATGATCGTTTAAGCAAGGAAATAAAGATCTAGTATTCAGTAAAAAAAAATAGATTGTATTGTAAGTAGTTAGAAAAATTTGCTTACTACATAAATTCATCCATATTCAACCATTTTGATATGTGAGACGCGTTGACGCGCCCTTCCCACCGCACCCCTAAACCTTTTTTCTACTGACGGATGGCTGCTACAAGAGAGGCGCATTTTACCGAGTATTTCTTAATTTAATGCCTTTTTTTACTGAATACTAGACCATTATTTCTTTGCTTAAACGATCATTATGTAACCTATATAGTCTTGTGTTAAAAGGAAGTTCATGAATAAATTAAGACCTTATATAATATTAGTACCTATAGAAGATTACTTACAGTCGCCTGCGGCTTTTAGTAGTTAATTTTTATTAATTTAAACATTACAGTCAGGGCATATCATCGCCGCTATAAGCAACGGCTTCGCGGGGTAGCGAACTGTGAGGACAAATGTACAGTCAGGAGCACGATGAGCTCATATACTTGCACTACAATTTTGGCTCTTATGGCATAGAACTTAAAAATGGTACACAGTGCGATATGTAAAGGTCGACGTGCTCTTGACTGTACCAAAATGTTAAATGATGACCACGAAGTACGCCGCGCGGGGGGCGCGATGGGATAATGTACACACGGGGGCGCGATGCGCGATGGGATAATGTACACACTCGCAAGACACAGAACAATTTCTGGCATCAAACCCCCACCTCCTGGTGCCTAAGGTAAGGTCACTCACTATCAACCAACGTGCCACCTGTCAAACTGACTATTTACATTGTGTCTCCTCGTATCTTGAACAAACTTCTTAGCGTCGGTCATTAAAATAATGAAAAAAAATACATCTCACTATGAGAGCCTTTCATTTTGAAATTACCAAACAAAATATCTCTATATGTACTATTTATAAATTCATTTCACACTGTTCGTACTCATCTCGTCCTACAGTAAAAAAATCTAAAAGAAAAACCAACTTCAGACATGCTTGAGAGAAAAAATGACAAAACAGCGCCATGACGAAAAACGTAAAAGTAATGTATAAAAGTATGTGGTACGTTTTAATTTTTTTTCCACATTCATGTCGAATGGGCACTTGTGTCGGGATTTAAAAGGGTTTTCAGATGAGGCTTTTTGGCTTAGAACCATATAAGTACTATAGTAGGGAGTAACAGTCTAGTGGAAGATTGCCCTTAACTTTTTCGTATTATATTTCTTACGATATCCTCTCTCATGCTTGTGACATTTTATTTTATCATAAAGGTATTTTGTATATTTTGGAGAAATAATTTAGATATTTGGAGAAATAAAAAAAAATCGTCTAACGAAAATTTAATCATTTTTAATTTGATTAAAATTGTTTCATTAAAAAAATATTTTCTTAATTTTTTATTAAGACAATAAATCATAATCTCTAAAACTAGGATAATAAAAAATATGTAAGTAGTTTTTTTTTGTTTTTAATAATATAATAAAATTGTCTCTAAAACTATTAGTCATAACAAAATAAAATTTAATGTATTTTTACTTGATTTTTTTAAATTCGTCTTTAAAATATCACTAAAATTTAATATTTCTAATGTCTAATAGCCCTATGTCACGGATAGGTACTTCGTTGGTCCATTCCTTATGAAATATCCTGTTATACTAGTAAGTGTTCCCTACTACCTCAGTTTAACATAAACACATTTCCTTATACAGACGATCGTTACCAGTGACAACAAACAGCTCTTGAATGCAAAGTACACAAGGAAAATGCATTAAATGCTATTTACTGCAAGTACTGCAACGCTTTACCAAGGCCGCAAATAAGGAAAGGCGGCGCGTGCAGCGGCGCGTGCAGCGGTGCGTTTTAAACATGCTTCCTAAAACGCATTTTATTTTAATTCCACATAAAGTCTCTATGTCTTTTTAGGGTTCCATAGTTAATAAGACGGATTCCCCTATGTAGACGGACATGTCTGAACAGCGGTACATGAAACAGGGTTCCTTGTACCGTCCGTTGGGTACCTACAAATCGCAACCTGTTTATTTTAATCGAAATATTATACCGACCCCCTCAGATTTGTCTGCATCGGAAACTTATGTCTTTATGTAAGCACCCGTAAACCGTAAACCTGAAAAACAGCACCATCTAATGCGCAGTTGATATCAATTGCGGCAAGCACTCAAAGAAGAATATTTATAGCAGAACCTAAAAACTTACTTTCTACTTCTGTGGCATATTGTATAAGTACTAACATAACGACTCAGTTCAACGTTCACTATTCACCATTTTCTTTTTCACATATTAACTTTTCTTTTTGAGTTATTTAGCTTGCCCTCTGTTTTAACCCGTTCAGTTTTAAAAGACCTCCACATTTTCATGTGAACCGCTCATTTTGGCATAGAACTGAAGTTCAAGTTAATTTTGTCGTATTAAGTTGGTTTTACACTACATTGCTGTCCTTATTCTGAAAGAATTTACGGCATTTCATTTGTATTATTAGCACTTACAAGCTGTGGCCCGCGGCTTCGCCCAAGTGGACAAATGTTTTGATTACCCAATAAATATTTGTCATGTACTTTTAAATCTTTGTTTATTGACTTTACAAAATATTAATTAAGTCCATATCTCAAAACTTATTCGTCCTGGTAACAAATAGATATTGAAATATATTGACTGCTACACTCTTTTCTACAATAATTCTACAACATAGTGTACGCAATAAATAAATACATAAAAAAGGACGGGTTGCACTCCGGGAGAAATGAAAACTTAAACATCAACGTTGTGCATTTTTGAATATTTTGGAATGGTTACCGTCTTACGCTTTTTCGAACGGGCTCTCACGAGAGTTTAATCTTTTTTACCCATCTAAAAAAATGCCAAGTGCCGCTAAAGAAGTTTTCACTTCAATAAACATATTTTTAACTACTAATATGCTGCATTGTTATGTACTAGAATTGTCTAAGACGTTAACTAGAAACTCAGCAATAAAACAATTTAAAATGAATGGAAAAGAGGCTTAGAAAGCAAGGCGAAACAAAGAAAGTCTTTATCCCCGGGGCATGTAACCGAACTCTCATTTGTCCTCTTTAAAAATGCAGCATACCTACACTGCATGGCTGACAATTTTTAATGTTTGCCAGTATCACAGATATAAACTTTAATATAAGACGCTAGTGTACACTTCAATTATAGATGAAAGAGCAATCGTGCTCTTTCGACTTTCGATTGTATGTGAACCTTTTCTGTAAGTTAAACATCAGTTAAATGACAATGAACCCCGCCCTCAAAGAACCAATCGTGCTAATTCTGTTGTACATTTAACTAGACTAAACAAATTTTGACAGGACCAAAGGTGTTGTTGTCCTTCCTTGTTTACAATTAGTGACAAGGATAGCAACACTTCTAATCCTGTCAAAATTAGTTTAGTCTAGTTAAATGTACAACAGAATTAGCACCAATATCTATTAAGTTAATTTCTTTTATCTGTGGTGACTGTGGTTGAGTCTATGAAAATTTTGTTAGTATTAGGGTCCGTTCAAACAGACCGGCTCGGAGAGGAGAGCAGATTCTTTTCACGTTGAAAACAGAGTTTTTAGTTAGTAAAAGGTCCTTTTTTTGGTTAGTAGCTTTTGTATAATTAATATTATTTTTGACAATCTTTAATAAAAAATAATAATTTATATCTGTGGCCGGTTCAAATTCCACCCCTGCTGGAGTTATTATTTCGAAAGGGTGAAGTTCTATGTTTTATGTTATACAAATTATTGTTTTGGCTAACTGCTTTTGGGTTAAATTTATTAAGTATATTGTATTTGATGGATTAACATTTAACCGCCTAACAAGAATATTTGCTGAGAAAACAATAAAAAAGTGATAGTGTACTGATAACAGACATCTTATTGTACAGTCAAATCTTAAGTTCTATGTCATAAGAGCCAAAATTGTGCTGCAAGTGTAAAGCTCGACGTGCACCTGACTGTACTTGTAAATGCTTATAAAATGCAGGGAATCGAACCTACGTCCTTTTTGGGTTTCATTCGTCATTTCTTTCTCCAGTGGTCATTTTGCTTTGTTTCTGAAATGGTGGTAGTTTATAGAGTAGCTTATTTATTTTATATTTAACACAGAAGGTCAATATGTTGTAAATGACGTGTCTATATGCCCTCGAGGGCCTACAGAATAAAGTTTTATTTTATTTTATTTTATTTGGTTTAGAAGTAAGATTACCGTTTGAGCTTTTCATCTCGTCTGGGTATTGTTTTTGTAATATAATAATTTATTAAAAAATATAATAAAATAACTAAAATATATTATTAAAAGGAGTCCCTTTAGGCAAGGTTCCGAAGATACTGGCAGCATTCCCCCTTTGAATAGCCAGACTAATTCTTTTCGGTCTCCTGTGATGTCGACTAACCTTTTTGGAATTTCCTTAAAAATTAATTATTTATTTCATATAACATATCCGTTATCTGGTAACCCTAACACAAGCAATTTTAACTTGCAATTTAAACCAGGCTTACGTTGTCGTGGCACTGTGTAAATTTTGTACACTTTATAAAAAATATATAATATAAAATTTACCTAAAGCTATGTCGGAGTGTAGAATAGGTACCTAAAAAAAAAAAAAACTAATCTTCCGCTACACGAAAACCTAATCCCGGTAAGGTCTGCAAAATAAACAAGTGAGGAGATTGGTCATTCTCGGATGCGGGGTCACGATCGTGCCTGACTTCGCACTCATCTTGAAAATGATTTCCCCCTGCACCTCTGTAACCCACTTCAACGAAAAAGGGTGGTGTATAGTACCCGTATGTAACACAATGATATTATTATGTGTGTTGTACAAAAATATATAAAGAGTAAAGAATAGTTCTCTATTCAGAATAACAACAATTTAATAAGGTTCGGTTGTTTGTTAATTCTGCCAAAACAAGGCACGAGTAATACGTGGCACCCCCGGGTGTTGCAAACGCCCATAGGCTACAGTGACCGCTTCTCATCAGGCAGGCTGTATGCTCGTTTGCCACCTTTCTGGTATGTAAAAAATACGATAAGTAAAATTCTGCGATCTTAAAAGTATGCCATTGTAAATTATTCTGCTATACATACATATTCTGCCAAATTATCCTGATGATAATCACTACATAGTATAAAACAAAGTCGCTTTCTCTGTCCCTATGTCCCTTTGTATGCTTAAATCTTTAAAACTACGCAACGGATTCTGATGCGGTTTTTGACATTGGAAATGTCTTTTCGTTCGCTTCAGTATAGGCTTCGATTTCACGAAAAAGTGCGATCCCCTTATATCTCAGAGAGATGTGAAGATATGATATTCATAGTAGGCTCAAAAGACGCGTATTCACGAGAGCTGTAAGGTGCAAAAAGAATTATTATGAGAAAGTCAAAAACGAAAAAAGTTATAGCCGAAATTGTGAAAATAAAAATCATTTCTTTCCGAATTTTTGATTTTGGCGCTCGATATTTTGGAAACGAAGAATGATATCAAAAATTTGAGAAAAACTCGTCTGGACAATTTAGTCAGCTATAATTTGAGCCTAAAACAAAGATGATCGGGTTAAGGGCTTGCCCTGTAGCTTAACCTTTTTGAACAAAGTCAAAAACGTTGTAGTTTTATTTTGTAACCTTTTCCTTATCCCGACTTTATCGTCGCTCATCATCATCATCATATCAACTCATAATCATCCCATTGCTGGGATACGGGTCTCCCTTCAGTCGGAGGTGATTAGAGCGTACTCTGCCACGCTGCTCCAATGAGGATTGGCAGAGGCCGGTGTTTTCAAACCGCCCTAAGGCCACCGACTTGGCCTAACGACTGTCATCCATCGATAACAGCCGGGACCGATGGCTTAACCCTTTATAGGGCATAAGCATCTAGGGTACATAAAAAAACTATGTTTTTAGATTGCTTTTTTATGTTTTTCAAAAAATTAAAATAAAAACACGGTGGTAAAAATATTCCCTCTGCCCGTGTGACTTGAGGTTCTGAGGTCTGCTGAGTACCAGATATATTGAGTAAAATTTCAAATCTTCCTGCCCGCCTAGAACGATCGCGTTAGGATGGGACGATGGAGGACGGAGGGCTAGATGAAAAATCAACAGATGAACTGCTAGGACTTTCGAGAGGTATTATGCTGCTAGGTGGATCAGGTGTCGGTGCCATAGGCCCGTCATTAGGCTCGTCATAGTTTTTTAGGATCGTTCAATACAGTACGTATTGTATGAACCTCGTCTTCAACAGATTCAAAACCATCATCAGATACATCGGGAAGACAAAATATGTCTTCCAATTCATTGACTATTTGTAAATCTATATACATATAATAAAACAGTAGACCCCGATGTCTGAACATAATTTGGCAAAAATGGAGAGGGAACAGTTAGAGGAAGGTAATAAAAGCAAAAAAAAAATTTTTTTATTTTTTTGTCTGTCTGTCTCTCTGTTTGAACGCGCACATCTGCTAAATTACTGAATGGATTTTAATACTGTTTTCACAGGAAGATAGAGTTCGGCTTGGAGCAGAATATAGGCTTTGTCGCATTTAAATAGGATATCAGGAAAATAAGTTATGGTCATATTTAAAGGTCTCTACCCTGTCAATGTAAGAAGAAGAATGTTCTCGCACTTACAAACTTGAGACTTGGTACACCATAACTACCGACAACAGATTAGACCGGACCGGACCGAACCGGACCGAACCGAACCGAACCAGATCGAACGGAATAGAACCGGACCGGATGTCAGGAATAGAAGTTACCCTCATTTAAATTTTCAACAGCCTAAGAATTTTTAAATTGTCACTCACTGCTGAGTCGGAATCGCCCGATATCTCATAACGACCATTTTTTAATTCAGTAGCACTATGTTTGAAAGTTTTTTTTTTACTTGAGTTAACCATTTAAAATTTTGTTCCTCTAAAATTCACTAGATGGCACTGTTAGATTCTGAATCGCGCTATGAAAGTTTTTTAGTATAACTGAGCTGACCATTTCAATTTAAATATAATTTAAATTTTTCATACTGATTTTACATTAGGTATTTTGATTAGGTACGATAAAATTAAATAAAACACAGCGGCGAGTAAATAGACAATGAGCAATAAAGAACACTGACGTCTCGGAGAAAAACTATAGCAGTAGTAATAGGAGACTGTTAAATCGGTCTAAACTATCATAGTCATAAGCCCAATTCCACTCGGGCGAAGCCGCGGGCACAGCTAGTCGTTAAGTATTTTTCTACTCCTACTCATTTGCCAGATAGTCTGTAATAAGCAAAAAAGGAAATAGGCTTAACGTGGTCCGAGAGTCTCTTCGCGAGTTTTTCAAAAACACTAATATTCTCACGGTGGTGGCTCACAGTGCATTCTTGACAGCATCATGTTTTTGTTTGTTCGTAAGAACATTCATGACTATAACCAGGTGTGGATATTCATAATTTAAATACGCGTAACAGAAATAAATTAGCTGTTCCTAAATTCAGGCTTAGGAAAGCGGGCAAGTTATTTATGATTCAAAGTTTGCATTATGTATAATAAAATTCCAGAATATATAAAAAAATGCCCAATCGATTTAAATTAAATGTCAAAAATTTCTTAACCAGTAAAGCGTACTATACTATCAACGAGTATCTAAATGAAAGGTCTCCCTGGCCCCCTTGCGAAGGTGAAATGCTAAAACTTGTCGTGAAAAGCCAGTCAATGTTCAATAAATTATATAAATAAAAAATTGTTTTCAATATAATTGTAATATGTACACGCGTCGTAGTGTCATTCAAATGGGACTGTTTTTTTATATTATTTACATTTTAATATAATTTACATTAAATAATTGGTGACAAGGATGTTAATGTGTACGGGCACGTCATCACCATACTCGCAAATTGTCCAAACTGGCGGTGGCGTTGTGGGTTGGGTTACTGTTGTTCCCTTCAATATTGTTCATAATATTGTTGATGGTGAGCCCAGTAATGGGGGCTGGCAGACTGACTCTCACGTCAACTCGAAAATACACGAGAACGGTTACTGCCTTGCGGGCCTGGTCTGCTCCTATCTTTAACACAGGCCTTTAAAAAAGGCCGTAACAGGTTTTCTTTCGCCATTTCTTTTACCAGTGGTCATTTTGCTTTTGTTTCCGAAATAGTAGTAGTATATAGAGTAGATTAATCCCACCAAAAACATTTTCATGTAAAATGTTGCCAAGCTTCTAACTCTACACGCCCTACCTCTACAAGGCCTAACTTCACAAACTCTACACCTTCAAGTGACGAAATCGGGGGTTTTAGGACATTAATAAAATCTAAAGTATAATAGCTACGACATTCAAAGTTTATGTTTAATGATTGTACTGGTGTTATTATATCTTGAAATTTTTAACTATTTAGCATCATCCAAAACAAAGTTATGAGAGTTCAAAAAAACGACGAAACGTTTCGAAAAAAGGTAGGTAGTGCCCTTGCTCTCCGCTTGGCTCGTCTCGTGCGAGATTTATACAAATCATTTATTACAACTGTATACTCTGACATGAGAACGTGTTTATGAAAGCTTATTCTCTAAATAAAAGTTTTGAATTTGAATTTGGTCATCCCACGGGCAAAGGGAATATTTTTACCACCACAAAAAAAAGCGTGTAAGAAAATACATAATGAAAAATTAAACTTATTCCAAATGCAATATACATTAGACATTAAGTTTAATAACAACTTATCTTTCGAAAGTCGCAAAATTTGAAGATGCATAAAGATTTAACAGCAGGTGTCGAAATTCAGTTGTTTTTAAACTTGTAACTGTCACAGATAAAAAAAATATTATGACGTCCGTTCTTAACTCCTAGATAAAAAATAATAATATGAAATCCACAATTTGTTGCCATAGGAATAAATTCGAAAATAAGTTTTCAAAAAAAATCCAAAAAAATATGGTGGAAAAAATATTCCCGCTGCCTTATAAAGAAAGGGTCGTGCCCACGGGTCGTGCCCTCCGAAGCACGGAGAAGCTCAAGATAACAAAACCTATCCAGACGCTGGCTAGGGTCGATGTTGATAACTTGCGTGTTCATATTAGAGTGCGACACACCACACAGCGACGCCATCGAGCTCCTCCGACGCCATCGAGCTCCTCGTCGCTCAGCGACAATATTTTTTCGAATTCCGTAGATTCATTTCCAATGTGCACGATAGTCGTGTGAAGCACGAAATCTGTGATTTTTTTTTAATAGATAGAGTGATTCAAGAGGTAGGTTTTTAGGTATAATACATTCCGAAATTCCCACGGGAAAGCGGGATACACGCAGACGAAGTTGCGCGGGTTTAGCTAGTTCTTAATATTTTTTTCTGCCCTAAGAATATTCGTTTAAAGAAGATTATGCCAAGTGTGTTCTACCAAATGAAATTCGGAGTAAGAAGATTCTGTCAGATAGGTACAGCTAGCAGATAGGGACTGTCGACGTGCCAGAACCCAGATGAAACATTTTCAATTATAGCATTTCGAATAGCATTCTGTCCATAAAATAGATGAAAGTCGTAATCTATAATTTGAGTAATTGAAAACATTACTTCCTCACACCAAGTTTCATCATTATAATTCATACAAATTATTATCTACAAGACGTACTAAGCATCCAATGATGTATTTATGTTAGACACGTCCAAATCGAACACCGGCAGTTACATTCAGTTCGACTTTCAATTAACACAGCGTCGTTCGGCACGTAATAGCTGGAATTATTTTCAATTAACATAACTTTTTGTTTATGAAGCGATTGGAATGAAACTAAAGCGCTTTGTAGGTGGAGCAACTATTACAGCAACTGACAGCCAACCGTTTACATATATCATAACGGACTAAGCACACGCGTAGCTTATAGAATACTTCTGACAGATAAAACTATCAAAATCATACAAACGTCAATTTCTTTTTCAGACATGCAATCTGGAGCCTCCGGAGGATGTTATTACCAAGTGCTGAAACACCAAAGCTGGCACCAAAGCCACAATGCAGTTTCTGAGATTAGTACATAAGGACGAACAACGGGCAGATAAATGAGATAACTTGATTTAAAAAAAGTAACAAAAATTATAAATAACTAGCTGAAATCCTATTGTTCCCGTTTCCGAAACAATATACAGATTAATAACTACCCTATGTGTTTATCTTTTAAGAAAAGCTCCCATCTGTACTTTTCAACCAAATCTGCGTTATTGCGTGAAAGAGAAACAAACATCCCTACATCAATACTTTATGCCTAATAATAAACCACATCTAATTTTTTAAATATCATTGTCGGGTCTCATCTCATTTCAACGCGAGAATAGATTACTTTTTGGTTAGTTAATTACCTTACTATAATTTGACCGATTAGTCACAAGCAAAACATGTAATAGTTGTAATAACTTTGATGACGGGTTTATACGTCCAATTTTTTAGATATTAATAATGACAGTTACTTTCTAATGGAAGTCTTACTTTATATTACTAGACGCCACTCGCGGCGTTGCGTGTATAAATCTTATAGAAATATATTCTGCTAGCGCCCCGCCCCAGCTTTGCAAGGTTTTTTGTAAGAATTTTTGAAAATACTATTTGAACTGAACGTGTCGAACGTAGTCATGCATATTATGACGATTACAACTTTTTTAATCGTTAGGTATATCTCGGAAACCGTGGCTCGTAGGAAAAAAGTATTGAGACTTTTTTTATAGATAATTTTATGATCTACATTTTTGTCTTAAGTATTTTTATGATAAAACTTACCGTTTTGCTGAAAATCACTAGTAACATATTTTTTACCTTTGGTTTTGAATAAATAAAAAATCCATATAGGGGAAAAATGAGGAACTTTCAAATATTTTTTTTATAATTATATTTTGAACGATTTTACAGGTTTCCAGCATGTTGTAAGTTTATGTACCATTACTCTTATTTTTTGGTCTAATTTGACCGGACTAGTAGCTTCCCAACGATGAAAGAATTTATCACATCAGTCCAGTTTTGAGTTTATTCGTTACAAATTAAAATACAAATATTAGTATAGATTTCACTATATTTGAAAAGCTTCATTATAAGTCAATATGAATATGAATGGAATATACATGTATGTATTCAAACTTTATTGGGACAAAGCACACAACAACAATAAACATATTAGCACAATATGGTATGACAAGCTAATTCAAACACAATCGTTGGATTTCACTGAAAATCTTATGTCAATTATACATAGTATTTTGGAACTCCTGAATTTGAATTTCAAAAGTCACTTCGGTCGCAAGCCGTGTCGGATTTAAAAAATTAATAATAATAATTCACATAGATTGATATTACTGCTGACCGTACCCAGTACATGTAAGAACGTTTTGTAGAGGTACCCATGCAGATGACTGTACAAAATATCCCTCTCCCGAGTGTTCATCATAACAATACAATCCCTTTTCAATAAAATTCTTTCAAAATGCCGAAACTCCCCACTCGAATGCGCAAGGGTTTAGTAGGTCCATTGACCAACTACTCAATCCATACTAATATTATAAATGCGAAGGTCCTTCTTTTACGTGGAAAGAAACGAACGGATTGACATGATTTTTTAGGGATATGTAAAGGTCTGGAAAGTGACATAGGCTACTTTTTATCCCGGAAAAACATCTTATTCCCACTGGACAAAATAAAATAATCAAAGGCATTCTCTGGAATAATAATAATTTATTTATTTATTTATTTAACTTTATTGACCACAATACAGCAAGTACTGATACAATTGGCGGACTTAATGCTTATTGCATTCTCTACCAGTCAACCATTGGGAGTGCAGAAATTCACGATTGCGGCTAAAATGAAACAAATATAATCAAATATAAATAACATAATATAATGCAATAAAATAGTATAAATAGATAATAAATGCAATAATTAAATACATAAGTAATAAATATAATACATATTAGGTACTTACATAATAATAATAATGATGATTCTTGTAATATTTTTGTAAGCAATGTAATTTAAATTAAAAGATAAATATTTTTTAATTAAGAGAATTGAAGAAATGAGCACGCACTCTTTTTTTAAAAATGAAAGAGTTATGGGTATCCCTGATAGGGCCTGGCAGCGCATTCCAGAGTCGTGAAGCATGAAGAGTGAAAGAATTAGACATAAATCCAGAATGAAAAAGAGGAGTAAAAAGTTTGAGGGAATTGTTAGAGCGAAGTTGTCTGTCATGTGAGTGAATAATATGTAACAGCTAGTAATAAATATACAGAATAATCATAAAAAATTAAGACATTCAGTTGTGAAATTGATAGATGGATTGAAGATTGCGATACGCTTACCAATGAGTAGAGTAACTGTATAACGTATTACACACACATAATATTGGATATTTTCTTTAACTCATTTTATTAAACTTATATCTGCATGGGAGCCCATTTCTCTTCTTGCTTAGTTTCGGTTACCTTATTTGTGGTTGTCAAATAGAAATTGACAAAACAATACAGCAACTGTCAGAAAACATTATGTCTGCCCTATGCGCCAGTGGAATAACGATGTTGATCAGGAAACACATTTTTTTTTTCACCATTTTATATCAAAATTGTTTAAACGTCTATACGCAGACTGGATATATAGTTGGTCATTGTACAAGCGCACCATTGTACACGTAGACTTGACGTATTTCTTCCAGACACCAATCCTCCAGATAATGAGCGAACGTTAGCGAATATCGAAATAAAAATAATACAATAGTTACGGAATCTTTTTGAATAGATCTTTATGTTCGTGTGCTTCTCATCGACGTGCTTCCCTCAATTAGTGGTAACTGCGGGTAGATAGTGCCAGTGTTTTGAAGTCACCTAACGATCACCGGCTTGATTTGATGACTACTACCTATCGACAGCAGTCGAGACCGACAGCCGACAGCTTCACGTGCCCTCCGAAGTCCGAAGCACGGACTTAAATACTTAACTTTATATAGTTACTAGCGAAACCCGCGCAACTTCGTTTGCGTGTATCCCGCTTTCCCGTGGGAATTTTGGAATGTATGATACTTTAAAACCTTCCCCTTGAATCACTCTATCAATTAAAAAAAACCGCATCAAAATCCGTTGCGTAGTTTTAAAGATTTAAGCATACAAAGGGACAAAGGGACATAGGGACATAGGGACAGAGAAAGCGACTTTGTTTTATACTATGTAGTGAAATCATATAAATCAATGAGTTAGATCAATTTGGTATGTGAAAAACTTACTTTTTTTTTGAGGTGCAATCGATCTGGACTTTTGGGAAGTAAGATATGGATGGGTCGTGAACGAAAAAAATTACACAAAAATTGATAACATTTTTTAATGCATTCCGGAATTTCTATGGAATCGAGAACAACAGGGTTGAGAGGGTAAATTACCTAATATTATACCCTAGAGCTAGAATTATACCTATAACTCTAGCATAATACAGAAGCATCAACCTTAAAACAAAAATTCGCTTTTAACCCCTAGATCCCGCCTAAAAACTTATTTCTCAAGATATTCAAAAGTCACTACCAGTCTATCGCCTACGTTAAGAGCACTTGTAAGTACTCAACCATCCTAGCGTGCCCTTGCACCGTTCTCACCCAATACTCACTCGGTACTCACGGGGTACTCGTTCTGTTCTCGCCGAGTACTTGAGGTGACAGCGAATCCGGCACTCTGAGCGATCTGAAGATAGTGCATGTTCCTAATTTTCCGTCTGCTCTTCAGATATTTGAGGTGGTGCCCGTTTTGGGATTCATAATTGGGGTGCAATACGAGAGAAGATTAAGGTTATTCATTCAAGTTGTTTCCCGCCTTGTAGCTAATACACTAAAGTTTGAAACTTTAACGTCTATTGTATTATTCCACGTGATTTGATCAAGAGCGTCTAATTCCTTTTCAATTGAAGGCAATTTGTTCAGCTGTTTTAATATTATTATCTCTTTTCTACTCATAAAGTTGATGAGTAATGTTTTTTGAGCCGATGGCTTTTGTTAAAGTTACTTTTAGCTAACGTAGTTAGTTGAAAAAAGAGAGGCTTGCTTGCCCAGCGAAAATAATGGTGTCCAGTTTTATTTTATCTCAAATACAATTAGTATTTGTCATAGAAATTCTCAACTTAACTATTTACATATACAGACATATTAATACAAAAATTATACGTTTCAATCAAACACATCACATACAAACGAGCTAAAATTGCTAACTAATGCTAATAAATATATCTAAAATGCATTTAATTGAAAATTCATACGATCAAAAACCACAGGAGGCCTTTACCAAATAATACGAGTTATTATAAGATTTATCTACATAAGAGAACATGATTTTTGGTATAGAAATAAATTTATTCTGATGAAATTGGTTTCATGCATCAATGCACTTAATTCTAACTCAACGAACCTTATTTTAATCAAAATAGAGCTGAGAATTTGAAGTTTTGTTTAAATGCAATTGTAATATGAATGTGGTACTATAAGTTCTCATTCAGTTCTCACGCTGTATGTGATTTATTGTGAATACCGATGGTACCACGTAGGCGGTACGCAGTTACAATAGAATTATTTCCACTAGTTCAAAATAAACCTTCACTTACATTTCGTATTTATGCTAAGTAGCGATGAAGTTAACAGATTGTTTAATAAATGTTACCTTGAGATGAAAATTTGTATTTTAATTAGTAATTTAATGTCATATCATACGGCAGGCCAACAATCAAGCTAGCCTCCTATTGGAAAGAGGCGCTACTAAATGCTTTGCACATAACAAGGGAGGAAATAGGGTGAAAAGATATAGGAAAGGCTGTGGCCGATACTTGATGGATTTGCTAAACATGGAGCCTTTGCCAGCAATTGGACACACATTACTAGAATATTTTTATTTATCATTCCTATCCTAAAATTACGGATACATTCTAAGTAATATATCTCTCAGTCAGACGAAGTAAGTATGGCAGGCTGTGGCCGATACTTGATGGATTTGCTAAACATGGAGCCTTTGCCAGCAATTGGACACACATTACTAGAATATTTTTATTTATCATTCCTATCCTAAAATTACGGATACATTCTAAGTAATATATCTCTCAGTCAGACGAAGTAAGTATTGAAATTCCATTTGAATATTTCTATCAACGTTGATGTTGCCTTATCTAATACTTATCAGAGTTATCAGACATTTCCATATTATGCATCAGTATGCCTTTAGATTTCACCAAACCGTGTTTGCACTATTTGCTCGAGTTTAAATGACATTTATCTAATACAATATACGAAGTTGTAACAAATAACGAGTAATACAAAATCGCAAATCAAGATTTATCAATGAACAAACACCGACTTCCTTTACGAAATCGTACAGTTAAGCGTAAGAACACTTTCCAAACGATTTTGATCCTATAGCTTATAGTTCAATACTTACTTATTTATCTACATACTCTGCTGGCTCAGTCACCCGAAGTGGATCTTGGCCTCTAAAACTAGAGAGCACCGGAGTCCCGCCAGTGTACTGCTTCCATCTCGTGCAGATCAGCCAACACTGCATCGCTCCAGAGATGCCTCGGGCTAAAAAGGACGTCTACCCAACACCTTTCCCACATTAGCTGACTTGACGCTCCGACCCTCTTCCATTCTTTCCAGATGACCAAGCCAGCGGAGGCACATGGAATGGATTTACACATAAAGTTTATTTAATTATTTTATTTAATTATCTTTATTGACCACAATACAAAGTACTGATACAACAGGCGGACTTAATGCTAAATGCATTCTCTACCAGTCAACCCTTGGGAGTGCAAAAATTCACGAACGTAACGTAAAGTTCGATGCGAAGCTTGAATTGTCATTGAGTGTACGTTTAGACAGATTGCGAAATCACACGCCTGGGTGTGAACGTACATCGATAAGCCTATTTGATGTGTGCCTCGCCCACGACACAGATAATCGGTGTAAAGTTGCTATTCCTTAACAGGTGCCTCGTTTACACTACTCGACACCAACCTTACTCAGTCGAAGTAACTTTCCCCTTTCGATCTTCATCTCACGGTGTCGCCCTAGGCCGCGATGCAAGACGTGAGAGTATCCCGCTCTCGCAGCTGCCCGGTGTAGTACTATACTCAACGCCAAAGCATCTGGGTCACAGAGTATAAAACAATTGAAATTCGATTGTCGTTTTGCTTGTAATAAGTTGTTGTAGTTGTGTGTGTTCAGTATAGAAGCATGCTGCCGAAATCACTACAAAATGGAAGTAACTAAATCGGAAGTTTGAACGAAATGTTTCGCATAAATTCGTTTTAGGCGTTCACCTAAAGAGTACTAATCAAACGTTAGAAAGATAGTCACTTAAAGTACCTTATTAATCCATACAAATAAAATCGATAAGTACAGTAAACACTGACGCCTTGACTTGTCAACCGATTATTTATTATCCGATGAAATGCAAACACATTGTCACACGTAAAGAGAATACCTATTTCATTCCAAAAAATCAGTAATTTTGAAGAATATTTCGTACTAAGAAAGAAAAATAAAAACTTAAGTAATTTAAATAGTTGATAAAGATAGATAGGAATAGTTTACACAGTTCAAATAGATATAGGCAACAGAAAAATGTATCCGACGAATGAAAATGAATAATACAAGATTTAATTCAAGCACTTGAGAGATGTAAACGAAGCTCCAAAGTTACTTGGCGTGGGCCCGAATAGTCTTAGAATATAAAACGACAAGTCACTGAAGATTAGTAAAATAATACCTATTCCATTTATGACTGAATTAACACTTAAAATGAAACACATACGTAAACTTTGGACCCGAGGACAAGCTCGATAGCGTCGCTTTGTGTCGCACAAACGAACACGCAAGTTAAGCAATGTTAACCCTAGCCAGTGTTTGGATGGGTTTCGTTATATCGAGCTTCTCCGTGCTTCGGAGAGCACGTTAAGCCGCTGGTGTCGGCTGTTGTCGATGGATGACGATTACGATGATTCAGTCAAGGCGGCTTAAAAGCAATGGCCTCCGTAAATCCGCATTATAGCAGCGTGGCGGAGTACGCTCTAATCCTCCTCAGCTACGCCCCAATCCCTTATTGTTATTGGTTACTTTATATGTTACTAAGTGGGTTTGTAACGTAAGTAACCGGATAATTTTAAGCGCCTATAAATCTAATACCATCGCTTTTGTAACTACCACTCGTAAATAAAGCACAAGGATTGGTAAGTATGGAATTTATTGCTTGAGTAATTCAGTAGCATCATACTCGTACCAATATGCGTCTGAACTGGTGGTAAGACAAAATTGTGACGATTCGAAAGAGCTTCTATTAGGCATATTTGAATAATAATTAACTTTAAAAAAAAAAAAAAAACGACTTCATGGGACCACCCTTGAGGTATTACCTATAAGCCGAAAAAAGATTTGTTCAAATCGGTTCATAATTGGCGGAGTTATCGCGTAACAAACATAGAAAAAAAAAAAAAAAAAAAAAAAAAAAAAAACATACGGGTCGAATTGAGAACCTCCTCCTTTTTTGAAGTCGGTTGAAAATATCTTACTATTGACATATCTAACAATCAACCATGTTATAATTCTTAGCTTGCAATAATCATCATATATTTTGTCAAACTGTGTACACTAAAGTGGATTATAGACTAGTTATAACATTTATTTGTAATCAAAACTCTGTGAAAAAAAAATATATAAAAAAAACAATCTTTTTAAGGGTTCCATACTTCAAAAGAAAAAGCAAAAATCTTATAAGATTATTTGGAAGTCTTTACTGTGCGTAGCTTGACACGAATATAAAGACAAGAACTTATATTACAAAGAACATTATAAAAACTTTTAAGTTTTCTATTTTCTTTTGTTTTGTATCTCTAACCGCCAACTTCTATCATTTTAAATAATTAAATATCGTTTGCCATTTGTCTAGCTTACTTCTCAATAATTATGTAGATTAGTTAACTTTTTGTTTATATAAACTGTATGCAAGTCCCATTGGCGTTTTGTTGCACCTGCCATCCACTATCAGATAATACTAAATTACTAAGCTCACTGAATAATTTGACGTTCGCCGCCGGGTGATTAGTACTATATTTAAACTTTTATTGTAGTTAAATACTAGACCAACGGTCATATTATTATTATGATCATATAATATTTGCGGTTACGCTGCACAATCTACGATATATCTAAGATCGTCAATTGGATTACAAAAAATATGTAGAGTTTCTTTTCCAATGTTTTTATTTATAAAATTCTGTCAGCTGTATATTCGCTCACCAAGGGATAATGATTATGGTCACTTAGGTACGCATAGATAAATAAACAACCGGATCACGTGATGGAAAGTGTTTGCCGCCCCCTATGACTGTTGATCCTAGGTCCCCTGAATGGGGCAGAGTGCGTCCACAGTGACTCTCGATCCCGGTCAGTCTTGAGCTTCGTGTTTAATTTCGCTCTCAGGACTTTCCTATGTGTCTCGCTTCGTCTAACACCGTACGTCGGTAGGTTTGTTTGGAACGGCCACGTTTTAGTTTCCTTGACAATTACAATCATTAAAATATGTTAAATAAGTCCGATGTCATATTTTTCCCCGTTTTAACTGTTATTTAACCAGACTGCTAAATACGAGTTTTTTGGTCACATTCGAACGTGTTAACGTTTACAAGCCGACCAAAATGTAAAACTGTTTCATATTGTGAATTTATCAGACGCGTGTTACATATCCAAATTAGCCGGGTTACTCACTTCGAAACGTGAGCAAGTAAGTCACATAATTTTGATATGTAGCGCGCGTCTTATAAATTCGCAACATGAGAGTTCTTCTCTATTTGGTCGGTTTGTTTACGTTGACATGATCGAATGTGAACAAAAAAACTCGTACTAAGCACTCAGTTTTGAAGAAATCTGTTTTCAGTGAGTATTATTTCTAAGAAATCCGATAGGTCCATGGATAGATCCCGTAAACGGTGTATGAGGAAAAATTGGGCAAAAAGTCACGATTGGCAGAAAGGGTGGCACTGCATGTCAATGCGATGTGTGGGCGGAGCGTCTTACGCGTTCCCGAGCCTACCCCTTGCAAATATCAAAGAAGACATGCGCGATTTCGATATTTTTTTTCCTTACATTATTATTTACAAGGTAATATTGGTAAAATTTAAAAGCATAACCTCTAAAAATTGTACCCGGTGTAGTCATCCAATGGACAACAAAAAAAGTCGACGAAATAATTATTTTTGCCACTCTATTTTAAAAAGGTAATTATAAAAAAGTCGACTTTTTTGACGTGTAGTTCATATAATATACAAGAATAAAATAATATTTAAGCGACGAGAGTTACACAATAGCTCGGCAAAGTAGTAAAAGTCAGCAGGACACTACAAGCGCCATTTTTTTTTTAAAGTTATGACTTCTACATTCTTGTTCGTTGCAATTAGCCAGTGTCATGTAATAATATATCATTCAAAGCAGCATATTCATATTTTCTCGCCTTAGTATAATAATATGTAGTCTTTGAGTCAACACGCCCCGAATAAAGATGATAGCAAAATTACTTCAGAGAAGACGAATATTGATAGTTCGTGATCATAAATTAAACTTCACATTACACTAACTATAGTAACCCGACTGGGGAAGGACCTCCACCTTGCAGAAGATCGTAGCGAAATAGCATTGGTCTCGGCCATGTTGTGTTCCTACGGTAAGGTCTCGAGAGCCCCACTTGGAGGATTGGCAACGCGTGAGTGATACCCCCGGTATTGCAAGCGTCTATAGGCTACGGTGATGCTTACCATCAGTATGCTAGTTTGCCACCTTCGTGGCATAAAAAAAAGGTAACAATACTATGAATCAAACCTTGAAATACACACTTCTCTCTGATCATCTGTTGTCCTTTTCTCTCAGTTGAAACAGATAATGAAATACTTATAAGTTCCGCATGCATAAGGGTTAAATTATATTCATCGTTAGCCGGGGGTCTTTTGTACCCAATATTGTGGGGTGTTGACCCAGGTCAAGGTAATACCCGCTGACCCTTCAGGGGTTCGAATCCGGGGGATTCCGAACTTGGGTTATCGTTTTGAAATATTATTATGTTCTGAAGTTGGGATTATAATTTTATTTTGGATAGGTAGGATTGCCTTTTTCGTTGTTACTTCATTTTAAAATGTTCACTTATTAATGAAACTCGTGATCATAATAATTGAGCATTAAAAAAGGATGTTTGGTATGATAATCAATATCAGTTTTTTTTTTAATAGTATCACAGTAAACATATTTTTATCTGACCGTAGCTTATTTTAAAAAAAGTATGTCTGGTGTCGTTATAAGTTGTGATATCAAGTTTTAATTTATTTTAGGCCATAAATAGAATATGTTCCCGCGATTTGTGAGTAGCAGAAACACATTTTGAAGTTAATATATACATAATACATATGAAAAGAAGCATCGAAATGACGTTTTATCCTTAAATCTTTAGGCACATACAAAACAGCCAATCTCCAGAAATTCGACTTCGAACACCTATAATAACTAACAAAACTATTTTATAGCATTATACATCTTAAATGTAACTTTTTAGAGTTGATATTCCTTTGGTTGGTATTGTTAATAAGTCTCTTTGTTTAACGTATGTGACATACGAATATGTGGGAAGGGGAGAAGGGTAGTATTGGAGGCGGGTTGAAGAAAAATCGCGATTTTTCGTGTCTCGGCTGCTATTGGCGAAGACTACTCGAGATAACAATTCCTTGGAGTAATATCAATCCTTCCTACTTTGTCCAATATACGCTTACGTGTACAACTAACAAATGAAATAGGTATGCACACGTGGATATAACGCAAATTTTCTAAACTTACTGTAACTCCAATTTTTATCATTACTATTCTTACTGCACTATAACTATGTAACTAATTACATTTCATTTATAGAAGTCTTCAAAATAATCGGCATTGGATTGTTACGTTTGTGTAGTCATGATAGACTACAATTTGCGCTAACCTAATAATAAGCTTATTGAAATTAAAGGTACGATAACCAAATTGTTAGATACTGAAGTATAATGTTTTATGAGTACCAATTAGTATTTGCCATTAATTTTAATATTGTAATCATACAGCATTGAAATTAATATTTCTATGTGTATGACCCAGAGAGAGAGGGAATTATTGAAAGTGTTTAAAATGTAGTGCTGGAGTGGAGAAGAATGGAAAAAATAAAATGGTCCGACAAGATTACTAATGAAGAAGTGTTGAGGAGAGTAAGTGAAAAGAGAACTTTAATAAAAGAAAGAGAAACTAGAAGAGGTACACTGGTACATCATATAAGATACAACGACTTTCTCAGAAACATCTTAGAAGTAAAGATAGAAGAAGGAGGCGATGGCCGAGAAGACATGGATCAAGTGAAGAAAAAGACAGACATCGTGTCTTATAGTGGGGTGAAAGAGATGGCACAGGACTGAGGAAAATGGAGGCTACACCGACTAGAGCGCAGGTCTTAAAAGTGGTGATACAAAAAAAAAACAGGCACCGTCGCAAAAATTTTGTATTCCTGCTTTTAGAGGATGTTTATAAATACTATTCTAAACTACCACTCTCTCTATCGGGTGGCTAACACGTTTTTTTGCTCATAAATGTTTGTTCATATTAAAATCTTCGGGGCAACCATGAAAGTGTCCATCTGAAATAACGAAACACGTAGTCCTGTCAAAAAAGACATTACAGGTTCAAAACTGGTTAGAATTCGACGAAACGTCAGACCGTATTTTCGGAATTTCGTTTCATAGTTGCCCCACTTATTGTGGGATTTTTGTATGGGATTAGGATCACCTCATTTAGAAGACAATTTGGAAGAGATTTTATTCAAGAGAAATCTAGCTGTACTGACTTTGCCATTCGATACATAACAATTAGATTCTAGCTAGCTAGCAATTCATCCAAAATGCTATAACCACACACCATGCCATCTCAACATTCTCACGAAGTTGACTTAAGTGGGTTAGCGTAAAAGAAGACAAAGGACAAGCAAGGACGAAGTAGGACGAAGAGCCCTCACTATCGTTTTCGATCAACTTCGCAAGAGGATCATAGATCACACACATCACAGAAGAAATATGTGTAAAATTTAGCGTTTTCGTTGTGTAAACCCAGTAAACTGTACTGGTCGATACATTACAGTAGAAATAGATAGATAGATAGATAGAATATACTTTATTTGTAATACACATCCAACAGTACAAAGAAAAGTTACATTTAAATCTTACATACTAGTGTATTAGCAACAAGGCGGCCTTATTGCTAAAAGCAATCTTTTCAAGGCAACCTTAGGGTAACGAATAGCTATTCATTCACAATGCTATTACTCTACAAAATAAAATAAAAACACAAAATAAATCAATAAATCCCGCCCGATATTAAAAACCTCTTAACGCTATCGAAGTGATTTTATTTTCAATACTTCATATTTTTCATACCGCGGATGACATATCATAACGAATCATAATGTAGTTTTCTACCAATGGAATTTCAACTCTGAATGCTAAGAAATAGGGTGGTGTTAAGTGTGCTTCATTAAACAATCCCTCCTCAGCGATTCCATACGATTTCACCCAGTAATGATTTGCTTCGTAATGAGAGCGACGCGAGAGTAATATTCTGAGAGGAAAATCCGAGATAAAACGTCTTGCTGGATGGGAGTTACTGTGGCGGAATAAAACAGCTGAAATAATGTAGTTTTTTATGCCAATGGTTGAGGTAGATGGCATTAAGTTTCTATCGTACGGGTTCGACACCCGAAACAAAAGGTCTTCACTTCAATTTGTCAAAATTATGTTAGCCAATATTTCATAGGTTTCATATTCTAGTAGAACTCCTGTGGACATGTTAAACCGTGGGTTTCTATAGAGCGTTGCAAGATGACGTAGTTCAGTCTACAGGAGGTAGCGCCCGCGACACCCGATCGTGACGCGCGATGCAAATTGGGTCCCGCGACACATTGCTTAGTACGGTACGAATTTATATGGATAGTACTGACGTGTCGCAAGTCGCGGTCGCGCGTATAGGGTCGCACGACCAGGTAGGAATGCTCCTTCACCTAGGTAGGATTGTATACTCATACGGCACAGTGTACTCTTCGACCGTCTAGTATTACCTCTCCTTTCAATTATCGCTAGTTCGATCCCCAGAGAAGGCAATCATTTAAACAATTCATTTCTAAAACAATCATTTTGTGTTTGTTTTGAATCAATGTTTTATTTAATAAAAAATTAGATATCTGTTCTTTAGTAATCATAACACAAGGTACTTCTTTGCTTAACTTGGGACGAGGACTAAATTGTGTAAAAATAATGGTATATCCAGAAACCTTACATCGGTAGAGGAAAACAGCGTCCTTCCGGAGTTTATTATAGCTGTTATTACTTCCATACGTCAAACAGACTTCTTTTCCGTACTTTAGATAAAATTATGAGCATGTACAAAATAAACAAGAATATATTATGTACTCACGGTAGTCCTATTCTCGTGGGAAATTTCAGAAAATACCCTTTTCAGCGCTCCTTCCATCGATCGGCTTTATTCCAAAGCACATTTACCACAATTAAGGTATGACAAACTATTTCAAACATTATCATTGAATTTCAATGGAAATCAAAGATGGTGGCAAGTATATTAGAACAGAATAAAACTATATATACTAATATTATAAAGGTCTGGCGTGGTAACCATTACGCCACGGAGGTCGTCAAACCAAATACGTTGAATTATATATTATGACGTATATTATTTTATCCACGATAATGATTGCGGCGCATTACAGCGCCACATACAATACTTAAATTTCGACACTGCTCCTATTGGTTACATGGTTTTTTGGTAGATTCAACAAATCGCTAGTTTTAGTCCAGTGTCTCCTGGTTCGATCCTTAGGTTGGTGTTCATGCTTTTTGATTTTTAAACTTTTTTTTACAATATAATTCTATGTTTTACTTTTTACCTACCTACAATTGCAAGCAGTAAAAAACTATAATAAAAATATGTAATAAAATGCATAATTTTTTTTAAATAGGAATCTGAAATTGTCGAAGTAATTTCATACACATAAAATTATATTTTTCTTTTTATCTCTTTTTAGACGAGAAAAAAAAGAAATAAAACGAAAAATATTATTTACTAATGTGTATAAAAATAGACAATATCAGATACCAATTTAAAATTTTGAGGACATTTTTATTATAATATTTTTTTACTGCTCGTACGTAACTTATTGTTAGGTAGGTAAAAAGTAAAACATAAAATTATATTGCTAAAAAGAAGTGTAAAAATCAAATAAAAAACATGAGCACCAATTCTTGAACCTGCAGGGCAATCGCGCTAAATAAAATCTGACGGATGTTTGCTGAAACATGGCTGACAGACGATTGTTTGGTGTATTCGGTATCGCGCTAATATTTTGACAGCTTCTTATATTAAAGTTATATTATAAGAACTGTCAAACACAAAATAAAAATAGACGGATGGTATGGTTTGACAGCCTATAATAACGATACGAAACTGTTGTCAAAAACGTCAAACACTCATTTAGAGTTGATACACAATAGTTCGAAGAAATCGGTATCGCGCTAATAGTTTGACAGCTACTTATTTTAAACTTATTTTACAAAAACTGTCAAACACTAAAGTCAGAATGTAGCTATTTTTCGTCGATCGTTTTTGAATTATTCTATACACACCGCAAAATTTAGCGGAACAAAAATTAATGACTGCAACTTTTATGCAAAAATATCGACGAAAATATCGACGTAATTTTAGATTTTTATTCTAGACCTATTTACATCGTCTTATAATTAAATTGAGAATTAATTACCTGCATAATGTTCAATTAAATTTTATTTCTAGTTGACTCCTCAAAATCGCGAGTAAAACGGGAGCTATTTATTTAGTCATATCTTTTTTTTCTATGTGTAACAGTTTTTAATTTATAGCTTGTTGAAAATGCACATTTTTGAATATTTTCATACAAATTGTTCAATATTACGCGAATTTTGCCGGTGTGTATAGATTTATAATACTCAAAAATAAATTATAATAAATAAAAATGTATAACTTTTACCTAATACGGGAATATGTGTTAGAAAGAACTTGGAGAGTAGATGTAGGAGTGGCACCGGCAGAAGACAAACGATGAAACCTGAAAGATAGGTGGAGGGCCTTTTTTTGATGCCTAACAAGCAAATTTATCAAACGATATAAACTCTGCAATGAGAATTAGAAGAAATTGACGCCTCACATCCGACCAATCTAACGTGCCGTGCCCGTGCCGATGCTTTGGACATTACAACAAAGAAACAAAGATAAGTGCTTTATGTATCTTTCCAAGTAGAATTTTATAGGTAGTTCATTACATTTGTTCTAACATTTTAATCCAAATTTTTATTTGGCTTCATTTACAACAAGACAAATAGTCTATTTATATTGATACAATTCTCTTGACGTTCAGAATAAAGTATTAAAATTGATATTATGTATTTTACAGATGCTTGCTGGTAGACAGAAAGCTGTATTGCCCACAGTTGCAGTGAAACTCATAAGTGCTTGCAGTGTGCTACACACGTGCTACACAATATAGCACGTAGGGAAAATTTACCATTCATGCCTCTTACACCGAGTGGCTGGTCAAGACCGCCGTCTGACTGAAAGTGCTAGTGATTGCAGGCGAAAAGAATGGCATTTAGTTTTTAGAAATTGGGCTTGCACGCCGACAATCACTCTAAGGTCGTTTGTGTATAAATAATAAATAAAATAAAAGAATTATATAAATAATCGTTTTTTAATTAAATTATAAAATAAACAGTTTATTTAGGTATTAGATGTTAGTGCGTGCTTCTTCTTGATTTGCATGTACTGAAATGTAAATGAGTAACTCATTGTTGTTCCATTGCACCGTGAGCCGCCTCCTCCTCACTCGTCATAAAGCGAGGTCTTAATACTTTTGCTAATACTCCAACAGAAGCTCCAATTTCCGGGCGGTGGTCCATTAGCGAGGTTCTCCTTCCATTTTATATTTTTAGTAATTTTAAATAAACTCTAACGCACACAAAATACTTCGACAGGGTAATAATAATGATTTGACATGACACTGTTTCTAATCAAACTATCAAAGAGTAAAAGAAGACATAGAAAAAATCAAGGCAAACCACAATTTTTATTTTTTATTTATTGAGGCATTGGCACATATCACAAACTGAAAATGTGTATCTATGAAGGATTATACGGAAATTGCCAGTAAAAAAAATAATCTTGAGTTCTATCTATAATTGTTTATGAAATGGTATCGTTTATTGAGTTAAATTGTATCGTATGACGTTTGTGTGTTAGCGCGATACCAAAATCGGCACAGAGGATGTATTATTAAATTGCAATTATTACATGCTTTTTTCTAATGCCCCCTCTACACGTTGGCCAACACAGTGGCCAACATTTTTGGCAACTGTGTTGGCCAACGTGTAGAGGGGGGTTTGGTGGAATTATGGTACGTGTTGGCCCACAAGCTGGCGCGAAATCCGTGTGGTGTCGGTTTTTTGATACAGATCAAAGGAGTTGGCCGTGGTTGTGGCAGAGTTATTGGCGACGCGTCCACACGTTGGCCGCGTGTTTAGTTTGCAACGAGCAAAAATAAACAATATAATAATATTCATTTAGTTAGGTAGGTACTTGTACCTTGTTTTGTTTCGATTTATTGACAACATCAACCACCTTATTTTTTTCCATGTCTATTTTATTACGTAGTAACGGTAGGTATGCTGAAAATAAATAAATCGTAGCAGCCGTCAGCGCCTCAATTATCGTCCGCACATTGGCCCGAACCAAATCAAACTGAACGACGTTCCAACGTGTGGACGTCGTCACAAACTATCACCAATGTGTTGGCCAATGTGTTGGCCAACGTGTTGGCCAACGTGTAGAGCCGGCATAAGATCAAGAAACGAATGGCCGTTAATGTTATTAGTAGGTACCTATAAACTTTATATCAATAAATAATAATCATCATATAAATTATAAATATTGGCTCTTCTCATTATGAATGTGCATAATGCATGTTTATAGGGAAAAAGATGCATCGTGGACATTCATAATAAGAAGAGCTAGGTAATATTTATAATTTATTTGAAAATAAAGATATATTGTATTTGTTGTCGCCAAATTAATTTTCACGAAAATTCTATCAATGATTGAGATGCAATTTGTAAAAAGAACAAAAAAAATTAATTTCCCGCGTGGACCGAAACGTACCACCATAAAAAAAATCAAACCACAAACATTTTTTATTTATTTATTAGGCATGGGCACATAATCACAAATTGAAAATTGTGTAAATCGATGATAGATTATACGAAAATTTCCAATAATAAAAAAAAACGAGTTCATCTCTTGTTTATGAAATGGTATCGTTTATTGTATCGTTTTAACTTCAAATTGACGTTTTACGTTATTATAGGAATAATTATTATTTTACAGTTGAAGTAAGACCAAGAAACGAATGGCTCTTGTTGTTATTAGCGCGATTGCCCTGCTGGACATAGTTTACTAATGATTTCTTGAATCAACCATAAAGCCATCGTAAACAATAAGAGATGTGGCGAAATTTAACTATGTATTGTATGTCGCAAATAAAATTATGATATAGATTACGTCATTTATTTGACTCATAGTGCCTTTCATACCATACTAGTGGGTGCCTGCGGCTTCGCCTGCGTGGAGTTTGGTTTTTCTAGTTTTACGCATTTCTGGGATAAAAAGCACTCTAAATGTTGACTCGAGATCTCCGTGTAAAATTTCATCAAAATTCATTCTTTAAATTCAGTGGTTTTTGCGTGATACGGTATAACACGCAGACGTACAGTTTTTTTTGTTGAAAATGACTATTTTGGTACTGTATCGATAGTAAAATCCAGCCGATCAATATTTCAAAAAAATGTGTGTGTCCTGTGAAAACCGGTACAACACGAGTTGTAGCAAAATGACCTTTTTCATTGAATGTGAATCAGAGAAAAATACCCAATTTTTCTGTCTAATCCATATTTTGATAGGGCTTATAGTTCCTGAGATAGTATGGTACAACTAGAGCAAAAAAAACGGGTTTTGTTAAATAATTTTGTGTAACCAACCAAATACGACATAACATACATCGCCTGCAAAATTTCATTTGCAATGTTAAGATTTGTTTTTAATAATATATATTTAGTTCTATCATAATTCACATAACATTTTAAAAGTGTCAACTGATATTGTTTAGTTCTAGAGGTCTATGGAAAGTGTTCAAATATTTTAATAATTGGTTTCTCAACTAGATGTCGTTAATATTACCGCGCCGCGCCACGTCATTGCCAGCCCTCTAGTGGTGAAAAAGGCAAGGTTTTTATAAAAACTTAGTACTACAAAATGATCAATAGATGTCAAGTTTTTGGCATTTTACGTAATATTAAAGCGGGGTGAAGGGGTGAAGTAACGTTACTTAGAGGTCAAATCCTCAAGGTCATCGGCTCCATGGAGCCCCTTAACGCTTAGTAACACCAAGGGCAGCAGTTAGTAGACCGTTCACAGTTATTTTACCTGACAGATCTAAAAACAGGTCTAAAACCACAGATTTAGTATATACTTAATACGCGCGTATAGATCGGTAATGCAAAAGAGATAGATCATAGCATACGCGTTTGTTAGAGCGAAATAGATACGCGAGACCATTCTTCCTATACACGCTATCGGCCTGTGTCGGCCTGACATCAGTCGTGTTAAAAACAAATCCCACTTATTTTTACAAAATTTATGGTTTTTAAGTGTAGTTTTGATGTTAATTAGACGTGATTAAATATGTTTACCTGTGCAGTGCCTGGATGTAACTCAAACAAAAAGGAAAATTCACAAAATATATATCTTGCTTGCACACATGTACATTACACGCACACTAGTGTATTTTGTTTTTGGTCTCGCCTCAATCAGACCATTGCCGATCTATACGCTAGTAAGTATATACTAAATCTATGTTTATAACATTCAAAATAAGAGCGGTCGTGTTGATCAACGGCTAACTGATCAAGCAATCCATCTATGACGGCTCACACATTAAAAATGATTCCTGTGACACATTTTGAGTGTTGTATACATGTTTATTGCAACTAGTTGAAAAGAAAGAACAAAAATTCCTTTTTCACAACTGGTTGCGAAACTCAGTTGCCATGGTGGCAAAAGTATTCTTTGTTAGCAACTAGTTGCTTATAAAGAAAAAAAATTTTCTGTCGCAACTAGTTGCCGAGAAAGAATAAAAAATCTTTTTTTCACAACTGGTTGCGAAACTCAGTTGCCATGGCGGCCGAAAGGGTTTTTACATCTGTCAGTAAAATAACTGTGAATGGAGAGTATTAATATGATTAATACAAAATAGAACAAGATAACAATGGCTTAATGATTTATAATAGCATAACAATATTCGTAAACAATGAGTAAAATACGAGCCAACAGTTACGTGGGTGCCCCACAAACCCACACGAGACCAGTTTTGACAAAAACCAGTGGCAACTTTCATCTCATTACCGACGACAAGCTTTGCTCAAAATGCTTGAAGCAATAAGTATTTCTACTCCCGAATACCTCCCACGCGAACCCGCGGGCCACAGTCTAACGAGGAATTCTGTGTATGGCTCTTACACCACTTTCTATTCTATTCTAACAAGTCAAAAACGAAAGGGACGGGGTATAACCACTCATATTTTTCCCTTTACCACCCTCATCTGAAGCGTTCTTTTATATAGAAGAGGCTGTTGAGAAAATAATAACGCGACTGCTCAAAGGGCGACCAACTTTCGACGTTCTTTGATTTTTGCTCGCAAAGAATTTTCGCGGCCACAAAGGACCGATAGTATTTAATTTCCGATTTAATACATCATAAACCAATAGGTAGGGAATTTTAAAGATTGAGTTTATACGGGCTTTGGAAAATTTGTTCTATATTATTATGTACAAATAATAATTAATACTGTTTTTAGATAAAATTACTAGTATTACTCCATACAGAAATTGGTTACCTTAAAGTTGCCTTGAAAAGATTGCTTTTTAGCAATAAGCCTTGTTGCATTTACACTTGTTTGTAAGATTGTTTTTTTGTACTTTTTCCTGTGTGTAATGCAAATAAGCAGTATGTAAGTTTCTATCTATCTATCTAGTAGGTATTACATTGTACAATGAACGGAAAATGATATTTATCGTTGGTACCTTGCTCGACGCAATTATCGCATCAACGGTCTAATGTCAAAAAGACGATATTTGTAATTCTATGCAAATATTGTAAAGCATCTATCTATACTAATATTATAAAGAAGTAAAGTAAAAAGTTTGTGTGTTTGTATATTTGTTAAACTGTAAGGGGTAATCTCGGGATCTACTGAACCGATTTCAAAAATTCTTTCATCAATTAGAAAGCCACATTATTGCTGAGTGTCTTATGTTATATAAAAAACCGAAAAATAAAAATGCTTTTACGTGGTAGTCGGTTTTGCAAAGTGAATCGGAGAAAAAACGGTCGAATTAAAGAGTTTCTTACGAACGCCTGTACTAAAAAAGGATTATTAACATTATGTCCAACGAAGTGGGCACGGGTCAGCTAGTCCTTTATAAGTATAAAACAATATTTAGAAGAATTTGAATCAACGAATTCGTCGCTTTTCGTGCGTCGACATTTTTTGGTAAACAACACGTTTCATAGAATTCGTACCAATTAGAATCAACGTCCATAGTTACCTATTTGATTCGTTGATTGTACCAACTCGATGTATTAAGTGCGAATACATCTATTAAAAATTCCAAAGAAGTTAAGATAAATACAAAAAAGGCGGTTTACACGACGTTCTAATAAGTATTATGAATAAATGTTGGCTCACGTTGGACACGCTATGCGTGACGATCATCATGATTGGACAACCATACAAATTCTCTCTAATAATCTTTAAGGTACGGATAGACCTGATCTGTAATAGCGCGGTGATGAGCACACTTGTGAGTATGCTTAAAACTAGCAGTCTGCAGATGTTCACATTTGCCAGCCACAAGCAGTTTTAAAAAATACACCTACACATTTGTTTGCAATAAAAATTTGTTCAGACGTGCTCAAAGCGCGCCCCCTTCCACACGCGCTACAGGTAGCGTGCTCGAAATTCGAACGGCTGTCGATTTTCCAGCACGCTCGAAAAAAGCATGCCTATTACTAGCAATTCATGTATACACTTGCTACTAAGTAGCATTAATTTGCTCGTTAATAGCTTGTTTTAATGCTAAAAGCAGGTCTATCTGTACCTTTACATACATTGAAACATGCTTACTTATTTGTATCGCTTAATCGCACAGGATTCGAGGAATAAATTAATAGAAAGCTTTACGATAGAACAAGTTCTGAATCATGCGCAAATTGGATCATTATTACCTGAAGTTTTAAAGAAAAATTACGTGCGTTTAAAAGAGAATGCCAGCCAGCTTTAATAATAATTGACTAGATTATTTCTACGACTTCACTCGCATAATTTTGATTAATTTGAAAAACCTTATCCAAAAACTACTACTGTCCTAGAATTCACAAGGAATTTAGACGTATAGTAGAAAGGGTTGAAATTCCTTAGCAACAAGACAGTTGGTAATTTGAAACAGAAAAGGCAACCTAGATTAGACCTAGAGCCGTCGCTTCCAGCTGTATGTAATCGATGGATGACAGACAGACAGAGCAGCGTGGCGGAGTACGCATCAGTCCTCTTCGACTGAAGAAGGCCCGCCCGTATGCCGACAGTGGAATGATTATCGGTGGATATGATGATGATGACAAGTTTATACATATATAGAGCCTAACTTCACGGACTATTGGTCATATTTTTGGCTCCGGTGAATACATTGCATCATTGAAGTACTAATACGAATTTTTTACATACGGTTAGTACAAAAAACGAAATTAGGACGTCTGTCTATCGGAATCTAAAACTGACTTGTTCACTACTGCATGAAACATCCAAAAAATTCTTTGTCGTAAACACACGCGAGTTAAACGCCCGCGCGCCTCATTTGCTATAAAGTTTTTAACATATCCCTCATAACTTGAGTACGCGAGAACATTTCAGAGCGAATTTTTCTTTAGACGAGGAGATTTTATGAGGACAAATGACAAAAATACTCAACGTTTCATTGTGAAACTTGAAAACGGCGCGCTGCGAGCATTTTTGTGCGCCCTTAGCGCGTCCTATACATGTGTACAGAAGGGCGAACTTATTTGCCTTTGCTTCTCTTCCGTCCATTTGCCCCCCCACCCTCCACCCCGCTTCCGGTTTCCATATTCCGCCTACCACCCGCCGAGTCCGACCAGCTAACAACACACAAAACGCAACCCTACAGCCATTTATCTAGGAATTATATTCCAATGTGTTTACTCACATTATTTTCTTTTCACCTCCAAGAGCAACGTGACATTTCTCGGCTGAGAAAGAATTGGAACTTTGAATTCAAAGGGACACATTTGAATTTGGTAGAGTTGAGTCTATGGTTGTTCGTGCGTTCGGATACGCGCCACAGTGTCTCCCCCGCCGAGCGCGGACCGTACGAAAAACATATTTTTTAGATAACGACAATGAGAAAGGAAAATATTCAGATGAAAATTCTCCGATACGGCGCGCCGGGTGCACCAGCGTGGAAGATATTAAGGGGCGGGCGTGTGCTACTTAACGATATTTTTCGACATGCTTTACTTTTATTGCAAACTCATGCCTCTGATATCGGATACCCGTTTGTCGTATATCAAAACGCAAATACGGAATACATTAAACATTTATTTCACATTACAGCACTGAATAAATAGTTCCATAAAGTACGTTAACAAAATGTATTGTGATTCACCATTTCGTAAAACAAAAAGAATAAACAAAGCCCCGTAATAATATTCCCGAAATTACGAACAATGTCCCGGTGGGATATTAAGTAACGTGATATTAGCATCCCTCGATTGGAAAGGGATGGTGATATAGATTAAGTGGTTAATTAGAAAGAGATGGATGTGCCGAGGGGGCGATCTTGTCTAAAGGACATTGGCCTCCGGGGCACGCGACCGTTGATTCGAACTCCTTTTTAATTCCTTTTTATTAATTATACTGCGACCGCTAAGTCTTGAGCACAGCGTGAAATACTAACACAGTAAAACAAAAGAATCCGCTCATCGATTATCCCTTTGTCTGCTTTAGCCACAAGCTCTTTAGAACCTATTATTTTCCTATCATCAGTTTGAATACTTTCAATAGAAGATTTGTACCTGCTAGTAAGGACTGGTTTGTTAATTTTACTAGGGGTGCATGGCGTAACGCGATGCAAAGTTGAGCTGAGCGAATGTTGAAAGTTTTGGCGCCAAAAATCAGCTTTATTGGTTTTGGCACATTTTGGCACATTTTGGCACATTTTATTTTCATTTTTATTTTTTTAAAACCTTGCCACAAACTGTCTCTTAAGATGTGCCAAGTTTGGTTCTAATTGGTGGAGTAGTTTGGGAGGAGAAGACGAACAACCAAATGAGGAGAGTCTGGTATGGAGAGCTTCGCTCGCCTTCGGCTCGCTCAGCTCAAAAAAACTTTGTAACTAAAAATGTACGAAAGGAAGTAGTGAAATGTTTTCGTGAGAGACAGAAATTTAAAACAATGCAGATATGAAATAATTTCAGGCAATCGTACGAACACAATTGATGGCAATTGCAGGTTAATTCAATTCGGGATGGGTCCACGGACACCCGCCGGCGGGGTTGCGGAAGTATCACCAGTGCCTGCGACCCCGCCACGTGAAGGCGGAGAAGGTGGCAGACAGTCAAGTTTTTAGTCGGTATCCCTCATTGGCTAGAGAGGTGAGCCCGACAGACCCCCATTATTTCCCCAAGTGGCGTGACATGCAGTAATGCATTTTTCTGACTTAAAACAAAAAAAAAGGTTAATTCATGTCTCTATTTTCAGGCAACGAAACTTGAATGTCACTGATTTGACGACACGAAATTTTATAAACCAAATCAAATATTGGCTGGAATCATAGTTGCTTAACTTACTTGTTCATTTAGTTTGACCTCACAATAGTAACAAAAGATAAGCGAACTTAGGATTCGATTCGGCGAACCAGAAATTCGGTTTTTTGACCACTGACAAATGACGTTCGATTTTAAAATTTAACAAAAGTATCAAGACTGTTTACGTAAGTATCAAAATCTTAAACGCCCCAGCTTCCTCCTCATTAAAAAGTATTTTCTCAACTACGCCGTCGAATCCCCACTTAACGGCCCCGTCTTTAATGTAAACTTGACAATGAACGGGGCTCGAAATTGGGTCAGTCTTTGACTTAATTTCACACCAAGGCCAAATCGATATCTCGATTTTACGCCTAAGGTAATTATATTTGTAGTATCGATTTTGGGGTAGGTCGTTGACAATCGATTAGGCTTGATGTAATTAGGGATGGACCGCGTTCGTTTAATTTGATCATTCAATTTTCGAATGTTTTTCATTGATTAACTTTTGAATTGGGAGTTATTTTCTTAAATTCGATTCGACCAGGGCTATTCTCGTGTTTAAAACAATTTTAACCTAAGACATTACCTTTAGATACCTCTCGTGTTTTTAGATATCGTGATCGTGATTGAAACTTACCTAATAAAAATTCAAACGTAATTCTATGTTGTTTTGTGTGACGTGAAGCATCAAGTCAATTAGTTTAGTCCCGAATATGCTATTTGCTAATTAAGAAAAGTCAAACCCATACTAGACTAGAACTGTCAAAATTTTACAGTTGATTAAAATTTGACGAATAACAATAAGCCATATTCACACGTTTCATAATTTATCAGTCAGATATAAAATTTTAAGAGAGGTAGGGCACAGCGGATTATCCGCTCAAATCGGAGCAGCCCGTCTGGGGAAGGACCTCCACCTTACAGAAGATCGTAGCCAAATAGCATTGGTCTCGTCCATGTTGTGTTACTACGATGAGTACGGTCTCCAGAGCTCCACTTGGGGGGGTTGGGAGGGTTGGCAACGCGTGAGTGATACCCCCGGTATTGCAAACGTCTACACGCTACGGTGGACGGCTTACCATCAGGTCGACCGTATGCTTGTTTGCCACCTATGTTGTAAAAAAAATAATATTATACAACAATTTATCTGACTTATCACGCAGCGCAGTATGATGGGATTTAATGATAATTTAAATAACGCACGAGCAAAGTTGCGGGCTATGGTTAGTTTAAAATATTTTTCATAAGTACAATCCCATACTTGAAGGCGGTCGCTATTGACAGAGTCACATTTCGTTTATCCACTCAACCCTACTTGTAACGTGTACAGCCAGCAAAAAAGACATAAGCGTTGGTACTTAGACTGTTTGTTTGGAATGCGGTAGCTAAGAGTGTGCAAATAACATGCATTGTCAGGTCAACACACTCACCAACACTAAACAACGGGTTTGTCAAGCTGTAGCGATAGCAAAAAAAAAAACATCATACTTCATGCTAATATTATAAATGAGAAAGTGAGTTTGTTTGTTTGTTATTCTTTCACGGCTTGACAAATCAGCCGATCATCATGAAAATTCGTATATTTATTGTCAGGGGTACAGAGCCCAACCACAGTATCACAATGCTTTTAAAACTGTGGCCCAACATAGGCTACTTTTTATCCCGTGAAAGTATGTCATTCCAATGGGATTTTTTTTTCTACTATAGAGGGCTCTGTATGGGATGCTATCGGCCATCAGAAAATTGTTACAATTTTCAGTAACTTAGTTATTTGATAAATAGATGGCGCTAAATGAGTCTAATCTTAATGTAACTTTGACTGGTCCTGGATTACGCGACAAGCCACATATTCCCACCGTTTCAATTGTGTCTCCTGAAAACCCAGGATTAACAGCAGCGTTCTCAAATTGACAATAAGCAATTTAACTTATTGACGTCCGGGTGAAGAAACTACAGCGGTCTTGGATGGAACCACGATGGAACTCACAACGAATTTAATCAGATAGAAATTTTGTAGTCAGGATTTTTCCAAGCGAAGGGAAGACCCAGGCGAGACAGTCTTAAAGCTCTCTTTTCTTTCATTATATGACAATGAGAGCCTCAGACAATGTGTCATTATAATTAAAATTAATTAAACTCACCGTAAGATCTGCACTAAATAAAGTGCCCGTACAGGAAATCTTTGATTCAACTACATTTCTATGAAGTCAATAAAAGGGACCGTCGAGTCTCTAGAACATGTCTCCCCTCGCAGACTTATGAGAAATTCTTTCTTTGACAACGAGACACGCGAATTGATTGTACTGTTAAACACGACTTTAATGTTTAAACCTTCTTGTTTACTACAAAGCTATATGTACTATAATATACATGCATTGTCAAAACTGTTACTTACGATTTTCAGCAATTAGAGCGCCTTTTTAGGGTTCCATAGTAAACTACAAGGAACCCTTATACCTAGTTTCGTCATATCCGTCTGTCTGTCCACCTTTCCGCGGTCTGACGCCTATGCTTAATGCTAGAAAGCTGTAATGTAGTATGTACACACATAATAACAATGGTAACAAAGTTTTGAAACAAAATTTTGAAAAATATTTATTTTGGGCAGCCTGCCCTACATGTAAAGTTGAAATATTTATTTTTTTTCGCGCTTACCCCATGTTTGTGGGTTATCGTTAGATAGGTCTCTTTAAAACATCGAGGATATGAAAAGATCATTTTTCGATACAATGATCCGTTTCGGAATTATTTACATTTATCGTGTCAATTTTCGTTTTGCGTAGTCCCCCCCCCCCCTCCCCTCCAAAAGTCCCCTCTATCTCCCAAAGTCTATGAAAAATTAAATTTATTTTATGAAAACTCAAATGTGATAGAATGTGATATTACTCATTTGCAAGCAAGCAAAGCACATCAAACACGGAACCCTACACTGTGCGTGGTGCGACATGCACTTAACCGGTTTTTTTATGTCATACAGCTGTCATATAAAAAATATGACACTCAATGACAGAAAAGGCCTTAAATGGATTTCTTTCGCCATTTCTTTCACCAGTGGCCATTCTGCTTATGTTTCCGAAATGGAATTTATAGAGTAAAATCAATATTATTTGTACATTTGGGTTTAATTGACCCCTGAATAAAGAATTTCGTTATATTTCATTTCTTTCACGCAAAAAAGTAGCTGGACTGGTTTGTAACCCACGTAAATTGGAATAAGGGAAGTGGAAGTGTTTCTTTCACATCAAAATTAACAAATTAAGTAAATAACATCTTCATTCGATTGAACCATTTTGATTCCAATATTTAATTTCCCTTCTGAAAGAGTTGATTGAATAAAATGTATTTATTGAGATACATTTTATTCAATCAATTCTAAATTAAATACCAAAACCTTAGATGTAACACAAGTAACACGCGTGACTTTACTAAACAGTAAACTCTAAAAGATATACAGTCTAAGAATCTTATAAAGTAACACAAAGAAAGAATTTTCAATAAAATGTAACCTCGTAGAACCCCGCCCACGTAACATACGTGATTGGAAAAATGTTAAATGGGAGAAAATAGCCCCCTATGGGGAAAGAGTTGAGGAGGCGTGTGTGAGTACGTTATTGGATGTTCCGACATTGTTATATATTTAACATTAACTTATTCTTTTGCTCTTGTGTATTTCTTTATATATGACGTTATGTATGAGAAAATCTTCTTAACTCTATATATTTTTATATCTTGTAATTTGTTTAGTTGAAAATAGTTGATCTTACATTCTCAATTTGATGATAATCTACACGATTCATGATACGATCGATAAATGTGCAAATATGCTGTGTATGACGTAAAGTTATATAAATTATTCATAAAATATACATTTTTTCTTCTTCTTCTTTTCATGTCCTTGTTCCTGCATTTGTGTTATCACAGGGTAGCTGGTGTCTCCAAAGAACGGAGGAGCTCGACATTAATTTTTGCTAATGACGCGACATGACATTAGTATTTTTTTTCATTATGCGATTTTTTCCATTCGTCTGTCTCCACCTTATTACCGGTCGCAAGCTGACTGTTTAATCTTTTCTTGCTCCTTGCTATTTACCAATACTTATAGTACTCTTTTTAATGCCTTTAGCAACTAAGGCCTCATTTAGACGACACCAGTTTCTTGCAATAGTGGGAGCAATAATTTGTCCTTCTAAAATTGAAAGCAAAAATTGTCGTTTAGTCGATGCACGTCATTTATTACTTTGACATTATTGTATGCCACTGGCATGGTCTATATGGGCCTTTACTCATTGATTTAAAAAAAATACTTCTTATCTGTTTTACGTAGGGCAAAATAAAGCCAAGTGAGGTTTTCTGTTAAAAACAAAACAGTTTCAAACTATTCAGCGGAGTATCACAAACATTTTTAATACCAAGCGGTGCATACGATTAAAGTTACCAGCAAAAAGCGACAACTGAAACATGAGATTACACCGGTTCGAAGGCACTTTCATGAAATTTCTTGAGTAAAAAAAAAAAGCTCGCAGTTCCGTGACTTTGTATGAATGAGCTTCGTCGGAGCATCGCAATATTGCTAAAGTTCTAGCAACTTTTTATTAATGGCGGCAAGGCAACCTTCTTTGTTCCGAAGGCACTCCTTACTAAAAGTTATGCGCGTAACATACAAAGTCCACTAAACATTGCCGCCATAAAGTTAAATAAAATAGTTCTATGTTTATTTGATATTATCCAAACATATGTATGTAGTTTAATTCTTAAGTTTCCCGTAAAAAGAAAACAGTTTTCCAAGGTAAAAAACCATCCTTTATCATTTTTCAAATCCTAAATTGATCCCAAGAACAATTTAACGTAGATATTTATTTACAACAGAGAAAAAAAAAACAATTTGCACAGCCGAATTCTTAAGTCACCTCTTGACTATACGTATAAAATAAAATAAAATAAAACTATAGTTTCGCTTAACTATACTTAATAGTCAAACATAATGCAAATAATTCAGAATGAGTGAAATGCTGATGACGAAGACTCAGCAGTTGTGACGGTGTCAGCGCAATTTCTGCTCAGTACATATTTATTTTTGTCAAAACGAAACATTCCTGCACTAATGATAAAAAGTTCATGCCTTTTTGGTCCTAGGATAAACTCGTAAGTACCATAAGCCTAAATAACTTTACCACTCGGAAAAAATTCTCATTTATTATCGCAGTTGCTTCAATCCACATAAAGCGATCTAAACAAAGCAAATCCAATGAACTCCAAGTAGACATTTGTATTCATGGACTGAACCTTAGTTATTTTTCCATCGCCCATTTTCATCTCTTTCACACTAAGAGCAATCACGGACTGACGACTTTTTTTGTCTGTATAGTTTAATCGCTGACTTATTGAACAAGTTTTTCTACCACTAGCTAATTTGTGTAGACATGCAAAATTACACCTTTCTACTATTAGTGATGACCTCCATGGCGAAATGGTTACCATGCCAGACCGCCATGGAACACCGGTTCCGGGTTCGAATCCCGGGCGGGTCATGATGAAAAACGAACTTTTTCTCATTGGCCTGGGTCTTGGATGTTTATCAATATTGTATCTTCTTCACATAGTATAAAATGGAGTCCACTGTCTGTCTGTCTGTTCCTATTCCTATGTATGCTTAGATCTTTAAAACTACGCAATGAAAGATGCGGTTTTTAAAATTGATAAGAGTGATAGAAAAGAATATTAATTTGTATAATACATTCCCACGGGAAAACGGGATTTACGCAAACGAAGTTGCGCGGGTTTCGCTAGATTGCTATAAAATATAGTATCGTTAAGTTAGTATCTCATATCATAATACAAGTTTCGAACTTACTTTGGGGCTAGTTTGTCCCGATATCTATATTTATTATTGGTGTCAGCATAAACGGCCAGCAACTAGGAACTCACACGTTTTCTCATACATTTTGTCCAAACTCAACGCACACGTGTGGCCGGTGGTAGCCACTCGCTCGCTACAGCGGTGTTCGCGACTCGCCACTTGTGACCGTGGTCGGTAGCCCGTTTGCACCGAGCCTTCATAGTCTAGGCGCTACACCTCAGACAGACGGACAGAGGGACATGACGAAACTATAAGGGTTTCTTTTTAGAACCCTAAAACACCAGGACAGATTTACTTTTCAGTACAAATTCCAATACGTAAACCTCCTTTAAACGGAATATAATAACCAGATAAAACTAGCCATATCGGTTAAAAATGATAAGTGTGCGCCGCCGACTAAATCTTATCTGTAGCTTGTTTAATCTATGTAAAGATAGTGTATGTAGGTACATTCTTTTCATTTACTCTTCATCTTCTGTCTCTCTCTTGCACTTCTGTCTCCTTCCTTGGATTTCCAAGCGCCAAATCCTTATAGCGTCTCTTGGCTGAGCTGAAATGGATTTTTTCTAATGTATGACAACTGACAAGTTTTGATATTTTTATTTGATAAAAAATTGGAATCGAGAAAGTGATCTATTCAAAAGCTACTAGAAAGATTTAAAAAATTCTTTCACCACGTGAATTGTGAAGAATCTTATTATCGGAGGCCAAAACCCACTTTGGGTTCTCGCGCCAACCTAGTAAGTAAGTAAGTTGGTGCATTACCCCCGGGCCCCGGGCACCCCGGGTAACATAGGCTATATTTTATTTTCAAAAAAATTAGGGATGGAAATTTATGGCACGTAGCAAAACATCCAGACCAAGTCAAACAGACATGTATTCCTTGCGCAGGATTCAACTTTACTCGCTAGGATAAAATAGCCAATAGCTATAGCCACTCGACCACCTGGTCTGTCATTATTGTAAGACGTAACTTAGGTCTATTAGGTTGCGAAGGCGCAGTGGCCATCGTTAGCATTAAATATTACTTGTAACAATGTAAGTGAACTTAATGTTATAGTACCTGCCTACAATGTATGTGTGAAAGTGTTTAATTAATTGTGTAGTACCCATTAAACTTTAATTGCCATTACTTCACATATGAATTAACAAAGTTATCCACATCTTATTTCCATGATTATGCGTAAGTCGTACCATAATTTTTTTGATTACCTGTTCATAAACATAATCGTAAATTCTACCTTCTTCAATTGATAAAACAGGGAAAATCCGGGGTAAGATAATGGTAAAAAAAGTCTCAGAGGATAATGGTAAAAAGTCCTAGATGGAGTTTCAGATGTCAGATAAACAAAATTTTTGTTAGTAAAATTTTTGGACCATTTTTGGTGACAAAATTTCAGAAAAATTAATGTTTTTCTTTAATTCTCCGGAATGTTACTTTGTGTCGCTTTAACATAAAAGATTATTTACTCTTTTAAATCTACAAGTAATCTCCGATTAGTCTCCAAACTAGGCAAAACTTGTACATAGCCATTGGTTGATAAATATACATAAATGTTTTTTTACAAGAGCTTGCATGGTTTATTTATTAGGTTGTACACACATTTAGCGTAAAAAGACGATCAATGTACAATATCGTTTATTTCCCAGCAGTAAAGCCTTACATGGATATATTACAATGTAAGATTCAACCTCCCGCAAACTATGATGCTACATTTTCATCTTACGTGATAAAAACTGGCAACTGACATTTATAGACGATATGCCTTCACGGTTGTCCATTTGAAGTGTTTAATCTTTGTTTACATCTTCCGTAATCCGTACGTGATGTACACGTAATACGCATAAAATATATACGGACTGACACCAGCCAGTATATTAACCATTATTATGTAGCGTCATACATACATTTTATGTTCACACAGCGCAGTATGATTCTCAGTTATGCAGGTTTCAACAGATTTTGTGTTAGGGGCAATAAAATATTTTTCTTTGGTACACTTCTTACATAATGATATGACAGAACCATACCTTATTTTCTCTCATTCATACCAACCGGCAACCAATAATCATCCCACTACTCTAGGGATACGGGTGTCCTTCAACCACACTTCAACCGAAGCGGATTAGAGCGTATTCTGTTACGGTGCTCCAATGCTGATCATATCATCCTTGTAACACTTCACGGGTACAAACTTCTATTTAGAATACCTATAGCAAAGGCGTAACTCGCTGCGTCACGTCACAGTCACGTTACGTGCAAACCCGCCACGTGACTGGTAGATGTAATGCGCAACGTATTCTTGAATATCAATGGCGTACGGTATTCTGTTTATGGTGTTAAAGTGATGGATGTAGCGTCAATTTTTTGACAATAAATTAAGAGTCTTGTCGCGTCCGTCTGTAATGGTTCCGAGAAAATGCCGACCGTTATCAACTCGAAATACCTGTTCGTTTGAACGGGAATTACAAATCATGACAATTATTTGAGTTTATTCATGCTCATATTTTTTTATGCTGTAGGCTTGAAGTTTCTTTATTCATTTCCGACGAATATGACTATCCTGTATAATCAACATTCTTGGAATATTACATATTAATATTATTATCTTTTTCAACATCATAGAATTTCAACATTTTGCCTAGCCTAATTTTATTAGATAGAGGGATATCAGCCTTTTTTACCATTTTGCCGAATAAGAAACAAGAACTGTCCAAAAACCAGGCAGATTAGTTCATGACTATGCTATTTAGGAGTGGTGAAACCGGCCCACAATGTGCTTAATTTAAATACAATAAAATAAAAATAAAAATGTTCTATAATAAGATGACCTTACTACTGAAAGCAAAGAAAGTAGAAACGAAATATATATGGTAGGTAGGGTTAACATAACACGAAGCAGAACAAAATCATGAAAATAAATTGTATAAAATTATAAAAAGTATCAAAACTTGTAAGTCGGTAATAGTCGAAGCGCCGCGAAACGCACTCTGAGAAGCATTTCTTTATATTCCGCGACACAAACCACTCCAGGGAAATACGCGGCGGATAGGTAAAAATGTGACGATTTTGCTCGGGGCCTGCACTTGGGAAAATTGAGCCTCCATACCAGTTCCTATTACTAAATACTAAGATAAGATAATTTGGTTTACCAAATACATGGAATTTGCATTATTTAGGCAGCTCATAAAAAGTCACTTTTAATGTCATTGAAAAAAAATTTGCGATTTGAGAGATTTTGCTTAGGGTTTGCACTTCGGAAAATTAAGCATACTAATGCACTTTCTATTACTAAGATAATTAGGTTCAAATCAGCCGAGAGCGAGTCGAACGAAACTCATTTTTCATCGAAAATGATTTTCTTGTCATTTTTTTTTACAAATCACACAGATTTAGCTAGCTCCAAAGTAAGTGCGAAACTTGTGTTATGGGATACTAACTGAACGATACTATATTTAACAACAAATAAATATATAGATAAACATCCAAGACCCGAGCCCAATCAGAAAAAGTTCGTTTTTCATCACTACCCGACCGGGATTCGAACCCGGGACCTCCGGGGTGGCGGTCTGGCGTGGTAACCATTACGTCACGGAGGTCGTCGCGGAATTGCAGTCATTTCATCGTATGGTCTAACATACAAGGAGCTCAATGTAGCGCGAAATGCGACGTCAATACGCGTACATGACATGTGTACAGAGACTTATCTTAAGCATCTTACGTTTACCGCGAAGCTTACAAAATAAACATAACTGCATCAATCATTACAATAATCACCATACAGAAGTGAAAATTATTCGTAATTATACCACCTTAAATGGAGTGTGAAGTTACTTCAAAGTTTGCTCGAGGGTAAGTAGTGACGCAAATAGTTAGAAGCCTATGGGCAAGAATAGACATTGATACAATAATGCCTACATTGTTACTTTTTACCAAACAAGCGGTTCTATTCTCGTTATAAAAACCAGTTAGAATCTAGTCTCAATATCATGTGCTATCTCCCTCCTTTTATATTTTGTACAGTGAGTATTGTATTACAAGATAAAACCTATTAGACGTATTCACGGGGTCTCCGAAACCTTAGTAAAATCAATTTCATTTTATATACTGGATTGTAATATAAAAAAGTCCACTCCAGAAAAAAAAAACTGAATTTCATCTAATCATCCATCCCTTTGAATAGCTTTAAACACTTATCAAATTTTTAAGTTTTATAAAAAATCTGCTGGGTTAGTCTGCAATGCAATCGCGCTAATAATTTGTGAATATTATCTACGTGAAGTTTCTCTGTAGAGTACTTTAAAACCGTCTGAAATCTCTCTTAGAATTTACAAATACATCATAACTCAGCCTTAACAAGCTACTCAACAATGAATCATTAGATAAAGTCTTTGAATTTAATGAAATAATAATATCAACCTAACAATCTTCATTCAGGCTTGCAGCTGGCATATGAACCGGGAATGTTCAATACTACATTGTTGAATAATGTTTGAAATAAGATATAGTAAGGAAATATAGTACTCTAGCGACCCACCCAGGTTTCGCAGGGTAAATTTAAAAAAAAAGTGAAAAAAATTTACTCAAAGAATAGGCCTTTAGTCGAAGTGTACAAATATTTGTATAAATAAATTTACTCTTTAACCTATCATTTCGGAAACAAAAGCAAAATGGCCACTGGTAAAAGAAATGGCGAAAAATCCGAGCGTTATAGATATTATGTATGGCCTACTATGCCTCACCCCAGCTCCGAAGTTGACTGCAGTTAGACGAAGTTACAAGACTATAAAAGTAAAGGCGAAGAACGCTCTCACCACTCTCGTTTCCATTGTTTTAATATGCAAAATGTGAATTCAACATTATGTTTCACACAGACGCGTTATCTATTTAGTATTATACCTGTGTTTCAATGCAATTTTCTTAGTCTGCACCGCCGTCGATCGATAGACGTAGCTAAAATTAGATTTACGATTCAATGCCTCAATATCCAATACTTTTTTCAACTCTACTTCCATTTTCTTTCTAATGTTATTTTGAAATAAACTGCTTATTTGACAGGGTGAAAAGCTCTCATTCTGATAATAGCTAACCTCATCATGATCATCTCAAAAAAGTATTTATTTCCAGCCTGGCGGCTTTCGTAACATCTTGGCATAATAATAAAAAAATGAAAAAAGTAATAATCTCACAAAAGTATTTATTTTTTGTTCGTAACACGCGGGTTTAGTCTAAAAATGAACAAGTGAAATTGTACTCATCATTGTCGGGCAAGTGGAAGGAAAGATGAGCAGAGGAAGGTCACCTACCAGATGAACGGATATCGTCAGAGGAACCACCAAGTCTAGCATTCCAGTGGCTATTCAGCAGGCTCAATGCAGGGAAGCCTGGAGGAAATTGGTCCTGCAGATGATGATGACATGATGGTCACGACCCTCAGTCATGAGGAATCGACGAAGAAGAAGATACAATTTTGGATTTCTTATTATTTGTATTTTAATAACGCATCGCAAAGCTTTAATGCACTTACGATGATTAACACATTATTAAACAATGCATAATGCATGCGGCTAACGTCAGTGCGGCTAACGTCAGTGTTAAACTTATAACAAAAGAAGAATTGACAGGTCGTTAATCGATCATTTTTTTAATACTACTTGTAATGCAACTTAAGTATACATTGGCATCCAAAGAGTATTTGTCTATACAAAATAAATTTTGTCGGTTTGTCATGTCAAAATAATATTTCATTATCAACCAGTTTCTGGAATGCGTTATTAAATTTATTTATTTTTGTCTTAATTAATGGCGTTTCTGTCGTGTCTTAACGACACATAGACAATTTCGCCAATGTGGAGTATTTAAATGAACACTTTTTAACAAAACAGTACACTTTAAAAAAGCAACGTGGTTAGGTGAGGATCCGAGGTCGCCATCTTGACGACCTTCGTTGACAAGGCGGCGATCTCGAATCTGCATTATTAAAGGATACATTAAATTTTAGCTGTCATTGTCAATAAGGAACAAAAAAAAAGAGATAGCATACAGAGAATGCGTTGAAACTGGCTATTAGCTCCCGTAAAAACACACTTCTCGGATGTGAAAGTAAGACAAAACAATCCAATTATTTGGAAAATAAATTGAATATTTTATTGGACATTTGAAAATCTTTGTAATAAGTACATAAAGCGAAACAGGAAGCCAAAAAAAGAGCGAGTATTATTTGAGATTAGAGTAATTATTTGTTTAATTTATTTTACCTCGGTGGCCGCAGGCAGTGTCTCGGCGATGTTTGGGGAGGTGGGGACTACGCACAAAGACGTGCTCATTACTAACTAGCATGAGATAGCCCAACATGATACCGAAAATGTTAGCAAGCAAGTTTGCCACACCAATGCCTAGATACTTTGTATTTGTATTGGTGTGTCCATAGTCAGTCCCGAGTCCACGAGCTGTCGGTCCCGAGTCCAGACTCTCGTTACAAAATTCGATTCTATTTCGATTCAAATTCAATCGCTGTTACACTCATACAAAATAGGGATTGAACGGGACAGCGAATGAGTTTGAATCGAAATAGAATCGGTTTTCAAGTCAGTGACCATTTGGCTTGGAAACACGGACACCAGCTACCCTCAGTTTAACTAAGAGAAGCACACTAAAAAGAAAAGCGAATCACAAATTTTTTTTTTTTTACTTCAGAAATGTTTAACGCATACGACTGAGGATACATAGGTTTATGTTGACTCGCCCTGCTACTTTTAGCAAATTAAACAAATCCGTAATCACATTACTAGTATAGAAAATCGTGCGATTAACCATTCAATCATTCTTTATACGTACTACCGATTAGCATTTAACTAAACGGGACAAATTTTAATGGGAAGATGTACTTTTGCAGACGCATAATCACCCCGCCATTTCAAAAATGCCATTGTATGCAAATCGTGTCGCATTTAAGGAAAATAATAATTTGGTTCGTAAGTATTCATCTTACGTTAGTTTAATTCGCTAACCACGTTTAAGGTAACCTAAAGATTAACTCACATATAAGAAAGTTTAACTGTATAACCCACACTCAGTCGAACCTTTTTGTAATTGCAGGAAGAAAAAAAGCGGCCGCCAAGTGCGAGTCGGACTCGCCGTTCCGTAGCATAGTTTTATCATTCTCTTACTTTAGAAGTTACAGGGGGGGGGGGGGGACACTCATTTTACCACTTTGGAAGTGTCTCTTGCGCAAACTATTCAGTTTAGAAAAAAATTATATTAGAAACCTCAATATCATTTTTGAAGACCTATCCACAGATACCCTATTCTAAGTATAACTCCCAAAATTTTGTGTTTTATTCTTCAATTTTTTTGTGAAAATCTTAATGCGGTTCACAGAATACATCTACTTACTATTTTGAAACTTATTTCAACAGTATAGTTTTTATAGTTTCGGAAAAAACTGGCTTTGAAAGCCACTTTTTTCCAGATGACAACCCTTATGGATTTGTCATGTCTGTGTCTGTACACAGACATGACAAATTCATAAGGGTTCCATTATTTGCCATTTAGCTACGGAACCCTAAAAAGCGTAAAGCGTATTTTGTAGAAAACAAATCTCAGAGTTATAGTGTTACAAGGGAGTCGCTTTTTGCTGTTTGTTCGCTTCATATATCTTTTAAACTTAATGGATGTAATATTCTACATTAGATAGCATGATTCAAGAGGAAGGTTTCTTGTTTATATGTAAAACTAGTGAAACCCGCGCAACTTCGTTTGCGTTTATTTATTTAATGCACAGCAGCGTCCGTATCAGATATTTGACCAAATCCTACGGGAATCGCGTGCTTTTCGGGATAAAAAGTACCCTATGTGTTAATCCAAGGTATCAGCTACCTACATACCAAATATCATAAAAATTGGTCCAGCCATTTGAACGTGAAGAAGTAACAAACATTCACATAACTTTAGCCTTTAGGATTAGTAGGAAGTAGGATACATACAAGCATTTTATAAAAAGTTCGTGAAGGTTATATGTTTGTTACTAATTTCACTCAAAATCAACTCGATCATGGGTTAATTTTTTTTCTACCACAAATTCAGATGGATTTATTCTAAGTAACAACAGATATATGTAAAAAAATAAACAGGTCAATATGACAATAGGTACCATATCAGTTTACTAGTCTACATATAGATAAACACATTACCCTCTTTAGCACAATAAAAAACACCCAAGTTTCATTGTGCGTTTAAACAAAGCCGCTAAATTGTTTGAGCATTCCTACCGGTAGTTGCACGGGAAGAGCACGGGCAACGTTGTTCATGACAATATTGGATTTTAATAAAATGCTTGTTTTGCATTTTCGGTGTGTACTTTACGTTTTTTAGAGTTCCGTAATAACATTTTTAAAACTTTCATTTTCGAATCTTGTTCACAAAATTGCGATGCAAAAATCAACGACATTGCACAACCCAAGACTATTGATTCGCGAGGTTATGTGTTAGTAAACCGAACCGTTATTAGGTAGGAAACGTCACCTTACGAATTTTTCATTGCAAAATTCGTGTCGTAATGTCCATATAGTGAACCTAAAAGGAAAACTATCATGGTTAAGCTCTACTAGTTATAGCCGACCAGCTAAAATAAAATGTCTTAAGGCGTGTACGCACGACCGAACACGAACATGGTGAACATCGAACACGAACACGGAACATGTGGTTCGCACGTGTGGACGTAAATTAGCAAAGCGAACACGAACAACACCTACCACTCACGACCGAACAAGAACATGGTGTCGAACAAAAGAGGCTACCAAGCCTTACTCTTTTGGTTCGATGTTCGTGTTAACAATGTTCTTGTTCGGTTGCTGAGAACCGTGAATTGAATCGACACGAACACTTTTGACGAACAAATTGTTTGATGTTCGTTAGTGGTACGCACGTGCGAATAAAGTGTTCGTGTTCGATTTTCACCATGTTCGTGTTCGGTCGTGCGTACACAGTACACTCCTTTAGATGAAAACGTACAAATGTCAGAATATAATGTCAGATTGTACTCATCTGCAAGTAAGCAAATCGTAGCGAACATGGAACCATTCACTGCTCGTGACCCGACTTACTTGCTCGCCTGTGACCACGGCCGGTGCAACCTGGTCGAAACGTCAGGCAATATCTAGGTATAATCGCGTTAATTCCCGGTTTATTATAAATTATTGGACTTGCTCGTTTTTAGTTAGTAACAAATAAAGCCACGGAAAAGATTGAAAATAGCACAAACGTCGTATTTTCCGATTTTGCTGCAAAAATAAATTACGTGATAGTGTATCGTATAAAAGAGTGATTTGTACTTGACCAGTTTTTTTATTGTGGCGTAAACAGCAGTCGTTTGTCTCTCAGTAGGGGCGTATACATAAACATTGTGCAGCCAGTCTGCCGCTTGTTCGTCTTATAATGCAATGGACCCTCATGAATCCAATGGCCAGTGCGTGGTTACTTTGGGTCCACTCTGAGCAAGCGGGTTACCTGATGATTTTCACCACAACCATGGAACCCATGTTTATTTCAAATAAAAATTCTCGTTTTCATTTTTGGACCGTCATTGAGATAAGAAGAAATACGAAGAAACCTACCAATGTAATGGTTAAAGAAAGAATTCACATCATTGAAATGACGGAGCATTATGAAGGAACCAACCAAAGCAGCTGAAGAAAGATTTCACTAAAACATTATATTTCTTTGGCCTCAAACAAGTAAAAAAATCTGTTTTCGCAGTATGATTTTCGCCATCGAAAAGTATTGATTTCAGAAGAACTGTCTCACCAGAAAAATATGCTTACATTGCACTGCCTTTGTCTCCGGAGCTGTAGAGGGTAACATGTTATGGAGAAGACATTTTCCATTTTCCATGTCCATAGTTTTACCGTAAAACTATTCTGTCTTTTTCTGGATCTCGTTCACTAGTGTAATTCCAGGATACATGCCACGATGGGATATTTGCGGCTATTTCAATTGCACTATGTTGCAAGTATCAGAAGAAAAAAAATCTCTTTACAGTAAAAGCATTCACTTCTAGCGTTATGGAATAGTCGATGAGTGCACGTTGTTCGTCTGTGTGTAAAAAAAATCTTCAGCGGTCAGTCATTTAGAAACGTCGTTAATTATTTTTGTTAAATTTTTAACATCGAATCACTTTTATCTTGGTAAACTATTTCATACATTTTCTAATAGTCCAAAAAAATCAACTTGTATTTCATTCAAAAGTACGTATTAATAAAATGACTGCATGGAGATTTTATAATAACATTTTTTTTTTCAATCAAAAATTCGAAAGAGTTGTTAATTGTAACAATCAAATATAATGAATTGTAAAATTAACAGTAACATCGTAAACATGGGATAATAAACTTGTATCGACTTTTACAGCTCAATTGTTAATTGTTTTTGATTTAATTGCAGCAATAATCCGCAAAAGCAATCTGCATATAATTACATACGAATTGATAAAATTGAGCTGTATGTTTGTCTCAATAACATATTTTAAATTACTTGCTAATATTTACAACGTTATTATAAGTTGATACATAATATAGTTAAGTTTATTGTATTTATAACGTACTAGCTTTTCCCCGCGGCTTTGCTCGTGTTAATTTTATGACATAGATCTCGTTTGACATAAAACAACCCATAGCGCGACTTGTGGCGCCATCTGTTGGCCGATACAGCGCCCTCTATAGTACAAAAATTATTTTCCCATTGGAACGACATACTTACACGGGATAAAAAGTGGCCTATGTTGGCGCTCTGTACCCCTAACAATATATATGCAAATTTTCATAATGATCGGCTGCTTAGTCAAGCCGTGAAGGAATAACAAACAAACTTACTTTCTCATTTATAATATTAGTAAGGATTTCTGATTTGTATTAGAACATAATTTTAAAAGTTTTTTTGTCTGACCCCGCTAATAGCTGAAGTTGATTGGACCAATATTAAAAGAATTTAATTTGCTATTTATTTGTATGAAATGTAGTATAATACAGTTTACATATACATACTTTATTGCACATAAATTTTAAAAACAATTACAGTAATAGATATACAGTGTACAAAGGTGAGCTTATCTCTTTAAGAGATTTCTTCCAGCCTACCCTACCGGGGTTCAGTAAAGTTAATTGGGGTTCAGTATAAAAAATCTTTAATCAACGTAAACCTCCCGAGAGACGTATATGAGTGATGTGATTTGTGGTTGCTGGTTGTAAGTTGTGCGAGCACTAATAGTGATCGCCAGTGCGGCGAGAACTAACAGTTGGTACTTCATCTTTTTTTAATAACACTGGTCACAAACACGTCTCTTGCTTAGCTTTGTGCGCGGGTAACGTTGTAACGGGTAATATTTATGTCGTAACTAAATTATCCTTACTAAAATTATAAATGAGAAAGTGAGTTTGTTCGTTTGTTATTCTTTCACGGCTTGACTAAGCAGTCGATCATTATGAAAATTTATATATATTGTCAGGGGTACAGAGCCCAACATAGGCTACTTTTTATCCCGTGAAAGTATGTCGTTCCAATGGGAAAATATTTTTTCTACAATAGGGGACGCTGTATCGGCCAACAGATGGCGCCACAAGCCGCGACGTGAGTTTTGTTGTCAAACGAGATCTATGTGATAAAATCTACCGCGAGCGAAGCCGCGCAGAAAAGCTAGTGTTTTATAAAACAATATTTTTGTGATAACAATTGTCGGCGTTATTGTGCTTTTATAAGACTAGTGGTTATTTGAAAAGAATTAGTTACGTTACAATTGTTGTACAGTCAGGTGCAAGTCGAGCTTTACACTTGCAGAAAAATTTTGGCTCTTATGACATAGAACTTAAGAATGGTACAAAGTTCGATATGTAAAGGTTAACGTGCTCTTGACTATACTAGCTTCAAAATACCCCAACCACTTATTCGTAAACTTCATTTAGTGAAAGTTTGGTTATTCACCGTTTTGTCACTGTCACTCTTGAGGAAAATTAAAATAAATTCGAAATGAAGTCGTCGCTAAATATTTTGGTCTTAGTCATGAAGATTTTCGATAATCTGAATGTACGTAATCGTAATACGATTACTAAAAAGAACTTACTCCACATTACCATAGCTTTTCGTCGCACCAGAGCGAGACAGCCAGCTAAGCGTGAAAGGGACAGCGTTTAATCCACTTATACGTCACGGTCGGGTTACTCCCATACATTTTTTACTGAAGAAAATTTCGGGGATACCCTTAATGCATATTAAGCCGGGCAGGGCTATTTGCAAAGAGGTAGATATTGGTATTCGAATGAAATTTTCCGCAATGTGGATACTGGGGATAACGAAGGCCTAAGAATGCGGATAACGTGACCCTTGCCGAGTTTGCCCAAACGATTGTTTCGAGTACTTTTTTAATATTGACCCGATATTTTTTGTGTCATCGACATTTTCCATTCACGTATCATTACTTTTATTTTGTTGTCTTATTATGACTCGGATAGTCTAGGCTAGGGGAGTTACCTTTGCCAACTGGTCCGTGCATTGGTGGTTCTGGCGTGTCAACAAATGAAATTGGGATACTCACTTTGTCAGGTCTATAATGTATTTCTGTGGGTCTATAGTAGTCTACACATCTTCGAATCAGCATATTTTGTTAAAAGTAATCCGATGCTATATAAACGCGCACATGACATTTATCTTAGATGCACGAAATAAAGACAGAATAGTCTTATCCAGGGCCCAAAGACTTCACTTTTTAAAAAAATGTTATGCAATGTGTGGTAAGGTATTGGAACATTTTATAATATGTAACATCTATTGTAACTTACATTTAGCATATAAATGAATTGAATTGAAAGTTGTAATCAGGTTAGAGAACTTATAACAAACATTTTTTTTAAATATTACAAAGGTGGCAAACAAGCATACGGCCGGCCTTATGGTAAGCCGTCACCGTAGCCTAGAGACGCTTGCAATACCGGGGCTAACACTCACGCGTTGCCAACCCCCCAAGAGGAGCCCTGGAGACCTTACTCACCGTAGTAACACAACATGGCCGAGACCAATGCTATTTCGCTACGATCTTCTGTGAGGTCCTTCCCCAGACGGGCTGCTCCGATTTGAGCGGATTATATGCTGTGCCCTTATGCAAATACAAGACACAATGAATCAATTAAGAAAATCTACACAAATCAAACACCTGCCCACCCTATTCTCGTGACAAAACAGTTTCAATCATCAAACTCATGCACTATCCCGATTCCTATTTTGAATGAGTGAGACGGTGCTTGTGATTAACATGAGATTGTATCTGTTTTTTTTTTTACAAGAATAGGGAAATAGTCCTAAAGTAAGCTAGACTTAATCTAATTGTGTTATGAGTACCAGCAAATACTATAGAAGACTAATACGCACAGCTCTTGACGTTTCTCATACAATGACTTGGCAACCTCCGTTCACCTCATGCCGCTAGGGGCGCTATAACATTTTGCATACAAAAAATCTCCGTTCACCTCATGCCGCTAGGGGCGCTATAACATTTTGCATACAAAACGCACAAAAGTTTTGAAATCGTTCACCTCATGCCGCCCTCATGCCGTAGGGGCGCTAGTGTCGCGTCTTGCCCGAATTCTTCCGAAGCTGTGCGTATTAGTCTTCTATAGTATTTGGTACCAGGCATCGGATATATTATTGTGAATATATACTTATCTACACTAATATTATAAAGAGGAAAGATTTGTATTTTTGAGTGTGTTTGTGATGAATCAACTCAAAAAGTACTGGACCGATTTCAAGAAATCTTATGGGACCTCCACACGCTCGCTGTTCGCAACAAACACCAAACACCGAACAACATATCGAGCAGAATAACCGTATCGAGCGCTTAGGCTTTTATATTTAGCACTAGCAGACTCAGTCATCAGCTATGGCCTGAGCAGCTATGGTAGGACATACAAAACCTACTTGATGGATGTATACAATTTACAATTAAAACTATTAAAAACAATCATACCTCTAAAAATAAAAATAAAATTTAAAGACAATGATGCGGAAATATTTAGATATTGCGGGGTCATTAATGTTTTTGACAAAGTTAAATTAATGTTATTATCGGAGGGTAACCAGACTGAACAGCTGACTGTAAAAAAGAGGCCTGCTAACTTAAGGACCCTAAATATGTCACAGTATCTGTTGCCTCAGTATACCAATGTCTACGGTACAAGGGAATTAGTTTATCTTATTCCCTTGTACTTAAACCAACTGCCAACCTCGTTGCAAGAATTGTATGCACAAAGAAAAAAATATAAATTTAATAAAAACGTAAAAAAGCTGTATATGAGCGACCAGCCGGCACTCGGATAAGCCCTGCGCGGCTTTTGTGGTGCGGCATATTTGTTATTATATTTTCTGTTTTTACCTTGAATAAATAAAAAAAAAAAAAAAAAAAAAAAAACATATGCCAAACACCGATCACAATCACCTCCGTCCTTGACGACCTCCGTGGCGTAATGGTTACCACTCCAGACCGCCACCCAGGAGGTCCCAGGTTCGATCCCCGGTCGGGTCATGATGAAAAACGAACTTTTTCTGATTGGCCTCGGGTCTTGGATGTTTATCTATATATGTATTTGTTATAAAAATATAATATCGTTGAGTTAGTATCTCATAACACAAGTTTCGAACTTACTTTGGGGCTAGCTCAATCTGTATGAATTGTCCCGATATATTTATTTAATAGTTTAAGGTTTTGTTAGGGTTTCGTACTACAACAAAAAGGAACCCTTTAATTATTAAAAAAAAAAAAAAAACACCGAACACAAACGCGGTATCCGCTTGGCGAACGTGCCAGTCTATGCCGGTTTAGCAAACATGGCGGACGACGAACTTGTGGTGGCAGCGATCACTTTTGGCATGACTTATTTTTATTTAAAAAAAGGAAAGTGAAATTAAACGAAAAAGAAGGAGAGCACTCGGCCGGATATCGAGGGATCGTGGGTTCGAATCCCACCTGAGGGGTTAAATTTCTTTCAAAAAATCAATTTCAATATATGAACGGCTAGTTGCCTAAAAACTTCTGTGGAAAAAAGATATACTTAAAGAAAAAAAACTGAAACAATAAATAAAATTATTCCTAATTTAATAAATAAAAACTAGGATTAGATAGATACCATAATATATAAAATTAAATAAATAAAAAATAGTACCTAGATAATTATTTATTGAAATTTAAATAATTTGACAACTACTTTTAAACAGCTTTTAAATAATAATCAGAAAAAGAAGAAAACAAAGCTTTCGTTTGGCAATTACTACTGACTGCTTCACAAGCGTGTGGATACGTCGCAAACATGTTCGGCGAACACACTTTGATTTGTGCACAAAAACCGACACCGACGCCGAACACTGGCAAACACAAACAAAAACAGACAAACAGCTGTCCACACGTTCGTGTTTGCTGTTTGTGTCAGCTGTTCGCCGATGTTTGCCGAGCGTGTGGATCCGCCATTACACCGTTAGGAAGCTACGCTATCCCTGAGCACCCTGAGTAACATAGGCTGTATATATTTTTTTTATTAGGGATCCTTAGTTATTTATTATCCGTGCGAAGCTGGGGCGGGGCGCTAGTATATAATACATAGAACACATAGACTCGAGACAAACAGAAATACCATCACACAAATGTTTGTCCCGTGGAATCGAACCCGTGCCCGCTGGTACCGAAGATACACTAACAAAAATTTGAACAACGAAATTAGACAGATTTTAATTAATATTAAATTACTAATACTCACCTCAGTTTACAAGTATTACAATTCAAATCCAATTTAACGGTGCTACACTCGTTGAACTTTGACACGACATGACATGACACTTGAAACTTTTGTACACGACTTGACAAGTTGACATCACTTATTCGTTATAACGTCACTGGTAAATACACATTTAACAGTAGCAATTAAATGTTATTTTTCGGTGAGGACTCTTCAAAAAAAATATTCAAATAGTTTTTTCGAATCGTATCTAAACCACCAGTTCAAACGGCAGATTTATTCTTAGAAAGAAACTTAGTAGGGTAAATGCCCCGTGGTGGGCTACTTATTTTTTTTTTAAGTTCAAAAAATTAGGTTTCGGTATTTATTATTACAAAATAATATATTTACAAAATGGCATCCTAATTCTTTTGAATCTTAGCTTTGTATTATTGGTAAAACTGTTAATTTGCAACATTTATTAACAACAGTCCATTATAAAATTATTTTATTAGCAAATCGACCAATTTTGTACCTGTTTCACAAATTAAGAATATTTGTATTGAGTTTTATAAATGTAAAAGTTTGGATGTTTGTTAATAAAAAAAAACCAACAACAACAACTTCACACAACAACAAAGTCGGTTACGGTCACTTCAAAAAACTTTGTGTGATTATAAACTAGAAACTTGATAGTCTGATATTTTTTGGTTTTTTCACCCATAAAAACACTTTCTACATTAAAATGTGTACTTTTCAGTATTAAGTTTAAAGCTGAAAAGGCTCTATTTTTGTCAGCAATATAACTGTACCAATAACTTAGTTACGTCACTTGATCATCACTGTAACTTGTTCACTTATATTTCGTCACATAACATGACATTAATTATCAAACTCTTTTATATAACTCGACAACTTTAACACCGGCACAGGTGTTTAATTAAATCGCCTAGCAGTCTGTCCCCGACAGCTCCCCAGCCTGCACTGGTGGACTAAATGAGAAAGATTTCTCCTATTTCTTCCCATTCGAGAAAGAATATAAAACTCTTTTTCGCCTTTTTTTACTTCCAACTTCGTCTTAATATGCCACCCGCTCGGACCTTGCGACCGCAGTGTTAATACGGTACTAGACATGACTGCCATTAAAAAAATTATATCAATTTTCGCATTGAAGTCGACAGTCAATAAAGAAACTGAAAAGTCCTCTGTGAAATTCAAACTAAGACAAGGACAACACAAAAATCAACAGGCTAATGGATGACTATGTACTGAAAAGAGTGCGACTGACCTCCATCTGAACTGGACTCGGGGGAAAATATAAGATAACACATCACTGGATAATGTACTCGCAAAAACATAAATACCCCAGCAAATCGGATTAAAGCTATGAAGTTGATAGCAAACGATAAAAGGGTAAAAAGTTCGCATTAATTATTATAAAAATGTGTGTTAAGTGCAAAGGTGGTGTAGTCTTCTTAAAACAAAAGGAAAAAGCATTCTGGCAATGGTTTATGAGATAGAAATGAAATGAATTTTTTGTGAGCAAATAGATATCTCTTTGTTGATGAATTAAAGTCAAAGTCAATAGACGTGTATGCATATTTTACTGAAACAACTGTAAACGCAGTAATTTAAGCTAAATCCTGGACCTCAGAACAGACCAGTTTTACCTGTTTGGTACATTTATCCATTAAAAATAACCATGCCCTTTCTATAATATTCACAGGGCTTCCCGCGAGGGGTGGCTGTGTTAATCGCGGGGCCGCCCCGTTCTTCGTTAGTCTAGAATTAATTCGTTGATAAGACGCCATGCTCCCGGCTACGCTGTCTTGAGATTTCAGGGTTGCCACTACATTTCTAACACTTTCCAATCTTTTTTTTTAATTGTAATGTTTGTTTGTTCGGGGGTTTCGGGGGTTTGTTTTGCATTACCTTCAACTTTGAAGAGCCAGACTGTGTCTTTGTGCCATAACCTAAACTAATATGCAAAGTCAGCAACAAGAGATTTGGCCAGCATTTTGATGGGCTTAAAAATCTCGAACCAGAACGCTTAATTGGTACTAGTATTTTCTCTACGACTAGACTTCGGGTTTCCTCTACCTGACAGAATCTTGATGCTCCGATTTGCACTTAGCAGAACACATTTGAGGAATTTTCTTTAAACGAATGTTCTTAGTTAGTTCTTAATTCATTCACTAGCCTTCATTTGCCAATACAATCTCAGAGACTCAAAACTCTGTCAATAAAAGTAAGTTTATCGTTACAGAGTTAACTTCTCTTTTGACAGTACATAAAAAACGATGTTAGCTTGCTATGAATGGCATCCATCACGTTTGTTCTTTTAAAGAAAAATCTGAAATTATAATTTAAACTAACACACCCCTGAAACCCAAGAACAAATTAAAAAGAAGACCACAGGATCGCCGCGGGATGGGGGGGACATTACACCCCCCAAGCCTATGCTGACCCTCTCTAATGAACATTGCACTGTATCACCGTCTCGCTCCCACTTAAACCATCCCCCAAAAGACAGTTCGCCCCGTCCCCCTCTGAGAAATGCCATCAAACCAATTGTCGTCTCGATTGCAATTTTTCATCTGTGATCGATGGAAACATAATCTTGTATCGTACAATATTTATTTTTATAGTGAAACATGATACTTCTCGTCCAAAGTAAATTCATTTTTTTTTTTTAAACAATTGCTCCAAATAATATAACGTCCACGAAAAATTATTTTAATATTATTACCTACCTACTATCTCAATTCAGTCTCATGTTTTCAAATATGTCATTTTTTAACAAGACTTTTATTAAATACTAGCGAACTGCGCGCAACTTCATTTGCGTGTATCCCGCTTTCCCGTGGGAATATTTAATTTGCCTTTCCGTAAGATCCATCCTCGTACTTCAAGTAATATTCTAAAAAAAGAATTAGCGAAATCGGTCCAGCTGTTCTCGAGATTTGCGCTTAGCAACTTATCAACATTTAGCGAATGTTAGCGATTAATTTTATATCCTACTAATATTATAAAGGTGAAAGTTGTGTGTATGTTTGTTACTTCTTCATGCTCAAACGGATGGGTCAATATTTATGATATTTGGTATGTAGTGTAGCTGATACCTTAGATTAACACATAGGGTACTTTTTATCCCGAAAAGTACGCCATTCCCGCAGGATTTCATCAAAAGTCTGATGTAGATGGCGCTACTGTGCATAAATAAATACACGCCAACGAAGTTGCGCGAGTTTCGCTAGTTATAGATAATCTCAAACAAATATACTGCTTACGTCATTCAAAGATCACACCCTCAAAGTTACATCTCTCTATGATCAGCATTTAGGCTGTATCATTCAGAAGAAAGCATTTTATAAGTAAAGATAAGTAGTTACTTTTTTTAAACATGATCCAGTTAATTAGATAGACCAATTTAGACAGCTCTATTGACATTAAAAACTTAAAGCAAATTATCTATCATCTACATCACGTAGGAAATTAAACTGTTGTAAAATATAATTAATAATTTCTCGCCATTCTCGCAAAAAAACTTTACTTGAAACACATTTTCATAAAAATTTTTCGATAAAGTGTTAAATTACAAGATAGTGGTACAAGTACAGTCAAGAGCAGATCGACCTTTACATATAGGACTTTGTACCATTCTTATGTTCTATGTCATAAGAGCCAAAATTCTACTGCAAGTGTAAAGCTCAACGTGCTCCTAACTGTACATCATTATACGTATACCTTTAGACTTTTTTGTATAATGCAAGGTGCAAAATTTGTAATAATAGCCTATCAAAGTTTATTACATTGATGTAATGAAGCTAATTCACCGCATATGAGTTTTTTCTTAAAATTACTAACCAAATGTTTGGGAGACAGGTTGCCAGTGGCTCAGTGCCGTATTTAGAGCTTGTACAAAAACGTAACGGTGCGACTTGAATTTGCAACGCAGAAAACTGCGCCGCATATTGCTGCGATGCGATTTCTTTCGGCAAGTTGTCCTTTCCGTTCGCAAATCAAATCTGTGCGTCGTGCCAATCCCTAGACTTTTATGATGCAACGTCGCATCGTAGTTCTGTGTACAGAAGGCTGCAGAGAAGCCCCCCCAATCCAAGCAAAGTAAGAATTAGGTTTCTTTTAGGTATTTTTTTAGATTTCAACGAAATTTCATCGAATACTAGACGTTTTTTTTTCTATACCACAAACTTGGCAAACAAGCATACGGCCCGCCTGATGGTAAGCATCACCGTAGCCTATAGACGCTTGCAATACCGGGGGTATCACTCACGCGTTGCCATATGGAGCTCTGCAGACCTTACTCACCGTTGGAACAACATGGCCGAGACCAATGCTATTTGGCTACGATCTTCTGTAAGGTGATCTTCTGACGCAATTAAAATGTAAATTTTCATCAATTTTCGTTTGTAGGGAACGTTTCATATCGTTTTGATTTTAAATTAAATTTTTAATGATTAGAAAGATTTTATTTTGCGAGACATCCAAATATTAGTCCTTAACATTTGCTAATCTTGCTTGCTGTAATACGGCCCTGTAGGTTGTAATATAAAATAAAATAATATTAGAACCGGTATGAAATTAAACCAATATTACTTTAATATCATGTTCCCTTATCAAAGGTTGGAAGAATTTGCTTGGTGGTAAACCGCCTATTACATTTTGTGAAGCATTCTATGTAAATTGAGAGACACATTGTCGAGTGGCTAGCAATAACGGCTTTGTCTCAAGAATCATAGATTTTTTGCAGAAAAACGTCTGTCTTTTTCTCCAGTCTTGGTCTTTATTCTCCTAATTATTTGTCACATAGAAATGAATAGCGGGACTATTCTTTTAACAAAAACAGTTCAGTCTTAATTTCAAGCCATATCTCGCTCGTTTTCTGTTTGTATTAGCAAGATAGCAATGATATTGTTTGAGATTGAGACTACATTTTTCAGTTCTTATTACGATAATACCGATCGTACGAACGAGGTTGGCGCCGCACTGTGGACGCCCTCTGCCCCAGGGTACTTAGAACCTTAAGTCAAGTAAGTCTTTACTAGAGAGAGATGGAATCGAAACAGAATTATAAATTAACTTAAAATCGTTTTTCTGCTAACGAAATATTTAATGAATGAAATATCATCGTATTTTGATTATTTTTGTAAGAATAAAAATAACTATTTCATTAACTAGCTCATAGCATACGCCCTCTTATCTTGAACGTATGTCTCCCTTGCGCCAAATTAAAATAGTTTACCAGTACATAAAAAAGCCAAACTTATTGCCAGTACGGGTCATTTGTTGGTCATTAATTAGTCCTTTTTAGAACTGAATTAAATTATCATAACGTTTTATTTTTACGAGATCATGTTACAACAGTTTTTGTATGTGGTTTTCACAAATTAGCCGGCGGATTGGATCGTTAAGTTTCATGGTTTTGGGCTCCAAATGAACTGTTTGGATACTTTAATGTATACAGAGGTAATGGTATAGCCACACTTGTAATCATTAAACTTAAACATGGCTAGTTTAAACATCCCTGTGCAATTGGAGCGCGTTTTGACGAAAATTTTCACGTCGTCAAAACGCGACCAAAAGATTTAAAAAATATGACATGTATATATGATGTTAAATGACAAAAAAGGCCTTAACTTCTTTCTTCTTTGGCCATTTCTTTTTCCAGTGGCCATTTTGTTTTTGTATTCGAAATGGTGGTAGGTAGTTTATAGAGTAGATTTATAGAATAAGAATTGTATTGAAATATTTACACTTTCTTAAATCCGTATTAGTGCAAGTGTGGACCCGGCATAAGATTTAAATTGATTAAAACTGGAGTATGCGGCGTGTTAAACATTAATAAACTTTAAAAATAATCATGTGCTAACAATTCACGCGTCATTGTTTTTATTGTTTCCCCGGTTCAAATTATTTTAAAATACAATTCCGTGTAACCTGTATATCGTATTGTAACAATTTTTTTTTAAATGTATGTCTACGTATACAGCCGTGTGGTGCGTAGTGATTCTTTCTTTCGGCATCAGAAATCGTGGGTTCAATTCCCGCTCGAGGCAAACATTTATTATAAGTATAAATTTACAGTAATTATATCTAGTACCTAAAAAAAAAAGCAGGTTAACCATGGGACGCTACATTGTGTAGAATTTATTATTAAACACATCTCATCATTGATATAAAACTCAGTTGAAGATTAGAATTATATTCATTTCATTATATTATATTCATTATATTCATTCATTCAAACAAAATTTGTTTAAATGTATCAGTGATGTTTTATACGTACTAATGTTAAAAGGACATCCTACCTTTCATCTTTGTGATCGGAGTCTAGCTCACTGAATGCCTGTTCAATATGCGAACAAAACTCAAACATCAAAGGGCTTGGACAGCATGGGGAATCTCTAATATGAATAATATTGTATATGAAAATTACTTATTTAGTTACGAGACCTGTGAACACTATGCAGTAAAATATGTTTTTCACTTCTCATGCTCAGAAAATGCTTATTTGCGCAGGATATAGTCTGCACAAAATCGAATTTTGTGCACAAGGGCAAAAACGTATCTACTCATAAATGTATCTATATTAAGGCAAAGGAAATAAGCCATACAGCCAAACACAACAAAAAGTTCAGAGATAGAATTTGTTATTTCATAATATTTACTTAAATTTATTTGCCTTATGTGTTTTTTAAGTCATAAAAGATATTAAAATTTAAATTACAGTACGGTAGGTTATTTAATTAATTTAAGAAAATTATTTTATTATAAAATTAATTTTATAGTAGGCTTATACGTCTGCAGCCCAAGCCTAATTTCAATGTCGTAAGATTTAAAAAAAAAGCGGCGGGAAAGGGGAAACAGGTCTTGTTTTTCGTGTTTTATTTATTTATTTCCTCGCAATCGAAGTGAAAAGCAGAGTTTATAACTCGTCCACAAAACCATTTCTATCCTCGACATTACTATCAGCCCTCGCCTTCGTCTCGGGCTGCTAAAAGTCTCGGATAGAAATGATTCGTTTTGTGCACTTGTTGTAAAATCTACTATTTAATAGGTTTTATTTATATTTTTTATTAAATCATGCCCGTGGTTTTAACAGCGATATCCTGTTATTTCCGTTCCCTGAATGGGATATTATATAAACGGGTATGTATTATACATAATACAACCTTCCTCATGAATTACTCTATCAGCTGAAAATTGCTCTAAGCTAACAGACAGCGGGAGAAATTTCATTTTATTGCCCGATTTCACTTAAGAATCCCCAAAGTTGCTTAGGCGATGTTTATAAGCGTCAAATCCATATTGTATCATTGTAACATTCAGGACCCATTCTAGAAACGGCTTAGTGATTTTAGATACATATGTACATACCTATATTACATTGCAAATTACTCCATCCAATCTACTGACTAGATGGCTGACTTCCTTGAATGGGTCCCGACTGCTAACAATGCTACAATATGGATTTGACGCTTATAAACATCGCCTAAGCAACTTAGACGATTCTTAAGTAAAATCGGGCATTATACTATGTAAAGATTCTCATTGATTTTGATTGATTTTTATTGGCTAATTTTACAAGTTTTGTTTAGTTTGGTACTAGAAGGTTTGGGTAATTAAATTAAATAATAATTAAATATATTATATAGTTCGAAACTTGTGTTATGGGATACTAGCTGAACGATACAATACAATACAATATTCTTTATTGCACCAAAAAAATAACAACAAACAAATACTATTATTTTATAATAAATGCATATCAAACCAAAGCCAATCAGAAAAAAATCGTTTCATCATGATTCGACTGCAACTGGGATTGAACCCGGGACCGTAACCATTACGCCACGGAGGTCGTCAAAATATAAATTTGTTTATTTTATTAAACATATCCCCATTATTCCCCATCCTATAGACGTATCATCAGAGAAAAAACATTATATACAGTGCACATGTATGTCGCGTGTAGAGCAGACAATGAGGTCATTGGTTTACACCGGAGTCACGAAATGTCTGGAGTCCAGCCTCTTGGGGCGGGCACTTTTGATTGATGATATTTAACGACAGAATAACGACAACACGGTACAATTTACATGCAAACGGTTAATGCGAATACAATAATATTTTTTTATAGGGGCCCGATGGCGTCGCTGTCTGTCTCACTCTAAACGAACACGCAAGGTAAGCAACGTCAACCCTACACAGTGTTTGGATGGCTTTCTCTCGTGAGCTCCTCTGAACTGTAATAATAACCATACAAAAATTACCCGAATCTATTGTCAAAATTCGTATCTCCAGAGGTTATCAAAGAAAATAATTAAAAATATATACCTTTTATATTTATTATGTAAATAAATTGGTACATTATATTCAAGTTTCAATAACGCAGTTAATAACTACCTAAGATTACGTCATCACAAACCCGACAATTTACTGTTCGTACGATACCATAACCCGTCGTTAAATGTATGAGATATCAGAAAAGTTTATTAATATGAACAGTTAGCAAATATGAGGAGCTGTATACATTGTTGTACTAGTTATTAATGGCGGCATTAACGACGGCTGACTGTTCTCATGAGGAGGTGCGGACCTCCCCGGAGCGGGCACGATCTTCGTAACACCAACGATGCAGATACGGACTTGGTTATGTGGATTTCACACAAAATACAATAATAGTTTTAAGGTCTGATTTATACGGAAAAGGCGTACGGTGAAGGCGCGCCGCGGGCACGATGTCGCATCAAAACGTTTTCATACAAAATGTATGAAAGCAACGCGCGATGTTAATTATACTGAAGCGAGTGTTTTACGCCGAGTGGTAGAGCCTAACCCCTACTATGAATTGGTAGTGGCTCGTAAATGGCTGGCTCGATCGGGGCAGTACAGACTATCGACGTGAAATAGCGGTCGGTGATAAGCCGCTGTGTTTCGTATGAAGAGTGAGAGAGAGAGAGAGTTCCTACTCGATTCTTCACTTTCCTTCCTCCGTCTTTCTTTTTTAATTCCTTCATAGGTGGGGAAATGCATCGAAGATCTTGTAGTCGAGGATGGCCGTGGGCAACGGTGATTGCTTACCATCAGGTGACCTCGCTCGCTTGTCCTTCTCTGTCATAAAAAAAACTTACATGGATTGGTCCATGTATGAATAAATAAGTTAATTAATAAATATTGGAACAGAATCTACAATACATGATGACGTTGTGTAAAAAAAAAGGACGGGTTGTACTCCGGGAGTGCCGGCAAAAGTGAAAACTTAAACATCAACGTTATGAATTTTGAATATTTTCTTACGCTTTGCTACGGATCTGACGCGAGTTTAACATTTTTTACCCATCTAAAAAAAGTGCCAAGCGCCTGAAGTGCCGCTAAAGAAGATTTCACTTCAAAAAATATTTCAAACTGAATGCGGCGCTGTGCAATTTTTATCAGTGTTGTGAAAATCAAAAACAAGCCTTGGAAAATAATTTGCAAAGGTATTATAATAATTTATAGCTTCATCGCAACTGGTTCATCACACTACGGGCACTATATCCAGTAAATATAAATTTTTACATTAAAATTTGTAATGTGCTCACGTCTTATCGATTCCCGCTAAAGGATTGTTTTTAGTGAAAAGGAGCGAAGAAGTATAGAAATTGCAGATTATTTTTTTATTGATACAAAGTTTCAAAAAAAATCTTAATGACATCTCAATGAACTTTAATTTCCAAATGCTAGTTACTTCGCTCAACAATTTCTATTGCCATTCCATGCCTTTGAAGGGACTAAGTACTCTGTGAATAAACGTTTTGAATTAGTGAGGTACCTAATGCTGCAAGCGTTTTGAGTACCCTGTCACAGGGATTATCTTTATACTTTTTAATATTAGTTTTAGTTTTGTTTTAGTCAATTTGTTTTTAATAATTAAGTTTAATTTTTTAATGTTAGAGTAGTTTTTGTTTAGTAACAACAATTTTTAATTAAAATCTATCATATTTAACATGAGATATACAAACTTAAAGCTAACCATAGAAAGTAAAGATGCTACGTCGACGGTGCTCATACTAAACATATACCCTGTTTCTTTTAACTTGACCAATAAAGTAAACAATCTTAGCATGTCTTTTTAACGAAAATATGCAATTAAAATTATCATTCACACCTAAATAATAATAATATACACTGGGCGTCAAAAATAAGTAGTACAGTTTTAAAATTGCAATTACTCTTAAACTATAGAAGTTAGAGTTTTGAAATATAAGTCATTTTATAGCAAATTTAACAAAGTTTTCTAAAAATAATACTTTATTTAGCATTAGTAAAGTTTTACACTGAAAATTAGGAAAAAACTAAAAAGCTAACCATTTTGAAGGAACTATCAAGAACTTAATTTTTACGTTTTGGGCCTTGTTCCCACGTTAGTAACTTGTGTTGCCGTCTCGGGCTCTGATGACAGCTTGGAGCCGGTTTGGCATGCTGAACACTAAGTTTCGGAGGCGGTGTTAGGGAATATTCACCCATTCTTCTATCAGGGCCTGTTTTAGAGCCCTGAGGGTGGCGGGGGGTGGTCTGAGTCTTCTGACTAGCCTCCCAAGCTCATCCCAGGCGTGTTCAATCGAATTAAGATCTGGGCTTCTTGATGGCCAAGCCATCAAGCTGATGCCAACCTCCTGAATGTACTCTTGTACGAGGTGAGCGGTATGTGGCCGGGCGTTATCATGCATTAGTATAGCTCCATCACCCATATTTGCTAAATATGGCCCTGCATACTCGTTAAGGATCTCTAATGCATATCTTTCACCAGTCAGAGTGCCATTTTCTATTATCTCTAGCTCTGTGCGACCCTCTGAAGAGATGCCAGCCCATACGTGTACAGAGCCCCCGCCGTATTGAACTCTTTCCGAGATACAACCTTGAATGTATCGCTCACCAGGTCGCCTGTATACTTGCCGCCTTCCATCGGAAGTGAATAAAGAAAACCGAGACTCATCTGTGAACAAAACTCTTGTCCATTCTTCTTCGCCCCATTGTACGTGTTGACGCGCGTAGCGTAGTCTTGCTACTCGATGCCCTGTCTCAAGTTTGAGGCTATTTGCTGGCCTGTACGACTTCAGGTTGGCTTCAGCAAGTCTTCTCCTCACTGTACTCTCACTAACATAGTCTCTTCGGGTCTGAAGAAGCTGTTGCTGGACCTCAACTGCATTAAGGTGACGATTTCGTAACACAGTAGAGACAATTAAGCGGTCTTCTCGGGTACTAGTGCACCTGGGTCTGCCATTACTTGGTCTCCTTAGATGGTTTCCAGTCTCTTCGTATCTTCGCTTTACTTGCTGGATCGTTCTTAGAGTTACACCCACCGTTCTTGCAGTACGACGCATACTGATGCCTACTTCGAGAAAAGTTATGATTCTTGCACATTCTTCTGGTGAAAGAGGCATGATTAGTAAAGTTTACTCGCTGAAGACACATTTGCTTTTGAATTGCAATTGATTTATCAGCAATAAAGAAAACAATAAAAAACAAAAGTACAAGCCAACAGTTTAAAAAAATAGTGTTTTTGTTTATTAAGTTGTTTTTCAGTCAATCTTTAAAAAATTATATTATGCATGAAGTTTTATTAAATGAAATTAAATTGTCTTTTAACTTTTTTTTATTTCAAATGTCTAGCTTCTGCAGTTTAGGAGATATTGCAATTTTAAAACTGTACTACTTATTTTTGACGCCCAGTGTAGTTAGAAATGGCATTTTACACAACAATCATATTATTCAGACGATTTATCGATTTTACACATGGATATTTGAATAAAAAGTCACGCTAAGATTGTTTACTACATTGGTCAAGTTAAAAGAAACAGGGTTTACGAAGCCATTACCAGTCATCAAAATTTTAGTTTTCTAACTATCGAAGAAGTATTGTTTCAATGCTTTACAGCTCAATTAATTTCATCAAGCTGTAATTACATGCTTTATTAATTATACAGGCTAAAGTATTACCCATTAACCGAAGTACATGCTTTGGGGACGTCTAGTGCCATGTGATACCTGGATTAACATAAGACATAGTAGCCTAAAACTTGTTTATAGATATCATGGGAACAGATTTCACTAGATCCTTTACCAGTTATTTTGTTTCCGAAGTGCCTATGTTCTTTTTTGTAACACCACTAAGGTGGCAAACAAGCAAAGGGCCCGCCTAATGGTAAGCAGTTACCGTAACCTATCGACGTTTGTTGCAATAACGGGGGCATCACTGGCGCTGGCGGCCTGTAGACAGTGGAGCTCTGGAGACCTTACTCACCGTAGGAACACAACATGGCCGAGACCAATGCTATTTGGCTACGATCTCCTGTAAAGGTGTCGATGAATGTCCGACCGAGACGGGTTGCTTTTAAAGCTTTTTCTTGTTTTCAATCCCAAATTAGTTTCTCTAGTGCTAGTTTTAACTAAAGCTCGGCATAACAACTAGTTTTATCTGGAAATGAAATACACCAAGTTTAAACAAGAGCATTTAGTTAAAACCAGTTTTAACTAGCGAAAATGCTTTCTAACGAATGGTGTAGTTTAAAAATCTAAACATTTTTTAGCACCGTAAATTTTTTCTAAGTTTTTGAAAGCAATCCAATTTGGGAGTGGTATAGTATTTATGAAATGGACTAAGTCGAAAAAGTACCTGAGAGTTGAGAGGGAACTCACAGAATATCGACGAAAGATAGGTGAATTTCGTTCAGTGAGTGAGGGATGCGGATACCTTCCCTTCTCTCGCTATTAGTCTTCTTTCGACTAAATGTCCTGGATTTTACCAGACAAATAAAAAATATAGCATCTATTAAGGGCTAAGGCAGTTTGTTCACCTACACCGTCAACGGGACGTCACCGAGAACGAAATGACGGCTCCGATTTAGCGATAAATACATTTACTATGGCCGTGTGTCCACCGCACGCCCGTCGCCCGAGCGCCGTCATCCCGGCCACCGATTTATCGCTAAGTTCTTCCGCTAGAACAGGATCCGAGATTGTGACATTTGGTGACGGGCCGAAGTGGCGGCAATACAAAACAAAGTGTAACAGCTCACTAACTTTCGGTGTGTTAATAGTAAATGTCGCGATCATATTTTAATTAACTCTACATATCATGTTAACAATGGAATTAATAATATATTCAAGCACTTCATTGACAGTCGATAAATTGTTTATTATAATTGGATAAGATGCCTTCAGGATATATTAGTATGCTTTATTATTTAGCAGTTTAATGTAAACTTGGCTTTACAAGTCGAATCACACATCACACATCTTCTAACGACACTCATCATCATCAATTTATTTGTAACTCATTGTTGAGCTATCCCAAAATGTTCCACAACATCAGCCCCCCTATTCTCGAAAAAAAAATATCTACAATCTCATGTCAATCTCAAACGCTGTCTCATTCATACAAAAATGTTTTTGTAACGAGACCTCCTCATCCTCGGGATTATTATTTAATCCTCGAGATACAATGTTTATTCACTTAGCAAGTCGTATTATTATAAGCAAAAGCTCCCAATGTAGAACTAATGTGACTTTTTTCCGAGGATATTTGAAGTACTATCCATTTTTCTACTAGCCTAGCAGTTAAAAACGCGTCGAACTTGCCGAGCGCAATAAAAAGGATAGTCGCTCGTCGACGGGGATGCTGGCTGTTTGTCCACCGCCACCGTCACCGTCACGTCACCGAGAACGACATGACGGCGCCGAAGTATTATGCCCACCGCACGCCCGTCCGTCACCCAAGCGCCGCGCCGTCATCCTGTCCGGCGAAATATAGACTGATGGGCGGTAAACAAACGACCTAAAGGGAGGCCCCGCAGTGCGACCTGAATAGCTTAAAAATTTAACCCTTTTCTTAATAACACCTGAAACGTCTGATTAGAACATTAAAATCGATTCAGTGCAAACGAGAACGCTATGCCATAAATCATTCGCGGATGCTCCGGGCGCGCTATAACCGATTAGTAGGTGCGCCCGCGCTGTTATCTACAGCGAGAAACAATTTCCAATGCATTATATAATTTATGACTTCATCGGCCACTCGATAGGTCACGATTCGAGTTGCAGTCGAGTATCGGTGCTAGGGGTGTGGTAGTGCAATATTTGCAATACCCTAATGCTACTTAATTGTATCAAATATCATCTAAGTATGCCAAACAACATCGTTAGAGAAGTGTTTCTCCCGGAGCATCGGATTACTTCATAGTTACTTTGTCCAGAGCTAGTCATAGCTAGCTTTGTCATAGTTACGTTGATCAATCTATAAACGAGGTGTTGATTTTAGTTGCAAAATTTGAATAGAAAATCGTAAGAGCCGTAAATAGATTTACTATGTAAATTACAATTAGCCATGTGATCGAAGAATTTTCCTAATTTTTCAGCGGCGCGGCGGCGTTTCTTTGAAGCGGCAGTGACCACCGCATACGGAGAGACGGGTGTCGTCGGCGCCCTCTCACACGGAGTGATTTCATAACATAAAATATATGGTGTGACATAAGGGCGGATTAGGTTTTTTGTCAAAAAAATAAATTTTAATGTAAGTTTATTATTACATTTTTTTGTTCCATATCAGCAGTAGATTCGCCTCCAAAAATAATGTTTACTGTATAGGTCCAATTGAATTGTCATCTCGATTCTACCTGAATTCGTTACTGCCGCCCGGTGAAATAAGTAAAGGAGAATAGGCATTTCTATTGCCATTTAGCGAGGTAACGCTGCAAGCGTTTATTTCCCATACGGATTAAAACGTGCCCTCCGAAGCACGGAGAAGCTCGAGATAACGAAACCCATCCCGACACTGGCTAGGATCGACGTCGCTTAACTTGCGTGTTCATATTAGAGTGCGACACACAGCGACGCCATCGATCTCCTCATATATTATATCTATACCTAAAAAAAATGTGAATAAATTCTAATCATTTTCGCGAAAGTATTTCGATAAATCACCAATTATTTATGATTAAAAACATACTATAGATTAAATTATTCGTCATAAATATCTATACAGTTTCTTATATTACTAATAGGCATAAGCACCCAGTAGTTAATGGTGCTGTCGATGTTGGCTCGGTATCGTGTGACAGGAAGTGAATAACACATAATTTTGTCTCCTAACTGTAATTAACACTTTCCTAATTAATCTCATATGGTTTTTAAGTAGCAATAGTCTGCTCCAGTATACTTGGCACAAAATCTACATTTAAAATATACATCGATGTGAAATAGACACGAATTGGTATAACGAATTAGTTCTAACACCTACTTTGTATTGCACTGGAAGTCTTGTGCCAAGTATCTAACTTAAGTAAAAGGTAAAAAAAGTTTGTCTGTACACGTACAGTCAAGAGCAGGTCGACCTTTACATATTGGACTTTGTACCGTTCTTAAGTTCTATGTCATAAGAGCCAAAATTGTACTGCAAGTGAAAGCTCGACGTGCACCTGACTGTACAAAAAAATTTTTTGGGCGATGAAAAATTTCAATATGATAGGAATTTCAAAAAAAATTTCGTGTGTATGTATGTTGACGAAGTCGCGGGCAAAAGCTAGCACGGAATATTATGTCAGAACTTTTTTTCATAGATAGATTTATGTATGCGTTTTATTTCAAACAACATTTCTGTAATTTAGTATGGGAAACAACCGAACACATGACTAAAGTCGTAACAATATCAACACCTAAAATGGTGTGAACTCATATCGGTCACAAGATACTTCATCACGACACAACTATAATCCATACTAATATTATAAATGTGAAAGTGTGTTTGTATTTGTAGTAATGAACGGATTGATATAATTTTTTTATTGGGGATGATAGTTTATGGTCTGGAGAATGACATAGGCTTTTTATCCCAGAAAAACATCTTATTCCCACGGGAAAAATTTTTGCTTGACCACTTAATTGTCTTGTGTGCAAGATACCCTTGACTCATCATGACATAAAATATGGACTAATTAGTATAGAATTCCTAATACCTTGAAGGCACTTGAAGCTTTATTCCAAAAACTTCAGAGTCTGCATAATATTTTAATTTTAATTACGCTTAAAGACTCAAAGGAAATATCTCTTTTCTTCTTCTGTTTATTAGTGACGACCATGATAGTTTAATGAATTAAACACGAAACATAGCAAAATATCTAAATATATCCATTTAATCATAGTAAATTTGAGTACTTAACTTGCCAAGTCGGACGATATTAATTGTCACCCATCCGTTTTTCTAAGACAGTTTAATACATATGGCCAATGGACAATTAGCGTCCCTCACACCTATTCCGCCGGAGTTCCATTCGCCTTTATCGTGCAATTAGAGACCATAAAATCAGATGCGACGTACTTCTTCTGCGTCAAGCGAAGCTATGCTCTGCATTTTTTGGATTGCGACCATTCTTAGACCGGCCCTAGAATGTAAGCATCATTAACAACGATGCTTAAGCTTTAACCCGTCCGCCGCTGTATTTTTTGTTGGCACCATTAAGCCCATCATATTTATTCTTCGTCGCACTACAAAATAATAAGCCGTTTAACCTTTACAAAACGCCGCGATTACTATAAATATCGATAGATACAGTCCGCCGAGATATTTCACGATTTCACGACGGTAATTTAGTGTTATTATGAACATTTTTTTAACTAAACCGCTTGGTTAGCGGTCTGTCTTATATGTATCTATATGGACGTGTTCATCAAGTCTGGAAAAAAGAATGCGGTAAATGTTTATGTCGCGTTTCATCGATACTAGTATTATATAGAGGCAAGATTTGATTGTTTGCATTAAATAGGATTCTACTGGACCGATTTGAACAATTCTTTCACCTTTGGGAAGCTACCCTATCCTCCAGTGACATAGGCTATATTATTATTTTTTTTAAATACGATCCTTACAAAAATCCGTGTTAGTGGTTGAAACCTCCATGACACCTTTAAAATGGGCGACGTATTCAACTGCTCTAAACTACAATCTGGCGACCTACTATCATACTTTCTCCCTGTAGATTTTTTTTTATGTTGTTCAGAGCTTGATTATGGCAAATTAGTGTCATTGGTTTGAACAGTCAGTGACACTGGCTATCAATGACACCACTTAACCGGCTAAAGGAAGAATGACTTCTTACCATTAAATGTAATCTTAGAATAAACTCTATTTCAATGTTGAAGAAACAATTTTTATCTTTATTGTTCGAAATGATTATTGGTTATAATCGTAATAAGATATCTAAAGATGAAGTAGACTATCTACTTACAGTCGCGATCGGCGTTTTTTACCGATTAATACCTATATTTTTTTGTTAAAACTGGACAAAAGTCACCAATCGCCGCGACTAAAAGTAGCTAGTCTGAATAAACCCTAAATAAATGTAAAAAAATATTTTATAGTTAATTACAAAACATTTGACCATAACTAGTTACTAGTTTTACATTATGGATTTACGATACAATAATATCGTAATTAATATCTCGAAATAGGTGTCAAAACTTAACTTACGTTTGTTAAATAACTAATACTGCTAATACGTAGGTATTATAATGTTTATTGCAACCGTTTATTTGAATTACATGGTTTAATTTAATTATGTATATGTATTTGGAATTTTATTTATTTGGAGCTTCGATAAAAGTTAGTTAAACACGCTATAGCATTTTCTGGCGAAATAACAATGGATAGAAATAATTTTCTTTTATTCAACTACATCTAAATATATACAAGAAAGTCGTGTTTGTTACAACACTTATAACTCGAGAACGGCTGGGCCGATTGCCATGGTTTTTAATTTGTTGGATTTGTTTCCGTCCCGAATAGCAGAATACATCTTAAAAACAATGAGGGTAGGGGTAGGGTAGGGGTAGGGTAGGGGTAGGGTAGGGGTAGGGTAGGGGTAGGGTAGGGGTAGGGTAGGGTAGGGGTAGGGTAGGGGTAGGGTAGGGGAAGGGTAGGGGTAGGGTAGGTAGGGTAGGGGTAGGGTAGGGGTAGGGTAGGGGTAGGGTAGGGGTAGGGTAGGGGTAGGGTAGGGGTAGGGTAGGGGTAGGGTAGGGGTAGGGTAGGGGTAGGGTAGGGGTAGGGTAGGGGTAGGGTAGGGGTAGGGTAGGGGTAGGGTAGGGGTAGGGTAGGGGTAGGGTAGGGGTAGGGTAGGGGTAGGGTAGGGGTAGGGTAGGGGTAGGGTAGGGGTAGGGTAGGGGTAGGGTAGGGGTAGGGTAGGGGTAGGGTAGGGGTAGGGTAGGGGTAGGGTAGGGGTAGGGTAGGGGTAGGGTAGGGTAGTGCCTCTAAGGCAGAACAAAGTATGCCGGGTCAGCTAGTTTTCAATAAGTAGAAGAAGGTAGAATATTCTCTCCTAAGGCACATTTTGACGACGCAACGTTTAACATTTTCACGTCGTCTAAATGCACCTTTATACTCTACCTACTCCATTGATGGTCAACTCTGAGTGTTTTTTATGGAAAAAGTTGGCAAACAATCTTGCCAGTTCTCGATCTTTTTCCCGTTCGGGGTCTCACTAAAGTGTGTCTTCTATAAAAATGCGATTGCATGATCTTAAAGTTAAATCAACGTAATAAAAATCAAATTCTCACGAGAATCAATAGTAATAATGACATAAATATCAAAGTGTACCGTACCGTTCGTGTTGTACCGATTTCGGTACAACATAGTACTTGAACCCAGCACCCAGCAGACCCTAGCAAAGGTCAAACTGTAACAGGGGCCTAATGTCCTTTCCCGTGTAGTGCTTGATACGAACACAGTTCGAGTCGATTTGAGAGAAATCGGTACAACGCTAGAGGCATTCAAGACAAAATCGTGATCTGGAAGTACTTTGACTATAGTTTTCACTGGTGGCATTGTTTGTAGAAATTTAATAATAAATAACAAACATATAGTGCTTTATGAAAGTGGCCGAAATTGGAACTACAAATCCCGCTCATATTCAATATCACTTTTTACACCTCGTACGTACAAGGATGTTTATAAATGTGCGTGATGTTTGTAGGAGGGCGTTACTGTGGCATATTTTAATGCATTTTGTCAAAGGCGAACTCTCAAAAAGTGACATACAATATGAACGGGAGTTGTAGTTCCAACTTCGGCCACGTTCATAAAGACCTTTGTAGCACTATACATCTGTAACATCAAAGTCAATGTCAATTTTATTATTCGAAAATAGGCCTGTGAAATGGAATGTTCTTTTTTTAAATTAAATGAATATGTATTATCCATCCATATTAGTGGTGATGAATATAACCATTAACCATTAAAATTAACGAATAAAAAAAAACAACCATTAACTTCAATAAATAAAAATATCATTAACCAATAAAAATATCAGTAGCCCGCCTGGCGGACGCAGGCGCGATAGCCAGCCGGCCGCCATCACCCGCGCCGCCGCGCCGGCGGCGCCGGCGCCGCCCGCGCCCGCCAGGCGGGCGTTGTTGCTAAACCGTTCAAATTCAAATTCAAAACTTTTATTCAGAGAATAGGTTTTCACAAACACGTTCTCTTGTCAGAGTATACAGTAATAAATGATTTGTATAAATTAATCTACTCTATATACTACTACCATTTCGGAAACAAAAGCAAAATGACCACTGGTAAAAAGAAATGGCGAAAGAAAACCAGTTACGGCCTTTTTTGTCATTTAAAAATATATCGTTTTTTCTTTTTTCTTTTCTTTTTCAACATAGAATTTAAAACTAGGTACATACATACATTACGTACGCGGAATGTCAATAAATAGTGCCATTAATTTGTCTCAACATAAAATGCTAAATCGGTGTTAAAGATAATAGACCTGTAGCGCTAGGTTTTGATGTTTCAAAAACATTAAAGTTGCTTGTATTTGGCATATAGTTTTCGGGCCATTTACCCAACCTAATACATTAGTTTGTGTCATCCTAGGTACTTGCATAGGTAGAAATTTAGGTATTTGTCTTTTCGATCCGTTTTGGACGAAAAGATAATTAGAGATAAAAAATTTACTTTCATGATAATAACGAAGTACTAACTAATATACACAAGCATTTTGTGTCATCTCTGTCCACGGAAATCCTGATATTTAATCAGTACCTAACACGTCACCCAACTAGCTCTAAAAAATATTACAATAAGTTAAATATATGTTAAGCGTTTCAAATTACTGATATCTGTTATTCAAAATATTTTGTGTCGAATTCATCCACGATATTTAATGATTATTTAATTTTTTATTACAACACTCTGTAAAAGCCACAAAAGAAAATGCAAGTTACTAAAGTTACGTCTTTAAGATTATTGTAGTGTAACAAAACACTATTCATAATTTGTGCTGTTTTTATGCACGAAAACTTATTATTTCATAAAAAAAAAATAACCAAACTTCGCGCGAAGGGCGAGCGCGGCAAAGAAAGCGGACGCGCGGGAGGGGCAAACAAAATTCGCAAATTAGTTGTGCATAGCAGTTCCAACAGAAAACGGTGATTATTTTTATGGAAGGAGAGGCACATATTTCGCACCCCCAGAGTAATAAAGACATAAGTGGTACCTATTACGTCGAAATCCCGATTTTACCATATTTGAAAATACAATTTTTTTTCATATTTTTCCTGTTAAATTAACGATTATATGCACGAAACTTTGTTTTAAAAAAATCTGAATATGTGATTTTCGAGAAAAAGGAATTTGTGATAAAACGCAAAGAATAAATTGACCAATAGGACATATTGAAGATTATGATGGTTTTCGTTAAAATTTAATACCTATACAAAATAAACAGTAGGTAATAAATATTATGATCTTATTCCGATTTGTCATTTATAATTCTAGTCTTTATAAACACTATATTCATAAAAAATAATTTTAAATATCGGTTACCGCTTTTTTCCTCTAACAATAATTTGTTGCATCGATTCACAACACTGAATACTGAGCACGGGGAGCCAACGGAGGAAACGTAAGGGTGAACACGCCTAGAAAGCAGCTTTTCTCTGATGATGTTCCGCCACCTGTTTCTATCTTCGGCAGCGTGAATAGCTCCATAAAATTATAAAAGTCGAGAGCGGTGCGGATTTGGTCAGACCAACGCATTCGGGCCCACCTAGGTCTCCTATCGTTCCTTTGCTAGTGAAAATAAAGCCGTTTGAGTCCTCAAATCTTCAGTCTTTACGTTTCCTGGCGATGTGGCCGAAGAATTCAAGAATTCTACGGAGGCAGATGATAGAAAGCCTTGTAGAAATATTGATTGAGCTCTTTGAGTAATGATGCAATGGTCTGTCCATGGGTTTTACAGTAGTCTCCTCCATCCGCTTTCCTTGGGTTCCAGGTCTGGGCACCATATATGAAAATTGAGAACACCGGAGTGGTCACCAACTAGCGTTTTGTATTTATGGAGATGTTTCTTTCTTCTCAAACTATTTGTAGCTGTGTGACATAACTTTCTTAGCCATTCCGATACGTCATCATCGCAAGGAGCCCAGGTGAAACTGTGAACTATTTCCTGGTTAAGCGCGCCAGTGACCTGTGGCTTCTGCGTGCGGTGTACCACCATGATCTTAGTTTTTGCTGTTTATGGAAAAGCCAAGTTCTTTACTGACCTGTTCCATTCTGTTCAGTAAGGTGATCATCTCACTTTCGTTGGCAGCTAACAGTGTGGTATCGTTGGCGTAACGTAGTAAGTTCGTTATCTTCTCGCCACCAATCGTGACACTACCTTCCCAGTTTTTGCAGGTACGCCTTATCAATGTATTCACGATAAACGTTGAACAAAATAGAAGACAGTACCTGCCTTACTCTCTTAAAAGTCAAAACTGAAAGATTTTGACGTCAGTTTATCGACTCATATGATTCCCTGTTTGTTGCAGTATAGTTTCTGCAGCAGCGCAGTTAGATGCGGCCGCACGCTAAGCTTAAGCTTCGTTAGAATTCTCGACAAAAGTTTCCAGTTGACGCAGTCGAAGGCCTTACTGTACAAAACACATAATGTTAGGCGTGTTGAACTTATATGCTTTTTCAATAATAATAAATAAATATATATACAGGGCGTTTGGTAGAGGATTGAACATGGGATAATGGCAGAAAGGTGAGATGGTCTGCTACATGCTGAGCGAAAAAAATTTGACCTAGGGCCCATAGTTTTTTTTTAATAATTTTTTTTTAATTTTCACTAAACTTTCTTCCTTCGTGAATTTGAAGTACTATAACTTTTTTTTTAATTGGATCAATCGTTCAGCTTATTTTTTTATTCTTATCTTAACTGAATGTAGCTTACTTTTAAATTGATATTTGTTGGTTAGAGTTATCAGGAAAAAAATTATGAGCCCTCAAACATCAAAAAGGCGAGAAGTCCATGCCGAGCGTTCAACTTTGGACTGCAGTTTAAAAAAAACTAAAAGTGGTACAGCAGTTCTAATTATAGGAAAATAGCTCTAGTTCATGCCCTTTCGAATAGTATGTAATTTGTATAGTTTATTTTTTTCTAAGTAGTCTTTCTCGTACTTTCTACATGAAATTGACCATTTCTGACAAAAATACTTTAATGAAAATAAATCAAAAAAATGTTACGAAACATAGAGCGGGATGGTTACGGTTCATCATTATCAGCATCCGTTCTTCCTTTTTCACTCTTCATAGGTGGGCAATGCATCCAAGACCTTGTAGTGGTGAAGAGTGGTAGAGCATAGCCACTACTATGAATGAACTAGTAGTAGCTCGTAAATGGGCAGGCTCGACCGGGGCAGTACCTCGTATGTCCCCCGTGTTTCGTAGGATGAGTGAGAGAGCCGGAAGCCTGATACACCTCCTGTTTCCTACTCCATTATTAACTTTCCTTCCCCGGTCCGTCCTTTTTCATTCCGTCATAGGTGGGCAACGCATCCAAGATTTTGTAGTCGGTGATTGCTTACCATAAGGTGCTTGTTTGTCCTCCTCGTGGCAAAAAAAAAGTTGTGCATGTCTATGGGCAGCGGTGATTGCTTACCATCAGGTGACTTGCTAGCTAGTTTGTCCTCTTCGTGTCATTAAAAAATCGTAGATGTCAATAGGCAGCGGTGATTGCTTACCACTTACCACTCTTCACCACTACAAGGTCTTGGATGCAATGAAGAGTGAAAAAGGAAGAACGGATGCTGATATTGATTAAGAGAAACGTTAACGTTTCTACCTGCCTTGTGTAACCATCCCGCTCTATGTTTCGTAACATTATTTTGATTTATTTTCTTTAAAGGATTTTTGTCAGAAATGGTCAGTTTCATGTAGAATGTACGAAAAAGACTACTTAGAAAAAAAAATACTATGTAAATTGAATACCATTCCAAAGGGCATGAACTAGAGCTGATTTCCTAAAATTAGAACTGCAATACCACTTTTAGTATTTTTTTAATAGCAGTCCAAAGTTGAACGCTCGGCGTGTACTTTTCGTCTTTTTGATGTTTGAGGACTCATATCATTTTTTGTGGTAACTCTAACCGACAAATATCAATTTAAAAGTAAGCTACATACAGTTAATATAAGAATAAAAAAATAAACTGGCCGATTGATCCAATAAAAAAAAAGTTATATTACTTCATATTCACGAAGGTAGAAAGTTTGGCGAAAATTTTAAAAAAAATCATTTAAAAAAAACTATGGGCCCTAGGTCAATTTTTTTTCGCTCAGCATGTAGCAGACCATCTCACCTTTCTGCCATTATCCCATGTTCAATCCTCTACCAAACACCCTGTATATATAAGGACAATTCACACAGATTGAGCTAGCCCCAAAGTAAGTTTGAAACTTGTGTAATGGGATACTAACTCAACGATATTATATTTTATAACAAATACATTTATAGATAAACATCCAAGACCCGAGGTCAATCAGAAAAAGTTTTTTTTTCATCATGACCGGACCGGGACTCGAACCCGGGACTTCCTGGGTGGCGGCCTGGCGTGGTAACCATTACGCCAAGGAGGTCGTCAATAAGTTGTTGGAGGTTCAGGATTTGTTCGCGTGTACCCTTTCCTTTCACAAATCCGGTTTGTTCTCGCTGCATTTGCCAATCCAAAAAACGTAAGGTTGCGATTGTTCAGTATGTGGCGCAAGGAAGATATTTCTGCATGAGAGATCAGAGCAAGAGTGCAATAGTTGTCGCATTTTCTGGTCGGCCTGACCAGTCTTTGGGACAGTCGCCATGGCGCCAAGTGTAGGTGCAGATTTTGTGCAATAAGTCGATGCCCGCGTCTCCTAAAGCCTTCAGTATTTCTGACGTAATGTGATCTGGTGCTTTCCTCTTTTTTAATTTGTTTATTGCCGCTTTGATTTCAGAACGTAGTATGGGTGGTTTGGTTGCTGATTTGGAAGATTCTAATTCAAAGGCGTGTCATTGTTGATAGCAGGTTCTTTATAAAGGTCTTCGCAGTAGCTACACCATTTTTCGGCTATGGGTTCAAGCTCGTGTATTGGGTTACCGCGAGCATCTTCAATCACCCAGGAAGTTTTTGGAGAGCGGGCGAACTTTCTTAAAGAGGTCTCTCGTGTGAAGTTTAAGGGCCAATGGTACCCAAGGTACTGGCTGTGACGTCAGTGTTGGCATTCTTTTATCGTCTCTTCCAACGTGCTCTGAAAGATCGACTGTTCCAGGGTCCAAGGCCTGGGCTTAGGTGGTGTTTTCCTTTTGGGAGCCTTAAGACGAGCAGTGAAAGTGGCCACAAGTAGGTTGTAATCCGAGCCGCGCCCAGCACCGGGAAAGATCTTTACATTTTTTTGGATCGGTATTAGAAGCAGGTGTTTATAATGCTTAATTTTCTTCCAATGCAAAAGTCAAGAATTCTTCCTCTATGTTAATTTCTAATGCCGAGACCATACCTTCCTACAACAGATTTTGAGTGATCGTCGGTCTTACTATTTCCCAACTTTGCGTTCCAGTCACCAAGGATTATAGTGGTTTCCTGGTTGGGTATTGATTGAGATGAACTCCCTATATGCTTATCATCAATTTATTATTACCTATTAATGCCTTATTAAATTTAATTTAGTCTATGTGATACGAATGCTATTCCTATGCATTACCAAACATTTTACCTCCTTTGAAGGTTCATTTGTAGATACCATGCTTATTTGATTCATCTGAAGAAGATTAATTACATTTCATTTTCAATTAAATAATATTAATAAATGTTTATTTTAGTACTGCCAATAGGTTCAACGATAAAAATAGATTTTTAATTGAACTTAATATAAAATATTTCAATATATTAAAAGTTGTACATAAACACGATTTATTTATTAATACAAAAAGTCTTATAATATAAAAAGACATAAACGTATTTTTTATTTCTTTTTATTTATTACAGTTTGTATTTGAACACGTTTTTTTTTATTAATAGTACGTTATTGTCGTACTCTGTGATTGTATTACATTAAGTGTTTTGTTTTTTTATTAAAAAAAAATAATAAGTCTTGTAAATAAGACAAAAAATATATCATTATGTTATTTTTATGAATCAAACCAAGTTTGTACCTATCTTGATTATTTTTTTCTAGATTTGAATGAATATAGGAAAACTGTAGGTAGATAAAGTTAATATTTACCAAAAGTACATTGTTTTTCAGTATTGTTATTATTATATAATATATAATATTTGTAACCATACAGACATTGATTATTATTGTTTAAAAACAAATAATTCATGTGAACATTTCGTTGCTCCTTATTTACTTTTGACATTTAACTAATTCCTTTCTATTAATGAGAGATATGGATGTCACATTTTTAATTACCTATATAATGGAAAACATCAATATCATTACCTATTACTTAAGTGCTTTTGACAAATATTTAAATTGAAAAAAGGAGTAAGTAACTAATATGGGGCTAAATAACAAAATTGACACAGGGAAAAATGGAGTAAGTTTAGTTATTCTCGCAAAATTGTTTGGTACTATAAATTCATTACTGATGTAATCAAACATACTTTTTGTAATATTCATTATTTTATAAAGAAATTTGGCTTAAACTCGAAAACTTAGTATGTCATATTTAAAGTCCATTTTGATAAGTAGCATAATATTTTAATTTTCTTATTTCTAAAAAACCATAAACTATTGAACTGACTTGAAAACAACCACCAATGCAATATTTTTTCTCCTTTTTTGATGTTAGAATCATTCTTCTACGATTAAAAATAAAGCTTTTACTGTAAAATCTACTTTTTCGGGTTACGTCCTTTTTAAATTGAATGAGGGTGCGATTTGTTCAACATCATGAAATCGTAGGTACCGAACGAACTTGTGTGCGTGCGTAGCGTATACCCCCGCCCATCGCCGCCTGCGCGCGTACGCCCGTTTCGACCGAAATTATTGTTTTGGTGTTTTATTCATTTATAACGTGCATGAAAATGACACAAATTTACAATGTAGATTTTTCATGCATTTATGATATTAAATATGTGAACTCTAATGACTGTAATATTTTTTTGCAGCGTTAGTAGCTTGAAATAGGAAAATAATTGAAAATATTAACATTGCATGTCTTAATTTGGCACAAATTTATTTATTGATCTGAGATAGGAAATAGTTATACAACCTATTGTAATATTTTTTTTGTACTGTTATTACATATTGACCCTATTTCAGTTTTGCTCTGGCCGAAGATGACACAAACTTGGTTTGCACACTCCTCAGGCTATCCTAGATATGATACCATAATTATTTTAAACTTTAAATTAATTTTGTCAGTTTTGATTTGAATAAGTAAAATCAACCAAAAATCATCGAATTGCGGAAAATGCAAGTGACAGATGTGACACAAAACTCAATAATAAGGTTCTTAGGTACGACCGTGTCCACAGGCGAGAAATTAACAACTTTAGAGTTTTTGAAACTTATGACCTCATTTTAGCCCAGCGCTATCGGTCTATAAGAGCAGACCGCCCGCAAGGCAGCAACCGTTCTCGTGTATTTTCGAGTTGACGTTCACGGAGAGACAGGGAGACGAGTTGTAAGATTCAACTGCATTCAAATTTGAACTTTAATGTCTTCAAGCAAGGATCAAGTTTAAAGAGACGTAATTTTTCTTCCTATTTTCAGTGTGTTAAAATTTGTGACGTTCAATTGTAAACTCTTTAGCGCTTGAAATAAGACACATTAGTAAGTTTTATCATAATGATATTTTCAACTTATCATCCGCGTGGTTGTTTTTAATTTTAACCATTTTTAACTGAACGGTGGAACGTGATCGTGAATGGTTAATGATATTTTCAACTTATCATCCGCGTTGTTGTTTTTAATTTTAACTTTTAACTGAACGGTGAACCGTGATCGTGAATGGTTGATTTGATTACCTATTCAGTATAGATTCGAATTCGGTCATTTCAGTTACAACGTCACAACATAAGCAAGTGTAATTTTTTGTAGTTGTTAGTTTTAAATTAAAAAGTAAAAGTGATAATTTTGAAAACATTTGCACATAAACTGTAAAGGCAGGTTACGTTACTTAAAGTACCTATGAAGGAAAGTTCATTGAATATTTTAGACGTAATTTATAGTTAAATTTAACTCTCAAAATATTTCTGATAAAAATATTAGCGAATAAAAATATTGACACGAAAAAAATATCGACACGCAAAAAATATCAACCAATATTTTCAACCATTAAAATTAACCAATAAAAAAAATTAACGATTAACTTTCAACCAATAAATAAATTCAACCATTAACGCCACCTCTAATCCATATCCATATTCAAATAGGCCTATGAGAAGCGCTTTCGAATCGACAATTTTTTCCTACCACCAGTTCAGACGGCATTTTATATTTCGGTAATTTAGCGAAGATGGTAAAGTTCTCAATTTAAAACACAAGTAAGTAAGTATTTTATTTCACAAAAAAGCGTTTTGTGTGCGGGATAGGTACTATATTGAACGCCAATTCTCCTGGCGTGTGCAGTCATAAAACGAAAATCGAAACTGATACTTATTACTCAGTGCATAATGACAATCGTTTATTAATTGTTTTGTAAATTGTGAGCCAGAAGCTTTGACGTTGAGTATAATCTTAATAATATTCAAGTAGATTATTAAATAAATGTTTTATTTACACTGTGGCCGCGAATGATAAGGCACTTTGTCTTCGCTGGACAGTTACAAATAGTTCCAAGTAACTTGTTAATAATTATGCATAGTCTGGTTATCGACTTGGATCTCGTCAGTGCCTTGTAACATCCCACTCATAGGATAGTGGACATAAATTTATGTACAAAACAAGGTTTGCAGTTGATTTTGCAACCAGTACTTCTGGGATAAGTGATACGTAACAAAGGATCCCTTCCAGAGTTTTAATTACTGTTTTTTTACATCCTTTAAATATAAAGGTTAAAAGAAAAAATCATTTATTTAGGGACTAGGCCCTCACAGGCACTCTTTCTTGTCGAAGTGTCAAATAATATTGATTCGTATAAATGAAATCTACTCTTTCAACTACCACCGTTTCGGAAACAAAACCAAGCGGGCCATCTGATGGAAAGTGGTCACCGCCGCCAATGGACATCAGCAACAAACACCACAGGCACTACTAGCGTTGCCAGATGTCCGGTATTTAAGCGTACAGTCCGGTATTTTCGAGGCCTGTCCGGTAAAAAATAAATGATCATACCGGACAGAACAATGTCCGGTTTTTTAAGGAAAGTCGGTACTACTGGTCACAAGCGGCCTACAAAAGTAGGCATATGAAATCCCTCAAACGCTAAACTCGCGCGGGCTCTTCGCTCGTTATCTATTTGTTACTAATTTTGGTTGGGGTTGTCCGGTATTATTTCGCGACTCACCTTGCAACCCTAGGCACTACCAATGCGTTGCCCATGCACCTCTGACGAGACCTCTATGTACCTCTTAAACAATCCCATGTCATAGTCCGAAGGAAACACAGAGGCTGGGAGCTCATTCCACAACCGTATAGAAACCGAGAAACGTTCTTTCGAACCTTCGCGTGGACGCCAAGAGAATCAATGTAGTGGAGATGAGCACCCAGCCCGCGGCGGGTGGCGTGGGTGTGGAATTGGGTCGTTGGCACCACATCGAAGAGTTCCTCGGAACATTCCCCATTGTAAAGCCGGTAGAACACATACAGGGAGCCAAAATCCCTTCGATCAGCCAGTTTAAATTTAATTGCTAATTTAATAAGTTATCAGGTTATTTCACGTAGTAGTAAATGGGACGTACCATCTTTAAAATATGTATTATTTCCAATATCTAAACGAATATTTATTTTTCTAAACAACTTATTTAAAAAAAAACTTTTCCGTTATACCATTTACTCTTTATTTCCTTCTGCTAAACGTTGCTACACCGATAGAGCAGTTCTGGAATGGCGAACACTCCACAGCGACAACAGCGACAAATGTCCAGCAGTGGACTGCTTGTGGCTAAGATGATGATGATAGATCGGCATATGGACTCCTTACTCACCATATAGGGTGGCGGACACTTACCATTAGGTGACCCGTTTTGCCAACTTATTCCATAAAAAAATAACTGACTGAGGTAGGTACTCTGCAACGAAATCGCGATTTTAATTTCAATTCTATACAAAATTCAAAACTTTTATTCAGAGAATAGGTTTTCACAAACACGTTCTCTTGTCAGAGTAAATGATTTGTATAAATTAATCTACTCTATAAACTACTACCATTTCGGAAACAAACGCAAAATGACCACTGGTAAAAAGAAATGGCAAAAGAAAATCAGTTACGGCCTTTTTTGTCCCCGGTCGGGTCATGATGAAAAACGAACTTTTTCTGATTGGCCTCGGGTCTTGGATGTTTATCTATATATGTATTTGTTATAAAATATAATATCGTTGAGTTAGTATCCCATAACACAAGTTTCGAACTTACTTTGGGGCTAGCTCAATCTGTATGAATTGTCCCTATATATTTATTTATTTTTTGTCTTTCAAAATATATCGGTACATACATACAATTTCTATTTATAACTAGCTGCCCGGCCCGGCTTCGCCCGGGTACTGTTTCGTTTTTTTTTCAATCTTTCTGAGAGATTTTCTTAATATTTTTTTCCGTAAGAACCTTGTACAGAGTATTAGAAAACTACAAAAAAAAAAATCAGCCAAATCGGTCAAGCCGTTTTCATGTTATGTCGTGACAACGGAAAACGGGTTTCATTTTTATATATATACACTGGGCGTCAAAAATAAGTAGTACAGTTTTAAAATTGCAATATCTCCTAAACTGCAGAAGCTAGACCTTTGAAATAAAAAAAAGTTAAAAGACAATTTAATTTCATTTAATAAAAACTTCATGCATAATATCATTTTTTAAAGATTGACTGAAAAAAAACTTAATAAATAAAAACACTATTTTTTTAAACTGTTGGCTTGTACTTTTGTTTTTTATTGTTTTCTTTATTGCTGATAAATCAATTGCAATTCAAAAGCAAATGTGTCTTCAGCGAGTAAACTTTACTAATCATGCCTCTTTCACCAGAAGAATGTGCAAGAATCATAACTTTTCTCGAAGTAGGCATCAGTATGCGTCGTACTGCAAGAACGGTGGGTGTAACTCTAAGAACGATCCAGCAAGTAAAGCGAAGATACGAAGAGACTGGAAACCATCTAAGGAGACCAAGTAATGGCAGACCCAGGTGCACTAGTACCCGAGAAGACCGCTTAATTGTCTCTACTGTGTTAAGAAATCGTCACCTTAATGCAGTTGAGGTCCAGCAACAGCTTCTTCAGACCCGAAGAGACTACGTTAGTGAGAGTACAGTGAGGAGAAGACTTGCTGAAGCCAACCTGAAGTCGTACAGGCCAGCAAATGGCCCCAAACTTGAGACAGGGCATCGAGTAGTAAGACTACGCTACGCGCGTCAACACGTACAATGGGGCGAAGAAGAATGGACAAGAGTTTTGTTCACAGATGAATCTCGGTTTTCTTTATTCACTTCCGATGGAAGGCGGAGAGTATACAGGCGACCTGGTGAGCGATACATTCAAGGTTGCATCTCGGAAAGAGTTCAATACGGCGGGGGCTCTGTACACGTATGGGCTGGCATCTCTTCAGAGGGTCGCACAGAGCTAGTGGTCATAGATAATGGCACTTTGACTGGTGAAAGATATGCATTAGAGATCCTTAACGAGTATGCAGGGCCATATTTAGCAAATATGGGTGATGGAGCTATACTAATGCATGATAACGCCCGGCCACACACCGCTCATCTCGTACAAGAGTACATTCAGGAGGTTGGCATCAGCGTGATGGCTTGGCCATCAAGAAGCCCAGATCTTAACCCGATTGAACACGCCTGGGATGAGCTTGGGAGGCTAGTCAGAAGACGCAGACCACCCCCCGCCACCCTCAGGGCTCTAAAACAGGCCCTGATAGAAGAATGGGTGAATATTCCCCAACACCGCCTCCGAAACTTAGTGTTCAGCATGCCAAACCGGCTCCAAGCTGTCATCAGAGCCCGAGGCGGCAACACAAGTTACTAAAGTGGGAACAAGGCCCAAAACGTAAAAATTAAGTTCTTGATAGTTCCTTCAAAATGGTTAGCTTTTTAGTTTTTTCCTAATTTTCAGTGTAAAACTTTACTAATGCTAAATAAAGTATTATTTTTAGAAAACTTTGTTAAATTTGCTATAAAATGACTTTTATTTCAAAACTCTAACTTCTATAGTTTAAGAGTAATTGCAATTTTAAAACTGTACTACTTATTTTTGACGCCCAGTGTAGATTAACAGCAATCCTAAATCGGCTCTCAAGAGTAAACGTACCAATCCAATACCGATCGCTCAAGATTGGTTCCAAGGTAACCTAGCTGGTTATCACCAGTTATTATCAAAAGATGGTCAAATAGTATTCAGAATACAGTAAAAGCAAGCCCACCTAGTTCATGTATCTTTAATAAGAACATAAATAGTTGGGTCGTTTGGTCTCGCCCACCGTTACGATTCGATGCGGCAATTCGTAAACTTGATCAAATTTTCCGCTCGTTCTGTGACCGCAGCCCACCCACCACACGTTTAGGCAATATTGTTTATTATTTTAATACCTTAAAATATAGAAAAACAAAAAGCTTTTTTATTTTATTTGATAAATATTTAAATTGAATTATCTGAAATTCTTATTAATCTTAGAGACCATAGCACACAGCGTATTTTAAACGCACAGATGACGCGCTTAGGTATATTCGCTTCAAACTACCCCTATTCTCGTAACAAAAACAGTTAGAATCTTATGGATTCGAGATCGCCGCCTTGTCAACGAAGGTCGTCAAGATGGCGTTATACTACTTTTATTGATAAGGGGGATACAATATAGGAATTGAGCAAGATAGTGCTTGAGACTCATCTCAAATGAGATTGAAAATGTTTCGCGTCCTCTGCGCTTTAAAGCCGTGTGCGCTCTTATAAATGCGAAAATCGGTTTGTGTTTACAAAATATTTGTCCAGTGTCCTCCAGTTTGAATAACTAATAAATAATACGGTAAGGGTAGACTGACCGTTAACAGGCAGCTGTTGATAGTTAGATTGATTTTTTTTAAATCCTCTTTCTTCGTAATTAGAAAAATTCAACAGTCAATACGAAAAAAAATTGGGACATGTTTTTAAGCTAGAATTTATTAGGCACATTGCATTCAGACGCAATCCGCAATTCCGCAGCGGGTTTTACCTTTGTAGGCTTTAAATATAAAATTCAACTGTCTCTTCATTCAAATAGACAAAAAAGAAATCTAAGCTTGATGTTTAATTAGCCCTCAATGGGTGGCCGGCCATCCGACCGTGCCGTGGACGTCTCATTTCTACATTATAGCGGTTATAAACAGTTTTTAGAATGGTCCATTATTAGTGCATCTTCCTAACCGTGCATCCACACCGCAGTTACTTTTTGAGGAGAAACGTTTCCAAGTGTTAGTGGGTAACATCCGGTATCAAAAAAATATTTGAAAAGTTGTAAACGTTGAAGAATGTTAGCCAATGTTATCGTGTTGCATTAAGTAACAGCAGCAGTGTGGATGCACGGTGACATAGCTTTTCATTCGCATTGCACTTTCTTGGAAGACTTTAATATTAATCTACACACTTCAATGATGCACAAGAAATTACCAATGTTACTTTGCACCGCACCGCTCAATCTGTGTGATTTTATGTATTTCTGAAATGCATTTTTAAAATTAATGACACATTTAACTATAGTTACACTGTCAAACTAAGGAAAGGAAAAAGAGACAGCTTAAACTTAATGTGGAATTAAAATTAAAATGCGTTCCAGAAACTGTACAATGTATATTTTATAACACAATACGTAATGCTTTAGTCGGGAAAGCAGTCAGGCAGTTTTCTTATAAGCAATAAAAAACATTCATCCGCATTAAAAATTCGCATTACAAACATTTTTATTTATGTAAAGTTTATAACTGTTACATAATATGTTGTGGAAATAAAATGTATTATGAAAATTTTGTATCTAAAATGCGCAATTTAATCCCAATATCTCAGCCCACACGAACATAAGCACTAGTCAATTATGTATTGGAATTCCACCATTTGTTGATATTCTGCCCACCTAGGTCGCAATCAGTGCTCAATGAGCACCGACAATAAAGATAAAAGCCTTGAACCAGAGATTTAAATCGAAATAGACAACTCATAATTTTGACAAGCAAAGCATCTCAACTCATATTTTGAGGAAGCAAAATTGTGTTAGGATGCTATGGAAAACACAGTTTTTACTCGTTACAACTATTCAATCGTCTTTTTTTATTTTATTTCATTTATTATGTTCCATAGAGACGTCTTCTAAACATCGTCTTAGATACGCACCGTCCTTAAAAGTATAAAGCTATCATCCCATCCTTACATTCCACTCACTCATTCATCCGTTCAATCATATTCTTATTCTTATTCCTATTCATTCATTCAAGGTTGCCATCCCACATACGATCATTTTTTATACCAGCCATACCACCACCATAAGGTACAGGCAAGGTGACATGCATACGGCCCCCCTGATGGTAAGCAGACGCCTTAGCCTAAGGACGCTTGCAACATGCCGACCCTGTAGAAAGTGGACCAATTTTGTTGCGGCCCACCCGGGATTTTTTTATGTAGGACAAAACTCGGTGGAACAAGCGATGAACGATGAACAAATCAACGCAAGTGTAAAGAGATTCCCTTTTATCTCTCTAAGCACAGATTACTTAATAGTTATTTGCTCTAAGGATCAAAATATTATATTTGCTGTTATTTTTTTTCAATAAGACCGACGTTGTCTGTTTAGCACTATGTCCATGTCAGAATCATAGTCGTGCCTTTTTGATCTCGTCATGAATAATTTAGTTTAATACCTAGACCTAGATTCTAGATTAAAATCGTTCCGCGACATTTTATAGACGATTAAACCATATACGGTCATCCGCTGCAAAATACATGTATTTTCTAAAAGAGTTTCCATTAGACACAATAATTTTTAATTGAAATAAATTCTATTATTCCTACTTTATTTTCTAAAGTTGAAGCAAGCTGAAGTGACAGTGGGCAGTGAATGGCAACTACGTTCCACGTTCGTTGAAAGCACAGCATACGACGGCCGCGAGACGATCTAAGGAAAGTCGCAGGAAGTCGCTGGATGCAGGCCACTACCAGTCGGTACTGATAAGCGTTTGGTAGGTCTCTTGCAGCAGTGTCTCCTTGTGGCAGAAATGATGATGATGATTAGTTTAAGCTGGTTCTTAACCAGTGTGTATTACAGCTCTTTTCCTTCATAAATAATTTAAACTGTAGATCGATCCCGGGATTTTGGTTTTTAATCCCGGCATTCTCTGGTTGTACGACTAGAATCCCAGGATTTTAATCACTAGTTTAATAATAAAAAAAATCACTTTAATTAACTAACACTAGAGAAATCTTTCCATGCCGATCTTAAGATGGCGATGAGATAAAAAAACTTTACAGTTCATCGTACCAACGTCGTTTCTCATACCGACCGGTAATTGCAAATAATTGGAAAGATGCAGCTTTGGAAAGAGATAATTGAAGGAAAAGAGGCGGGAAAATTTATTAAAAATATTGTTATTTTTACACGTTTACAGTTTGACAAACAGCAATATTTAATTTGTTTTACAAATTCACCCAACAATTAATAATTCGAAAATATTTTTGTAATTGCAAAATTTCACAACCCAGCTCTAGGTGGGATTCAAAATCCTAACCAATCATTTTCGAATACTAAAATTACATCTACTCTATAGTTTTCCAAGAAAGCACGATATGAGAAACGAGGTTTGGTCGACGGTCTATTGAAGAATAAAGAATCTTTTAACCAATGGTTAATTGTTCCCATACGATAATTACACGCCAAACGAGATAAGCGTTTCGATAACACTTCATAACTTCGCCTGGCTGTGTACAGACGACAAAAAAATTATATGTACGTATAACGTAACCAGATTAATTTTACTTCAGGTTCCTATTAATCATATAAAGACTAACGTTTTTGACGATATATATTGTACACTTCGTACGTACATTTAGTTTTTCAGATTTGTTATTTTATTGTAAAAACAACCATGTTCCTATTAAGCCAATAGAATTACTTATAAGACGACAGAGAAGTCGAAAAAGGACGACAAAGAAGTTGCAAAAAGGTTACACGTCATTTTAAAAGACATATAACTTTTTTTCGACTTCAATTTCGTAAAAGGGTTCCGAAAACATGTACATTGTATAACCTTCTTAGAATTCTTGGGAGTACTACGATACTACACAGACGACTACGTGAATAGCAGTGTTTTAGATTAGTAGACAAGTTGCACGAAACAATTTTAAAGTTACACGTCAATATATCTCTGAAAACATTGACAACGACAGCTTCAATATCAATAACTAAAATGCATTTCACTAGAATGATATTAGAACTAATAGCAACATTTTATGTCCAAATAACCCAAGGGAATGTGAACTCCTATGCAGAATAAACGAAAACTAGACACGCGCAAAATAACTTTATTTAATTAGAGAAACAAATATGTACAGTAAATTGATAACGTGGTGGCGGACTGTACTTCGTAAATTAAAGGGAGCATTAGCAACGGTTAGATATTAAAAACTGGGCGGGGTTTAATTAGGAATTTAACCTGCTAATAAATTACAGATGGCCGCGGCACTGCGCCACCTAAGGTGTGCCAACACTCAGCTTATTTCCCCAGAGGACGCTTCTGGTTACGCAAATGTATAAATAGTATCTCAGTTTTGTATCACCATCTATGAACACCGCACCAAGCTTCTCTAGCGACTTTTCAAAGTTTTAATTTTATGGAATAAAACTTCATCTCGCACGATCGTGCGACTTGGCACCATTCGATTTTTACCTATTCTTTTTGTTTAAATTAAATGATCGTCAAATTTTTTTAACAATTAAAAAGTTTCAATAGTATCCATTTATCTACCATTCAGCCAGTTACTGAAACGCATTTTTAAAGATAATAACGAATTAAAATATAGCTATCATTGTCAAACTAAAGAAGAAAAAGAGGTAGCTCGAGACTCAATTGTGGAATTAACATTAAAATGCATTTCAGAAACTGGCTGATTGTCTAGTAGAAATATCCTAAACAAATAAACATAAATTCCAAAAAATATAACAATGGACAATAAATTAAAGTAATTCAGAGAATCAAATCAAAGTCAGTCAATGTTTTTTTTTTTGGTTTGGCAATCAGACTTCAGACGAAGATTCTATTATGCCATCTTCAAGTTATGCTTGTGTACGTAATTCAAAGCAACGTGTTCATGCTATCGAGACTCAGTCTCTGAGTCAAGACGCCCCGAAGAAAGATGATAGCATTTCTTCAGAAAAACGGATTTTGAAATGAACACGATAATGACTTTTATTAGTTCCTGATCGCAAACTTCAATCACTATGCACTTTAACCAATATTTGCTTCACATTACACTATCAATACTATGAATTAAACGCTGAAACACACAGAAATTAAATTCCTAATCACGAGCTCAAGTGGACGCAATCGTAGTTGGCGCCAAAATCCCAGTCAATGTTTAGACACTGCGTAATATAACTGTCGTGGTGTTGCCAGCATAAACCACTCATTTTAGAATATTTTCGGAACACATTTGTGTTGTTTATTATGTCATTTGCCATCCAAAACGAATTGTTATCCATTAATGTAATTTTATTTCTCGACGGTGAAAACTAAATTCGGACTAATGAATGTAAATCAGTACAACGACTTTGATGCTCCGAATTCATGGCTTTATAAGTTTTGAGAAATCTATGCTGATGGTTAACAATTTTTTTTAAGATAATAATAGAGAGGCAACTTATTTGGATGTAGTTATGTAAAAAAGATCCAAACGGTTACTGAAATATTTTGTTTAGTGGTAGGAAAAGAAAAGACGGACCAAAAGAGCTTGTAATGTTTATATAAAAAAGAAATATTTAATTTTATATTAACTTTTAAAGTCTTAGAATATTTTGGTAATGGTTATTAATAAAGAGATTTCAAAATTGAACTTAGTTAGCTTTGAACAGGGTAGAGCAGACACTGTCGAACTAAGAACGATAAAAAGAGATCTATTCGTCACATTAACAAAATTATAAATAAACATCACAAAACTATCGTCTGTACTGGTTCTTAGATGGCTTTAAAAACGGTCTTCCTAAAAAACCTTCTATAAAACAATTTTTTTATTAATAACTATATTTAAAAAAAAAACTAGTTTTCTATCTTACTAGTACTGACGTGAATGGCTTATTGAGGTTGGATCCCTTTTACGTAACACCGTCCATCTAAATTAGTTCGTTGTGTTAAGACCATAACCGTAACTCTTTTAAATTTTGAGAAACGAGTTTAGTTTATTTAAATCTTCCGTTTAAGTCAATTCTGTCGTTACATTATTCTAAACGTAAAGTGGATTGACCTCAATGGACGGAGTGGTTAAAATTATTATACTATTACACAGTCAATATAGATCGAGATCCGAGATCGTGATCCGTGATTGATCCGTGTAATATGTGGGATTAACAGATTGTGCAACACGACACTGGCAATCTGTATCAATCTGCAATCTCCAGGCCATTCTAGTAGCAAAAATTTTCAAAATCAAGTTTAATAATTCTCATAATTGGATGCCACTGGCCCAATATGCGATCTCGATGATTGTTCGTGATTGACGGAAGTATTGACTCGTAGTTTACTTCCATAGATAACAAATAATATTTTTAAATTATATTTATTAATTACTTATATATATTAATTATAGTATAATACATCGATTGGATGGTAAAAGACGCGAAATCTCACTTTTTCAATCTGACATAGGAACAAAAGGATTGAGTTCGCATATTGGGTTCGGACGTTAAAGATTCATCTGGCGATAACAGTCGGGACCGTCAGTTTAACAACCGAAGTCCGAGCTAGAATTTTATAAACCCATCCAAATACTGGCTGAGGTTGACCTTGCTTAACTTGTATATTACACGGGCAACGACACCATTGGGCTCAATTCTCAAACTCGCCAGGCAGTAAAATAAGAATGTCAATACCAGTTTGAACTTACAGCTAAGTAACTGTCTCATAAATTAGATACAGGTAGAGTACTAGTATTCATTTGAGTATTTACGCATTCCCAACGACCCCACCGACCCACGGGATCAGGTTATCACATAAACCTAATATCTCGGTTACCATTAACGGACCTACGAAGCGAAGACCTTTGTGGCACTAGGTTTTATTCCGCATACGCCCCACATTCCAAAACTTTCTACATTTCATGAGACGAACTCAAGACTGACTAAGTAATATAAAATCTATAGGACTCTAGCCTACGTTCCTATCTCAGTTTTACAGTCAGGGGTAACAACGGCGATGATGATAGTACAGATGAATAATCTGGACTTAAAAAATATTTTTACTTTAAAAATAATAACAAAAATTTCACCTTCCCGCCCCAGGTGGGATTTCAAATCCTACCTGGGCTAGAGCGGGAATTTTTTGATAGGAGTAAAATGAATACGTAAAGCGCAAAATAGGAAGAGGTGGCAAAACTTGAAGAAAGCCTATATTATATACGAAGGATTGATGAAGCTTTAAGAAGAAGAACAATAACAAAAATATAACTTCATTAACCATTATTAGGTACTGGCTCTCCGTGCGGCGTGCGTGACAGCAACAGGAAGTAACCCTGTGTGGTGTAATAATTGTATTCCACATTGCACATTTAATTTTACATTTTATTTATTATTTTATTTTTTATTATTACTTATTTTTAATTTTATTCTATTGTATTTTTATGGGTTATACCTGAAATAAACGACGATTAATATTATTATTATTAACAGTGGTCTAACGATAGAGTGGGATAGCGAGGTGTGACGACTAGGACCGTAATTACCTCGAAACGCGGTCCCAGTTGCCGGTTATTTAATATTAATATTTTTGTTACGGTCACTGCGACTTACAATATAAAATAATCCAAATCAGTCCACTATAACGTTTCAAGACGAATTAACAGTTGAATCGCGAAATGACCACTAAAGGAAAATTAAAAATGCATTTGATAACAGGGCTTTTGGTAGTTTAGATATCATTAGGGCAATTATTATAAAGAAGGGAGCATTGATCTGGACACAGCTTATAGACGTAGTAGTGTAGATATTAGTGTTTAAACAAAAAAAAAACAATCAACGCTGTCTATTTATAAGCTACCATCTCGCGACTCCAATTGTTGGTCACTTCCACGAACCATTACCATTTAATACGGCCGTGATTGCCGCTCTGTTACTAGAAACAGGCGCTTTTTAGTCACGTGGGATGATAACTGCCTTGCTCTTTTAGGGCAGGTTTAAACTAGGGCTCGGACACATTTTTTTGAAACCATGAGCCTGCCCTATAGTATAGCATTTCGGTAGAAAGGTCTTTTAAGAGAACATTTAAAGAGAAGAAATAAAATTTCCCACAATTTTTTTTGGAACTATGAGCCCGGCCCCCATACTATAGCATTTCGTTAGAAAGGTCTCTTAAAATCATTTGAAGAATTTATTTACATTCCTTACCGCCTAACAATCGGGAAAAGCCCACCACACATTCAACCTGTATAGGCTATAGCCAGGATTAACAACGGCGACATTGATAATGAAGCGCAAGCCACACCGAAGCTAAGCGGGCTAGCGAGCTAGGCGGGCGAACATCGTTTCACCTCTTTACATACTTACATCTTATACAGCTACCGACTAGAGGTGAAACGATGTTCGCCCGCCTAGCTCGCTAGCCCGCTTAGCTTCGGTGTGGCTTGCGCTTAAGCAATGAAGCCTAATTAGCTACTTCTTAGCAAGTCAGTAATTCAAAGTAGATATTAAAAACTAATTTAGTGCCCCTTTTAGATTGTATTTTTGATTTTATAATAAAAAATGTGACCAAACCAAATGGCAAACGTATATTTGTCTATCTGTACCGTAAAAAATGACATAACATAACAAGTGTTGATAAATGATAGCACGATTACACGTCGCTTAACTAACTCAGTTGACGTACATTATCTTTCCATTAGAATACCAACAAATCTCGGAAGGGGCAAAACGTTTCGCCACGATTAAGTTACAACTACAATAAAATGGCAAGTGTCACATTTGTCTCACAAGTGTAGCCTAGCCCCAATGGCGGTGCGACGAAAGGGCACGGCTCCTTTGATCCGAGATAGCGGCCCCTGTGAACTGTGAGCACGCTCTACATAAGAACCGATCCACACAGCGCGTTACCGCTAAGATTTCCACGTATTAACAATGTACAGTGTAGCGTGTGATATCATTGGATTGGAAACGAGGTATACAACAGTGCAGACTCTTGTCTACACTGTTGTATTATAACAGGTTTCAGTTTTGATTATTTTAACGTTTTTTTCGGTTCAACTACCATTTTTATTATGAAAAATGTTTAAAAGAAAATATCATTTTCTATCAAAAAAAAAAATTTCCAAAACAAGTTTCATATGCGTGATATGAAACTTCTGTTTTTGAAAAAACACTCAGCCTTCCAACACCCTTGGTCTCGGGCAGTGTCTATACATACTGCCTGCTAACTTGTTTTAAAAAAAAACAATCAGGAATAGAACACCTCACGTTCCGAACGTCTTCCATATTTCATGTTCATCCGCGTGCCATGGACGATGCCAGGACAAAACTACAACAGCTGTCTACGAATACACAACGAAATTGATCAGAATATTTAACTCATTATGCAATTATGAATGACCTATAAATTAGCAAGTAGGGATATGTATTTAAAAATGACACCACGTAAATCGAGACAAATGCAACAATCAGGACGCGGCTATAATGGCTTTTTTAATTGCTGTCTCTCACGTAATTGATAAGGACTATAGTCCTTTCAATTCAATACTTAGTTTCTGATTGAATTCGTTGTGAGTTCCAAGATATTGACGTCCTGAGGGACAAAGTACAGCTGGTACTTTGTCCCTCAGGACGTCAATATTCTTCATTGCTTATTGTCAATCTGCGGTCGCCGTTGTTGATACTGGCTATACAAGAGATAGCGCGGTGAGAATGGGTGTTGGGCTTGTTCCGAATCAGGACACGGACTTACCCCTGCAACTACTACCACCCGTGCGTAGCTGAATTTCCAAAAAACGTCCAAAATTTCACGCACCGTGGGCAGTTGCCTTTAGACCGACGTATGGAAGTCTATTTGCTAACTCGTGTATGTTAATGCGTGTACATAGTACAATTGTAGTGCCAAAAACATCGTTATATATGTATAACGGGGACTAATGGTGCCGTTGACACTAAATAAACAAGCCTTTATGAAGACGTCGGCTTTTAAACGATTGAAGAAAATATTCACAGTATAAACTCCTAGACAATAACTCATTTTGACTGTCACAAATTAACAACTACTGCGGCTACTGTTAGTAATTAGCAAGACGTCGAATTGTGTCGTAATTTGCATAGTGACATAAATGACCAAGTGAATTAATAGACGTAACAATTTTAATTTATTGCAATAATATACATATTGTCCGTTTTAATACGTTGACTATGTCTCTAAAAAGTCAAAAGTCATACACAAATAGCCTATTTATAACTAAGCGGCATTCCTTACCATCTGCGGTGAGACATTTTCCTGACTATAAACAAAAAAATTTAAAGTAAAATAATATATTTAAAAACAAGCTTTTATTTAATTGCGCTAAAAAGAATAAAATAAACTTTTCTTTTAAAATTTTAACTATCAACAGAACTTATAACGTCATTACACAATTTATATGACATATAAGCTTGTCAAAATTTCAGCTCAATCGGTCTTCGGGAAGTGGTTCAAATTTTCGTTCCAAGATTCCGCCCTTACATACATACATACATACATACATACATACAGGTCATGTTAAATAAAAGCTTTTAAAAAAGGAATCTTCGAAACGGTTTTATCTATTATCGCGGGTTTTTAACTATTTTAGTGCTTGGCAAGACTGGCTACCTTCAGTCGCAACGATCTACTTTTTTACCCGACTGAGCCAGAAGGAGGGTTATTGACCTATTCTATTGTTAATGTATTTAGCTGTCAAAAGTGGCAAAAACGCGGATCACCAGATACATACTTTTTGTCCTACCAATCCTACTAATATCCTATCCTACTAATATTATAAAGGCGAAACTTTGTGAGGATGGATGCATGGATATTTGTTTGTTTCACGCAAAAACTACTGAACGGATTTTAATGAAATTTGGTACACGGGTAGACTATAACCTGGAATAACACATAGGGTACTTTTTATCCCAAAATTCCCACAGGGACGGGAATAACGCAAACGAAGTTGCGCTGGTTTCACTAGTACAATATAAATACTATTGAGAAATAAAACTTCGAATAAATCCCTTCACGTAATATTTAGAAACCTTGGATCATTTTACAGCTCTGCTTACCTCTTTCATTGGCTAAATGTACATCGAACCATAATTATATTTTGAAATATCTCATTAAAAATAAAAAAATTGTGAACAGATGAAGCCTCGATCTTCCTTTAGTTTATTTGAAATCGATACGTGCTGTGAAGGTGTGAAATTTAATCCGATGAAGAGTTATTAAATTTAATTTTATTACATTTGTATGGAACAGGGACTACTGCAAAGTGACACTTAAAATACCACTCATCAGAATTTTACGATCAACGCCTGTAAATGATACCAAGAGGAACCTGTCCATCAGGTGGAATAAACTAAGATATTTTGCAATTACCTATATGTATACCACTCAAAAGAAAATAAAGGCTGCTCGTAAATTTCGTACCTACAATCACTGCTTTTATTTAACGTTATGTTACAGGTTGAAAGTGTGTGTAATGTTTCTAGAGCGAAATTGATTGAAAAGAAATAGTTTTTTTTTAAACTTAAAATTTGTGGCATAGACCCCCTTTCGAATTCAAATCGAAAAGTGTTTGAATCGAAATAGAACCGGTTTTTGTTACGATAATCAGCCGCCAGTGGGGCAATTCACGTAACAAGAACCGATTGTAGTTCGATTCAACGGCACTCGCTGTCTCACTCATACAAAATAGGAATTGAACGGGACAGCGAGTGTGTTTGAATCGAACTAGAATCGGTTATTGTTACGTGAATTGCCCCACAGGTCCTTATTTTATTTTGTCAAGAATTTCACATTTTGGTAATTTAAAGTATATAACCAATGTTTTGTGTAAAAAAAATCGATTAATTTGATCGAATAGTACCTATCTAATTGTTGATCCAGGCGCAATATCCCTCTGGCACAATCGATTACAATCGTTACGCTTCGAACGTTTAAAACCGCAATCGATAAGAATCATACCCGTATCTAGAGAATTCGTTTGCCGTAGGATGTTACTCCATAAATACTGGCAACTGGTAGCAACAATTTGTCGGCTATAAAATGTTTAAAGATGCAATTTGTCAATGTCAAATCGAAATGCGTACCGATGCATCGGAACGAACGATTGAGATCGATATCTCGAGTCTTTGTATCAGTGCTGGCGATTATCGATTGTGTAGCGGATTCGGTACGATTGCACGCGCATGCGCACTGAATGGCAAATCGAGATATCGAATGCAAAGTCGATAGTATTGTTTATTCTGATTTAGAATATCAATAACTGACGAGTTATCGATGAAGCATACAGATGTCATTATTGCAACGGCCGCGCGTGACAATATTTCTGTGAAAATCTCATTTACATATTTATTGCGGTTCATAAACCTTTGGGTATATTCGGAGATATATTCTAAATATAGCATCACTAGCTATTTTATTTTATTTGGAAAGCCTACATCTATATACAATTTGTAAGAGGTAATATTATAAAAATAAACATTTACTAGTTTTCGCTGATAAGCATTGACATTTTTTGGGGTGGTAGAGCAATTATTACGAAATGGGCTAGCTCGACCGGGGAAGTACCACCCTCTCATAGAATATCGACATGAAGCAGCAATGCATTTCGTTCGGTGAGTGAGAGATCCGGAAGTCCAACTCCTTCCCTATCCCCTCTTTAAAAGGAAGGAAATAGAAAGAAGAGGTCCTTTCCCTTTCCTTCCTTTCCTCCAACCTTCTTGGTGGACAAGGCATTGGTAGCGCCCCTGGTGTTACCGATGTCCATAGGCGGCGGTGACCGCTTTCCATCAGGTGGCCCGTTTGCTTGTTTGTCTACTGTATGACATAAAAAAAGCATCAGATTGAGATATATTCCAAACTACATTATACATTAAAAAAGCCATCACATAGAAGCTTTTTCACGTTGCCGGTAGCTCGCTTTATTATTTGCCTACTCTTAAATAAATAAATAAATAAATATATAGGGACAATTCATACAGATTGAGCTAGCCCCAAAGTAAGTTCGAAACTTGTGTTATGGGATACTAACTCAACGATATATATTTTATAACAAATACATTATATAGATAAACATCCAAGACTCGAGGCCAATCAGAAAAAAATCGTTTTTCATCATGACCCGACCGGGGATCGAACCCGGGACCTCCTGGGTGGCGGTCTGGCGTGGTAACCATTACGCCACGGAGGTCGTAAAAAAAATCCTAATAATAATTGAGAAAATTTATGCAGACTAAACGAACGGAAATTAAAATAATACTACTCCACCGCCGGTTGTAAGGTACAAAACTACAATACACTTAGTTTAACCCGTAGGTGTTTATACTAGCTAAATGGCTGAGAAAAAAAAAGAACACGGTAATAATAAAAGCTAATGTTGCCATTCAAATCAAATTGACGACCTCCGTGGCGTCACCTTACTTTGGGACTAGCTCAATCTGTATGAATCGTCCCTGTATATTTATTTATAAAAAAATAAAACAAAAACACAAAAATACTTTATTCTGTAGGCCCTCGCGGGCACTTAGACACTCCATTTACAACATATTCCTTCAATGATAAATAATAAATATAAAATAAATAAGCTACTCTATAAACTACCACCATTTCGGAAAGCAAAATGACCACTGGGGGAAAGAAATGGCGAAAGAAACCCAGTTACGGCCTTTTTGTCATTCAATTTGAGTTTAAAACCATAAAATAAAATCTAATTAATATGCATTTTGTATAAAAATATTAGTGATGAAACGCTTTCGCGTGATAGGTTAATAGAGTGCTTTTCACAATCTTAATAGTATTATAATAAAGTATTAAATTAAATTTATAAAATACTAATTTATATAACACCTGCAAAGGATAGTAAATAATTGCTGTGTCGTGTCATGAGTTGCTGGATAAAAAAGGTTAAAACTAGAGGTAAAGCTGAACAATAAGATTGACTTACGGTTACCTATGCATCATATCAATTTATTCAATCATATTTATTTTTAAAAAAACACAGTTATTGTAAAATTATGAGTAAAAATATTAAAAAAAAACGATTATATGTAGATATGTAAGTAAGTAATATACGTAGTAACTTAGTAATAACTTAGGATAAATATATTGCAAGTAATCAAGAAAATTAAATAATACAATAATTTTATGAAGTTATGTATCAGTCAACAAATATATTTGCAAAAAAAAGGATTAAGAATTAAAGTAAACAAAAAATCATATATCAATTTATTTATTTATATATTTTTGATTTTGTCTGATAAATGGACAGATGATACAAGTTTTTTTTTTAAACAATTTTAGGAACCTAAATAATGATATTCCTGCGTTTATATAATATTTATTACTATTTTAATTATATACCTTGTCTAAATTTCTTATACAATAACAATCATAAAATTATAAGAAACTTCATATAAAATACATAAAAATATGTGAAAGTATTAACTTACGCGGGAAACCAAATATGAACTAACAACCATACTATCGATATTATCTTCCAATCGATTATTTTCAAATCGATGTATGCTATAAAAACTAAGTGGTTAAGGTAAGGACACGTAACAGACCATCGTCCAAACTCCAAACTTCGTACCATAACTACATAACAGTTTTCGAAAAAGTTTATGATTGTTTTTTATAGTTTTTAACCATTCTTTGTTTGATTAATTTTTTGAAAGAAAATTTTCAATTCCATTTGTCGGGAAATTTATTCGAAAAAACGTTGTTTAATAGAAAAAACTCATTACTTTATTCTTAAACTAGCTTTTCCCCGTTTGACAACAAAACAACCCATAGCGCGACTTGTGGCGCCATCTGTTGGCCGATACAGCGCCCTCCATAGTAGAAAAATTATTTTCCCATTGGATAAACATTCTTTCACGGAATAAAAAGTAGCCTATGTTGGGCTCTGTACCCCTGACAATATGTATACAAATTTTTATAATGATCGGATGATTAGTTAAGCCGTGAAGGAATAACAAACAAACTCACTTTCTCATTTATAATATTAGTTAGGATTAGGATTGTAATATCGCGTGAAAACAGTTGGTTACGTGACATATTAAGCTGTGACATCATCATTTAAATAAACAAAGTTGACTACGATTATCAAGTAATCCCTTCACCACGAGGAAAGTTAAAGAATGTAACCTTTTTTTCACTGGTAATGTGAAAATGACGACCTATTAACACACTTGTGCTTTGCAGTGCCAATGTGTTGAAGTATGACAAAATATCTTGATTTTTAATATTTTTATACACGTTCCTGAATGTCCTAAGAAGATGCGATTATTGGTACAAAAAATTAGGTTTAGAGGGCCGTCTATAAAAAATATTCTGGTTCCTCGGTAATGCAAATTACGAAAAATACACCTCGGTATGCGGAGATCCTATGATAGGCGTGCGTCAACGCACAAGCCATCTTATAATGCGCGTAGGTAACATCTACAAACTTAATTTTAGAATAGAATAGCCTCTTTACATAGACAAATATGCATATACATATTTATATACATATACATGACGACCTCCGTGGCGTAATGGTTACCACGCCACCACCCAGGAGGTCCCGGGTTCGAATCCCGGTCGGGTCATGATGAAAAACGAACTTACTCTGATTGGCCTCGGGTCTTGGATGTTTATCTATATATGTATCCTTACATATTATAAAACAAAGTCCTCCCGCGCGTCTGTCTGTCTGTCTGTCTGTCTGTTCGCGATAAACTCAAAAACTACCCAACGGATTTTCTTGCGGTTTTTACCAACGGATAGCCTGGTTCATGAGGAAGGTTTATGTATAAAATTTGTCACGATTTTGTGTAAATTGGCTGAAATATAAAGATTATTGTTGGGAGTGTCGGAAAAAATGGACCCGCTTGGGAGCTGTCGACGAAAACGCTGTCTAAACCCTTTGAGATATAACAATACAAAAATTATAGGACATTCCTCTTATTTAGGTCTCCAAAAAAGTCCGCGATAGCATATATTTATCGTTTACCGCATTATTACTCGGAAATAGCTTTTTATTTTATGGTAAGTTATACGTAAACGATAAATATACCTATGCTATCGCGGACTTTTTTGGAGACCTAAGTCTAACGCTGTCTAAGTCTAAAGCTGTCCTTCCCTTTCCCTTCCCTTTCCCTTTCCCTTTGAGATATAACAATACAAAAATTATAGGACATTCCTCTTATTTATGTCTCCAAAAAAGCGATTTCCGAGTAATAATGGGGAATTTGGAAACCGATTTTGACGTATACAGTATTAATCCTTATCCAGTTAACAACGTTATAGTTACCTTAAGCATTTCATGTACATTATTATAATCTTTACACCATATAATTTAAATAGATACTTTAGAAGTTATAGGGAAAAATTTACGCGCTTGCCGAAATTAATTCAAGTTCTTTCTATTCTACGCTAGATTACGTTTTCATCAAATTATACCTAAATATCACGCGAAAATTAAAGCACTTTAAATCTATTACGCTAGGTGTCGCTGTTTAAAAATCAAAACTAATATATAAAGCTGAAGAATTTGTTTGTTTGTTTATTTGAACACGCTAATCTCAGGAACTACTGGTTCGAATTGAAAAAATAATTTTGTGTTGGATAGTCCATTTATCGAGGAAGGGTTTAGACTATATAACATTACGCTGCGACCAATAGAAGCGAAGCATCAGTGAGAAATGTTGAAAAAACGAGGAACATTATTAGGGCTTCCGTTGCGTGCCATTTTTGCCAAATATGTCCAATGTACAGACATATCGGGGTCTACTGTTTTATTATATGTAAAGATTATAGTTGAAAATGAAATGAAATGAAATGAAATCGTTTATTTCAGAAATTAGACCTTCACAGGCACTTTTTCTTGTCATTTACAATTTGTATATATGTATAAAGAGAATATACTACGTTATATACTACCACCATTTCGGACACAAGCAAAATGGCCACCGGTAAAAGAAATGGCGAAAGAAACCCGGTTACGGCCTTTTTTGTCATTTAGCAATTTTTTTTTCCTTTCACTCTTTTGTTACAATGTATAAGTACATTTATAAGAATAAATAAAATACAGATCCAGGTACATACAGAAATCAAGCTAAAAACGCGGGATGTCGATCCAAATAGCGCTATGGTCAAATCCTAAATATGTCGAATATGTAGATGTTAATAAAGCGAGCAGACCAGTCCCCCAAGATGACAACCACAACTGAGAGTCGGCCCGCCAGCCTCCATCACTGAGCTCACCATCAACAATATTATGAACAATATTGGAGGGAACACAGCGACCCGACTCCCGATGCGACCGTAATCCCGGAAGAGCCCATTCACAAAAACAACCCCGTCAAAAAGAATTAAAAGTACTATAATGAAAATGCAGCACTATTTAGATGACACCACGACGTGTGTCCATTGATATTATGAGAAAAAATATGATAACGAACATTTATTATTTATGGAGTTTATCGAACATTGACTGGCTTTTAATGACAAGTTTGAGCATTTCATTTTCGCATAGGGGCCATGGAGACTTTTCATTTAAATACTCATTAATAGTGTAATAGGCTTTACTGATTAAGAATTTTTTAACATTTAATTTGAAGCTATTATTGGAGAGGTTTTTAATGTAATCGGGAATTTTATTATACATACGCAAGCCTTGAATAATAAAAGACTTTCCCGCTTTTCTCAGCCTAAATTTAGGAACAGCTAATTTGTTCTTATTACGCGTATTAAAACAATGAACATCGCACACCTGGTTATAATCATGAATGTTTTTACGAACAAACATGATGCTGTCAAAAATGCACTGTGATGCCACCGTGAGGATATTGGTGGCTTTAAAAAACTCGCTAGACAATATCAGTTCCATTGTCTGTATAAACTTAATTTTACCGTTCTATAAAAAAACCTGTAAGTATTTGTCATGATATAAAATCCAAAATTGCATGACAGGCTGTAATTAAAATTTGTCAGACGTATAACGAATATCAAAACGTGGAGACCATACGGAAAGATAATTCGAACGCGAACACGCGAATCGGTACGTACTACGTACATAAGACATTATACAGAAATAAAGGACGAATTCGCCGCTGTTCGTGCGTCGTCAGTTTTTGTTAAACAACACTTTTGATAGAATTCGTCGCTGTGCGGGGGGGGGGGTCCCACTGACCTGCCCGGCGGGTATCTTCGTCTCAAGCAACCGGCACGAGCGCCGCTAGCGATAGAAAGAGAGGCAAATATAACTGTAGTTGTGTGCGCTGTGCGAGCTGAATTGCACCTTATTGTATCGTAGCGAGAGTCCCTATTTCTTTAATTGATTTTTCGGAGTGGAACTTCTGTACGTAGTACTATTATCTATTCTGTGGCTGTGCGTCGACTACGCACTGTCGACGCACGAACAGCAACTAATTCGAATTTGGATTTCGCTGCGTGTTTTCGTCGCGTTTCATTTTCATTATCCATCGCGCAGTTGCAATAATTTAATCATGTAGTCTAACCTACAAAGAGCTCAATACAGCAGGAAAGGCGACGTCAACGTGTGTACAAGTGTAGGTACAAGGTCTAAGTTCGTGAATGGAAAGTTACATTCATATCTACAAAAACATAAACAATAGGACTGGTTTCCGTTGTGTCCGTGCATCGGAGGGCACGTTATGCCGTCAATCCCGGCTGTTGTCGATGGATGACAGTCGTTAAATCAAGTCGGTGGCCTTAAGGCGGCTAGAATACACTGCCTTCTGCCAATACGCATTGGAGCAGCGTGGCAAAGTATATCTGCAGGTATATTTTTATGTGTCAAACAACAAGTAACAAGTATGTGTCAAATTGCTGTCTCTCAAGTTTGCTATTTGATTATTATTATTATCCGTTGTCTGGTGGTTAAGTCTAGCTTACTTTGCAACCAGATGGCGCTATTTTATTATTATATAGGGACAATTCATACAGATTGAGCTAGCCCCAAAGTAAGTTAGAAACTTGTGTTATGGGATACTAACTCAACGATATTATATTTTATAACAAATACAAATATAGATAAACATCCAAGACCCTAGGCCAATCAGAAAAAGTTCGTTTTTCATCATGACCCGACCGGGGATCGAACCCGGGACCTCCTGGGTGGCGGTCTGGTGTGGTAACCATTACGCCACGGAGGTCGTCTATGAAGGGTTATTTCGATATTTCCTGCATCGAATGCTACGATTACACGCTTGCAGACGCCTGGCAAACGTCCACAAGCTCAAAGCCTTTACGCTTGGATGCCATTTATAAATTGCGACAGTATTACTGTGTTCCGGATAGACTAACATGGTAGATGTGGACATTAAAGTCGTGTCAACTTGCGTTTAGCGCTATCGTGTGAATACGTCCTTAGCTGGCCGCAAGCTTCTTTTGATCTGTCAATCAATCAAAAATATTTCGAGTTGCGCATTATGTATACATGTTCAATGTGAATGCAGCTTTAGTTTAAAATACAATACAGTACAACGGTAATGCACTTGAATAATAGTCGTCACTCCGTTAACATTGTATTTGTAATGTTTACAATGTAACATAAATAAATAAATATATAGGCACAAATCACACAGATTGAGCTAGCGCCAAAGTAAGTTCGAAACTTGTGTTATGGGATACTGACTCAACGATACTATATTTTATAACAAATACATAATATAGATAAACATCCAAGACCCGAGGCCAATCAGAAAAAGTTCGTTTTTCATCATGACCCGACCGGGATTCGAACCCGGTACCTCCTTGTTGGCGGTCGGACGTGGTAACCATTACGCCTCGGAGGTCACCATAATAGACAAAATCATTTAATTTTGTTTATTGTATACATCATTTTATTTTTCTTGACACCATGACAAATAATGACAATATGGTAACACCAGGGTTTTCCACTACAAAGAAGGGAATCAGGACCAGGACCTTTCCTATCCCATTTCTCCCTATTACCTTCTCGAACCCCAACTCCTTAGTTGGGGTTCGCCCAACTACTTACCGGTCAAACTAGCGCATTTTTATAAATGCTCTTCTAATAATCATCCCACAGCAGGGATACGAGTCTCCCTTCCATCGAAGGGGACTAGAGCATACTCTGCCACGCTGCTCCAATGCGGATTGGCAGAGGCCGCTGTTTCCAAGCCGCCCGAAGGCCACCAAGTTGGCTTAACGACTGTCATCTACCGATAACAGCCGGGACCGACGGCTTGACATGAAAATTCAATTCAAAATTCAAAATATTTTTATTCAAATAGGCCTAATATAAGCTCTTTCGAATCGTCACAATTTTTTCCTACCACCAGTTCAGACGGCAGATTTGTGCTAAGAAGAAGCTGGCAAGAAACTTAGCACTTGCTCTTTTAAAATGGTATTACTATGATACAAATTACAATGACAGAAAATATAAAATTAACACAAAATATCTGTAATTTCTGATGACGAAGAAAAAAAATAAAAAAATAATGCAAATAATTAAAGATTAATAACACAACAGATGAAGAGAAAAAAAAAAGCGTATTAATATACTGGTATACATATATACCTACATTTAAAGGTGTAAAAAATTAAATAAAGGTAGAAAGTGTATATACAATATATGCATATATATATGCGCAATATATTAAGTACCTAGCAGTAGGTAGGCTTGTGTTTGGTGTCTGTGCCGAGTTTATCATTCCAGCTATTTTTATCATTTAGATAATCTTCAATTTTATAATAAGCCTTTCTGCTGAGTGAATATTTAATGTAGGATTTAAACCTTTTTCCTGGTAAATTCAGCACGTTTTCAGGCAGTTTATTATAAAATCGAATACTATTAACAACAAAACTATTTGAGGTCTTGGCGAGCCGGTGCTTAGGTATAACTAATTTATGTTTATTTCTAAGATTTGCCAAGACATGCCCTCCGAAGCAGAGAAGCTCGAGATAACTAAAGCCATCCAAACACTGGCTAGGGTCGACATCGCTTGACTTGCGTGTTCATATTAGAGTGCGACACACAGCGACGCCATCGAGCTCCTCATAAAATGCTCTACCATTCCATAAAGTTATCTCTGTACAGATAAAGTACCCCAATCCCAGCCAGGAAGTGATCATACTCCGTTTTCAAATAGAAATATGACATTCTATTACAAACATCATGGATATTTAAACAATTATTTATAAGGAGATCGCAAACTGAGCGTAGAACAAGGGATATTGTCATTTGGCTCATTCCCAAACTATACAGGAGATAACACGGAACAAACTCCTCACGGAGTGAAATAATATCATTTTTAGTATGATTTTTTTATTGCGGAGAGTCCAAATTGTTCCTAAATCTGGGATGGCGGACACAATTTTTTGGATATACTTAAATGTGTCTCATATCATGATTTTTCACATAATTTAAGGTCTCCAGATCCCACTGCTGGCCAAAAGCCCACTCTTTTCCTCCATCTATCCCTATATGACATATACTGTCATAGACTATATTGTATTTTCTAAAAAGATCCTTACTAACCCGTGGGAAGTCGGAGCGGACCGCTAGTAGGTATTTTAGACAAAGTGAGATGGGTCAGCTAGGTTACTCTGCATAGCAATCGCGATTTTAATTTCAATTCTGTATAATTTCAAATGCAAAATTAACAGCAAATCCTAATCCGTACCATTGAAATTTTATACTATACTAACTATTTGGTTAGCATACAATCCGATTTTATTTAGTTTAGTATTTAGTTAGCGCTAGTTTAGCTGTAAAGAGTACCTAAAATTAACAATCCAATGGCGATCGTCGATCCGATCGGCGGAATTATCTTCAAGAGTAAGGGGGCAGGTGACTCACTGGCTCGTTTTCATAAAAAAATTGGAGAGTGGTGACACTTAGTCAATCCACGATTATGTGGCTAATAAACTACTATCCAGAACCAGTTAGTAGAACTGTCCAGAAGTACCAATTGACATCGCGTCGTCCGTCGCGTTGACGCTACGTTGATCCAACGCAGGACACCGGACGTCTACCTGTGCGAAGTGAAGGGTGCTCTCAGCTAACTCATCCATTGGTCAACAACTCTTTGGTAAAAGCAAATGTATATTTATTATCACAACAATGCCGTGACGCATCCTTCCTCGTTCATAACCGTGTTAATTTATGACTCAACCAAGCAACTAAACAATCGCACACTTTATATTGTAAACAGAACATAAATCCCTCTCTAGCTCTAACCTTGAGATCAACTTTATGAATGCATATGTATCATGAGTAATTCGATTCTAGATGCAACAATATTGTTATTTATTATCCATATCTATACAAGGTGATACAAGCATGACATGTCTTTGTAATATCACAATAAAAACTATATATTTTATTTTCTCCCTTAAATCGTATAACATTGGCGCGTCATTCACACCCTTGGATTTGCTAATGTCCTTGAGGCGGCGGCGGTGGTGGCCGCATCCTTGTCTACGGTATGTCAAAAAATGAACGACGATAAATAAGTACGTACTAGAAGTAGGAGAGCTCTAGCCTCACAATACAGTACCCGATTCTTTAAATAGCACACTAATAACAAAATAATATATAAAATAAAATAAACTATAATGTTTCCATCTTAATGCTCAACATTAACAAGTATAAAATCCAATATTGACTTCCATGCACTTAATATCAGCTATAAAGTTTGTGGTAATATGGAATGAAATCCATTTAAATATAGCAAATACAGAAGCACGAACTTACTAAAAACCACTGACTAACTGCAAATAAAATACCAGTTCCCATGTAAGAGCAACGCGACTAGTGTTGTCACATTCAATAAAACCCACAACAAATGCATTTACGCTTCGGACCGCTGTAGAACATCTCGTTCCGATCGCGATGGCTGGAATAAAATTAATATCGGACAAATAGTCGCGATCGTGCCTCGACCTGAACCCTGATTATTTATATTATCGAACCTGAGCATTACCAGAGACGCTGGCCTAAATGTAGAGACCTTAAAAGGCTACGAAATGCTGGAAGTAAATAGCCATATTGTTAAAGTAAATTGGTATTTTACAACACGAAGTTTCGTGTGGCGTTCCCTAGTAAGGTGGTTAGCGCGACGGTTCTTTGCCTCCCATAGCACTTTTACTCAAGTTTGACTCTTAACGCCCGGGTCGTAAAGGTTTCGGCTGCGCTAATGCCACCTTTGCTGTGAAATAAGGAAGGGCTGCGGCTAAAATTAAATGTCATGCGCGATGACAGTCGTTATGGCGACATCTAGCGGTCAGGTCGTAAACGAGCACAACCGGCCATTACTTGCATTCAAAATAACAGCTCGTGGGCGCGTCTTTACAACCGAAGGAGAGATAAAATAAGGTGATTTTATCTAATCCCGGCTCCATCTTCCATTCTGTACATTAACCGCATCGTTAACACGTTGTAGTATGGTACTAAACACCTTTAATTGTCGGGCTTAATATTGTTAGAGGCAGAGTGCCATAATTCACTTTATCACCTGCGAGCGCCTAACGGCACATCGGCGCAGGCTACACGCAACGCGCCACACAAAAACTAGTTTTATTTTGACGGCTTATTATACTTACATTTAAATTATTGCACGACTCGCCCGCTGCGCTAATGTTTAAAATTTATTGTTAGATCAGGGAGAAAATATTGGTGTTCGTATCGCAAATCATAGGAGCCACAGACGCAAATACCATTTTATGTATATATGTAAATCTCACAACGTTGAATTTCGAAAATATTGTACACCGGCAGCATCGTCGCACAATAATTTAGACGTGTCGAACATAAGTAACGTTGGCGCATTCCAACATACATATCCCGGTAGGAAGCCGAACAACCTACATTGTTGATCACGAACACCTGGCCGAACCGATAATTTTGCTCGCAACAGTACATTTCATGTTTCATTTCTCCGTGATTAGCTTACTCGTATGCATATAGATGCTATTGTGTATCGCTGGCCAGTGTACGACGAAGGCGTCAAGCTACGCGTGTCGTCGGGGCAAATGAGATGATCCGCGCGCAGTATGCAGGGACACGCTGCTTGTCGCCAAATAATAATGCCATTACTGGCTCGCGCCCGGCTGGCCGTCCTGACACTGTTTGTTTAACAGATTATGGACCATTACCAAACGCTGCGTGTGTTAACATAATTTAAAGCAACCTAAATCATAGATAGCAATATATATGAAAATAGGAGTACATTTGTTATCACGTTCTGAGAGATCGCTCCAGCATTAATTATTATCCAATGAAGTTAATATGGTTAACCCCATATAAGACTAGATTTTAATTGGATGTGATAACAAAATCACTTTGTCGCTTCGACTCTTAATCTGTTTATTAAATGTGGCAGATTTTATCAGGTACGATTCTGGAGTTTCGTGACGCGAGATTTTAAATTCGTTAAGGTATCTACCAAAATTAAGAATGTTTTATGAAGACATAATATATTTTTCTATATTTTAGTGAAATAACCACGCATTTTGCGAAATATCAGATGACATGAAACAAATCAATGATCTAGAAATAAATCAATCCTCTGATTTGCAAACACTAGTAATTTTGTATTTGAGTTTATTATACAACCAACATAATTTATCCAAAAAAAAATGACTTTCAATTTTGGTTTTCCTGCAGATGTACTAGTAGAGAATAACGTTAATTTGATGTTTACAGTTGTAATAAACTATAATAACATAGAAATTACACTCGTTCTAGAAGCGACTGCAATTAACCCAAGCCAAGTAAACACGACATCATATTTCAACAGAATAGGATTTTATGTAAATACCACACCTTAATGCACCTTTACCCGGCTGACCTCTTGGTCAATTATAGGTTCGAATATACGGGAAATCAGATAATTCTACTGTCGCATGAATATCGCACCTAAGTTCAAAGGTCTTACCTACTCTGCACTTTTTGCTTTCCCTGTGCTATGATCACAATACCACACAAGTCTAATGATAAATCTCAATCTTCGGGATGTGTTTTCTCTTTAATATTTACCTGTTTATTTTGTACTCCGTCTATATACGAGCTATCTATTTCGTTGAGTGCGGAAACTGTCATTGTAATGTTGGTAGAAATATCCGTTTCTAAAAATAATATAAGATTTTTTTTGTTTCTCCACCTGTACCATCCAGGATTCTGGACAAGCCCACACATTCCCACCGATGTGTCTCCTGTGTAGCCAGGATCAACAACGGCGACCTCAGATAGACAATAAGCAATGAAGCTTATTGACGTCCCGGGGGAGAAAAATACAGCTGCTACACCATCCAGGATTGACGAAAAACAAAGTGGAGGGCATTTATAGTAGGCTAGTCCTGAAAGGAAAAAAAAAGAGACAAGAAAATAGAGGTTGCTATACCAACAAAAGCGCGGCTCATAAATTTACAAAGAGAGTCTCAATATTAAAGTCTGAATAATTATTTTCTCCATCTGTGCCACTAAAAATTTCACAATAAAAAAAAATTATAGAAAATACACTACAGTCTTATAACTTCCTCTTTTATAGATATAAATTACTTTGTCCATTAGATTAAAACTGACCTTGTAGTTAACCCTTTTAATAGGCTATACATAATAGTTTTAATTGTAAACCTTTTAATCGACCGCATAAAGTTCAATTTGTATTAGCAACAATTTAACTGCCTTATAAAGGCTTAAAACCAGAAGTCTTATCATATTAAAAATATTTATCATTGACTCAATGGCTTGGAATGTAATAAAGCGAATCACATACAGTATGATCTAAGACATGATCCAACTAAACCACATCATTATTTCAAGCAACAATCTGAGGTATTCCGTAGAATTACGATTCGAGATACTACCAGAGAGATTCATTCATCACCGCGATAAAATCTCGACGATTCATTCTGACATCATGTATTTAGTTATCAGACAAATATATTAATTAACCAAAAAGCTAGGAATCCTTACTAATGTTACAAATACGAAAGTAGTTCCTGTTTGTCCGTTTGATTTAAAAACAGAAACGTTTTTAATGATAATGATAAAGATAGACTTTGAAAATATAGAGGACATTTTGATTAAAATAAAACTTGAAGGGGGAGTTATGGAATGAAAGATTTTAGTAAATTGGGGACAATGCAGACAGAACCGCAGTCACAATTATTAATAAATGACAAGAATCAAGAACTGTCAGGAAGATAGCTGAAAGACTGATTCAAAACAACGACTACAGGCTAATAAAATTGATAATAGCTACTGTAAGCATAAATATGGCAAGCAGAGACAAAATTATGGTAACATTGGAATTAGAATCAAAATAGTACTGTAATCAAATGTATACTTAAGTCGACGTTGAATGTTTTTTGAATGCACATCTGTAGGTGTACTGCGCATATAATTGCGGGTCACAATAAAATTTATTGAGATAGCAACAATGGATTTTGTCTTTAAGATAATAGAATTAGAAAACTCGAATGAAAATGTGATTGGCTTTTAGTAAAATTGTGTTTTTAGTAAATATTAATTATTTACGATTTACAGGTTTAAATAAGTTGAAACCCGTCCAACCGTTAAGCCAAATTGGTTTGGTTTTACGAACTTTCCTAAAATAAATACTACTTTCATCACTACATTGTGTGCGAGGAGTTAGCACGGCATTAGCGAATAAAAAGTAAAACAGACGTAAAGAGATTTCTTATAATGACGAAACATTACAATAAAAATAATTTGGGAAATAACGAAAAGGTTTTTTTTATTGCTTTATAGGTTTAGTATATTTTGTTTAAATTACGTTTTTTAAAGTGCTATAGTTATTATTTGTCATATATATCATGAAACGAGAGATCCCATCCCACCTACACTCATGTTCAAACCATTGAATGTTTACCATAAAACAATATAAGCTGACGACGCCCAACTTTGATTTCTGTACCGTATTTCTTGATGCATCTAAATATCTTCGGAGTCAAAAAGTTGTCATTTGACTTCAACTTCTTGGTACCATTGCCAAATTAGACTCTGACTCGACTGAATATTTAGTGGCAGCACAATATTAAATATTTTATGTGGGTGAAACTTTGCTTCCGTTAGTTCAGCAGATTGCAGCGTTAGTTATTAAGACGATAATAAGGTACAATGACGAATGATATAAGAATACGAATAGTCCACCAAGTCGATACAAAATACAAACAAGGGTATGAAAGACAAGGCTTGGACAACAGTCTAATAATATCTTTCAACACACTGTTCGTGGTACATAAAATTCAAATTCTTTTGTAACCTGATATCCGATTTACATACCTTTAAATTCAAATGGGAGATTGCATTATCTAAGTTCATGAATATCTATCCAATTAGCCGTTTCCTTCTAAGATTTCTTTGCAGCAAATACAATTTTCTATTGACATGTCAAAAAGATAGATAATATTCTATCGATTCTATCATCAATAAAACTTTAATATGTCGCTAACGGAAAGCTAAATATTTCTCTGTAGAATTTCAAATGAATAAATAATGTAAGTATTCTGTCACACTAGAGATTTATGGAGAAAGCCTTATCATTAGTGCTAGACTTCTTGTACGTGATGATGACGCTTCAATTCTAGAGGACGCACCATAGAGAAGAAGTCACCGATTATGCAAAGGAAATGGCCTAGCTGTTGTCGATGGATGACAGTTGGTAATTCAAGTCTGTAGCCTTTACGCGGCTTGGAAACACTGGCATCCGTCAATCTGCATTGGAGCAGCGTGACAGAGTTTGCTGTAATCCACCTTAGATTGAAGGGAGACCCGTATCCCTGCTGCACCGTTTTGAGTTGATATGATGATCATAATTATAGTTTTCTGAGCCCCTTTACCAAATCTCTATTCCTTGTCCTACCTTACCTATCCTTGCTTATCAGGAAACATTGCAATGAGTATAACGAGACAAGCCCACCACACATTTCCACCGCTGTGTCTCTAGCAAGGATCAAGAACGCCGACCTCAGATTGACAATAAAAAACGAATTTAATCAGAAAGAAATTAGACGGAATAGGAAGTATTTAAAGGATTGCAAAGTGTATGTGGGCTTTTCCCTTGATCTAATGATAACATACACTATTTACTATGTTATACTCTTTTGGTTGACGCAATAGTCGTGATCCCGACGACGGCCGCGTGTCAAACACATCATGGGCGTGACTTCAATCACAACGATCAACGCCTTTTAGCAAATATCAACGTTATTACCTTCTAAATGTCACTCTCGGCCCGACATTTAACTATATATCAATTTGTTTAATGGCTCAGACACGGTTTTGTACGCAGCCGAAGTCGTTAGCAACATTCATCATTATTTAAGAGCACAATAGAATTGAATAATAATATAATTAGCGTTTTATATTGATTTAAACTATTCCACTAATGCTCAACATCAAGTCGGGTGGAGTCAACTCGAAAAATACTCTGAATATTATAAAGATTTAGATATCATAGGTTCTGTGGTTCTGAGTTAATATTTTATCAACCCGAGTTATAAGCAAGTATTTTGTTGTTAATTCTGAATAGGCTATTCGCCAGTTATGAAACGTCCAATACTTACCGCAACAGTCAAAAAACTGTCAGTTTATTTGACGAATTAGCTATTCAGCACTGATGAAACTGGCCCTAAATGTGTTAACTAGTTTTACCATTCTCCCTTTAATCTCATAGAAAATAGTAACGTCTAATTGCTCAGGGATTTTGTTATTAGATAAACACAAACAACATAATGTTTTATAACGCGGAAAAGGTTTACTGCAATTTATACGTATCAATATTAAAATTCGTGCCGTCAGAGTGCTATTAGCAAGTTCTTGTATCGTTGAATTACAAATCAATACAATAAACATGTCAATGGTACACCTTAGAATTCAATCTGTTAATTTCCTTCAATCGCTTCAAGAAAATATACGGTTTGATAAAGCTCTGTGCACATGCAATGCACGACTTACGAATAAAGTTTATTGATGTATAATGTTCGGGAAATAACACATTGATCGGATGATGAGATGAGATTACTTAAGTCACAGATTACTTAAATCTTGCAGCCAGTTGCAGAAGCGCATTTAAATGTATATGTGTTTTTACCTTCTGTAGTTTGACAGTGACAGCCATGGATTTGCCATTAACTTTAAAATGTTTGTGAACATATAGCCATTGGAAAAGTATATCCTAACTAATATTTTATAAGAGAAAGTGAGTTTGTTTCTTTGTTTGTTATTCCTTCATGGCTTGACTAATCAGCCGATCATTATGAAAATTTGTATACACATTGTCACCCCTGACAATACTCAGGGGTATAGAGCCCAACATTGGCTAGAAGCCTTTTTATCAATTGGAAGCCCGGTGCGGTGGTGGTGCGTTGTTAGTGATAATCCCGCATGAGGCAAACTTATGTGATGACATTTTATATGTCTCGAGTCTACGACCTCCGTGGCGTAATGGTTACCACGCCAAACCGCCACCCGGAGGTCCCGGGTTCGATCCCCGGTCGGGCCATGACGAAAAACGAACTTTTTCTGATCGGCCTCGGGTCTTGGATGTTTATCTATATTTGTATTTGTTATAAAATATAATATCGTTGAGTTAGTATCCCATAACACAAGTTTCGAACTTACTTTGGGGCTAGCTCAATCTGTATGAATTGTCCCTATATATATATATATATGAGTGTTTTCTATGTATCCTAAGTATATATTTACAGTTTTATCTGTTGTCTGATACCCATAACACAGGCAGTTAAAGCCTAGTTTACTTTGGGACCAAATGATGCTGTGTTGGCGTAGAATTTACTGTGTAGTGTGTAGTATATAATATATTCACAAATAGGCACATAATTCAAGTTCTTCGTCAAATATACCTATCGTTAACGTTTGCCAAATACTCCAAATAAGCCAATACTGAAGTGTAACCATAAAAAGCAACATTGTATTGTCTGAATTATTATTAGCAACATTTGCGAAGCTGACTCTACGCTCCATGTGCACGCGGCTAATCGCATTCGAAAGGATTTATTATAAAGCGATTACGGTTATGCATATTCCATTAAGTTCATGATCCGTAACATAATTGGAAAAACACTTATATGGAATGGAAGATATAATTATAGGAATTGGAAGGGAGAGGAAACACGTACCTAACAATTGAACCGCTCTATTGTTTCAAATGAATACAAAATGAAATTGTTTTTAACAAGAACAAATGATAATTGTTGTTTGCGACGGCTTTTGATGAAATAAGTATTATCTATCATCATTGTAGAGAGTTGAAGGTAAAACAGAGAAGTGGAAACGAAGACCTTAAAATAAAATTGAAAATATAGCAAACAAGGTTACAGAGAGTCAAGAAATCGAAGGAATGCACAATGATGAATAATACAAGAATACAAAGACAATATGACAAATATCAAATATACAAAGAAAAACTATCAAAAAGTATTTACTTCAAGTTTGATATCTAGTCTAGTCCGTAACAATCATTTTGACTAGCGAGTGTGCATGTAAAGTTAATTTTAAGGGTATAAAGAAGCTGCATGATTGTAGAAGAAGAATCATTTATGGAAAATCAATAAAGACATCAAACTTCTAAACGTAACCAAGTTGATTTCTACCTTTAAATTATAGAAGCTAAATTTCCACATAAGATGATATCTACAGTATCTAGTTAAAACTAACTGTTGAGTGCTCGACCTCTCCCTATAAAATCTCAATAACATAGGATCCTAAGCAAAACAATTTGACTGGCAGACTACTCGTCATTATCTCAGTCCATAAATCTTCGGCGAGTCAAATTGTTCTCATTTCACACCAAATAAGTTACGGCGAAGAGTGCTGGCGCGGGCGCACGAGGCATACTTATATCCAGTAGTAATTTAAGTTTGTATAGATGAGAGTTTTTTTTTTGTAGAATGATCAAATTCTACCAATAGATCTCCGCTCAGCTGTTGCTGCGGCAGGAACCACGACGAAGTAATTTTTTTTTTAATTCTTTTTTCAAATTACAAGCTCTTTCGAATCGTCACAATTTTTCCCCTACCCCAATTCAGACGGCAGATTTGTACGTAGGGCAAGAAACTTAGTTCTCGCGTGACGCTGATAATAACGACATTCCCATATCTATGTCGAGCAAAACCAGAATTCACAGAGGTGACCACAGATTGACAATAAGCAGTGAAACCCGTTGACGTGGGGAATAACAAGAATTTTCTTGGAACTCACGAGTTCAACGACTACTGTTAGACTTCTTCGACGCAGAGGGGAAATCAGATCTTTTGAATCTTTCAAAGGGTTTTTTTTCCTTCTATGTTATGGTATGTAAATTGGCCACACTAAGATTTGAACCAAAGATTGGTTCATTATCTTCTACTATCATCTCTTTATCTCCACTTAACTACGTAAGAGAGGTAGGGCACAGCGGATAATCCGTTCAAATCGGAGCAGCCCGTCTGGGGAAGGACCTCCACCTTACAGAAGATCGTAGCCAAATAGTATTGGTCTCGGCCATGTTGTGTTCCTACGATGAGTAAGGTCTCCAGAGCTCCTCTTGGGGGGGGGGGGGTCAACCCTCCCAGTTGAAAACGCGTGCATTGCAAACGTCTATAGGCTACAGTGATGCTTACCATCAGGCGGGCCGTATGCTTGTTTACCAACTTTGTGGCATAACATTTGCATCATAAATCTGGTAGTTACTGCACAATAATATTGAGTGTGGTCTCAATATTACCGGCATCTGCAATTACGCATGGTAATGGTGCGCGCCCGGCGTGGCGTGGCAGCGCGCACGCATCCGCGCACCTTCGCCCGACAGGGACGGACGGCAGGTAGCTCAAAATTAATTTGATACACGCCTTCGCACAGTGGAGTAGAGAAAGAGTCAGCAAATGCAGAACAAGGCTTAAAGTACACGACAATGAGAACATCACTGATTTGGGAACGTTGATCAAAAAATTGAGATTCGGTGATTTAAACGTTTTTATGTAAGTATATAACGTTCGCATTCTTATAAAGATCAAGCTAGAAAGCTACGTACATTCTAAATCATTTGTGCAGGCAAGACAAAATCATGGTAACTGCTCTCCAGTGGTATTTGTACTCATATTCGTCTATCGTATACTGACTGAACATTGAGTACGCAAACTACTGAAGAGCAGTTACAATGATTTTGTACTGCCTGCAAAGAATGTAGAATGTAGCTTTCTAGGTTGACCTTTATAAGAACGTGATTGATTAATTTAGGTAGACTTCTCTCAAAATTTTCACTTTCACCACAGATACAGAAGAGAAGCCAACAATCCGAGTCATTTCTGTTGTTATGTTAATAAAAAGAGTGGAGTTGGAATACTATTTATTCAGAAAAGAATTAATTACAGTTATAACAGTCGGAAGACACATTTCTAGTTTACATGGCTGCGAGAGGAGAGAGTGTTGCCATGCACAAGACCACAGATAACAAAATGTGACAGTTGTATGATATTTATTCCTCAACACCCTGCCTCAACTGTTACATGACAACATTCTTTACAATTTATGAAAACTTCTAGTTTTTAGTTTTAAAATTTTTTTCAGATAAACTTTCTACACTAATTAATCTTTATACAATTATTTTGTGCTTTCTTACTAAATAATACCAATTTTCTCTCTAAAATAATTAAACAATTTATAACTTAAAGGTTTTGTAAGAAAGTCAGCAATCTGTTCCTCTGAAGGAGTATACACAAGTTCTATACTATTATTGCAAATTTGTTCTCTAATAAAATGATATTTTACATCAAGATGTTTCATTCTTTTACTGTTATCCCTATTTTTAGCCATATGAATACATGCTTGATTATCCTCAAAAAGTTTTACAGTAATTATGGGAATATACATTTCTAATAAGATTCCTTTTAAAAACATAGATTGACACACTGCAGAAGTTAAAGCTTTGTACTCAGCTTCACTGGATGACAAAGAAACGGTTGTCTGTTTTCTAGTACCCCAAGATACAACATTTCCATAAACAAAAAGACAAAAACCAGTTACAGACTTCCTATCAAAAGGATCATTAGCCCAGTCTGAATCAACATATCCTTGACATATTTCTGAACAATCTGTTTTATAAAGGATTCCCATTTCACAAGTATTTTTCAAATATCTGAGTATTCTTTTTAATCCTATCCACAACTCATGAGATGGATTTTCTTGAAATCTGCTAAAATAATTTAAACAAAAACTTAAATCTGGTCTACTACCGACCATTAAATACATAAGACTTCCTACTAATTCTCTATATGGGTAATTACAATTTTCATTCTTATCATTATTACAGTTGCTATTTACCAAGCATTTCTCTATTGGAATTTTTACAGTTTTACATTCTGTCATACCAAATTTATTAAGTAATTGTTGTATATAGTGTTTCTGATGTAAAAATAATGTATTTAATTTTCTGTCTCTTTCTATATAAAATCCAAGGAACAATTTAACATCTCCTAAATCTACCATATCAAATTTTTGTATCAATGAATTTTTAAATGAGTTTACCAAGTCTTGTTTTCCCACAATCAAAATATCGTCTACAAATAGAAAGACATACAACATATTTTCATTATTTTCCTTCTTTATATACAAACAAGTATCATAACCAGAATTGTAAAAATCTAATGCCATCATATAACTATGAAACTTCTTATTCCAAGAACGAGGTGCCTGCTTTAAACCATATATTGATTTTTGCAATTTGCAAACAAATTTATCATTTTTCATTTCTTCAGGTAAATGCATATAAATATCTTCTTCTAAGTTACCGTGTAAAAATGCGGTTTTAACATCCATATGTGATATTTCTAAGTTAAATTTATTTGCAATTGACAATAAAGTTCTAAACGTTACTAAGTTTCCAACAGGCGAGTAAGTATCTGTATAGTTATTACTTTGAAAACCCTTTGCTACTAACCTAGCTTTAAAAGTTTCCTTTCCTTCACTATCCTTCTTTATTCGAAATACCCATCTACTATCAATTACTTTTCCACTTTCAGGTTTCTCTACAATAGTCCAAGTTTCATGCTTTGCGTGACATTCTAATTCATTTTTAATAGCTTCTTCCCACTGTATGTTATCTTTCCCTGCCTGAGCTTCAGCTTTAGTACTAGGTGTTTCATCACTAACAAACAACGCTGTATGATAACTTTCATAATCAAAATGCCAAATAGGTGCTTTTCTTTCTCTTACAGGTCGTGAGCAGTCGGGCAAATTTACATTTTCTACATTACTTTGACTTTCATCTACATTTTCACTCTCTTCTACACTATCACTAGTACATACATTTTCTTCTTCGTTATTAATACTACCACATTCGCTTTCTTGACTTTCATATATCACACTTGACATATTTTCTTTCATAGAAATCTGATTTACATCACTTTCATTCTTACAATTAACACTTTCATCAAATATTACATCTTTTGCTCTAATTTCCTGTTCATTTTCTTCATCCCACAATAAGTAGCCATTAGTACAATATCCTATCATTCTATATTTCTTAGATTTTTCCTGAAATTTTCCTTGTCTTAATTCTTTAGGAATTAACATGTATGCATTACAACCAAATACTTTTATTTTACTATAATTCTGTACTTTACCATACCATAACTCTGCTGGTATTTTATTATAAACCGTAGGTAATCTATTAAGTAAATATGTGGCTGACTGTACCGCATAACCCCACATATTTTTCTCCATATTATATTCTTTTAAAATACATCTACTTTTCTCAACTAAAGTTCTATTGAGGCGCTCTGCCTTTCCATTCTGTTGTGGAGTGTACTTTATTGTGAATTCTATTTGAATACCTTTTTCTTTACATAAAGACTGAAAACTATTATTTTTATATTCTGTACCATTGTCACATCTAATACGAGATATTCTTTTATTAAAGTGAGATTCTACTGTATTACAATAATTTTTGAAAATGTTTGGCACTTCTGATTTACATTCTAATAAATATATCATTGTGAAGTGTGTATAATCATCTAAAAAGGTTAGAATATATTTCTTTCCATTTCTGCTAACAGGTGTAACAGGACCACACAAATCAGTATGAATAAGTTCTAAAGGACGTTTTGTTTTATTCTCATAAGTTTTAAAAGGCAATCTACACTGCTTTCCCATTATACATGTTTCACATAATATGTCTTGGCAATTCTTATTGTTATTACAATTTATTAAACCTTTCTGTGACAATTCTTTTAATTTATTTTCAGAAGGATGACCAAGTCTTCTATGCCATAATAAATTACTTTCTGAAGTACTGTAGGCAGATGCAGCAAATGACATATTATTTGGAAAGATGAAACTTACCTTATATAAATTATTTTGTTCAAATCCCTGTAAAATTAATTTATTATTGTGAATTACTTGAACTTTGTTGTTATAAAATTTTACACACAAACCTGCTAATTCACATTTTCTGACAGATAATAAGTTACATTCTAATTCTTTAATATATAACACATTTTTAAGTGTACATTGTTTTGTTTTGATATTTCCCATTTTTGTAGCTAATAACTTTACATTTTGTTTTGCAACTTTTATTTCTATAGGTTTCTTTAGGTCAATGTACTCACTGTAGTATTTATCACTACTTATTAAATGGTCAGTCGCACCAGAATCAATTACAAACACTAATTTATTATCATTTTTTACTATACCTGTGGACGTAGATGATAGGAATGCAACTTCGTTGCTTTGTTCTCCTAGATGTACCTGTTTCTTAGTGATTGACGGGTTTCTAAACTTGCATTCGCTCTTCTTGTGACCAATTTTTCCACAATTGTAACATTTGAACCTGAATTTTTTATTTTCTCTAAAAGGATTTCCCTGTCTATTGAAAAAAGCTGTTGATTTTCTTTCAGCTGGTTCTGTACGTGTCCTTTTTATTTCCTCGTCTAGTAGACGTTTCTTTACAAATTCCAAAGTGACACTTGTTGTTAGAGTTTCTATAGCCGTAATGACATTGTTGAAACTTTCTGGCATCGATAATAGTAGCATGCACACTAGTTCTGTTTCGTCCGGCTTTGCTCCGGCCGACTTCAAGTCCCTGATAAGGCTGTCAAAAGTCATAAAATGACCCTCCAGTTTACCTTCCTCTACATACTTTAGGGATAAGAGTCTTTTTCTAATTAATAATTGTGATGCAATGCCTTCTCGTTTATAGTTTGCAACTAATTTCTCATACATTTTTAATGCTGATGAGCAGTCTTTTATCAATTCCAAATGGCTGTCCGCCACACTTTGCACTATTATGGCCATAGCCTTCTTTATTTTTTTGTCATCCTGCTCCTCTTCGGTTATGCATGTTTCTAAACTCTGTTCTTGTAATGCGGTTATCAACCGAAATTCCCAATGGGTGAAGTTCTTACCTCCAAATTGAGGGACGCCGTACTTGTTCATTTCTATTTGTAGTTTGTGTTCCGCCATTTTCTAATTTGCTGATGCAACGTGGATGCATCAATAAACTATTTTCTGTTTCTGTATATTTTGTTATTCCTGTTTCGTCCTGGGCCCATAACCTGTTGTTATGTTAATAAAAAGAGTGGAGTTGGAATACTATTTATTCAGAAAAGAATTAATTACAGTTATAACAGTCGGAAGACACATTTCTAGTTTACATGGCTGCGAGAGGAGAGAGTGTTGCCATGCACAAGACCACAGATAACAAAATGTGACAGTTGTATGATATTTATTCCTCAACAATTTCTAATTCTAAATCCGCTCCTGTCGGTTACTGAAAAACTATAATTTATCGTATCGATATCTCCGCAGTAGTTAACTGCAATTGGTCGAAACGTTTTGAAAGATAATGATGGCTGTGAGACAAGTTGCGTAACATTGTGTCAGTTTACCAAACAACAAGCATGCCTTGTTTCCTGACCCTTTTATGTAAGACATATACCTAGTCTTGCCATATATATTGTAAAAGAGTTTTTTATTTATTTTTCAATTACAAATAACATTTATTACTTTTACAATGTGTTAGTTTAATACATAAATATAAAACAATTTAAAATATAAAAGATTTATTCGAAGTGGTCTCCATTGGGTGCAATACAGTCCTTTAAACGTTGAGGCCAGTTATCAATAGAAACACGCACTCTTTCCATGGGAAAATTCTTCACTGCCAATCGTATGGATTGTTTTAGGGACTCTAAATTATCATGACGTTTAGAGCAAGCCGTACTCTCTAAAACGCACCAGAAATCATAATCCAGCGGATTAAGATCGGGACTAGACGACGGCCAGTCTTCAGCTCTGATGAAGTCGAAAACGTTCGATTCCAACCAAGACTGCGTGGACCGAGCTTTGTGACCCGGCGCCGAGTCTTGCTGGAAGGATCATTCTTGGTTATTGAGCATGGTGTTGTTAAGGGGCTTAACTACCTTTTCAGGAATGGTATCTTGATACACTTGTTTCTTGAAACTTTGACTAATACCAAGCGTATGGAGAGTTTTAAAAATTGCACTTGGCTCCATACCTACTTGGTGTAATGCAATCACAGCGATTCGGTTCTCTTTATCACCCTACTCCATTTTAATATCGCAAAATATTGTACAATGTATTGGCGCCAAAATAAAAAAAGACAATGAAAAATCATATAAAAATGACAGATTCCAAATTAAAAGGTAATATTTTGTTTATTTTTAGTTGTAACAGTATTTATGGCCAGACTAAGTATTAATATCTGCGGGTTTATTCTCGGAGAAAAGGTTAATCTCAATCTCAAGTGCTCCTTTTACATTTTGTGTTAGCAAGACAGCGCTCGAGATTGATTATAACTATTGTTACAAACCGAACTCTTTTGATAAACATTGTATTTTTATAATTCATATTGTCTATGTTTTATTAAAATATAAGGTTTATCAAAAGAGTTCGGTTTGTAACAACTATTTTTGATACGAGAATAGGCCCTCAGGAACCAGAATGTTTGTTGGAAAATAAAAAATAAAAGAATCTGATCTCTTTAGAAGAAAGAGTGTGAGTGCGTCCAGAGATGAGTAGTAACAAAATCCTCGTGGCCATAATATTATGTGGAACAAAAAAACATTTAGCAACCAAACAGCAAACAGTCGCCTGAAGTTGGAGGGCCGGCGAGACCCCAAAGACACATTTAAACCTGGGACCCGAGAAGAGAGACCTTTAAATGGAATAGGGAAAAGGGACAGTGAAGGAGTTGGGCTTCCAAATCTGGTCTAAACTACAACACGACCAAAAAGAAAGAATTTGGAGAAGCAGAGAATTTATGAAATAGGCTAGTCGAGTCATGAGTCTACCTTTTGAAAACTCAGAAGTCCAAGCTTCCCTTTTACCTTTTGTTGCCTTACTTCATCATATCAACCCAAAATCATCCCACTGCAAGGATACGGGTCTCCCGTCCATCGAAGGGGACTAGAGCGTACTCTGCCACGTTGCTCCAATGCTGATTGGCAGAGGCCGGTGCTTTCAAGCCGCCCGAAGGCCACTTAGCGAAGGACTTGGCTTAGCGACTGGCATCTACCGATAACAGCCGGGACCGACGCCCCTCCGAAGCACGGAGAAGCTCGAGATAACGAAACCCATCCAAGCACTGGCTAGGGTCGACGTCGCTTGACTTGCGTGTTCATATTAGAGTGCGACACAAAACCACGTCATCGATCTCCTCATTGCCTTCTTATGTAAATAATAATATTTTTTTAAACACGGCATTATAATGTTCGCGATGTCCAACAAATAGATTTTGTTTTTGCATAAAAGATGCGACGCAACTTTCTTTGTCACGCACGACACAATTGCATGCATTGAACAGTAAGTGAACGAAAATGTGAAGGAACATTATGTTACTTTTGGTTGTTCTGTAATCTGAGGTATTTTTTATAAAAATCATTTTGATATTGACAACAATATCGCCTATTTGTCAGATTCTTTAACAAAATTATGGCATAATGCTAGCAGTTATTTCTAATAAGAAGTTAATGCTGGCAGTTATTTGTAATAAGAAGGAAAAAAATTTTTTTTCTGTTTTTTTATACCACAAAGGTGGCAAACAGGCATACGGCCGGGCTGATGGTAAGCCGCCACCGTAACCTATTGACGCTTGCAATACCGGGGGTGCTGCTCTATTTCTTGTCTTGATAGCCCTGCCCTATTCATTCCATTTCGCGATTTCTTTGGAACCGAAGGTTGCATTGAAAAGATTGCTTTCAGCAATACGGCCGCCTTGTCGCAAATACACTAGTCTGTAAGTTATCTGTTTATACCTACTGTAATCTGGTGTTATTTAACCATTTTGAGCTCATTAAAACTATCAAAGTCAAGTTTTGAAATGAACAATCTCATACGAAAAGTAAATGAGCGAGACATTTAACTAAACTAATTTTGACAGGACCAAAGGTGTAGTTAAATGTTTAACAGAATTAGCACCAGTGAGTGACTTTGAAACTATATTTTAACCATCGACATAAAAGTAAATACAAGCTGTCCGGTACTGAGATTTTGCGGCATTGCGATGGTGCACATGCACACCACCACCCAAGTCAGTTGCGAGCGAGCGACAGAAGCAATGGTGTCCAATTGACAAAAAACGATCCGTTAAACAAAAACTAAAAACGATGTATAAAATTAACAATTCGATGTTCACTAACGATTTCTGGTTTTATATTCTGACACTACAAAATCTCCATTTTGCAAAACTTTACTGTTTAATGCAGTTATTGTGTCAAAAGATGCGTTAGTTGCACGCAAGGTGTTCTTACCTCAATAAAGCCTTATAAAGCTAAAGTGAAAAACGCCTCTTTCCAACCAGTAGCCCTGTATTATTAATATTAACATTTGTGTTATGGTAATTTAATATGACAATTATGTACGTACATGTTATTAGATAGCTTCTGTATGCCAAGATATAGGAGTTACTTGTATCATTAGTTCCAAAGATGTAATTTTATTTTCATAATGGAGAGCTAGGACGTCTTACATACAGCCAATTTCTGAAACGCATTTTTAAAGTTAACTACACATTAAATAAGTTTGCGTTAAGTCATTACGAATTTAAATTTTTATTCCACGTTTAATCTCAAGCTATCTCTTTTTCTTCTTTAGTTTGACAGTAAGAGCTATAATTAAAAATGTAATTTATTTTAAAAATGCATTTTAGAAACGATCAGTAACATAATCTTTTTATAAACAAAGGGGTTTAGTGATAAATGATGATAAGCCAAACATTATTTTACCACTTTCGTTACTTTCTTGGACAATGACAAAACGGGTTTTAAACTAATTTTTGTGTATTTTATGTATTGCCATGGTATGATATAGGTGTCGGTATTTTCACACATCTTTCGCCATTTAGAATATAAAAAGTTATTACTTTAGAAACTAAAATGAAATAAACTATAGTCTACGAAGAGTAAATGCGACTGTTAAAGTACAGTATTAAGCTACTTGTTCACTAACCGGCGCCAACCGCACCGCCCGCACATATACGACGCGTATCTCTAACAATCGCCGTCGTCGCACGTTGCGGTCAAAAACGGATAGGGAAAGGCACAAGGAAAAAATCAATAATGGTATTTTATTTCGAAAATAAACAAACAAATCTTTCGTCTTTTAATATTTATTATAGAGCAGGACAGGAGCAGACCAAATGGCGGACCGCGGACCGCCGACCCATTTTGTGCGGACCGCGAGAACACAGCAACTTGCTATACATAATACGTAATATAATGAAAACATATCATAACCTCCATTATCTTTCTTAGCGTCAATTTGAAAACGACCGGGAGAAGTAACGACCCAACCAAGAGAAAACTCTTTCTCGCCGAAAGTAGGTGGGGTATGACCACGTGCACGCCCCCCCCCCCCCGTCACGTGTGGGTGTACGGAACGCGATGGTCATGTCATGACGAATGGTACCTAATTTATATTTAAAAATTAAAAGCGATTCGTGCGTGCGCGTGCAATGCGACCAACAAACTAGTGAACATTCAACTTTACTTACCTAAACGAAAGTTTCCGCACGTCCCTGCGATCAGTCAAGCCATGCAGGTGCAAGCGCATCGAACACTGCACACTGCACTTACAACTCTTAACATCTTAACTAACATTTATTATTATCAAAGAACATACTTTACTTTCTTATAAATAGAGTCTAATTTCTATTATGGAGATAGTGTATTTGAGGTGTTATGGTAATGATACATCTATTTTATCGACGCATAGGCAATTGAGGTAGCGACTACCGAAGTTATATGCGTTGAGAATACAAAATAATAGTATTTCATATAATTAACCGATAAACAGTAAAACGGACTTACAGTATGACAGCGCATCCTGCCTGTCTTACTTCATAATTTTAGATGAAATTACTACTACCTTAATCCTCGATATTATACGTGCGTACTTTAAATTGCATGAGATGGTAATGAGGGGTTCATTACCATTCTCATACAATTTTGAAGTCCTTGAAGTAGATATTCTTTATGGGCTGCGGTGATAACTTACTAAGTAGTTCTCTAATCTATGGGTGATGCATAGTCGTTTGTCAATCTCTTTTATATTAAAAAAACCGGTCAAGTGGTCCACGCACAGTGTGGGGTTCCGTATTTGCTTAAAAGTTTTATAAAAGTAAATAATTCCGAAACTGATCATTGTATCGGAAAATTCCACACTCTCGATGTTTTGAAGAGACCTATCTAACGATACACACAACATGGGGTGGGCGCGAAAAAAAACTCATTTCCACCCCAAAATAAAATATTTTTCAAAATTTTGTTCCAGCTTGTTTGTTTGTTAGCACTGTTAATATATGTATACATACCAAATTACAGCTTTCTAGCGTGTAGGCGCTAGACCGCGGACGGACAGACGGACATGGCGAAACTATAAAGGTTCCTTTAGTACTATGGAACTCTATAAGACGATTGACGCCCGCGATTTCACTCGTGACATCCCGTTGTATCCGTCTATCCATGTGTTAATTTATAAGCTACCATTGTACCAAGTTTCAAGCAAAACGATCAAGTCGTTTTAATGTGAAAGCCTAACAAACATCTGTGCAAACTTTCACGTTTTAAATATTAGTATGATAAAAGCTTTTCGACGCACGCATACGCAGGTTTGCACGGATAACACCGCGGACATTCCCAAAGCTAGCAAAAGCTTAGTAATGTAATTTGTATCTTCGAAAGTGCTTTCCTCTGAAATCAAGTCAAAAACTGGCTGAAAACTGGTTCATAATTTCGATTTCGTTTGTCGTATTCATGTCAAAATTTTGCTCATACGCCATTACAATTTAAAATGTATCATCGAAAGTGGTTTATGAAATTATCCAATCAATGTACGTTATAATTTACTTTCAATCGATCAATTTTGGCGGTGGATGGTAAACGTGTTCGTAATTAGCCATTATTGCATATTTATCCCCCACTTCGGGAGGCTACTGAATTTATGAGAATCAAAGGTCTAAATGAAATGAAAACTTTTTATTGAGACCGCTTTCTAAAATAGTCAGACGACTTGCTTCTGATAATTACAGTTACCAACTTTGTCAGACATGATGTAGGTAGCAAAAAAAATCAAATTATACGACGAGCGGCTAAGGAAACTCGCAGGAAGTCGCTGGATGCAGGTGGTCATACTGGAAGCGTTTTGGGAGGCCTATGTCCAGCCGTGGACTACTTGTGGCTGAGATGATGATGTTCAGACTCAGACCGTCTGCTTTCATTAGAAGGTACCTTACCTTCTCTTGGCACAATGGGAACCTCAGCTAATAATAATACTTTCAGAAAATTCGACAAATAACCTATGAAAGGTTTATTGTAAAAAAATGAAACTCATAATATTAAATATTATTACAATGTTTCATTACAATCTTTGTTCTTAATTTTCGTCCCTGGATACCTATTATGTTTGTTGACTGTTCGTTACCTACTACAGGACTTAAACCAGGGACCAATCGGTTAATAAGGTAATTTCAAGTGAATACTTGGCTAATTTTACTCCGCACTGCGAAGAAACTATTTGTTTACATGTTTATTATAGCAGATATTGATATTTTAATGTTCCATTGCGAGCTTTTATTACGTTTAATGTAATTACATGACGTAACCTTGTTTACTACTTTAGCGGTACTTTAAACTTTAAAATAGTTGGTCGATGGTCACCGTTCCGGGACTTCGCCACGGCTATCTCGATTCAATTATGACTTTTATATGGTCATTAGTAATTGACATGGACTTCAAATCAAGTCACGAAAAGTTACGCTCAAAGTTACCGCAAATTGCAACATAGTAGCCCGAATGTGGGCGGTCGATGGGTATACCACGGAATATGTGTGAACGTAAAATAAACCTGGGGATGTACTGGGGTCCTGTATAGCCAGGATCAACAAACGGTGACCTCATATTGATAATAAGCAATGAAGCTTATTGACGTCCCGTAGGTAAAACTACAGCTGTCTTGGAAATCGCAACGAATTTAATCAGAAATACAATTGACGGAGGAAGTATTGAAAGGACACTATCCACAAATTAAGGGGATAGCGAAAATGAAGAAGAGAAAAAAGAGATTACAATATGCTAAGTAAATGAATGATTTATGAAATTAATAAGCGTCCGTCCCGGCTGTTCGGTGGATGACAGTCGTTTAACCAAGTGGTCTTCAGGCAGCTTGAAACAGTGCCCACGACCATTAGAGCAGTGGAAGTGTACGCTCTAATCCACTTCGAATCAAGGGAGATCAGTATCCCTACGTGGGATGATTATGAGTTGATTTGATGATGATAAGAGTACAGTTATAATGAAAGAAAGATACATACGTAGCTGATCAACAAAAGTTTTTTTGCTGGTCAACAAAACTTACTTAGCTGGGCAACAAAAAAGGCCACAAAATTGTTTTATTCATATTCGTTGTTCATAGTAGGCCCGTAATTCGCCACATATTTACCGATTGGTCACGCAGACCGATATACTATCAAGAAATTAATACTTCTGACTCAAAGAAATAATGATTATAATTATCACCTATTAAAGTTCATTTGCTACAAAATACAGAAGTTTAATGATTTTGTTCAGCAGGCCTCTTTACTAAAATTGTCAAAATCAAGTATAGATATATAAGCTAGTGACAAACTACTTCACTTGCGCGTTGCCAACCCTCTCCCCCCCCCCCCCCCCCCTCTCCAGGTGGAGCTCTGAAGACCTTACTCACCATAGGAACACAACATGACCGAGACCAATGCTATTTGGCTACGATCTTCTGTAAGGTGGAGGCCCGAGTGGGGAAGGATCCCCAGACGGGCTGCTCTGATTTGAGCGGATTATCCGCTGTGCCGCCTGTGCCCTACCTCTCTTTGAAAGGCAGGGCACACACAGCGGATAAGGATTCTCTAAGTTATGCACTAATCAATAATTTATGCAGGATAAAGTATTCATTATGTATTTCAACAATATTTCATTTGAAAAACAACAAATAAACCGAAGAAGTATACTATAAATAAACGGAGTTGTTAATGATTGAGCAAGTTCATTTGTAGAGTTATGTTTTATGAGACAAGGAATCGAACCCACAACCTCACGGTCAGAGGTTGAAACTTTACGAGGCACGGACTTGTAAATGAAATATAGACGTGAATGGTATAGAATTTGTTAATGGTCTATAATAATTTATTGTTCGGACCACGCATAAAATATAAATAATGGTAAATGTAAATATGTATTAAATTGTATAGCCAAGGTAAATATTCTTTCGAATACTGTATGTTTTATAATTAACTAGTCGACCGCTTTTTAACCCTCAAAATCCCGATGTTCCCCGAATGGGATAAAAACTACACATGTGATAAACCAGGTCACACACTACGCGTGTACCATATTTCTCACTGGTAAAACCCGCGCAACTTCGTTTGTATCATCCCGCTTTCCCGTGGGAATTCTTATCGAACGCGTACGTCATACAAAGAACCCACTCTCCAAAAGAGGTGATCCAAAACAAACCCAGGCTCCGGCGCAAAAAAATTGTATTCCAGATTTTAGAGGATATTTATAAATACTATTCTAAACTATCATTATCTCTCTATCGGGTGGATAACAAAGATTTGTATGCGTTCAATTTTTATTTTTTTTATATAAATAAATATATAGGGACAATTCATGCAGATTGAGCTAGCCCCAAAGTAAGTTCGAAACTTGTGTTATGGGATACTAACTCAACGATATTATATTTTATAACAAATACATATATAGATAAACATCCAAGACCCGAGGCCAATTAGAAAAAGTTCGTTTTCATCATGACCCGACCGGGGATCGAACCCGGGACCTCCTGGGTGGCGGTCTGGCGTGGTAACCATTACGCCACGGAGGTCGTCATATTAAAATCTTCGGGTCTACACGGATGGACGCTTTCATAGTGTCCATCCGAAACAACGAGACAAGTAGTCCTGTCAAAAAATTTAGAATTAGTTTCAAAACGTCATTCAGTCCGTATTTTCGGAATTTCTTGGTTACTTTACCCAAGAGCGGTCCATCTATATTGTTCAATGGTTAACTGCTCGAGCAGTCCTTGTATGTCAGCTCACAAATTAATAAAATTTCCTCTGCGGAATTATTTCCGTGAAACTTATTTTGAGTGTTTTAAACCATCGGTCAGGTATAAAATAACTGTGAACGGGGTATATATAGGCATAGGCAGAACACGAGACGATACTATGATGACTGATAGCATACATTGTCCCTCTGGGTCGTTAAGTTCCCTTCGTCCAAGCACCGCGATGTAGATGTGAATCTCACTTAAGTTTCTAGATACCACTTTTCCGCAAACTTTTTAGTATTACTGTGACAATACCATTAGTTGATGTGCGGGATAAAAATAAATTAAAAAGTGAAAACCGTGAGTGGAACCGATCGTGATTCTTTACGAGCATTTTTCATTCCTATATTTTAAATGGTTAATTAATAAAACAAAAATTATTCTGCAACTGCAACATTATTTAATTGAAGTTGAAATAAATTTTTGGTGAGAGGTGATCAGGGTAAAGAATTAAGAACAAAGATTTTAAGCTAATAATGTTAGTATCGTTATGAAACTTTGTAGTTGCATAGTATGATTTGAATACTATTCATAGTACGATTTGAATATTATTCATAGTACAATTTGAATACTTTTGATGAGAGTAAATTAGTAAATCACTTTACGCATTATTAAGAAAACTTAAATCATGTTTACGCCAATGGTATCAGTTAAAATAAAAAGTAATTTATTTAACACAATCATTTCTCGCCTTGATTCGACCGAAAAACTGCGCTAGTCGGTGGCGTGAGATTGCACAAAAAAATACCAAGATAACACCAAAACCATGGTTCCCACTGTTTTAGTAGAAACGCGAATATTCCAATGAATACATTAAGGTGGTGGTGTACAAGCATTATTCGCTAACGGGCTATAATAAAGAGTTATCTTCGATCTCGGGGTATGACCACATCTCGCCATAATGAGAGGATGCCTATCGGCCGCTCCTAGGTTAAATGTTAAGCGTTATGGGTTGATAGAATATAATAATGATAAACTTCAAATTGTACCTTTCGTAATGTAGATACGGGCCTTGTTTTCATGCCAATTAGACAAGGTTGAAAGTCCGGGTTTGATTTGTATGGTATCTGCTGTACCATAGTTCAAATTGATATTAGACGAATATTCTACGTGCAAAATTACATTTGTGATCGACAAGAGTTTGCTGTATAGGGTACCAAGTTATGGGAAATGTAAAAGAATACCAACACATGTTTTTGGTTGATAATAATATGGTGAGACTTATCTGCTAAAATTGATCGCTTACAAAAACATTTATAGTACGCGGTACTTTTGTCACTAGTGTGATGATAATAGAGTAGTACGTTTACAGTCGAATATGTATTTTACATTATATTGTCACATTCAGACAATGAAATTGACTATGTACGGAGCAAACAGCAGCGAAGAGTTTGAAACTTGAAGAATAAAGACTACTTGAAGAATTGATTAGATTGATAAATAAATAGCTGTAAAGCAGTTAAAAATATATAAATTATCTTTATATGGCATTGCTGATCCCTTGCTTAGCTGGATGAGATCATATTTGTCTAGTCGCAGTTTTTACGTAGTAGTTAATGGATATAAATCAGAAATTAAACACATCTCCAGTGGTGTTCCACAGGGATCACACTTAGGTCCTATTTTGTTCAACATTTTTATTAATGATATTGTTGACTGTTTCCATAACTCTATTCCTTTTTTATACGCCGACGATTTAAAGTTTACTCGCGTCATTAAAACGACTGATGATACGAAATTGCTCCAGAGCGATCTCGATAGGCTGCAGGTTTGGTGCGATAATAATTGTATCCAGGTTAAGGCCAACAAATGTATGCATATAAAATTTACAAGAAAATTAAATAAAATTGCTTCTTCATACCATATTGGCAGGACAACTCTAACAGAAGTTACTTCGGTACGTGATTTGGGAATCTTAATAAATCAAAAACTATCATTTATACCTCACATAGATAACGTAGTTAAAAAATGTCTTAAAATGCTGGGTTTTGTAATAAGAAATGTTAAGGGGTTTCGAAAGGCAAAAACTAAAATTACTGTTTATTATTCGCTCGTTCGTAGTATTTTGGAGTACTATAGTACTGTATGGCGTCCACACTATTCATCGCATATGCTTCGCATTGAGCGAGTTCAGAAACGTTTCTTGTGGCATTTGGCTTTTGGGGCAGGAGTTGCTAAGCAAATAAAATCCTATGAGAATAGACTATCCCATTTCCACCTACTCAGTTTAGAAAAGAGAAGGGATATGATAGACATCTTATTTCTGCATAAACTTTTCAATGGAAAAGTGGACTGCGCAGAATTAGTGTCGTCTTTTAAATTTAGAGTACCATATAAAATACCGCGGAAGTCAATCACTCCACTTGTCGCGCCATTGAGATCTACCGTACTTGGCGCGAATTCCCCGATCCCGAGGCTTTGTAAGATATATAATAATCACAGTGACAAGATAGATAATATCAATAATATCACTGAACCCAACCTTCGCAGGTTGTTTATATCTGAGTAGAGTAAAAATGTTTAAAATTTATATAGTTACTAGTAATAGTTACTTATTTTCCTCATTTTTCCCCATTTCGCATCAGTTTTGATTTGTTTACTTTTTGTTTGTAATTGCGAATTATTTCATTGCTTGTCAGGTTTGCCTATAATTAGTTAAACGTCTAAGTTTTATATATTGTATTTAAATAATAAGTTAGCATAAGATGTATTAACTGTTGGTAAACTTAATAAATAAAATAAAATAAAATATAAAATAATGAAATTTCGCCAACATACTAACCTTCTCGGTACTTACGGTAGCTCAGTTGGAGGAGCACTCCTCAGATTTCGAGAGATCGTGGGCTCGAATCCCACCTGGGGCAGCGGAGCTGAAATTTTACTTTCAAAAATATTTACAAAATAATACTCGTTATAAATTAAACAAACACAGGCGACAGTCAACATACATACCATAATCTTTAACTACCTATCCTATCACAACACACAACATGTGTACCTACCTTATAGCTTGTTTTATAAACCAACTTCGGAATTAAGTTACAAATATCTGACCAATTAAATGCTTGGCAAAGGGGGTAATTCTATACGGGCCCTGTCTGGCATGTGCCAGACATGTTTGTATTCTAATAATATCGTTAGCATTCGCACCGACCATCAGTCATGTGGGTTGACGTTGAGTGCCTGCACTGTCGATTAGGTCCAATTTAATATTTTATTCACTGTGTCAAATATATGAATGTATGTTTGGATACAATTTTATTATGGACTATAGCCGCCCCAGCTAATTTTATTTTAATTTTATTATAACAGTCTCATTTTATTTTTATCACACGTAGACGTAACTGATTACCAATTATACAAAACCAACAAAATATACAGGTTAAAAATTATTTAATCTAGTTTGTAATCCACAAAACGTGTGTACATGTCACATGAGAAACAGGTAAAAAGAGTAACAGACTATGAATTAAGTAATCTAAAATACATGAACAATGAAACAAAACTACACAAAAATAATAAAGTTATCGGTAAATAAATAATAGTTTATAGAGTAACTTATTTATATAATACTAGCTGCCCGGCCCGGCTTCGCCCGGGTACTGTTTCGTTTTTTTTTCAATCTTTCTGAGAGATTTTCTTAATATTTTTTCCGTAAGAACCTTGTACAGAGTATTAGAAAACTACAAAAAAAAATCAGCCAAATCGGTCAAGCCGTTTTCATGTTATGTCGTGACAACGGAAAACGGGTTTCATTTTTATATATATATAGATTTAATACAGAATAATATTATATAACATTACTAGAAAACTTGCCTGTGAAGTTCTGCTCTCTGAATAAACCATTTCATTTAGTGAGAGGTAGAGACCTACCTCTACCTGAGCGGATTATCCGCTGTGCCCTAGCTCAAATCGGAGCAGCCCGTCTGGGAAGAACCTCCACCTTACAGAAGATCGTAGCCTAATAGCATTGGTTTCGGCCATATTGTCTCCAGAGCTCCACTTGGCAACGCGTGAGTGATACCCCCGGTATTGCAAGCGTCTATAGGCTACGGTGATGCTTACCATCAGGCGGCCCGTACGCTTGTCTGCTAACCTTTGTGACATAAAAAAAATCACATGATACTTGCCCGAGACGGTGCAATGCATAGCAATTATCATAAGATTATTAATACAGATTATTTCACGAAGACCGTTCGGCTTTGAATGTAGTAACGTTCACATATGCATTACGTTAGTGTGAGTAACCACTAAAACGCTCATAAAGCCGGCTTTTCACTACGGGGTATAATCACTACATAGTATAAAACAAAGTCGCTTTCTCTGTCCCTAATAGTCCCTATGTCCCTATGTCCCTTTGTATGCAAAAATCCGTTGCGTAATTTTAAATCTTTAAAATTACGCAACGGATTTTGATGCGGTTTTTTTAAATAGATAGAGTGATTCAAGAGGAAGGTTTTTGTGTATAATACATTCCAAAATTCCCACGGGAAAGCGGGATACACGCAAACGAAGTTGCGCGGGTTTCGCTAGTATAATATATGTTACATCTTGAGATCATACATTTTGTACGAGACCGTTAAAACAGTGTGAACAGATATAGCTCAAGATGTAATATATTTTACATCCCATAGTAAAAAGCCGGCTTAAAACTGTCACACACACTAAAGTAATGTGCAGGTACACGCCTTACAACGTTCATTGCCAAAATGCTCTTCGTGAAATAGAATATATGTACCACCGCCATAATTACGCAAATGGCAAAACAAATATTGCTAATTGAACAAAAAGGCTACCTAGCAACACAATCAACGGGTAGACAACCGGCAAAAACCCTGGCCGTCAAACCTCCCTCAAGCGACCAATTATAGGTGGCGCGACTACACCCCGCCTACTGGAAAATACGCTTTTAGAAAAGCACTTAATGTGGTTATTGTCAACGATGCAGTATATTGTTAAATTTTATTAATTACAACAGTATTATCGTCTATTAGTAATTAGTATAGCAAAAGAATATAGTTGTACAGTCAGGTGCACGTCGAGCTGTAGACTTGCAATACAATTTTGGCTCATATGACATAGAACTTAAAAACGCAACGGTACAAAGTACCATATGTAAAGGTCGACCTGCTCTTGACTGTACACGAGAGAAATGAAAAGGAACTCGAGGCAGGTCGAGGGCTGGGATCGTTTTTTATAAACAAGCAAACAAGCCAGTAGACCACCTAACGGAAAGTGGTCACCGCTGCCTATGAACATCATCAACATAAGGAATACTGCCAATGCATGGTCCGGAAAGATTGAGAATTTGTGACTTAACTTTTAAAATTTAAAATTAAGCAACAGAAATGAAAAAATCGTTATAAGAGCACACGGCCAGATTTCGAGAGGACGGGTTCGAGTCAGATCGAATCCCACCTGGGGCGGGGAGGTGAATTTCTTCAACTTTTTATTTAATTTAAAAAGTAATAATAATAATTATGTCTCTATTAAAACTATGACACTGTTAATAAATATTCATTAACTTTAATGTACGTACAAATAACCCGTATTACAAATTTCATTTTATTTCAAGATCTCGTAAACAAGTATTGCAATCGAATATGCAATTGGAACAGGCAGTAACATACGACATAATCTATATATATAAAATGCTTTGTCCTGACTGACTGACTGACTGACTGACTGACTGAGAATCAACGCACAGCCTAAACCGCTCATCGTAAAAATCTGAAACTTGGCAGGTAGATCTATTATATGACGTAGGCGTCCGATAAGAAAGGATTTTTCGAAATTCGAACTCTAAGGGGGTGAAAAAGGGGGGGAAAGTTACTATGGGACAACTTGATTCCTTGGTCCAATCTACTTCAAATTTTGCATAAAAATTGTTTAAGAGAATTGATGGAAGACGTAATTCTTATTTTATTGAAATTCTTGCAAAATATGTATTTTGTGGGTAATTTTCTTTGATTTGATATCAATACTCATACTCCTTAGTGATTTTGATTTCAATTACATTTCATTTTGACACATTCGTGAAGTATGTCATCTGTCATGTAATATTTTTATAAATTGTGAATATTCAAACAAAATGATTTCATAATGTCGTCGTAGGTCGTCGTACTATTTATTATGTTTGTGATCTCGGAAAAACAGCTAAAATTCTATGTTTAATGCGGACTGAATCATATTCATCGATAATAAACAGTAAGTAATTAAATATTAATTTTATAATATTTGACAGGGGTCAAGTTAAATTGGTCAATGGTTAAATGGCATATTGATATTGTCTCTTTCTCACTTATCGGAAATATCATTACGTCGACTCGCTCTATTATTTCGTAGTGTTGTTGTAGGGATGGTTGTAGGTATTGAAATACTCATATACTTATATATGTTTTTTACGGAAGTGGTTGGAAAACAAGCTCAGGAATATGGATCATTTGATATTAGGTGATTACCGTCGACTATGGAGCACATAGATTCTAGGGTCCCTGACCCGTTGCCGACCTATAACAGGAAAAGACAGGATATAGCGAGAAATAGTATAAGGAAGGAGTTAGATTTTTTTTATACCACAAAAGTGGCAAACAAGAATTTCGGATATTTCACTCTCCGAACGAAACGCATTGCTGCTTTACGTCAATATTCTGTAAAAGGGTGGTACTTCACCGGTCGGGCCAGCCTATTTCATAAAACCCCACTCCAAAGATTGTAATAAGAAGTATTTAAATAGAAAAATAATCATCTATACATATGAAAATGTTTTGTCTTGACCGTAGAGACCTGAAATTTGGGTGTGTGATGTAGGCAACCGATAAGAAAGGATTTTTTGAAATTCCCACGGGAAAGCGGGATAAACGCAAACGAAGTTGCGCGGGTTTCTCTAGTACCTAATAAAGGACATAATGGCCAGTCAAAAAAGTTAATAATGATATGATAATAAGCTTTAAGACTAGGTTTTTGCAATTATCCAGTCGTTTGTCCATTTAAGGCGGCCTTTTTGCTTGACGTCTTTCCTGAGTGCCAAGGTTTCACTATAATTTGACAGTCGTGACTGATGACTGCCTGACCATAAAGTATTTGTACACTATATTACTTGCCCGCGGCATCGTCCGCTATTTCCTCAACTGGTTATTATAGACATGTTATATGTAAAAATATATTTTTAAAATCCATCTAGCTAGATTCTAGATAGTCAAAAGATGAGCGCATTAAAAAAAAAATACTCAATATTTTATTTAGAGTGTGTGCAATGCACTGCAATGTATATTGTCATTTACATCTTTAAGATTAAATAAATAATTTTAAGTAATTAAAATTGTAGAACATTTTTTTCTTAAATCATCAAAGAATTTTTATTCACATCCAGTGGTATCAAAAATCATCTCAACATACATACAATCGTTTCGCCATTATATATAGTATTGTAAACATAGATTACTTATCAACCACCAGTGCGGGGTAATTCAGCGACTGACACCACGAGGGATTGGAACCATGGTGTCAGTCGCGGAAGGACTCTTTTTGAATTGACTGATTGACACCATGGTGTCAGTCGAGTAACATATAATTGGGACGTCCTTGATTGACACCATGGTGTCAATCACGGCAGGCGTTTATTGCCTTCCTTGATTGGAACCACGATTTTTTTTATTTTAAATAATGGGTTTTTTGTACAGTCGGATAGAAAATACTTATTGAAATGAAACAAAATTACTGGTACTCAATATTAGTATAATTAAATTATGTACAATTGAATGAGATTTATATTTACTAAAATGATTAAATATTATTCAAACAAATTAAGTCATATACAGTCAATCAGGGGAAATAATTCGTGTAGTTTTTACACAGTTATACCAACGTGAGCTGTATGCCTGTTTTCCAACCTTTTCCATTAAAAAAAAAATTTATATCGGAATTTCAGTACGATAAAATAGATTGAGACGAAAGATGTAATGAGGTTGCCCTTAAGTGAATAAGAAACAATATCAATATTGCCATTTTCACCAATTTAACTTGACAAATAACAATATTTAGTTACTAACTATTATTATCGATGAAATAGCGTAGTCCAGTCCGTTTTGTAGTTCAAATTTTAGCTGGTTTTCCGAGATCACGAACAGAATAGTACGATATTATGAAACCATTTGTTTGAATATTCTCAAAAAATATATATATTTGACATGACAGATGTCAAAATAAAATTTAAATCAAAAGCACCAAGGACTGTTGATATCAACTTTGAAGAAAATTACCCACACAATACCTTACTTTCGAGAATTTTAATAAAATCCGAGGTCTTTCATCAGTCTTCTTAAAGAATTTTATGCAAACAAGAAAGCACGTCCCATACGAACTTTGTCCCCCTTTTTACTCCCGAGAGGTAGAATTTCGGAAAATCCTTCCTTATCGGATGCCTATATCATAGCAAAGAACACACCTTTCAAGTATCCATTTTTACGATCAGCGATTTGGGCTGTGCGTTGATTCTTAGTCAGTCAGTCGTTCAGGACAAAAAAAAATATGCATAGGTTTAAAAACGTAAGTAGGATATACATAATTTGTTTAGAAGTTAAAACTATTAAAAAAAGCGTGCACTTTGACACTAACCGATTATTCAAAGTATGTCGCTACGGTATTGATGGGTTTATTTAAAAAAAAAAAAAATATTTTTTGGAGTTAACACCATTAGAAATAAATTCTTTTTAAATTGCGATACTTATAGGTAATTTAAAAAGGCATGTTAGCACTTTTTTACATAACTGTTTAGTTTCAATAAAATGTACTTGGTTCCAATCGAGCAAGTCAAAAAACGCCTGCCGTGATTGACACCATGGTGTCAATCAACGACGTCCCAATTATATGTTACTCGACTGACACCATGGTGTCAATCAGTCAATTCAAAAAGAGTCCTTCCGCGACTGACACCATGGTTCCAATCCCTCGTGGTGTCAGTCGCTGAATTACCCCCAGTGCGGACTTCATTAGATTAAACTCATTATGTTAATAAAGATTTTTTTAACCTTAAGACAAGCTAGAGTTGTTTGTTTATAACTTGACAACAGGTTCTCCCTATACTTTTTATTGACCTTAAACATTATGGTTTTTTAGATAAAGATTTCATATTTTTTGAAAGTAACAAAGCTTAAAACGGCCATTCTTCGATTAGCTAGATTTTGTGCGTCCGGGCTTGTATATTCGTATTATTATCAAATTCAAAAAGGGAAATATTTTTATATGTTAGTTAGCATCCATGTCTAGCTGGTAACAAAAACATAGGCCCCGATTACATAGTTATCTGGCTAAATTAATTTCACAAACCTCTGTTCTCTAAGCACCGTGCCCTGTCCGCACCCCAAAATGTGGTTAAAACTTGCTTGTAACTTTTATGATGTACGGATTTTATTTTTTCCATTCAACATTTTAATGAGTATTAGGCAACGGGTATCACATGAAAAAATATCCACTCAATAAAATCAGTCTGTAAATAATTATCATTGAGTAACCGCATGTCCGAACTAAAGTTACAATTGCCGTGACGTTTTCTTTTCGAGGGTGCACATTCCTAATTACGATATTTGGCACATATCTACTTGTACACGTCTCAAGCCCTCAGTTTCTGCCGCGGTCTTGCAGCAGGTGCAGGTCTTTTACGTTAGTGTATAAGTCAATGAAGCACGTTAGTATATAATTACCGTATCCTTCGTTCAAAACTTTTCTAATTACCGTGTACTTAATTTTATACTAGATTGGTTAAGGTAGACTCTAATTGCTTATATAAATAGAGACAGTGCTTTGGTCTCAGTACAGTGTTGTAATGCAGTATTTCAATACTCTGTAGATTTTCGAAAATTTTATGAAAAATCTGCGTTTTCTAATTACCGTATACCAATTACCATGTATTTCTAACTACCGTTGTATGAAATTATTAAACTTTTGCTGTGCCGATTTAGTTCCAAACTCCTTCCATTTCCTCAGTTACTCCAGCTACTTTCATGTCATTTCTCACGCCGTCACTCCATATCTTTTTTGGCCTACCCCTGCCCTTCCATCCATCCACATTCATTCTTGGCACCCTCTGGGTCACATGACTGTCCAGACTGTCCACCCTGCGCATCATATGGCCAAACCATCTCAGTCTCTGACCTCTCTTATCGGTTACAGGCGCCACCTTTAAACTCTCCCTTATGTGTACATTTCTGACTTTGTTCCTTCTCGTCACTCCACACATCCATCCACCTCAGCATCCTCCAGCAACATAACCCGAAGGAATAAGTATGGACTGAGCGTTGAACCCTGGTGCACACCTACATCAACAGAAAAGCATTCTGTTGTACTGACGCAGGACCCGGTCGTAGGCCTTTTCGAGGTCCACGAATACCATATGTAGGTTTTTGTGTGCTCTTTTGTACTTTGTTGTGCCTCCATTATTTTCTCCCACAGCTTTAATGTGTGTGACATCAAGTTAATCCCCCTGTAGCTATTGCACTCCTGGACATCCCCCTTTCTTTAAAAAATAGGTACCAAGGAACTGTCTTGCCATTCCTCTGGGATGACATCCTGAACCAACAATTCATTAAGAAACAAAGTGAGCCACTTGCATCCATAATCCCCTAGAACCTTCCAGACTTCTATTGGTATTGTGTCCGGGCCAACTGCTTTTCCATTCTTCATTTTCCTCAAGGCGTTCTTTACCTCTAATTCATCTACCTTAGCTATCATGCCTATATCTATGTCATTAAGTTTTTCTTTTCCATCATAATCATTCTCAACATTAAGTAATTTTTCAAAATATCCCTTCCATCGGTCTCTAATGTCACTATCTTTTACCAATGTTTTACCGCATTCGTCTTTCACACATTTTACGTGACAAATGTCTTTCGATCTTTGATTGCGCTGTTTAGCCATTCTGTATAGTTTTTTCTGACCTAGTTCATTATCTAATTCATTATATACTTTTTCTTCTACCCCGGATTTGGAACTCGCAACCACCACCTTTGCCCGTCTCCTCGCCTCGTTATACCTCTCCCTCAATTCAGTTTTCCTATGATCATGTCACGTAACTCTGCCATTCCTTGAATGCACTCTTTTTGATTTTTAATGCTTTTTGGACACTTTCGTTCCACCACCACGTTTCCTTTTCAATTTTCGCCCACCTCGTGTTTCCCCAAGGACTTCTTTTGCAGCAGTTCTTATTGCTTTAGCCATTTCCTTCCAATTAGCATCAACATTCATACCTCTTATCGTGTAGTTGTGTCTATACATTTTATACATGTCATTTTTATTATTATTTTAAATAGACATAATGATCTTTTCTAATTACCATTACATTAAGTAATAGATTTATCTAATTACCGTACCCATGAAATGTTTAAGTCTCATTAACTCGGAAACCGCTTTTAATAAACGAATGCCATTTTAATTGTTACATTCGCATGTTTCATGAGTTACATATTTCAATCCTTTTAAAACAAACTAGAGAAAAATAAAAAAGGGTACGGTAATTAGGCGAAGAACGCCTAATGTCGAGAATGACCGAAAAACAGTTTCTTGAATGGTAGCTACTACTAGTGGCTGGTACAGTCAACAAAGGAATTGACTGACCACTTTAGAAAAAAATCGCGTGCACATCTTGTATTCTCTCAGAATATCGACGTACTGCCTTGAGCCAGCCTATTTACGACCCACTACCAGTACCAATTCATAATAGTAGTCAAGTAGTAGCTACGCTATACCACACAAAAATTAGATATGTAAATAAAATTAACATTTAAAAAAATATCAAGGAAATATGACAGAGACTGGGGTAAAGGCGATCACATAACACAAATATTTATGCACGGGCATCGGGTTAATTGATCAATTTTATATTGTAGCTACTTATAATATTACTTTTGTACAACTTTTTTTAAAAGAAAAATACATCAAATCTGACTTTCTATGAATAAAATGCATTTAAGAAGACCGGGCAAGTGCGTGTCGGGCCACGCATAGTAGATTCTGTATTTTTCTATTCATATTGTACACTACGTGATTACAATGTTTAACGATGATTACGTAAATTACGTTATTAGAATTAAAATCATTGTCCTTAGTTCTCTAGCGTTTGTTTTGTTTATAAATACTAATATTATAGAGGATTTTTTTTTTCTTTGCATGGAATAGGCTCCGAAACTACTGGACCAATTTGAAAATTTCTTTCACCCTTAGCAGGGTACACTATCTCCGGGTGATATGAACTATATTATATTTTGCAAAAAAAATTGGGATCATTACTAAAATCCGTGCGAAGTAGTAGTATACTAAAGGAGACTTGATTTTATTTATGATTGCGTATATGAAGGTTTCTAACGATTTCACAACGCAATAGGCAAAACATTCGAAGGGCTTGAAATCACTCGTAAAGGTCACGCCCACGTCAAGTCGTCAATTTACAATATGCTATATTATTGGTACATACCTCGCATAATTATAAAATAATAGATTGACAGCCAGTTTCTGATATAATACAAAATAGTTTATTGCACTTGGCCGTGTGGTGGCGGCAGATTAGAATACCACCTCCCCCCCTTCTCTTCCCATGGGTGTCGTAAAAGGCGATAAGGGATTATAGTAAGAAAATAATGGGCAGCAGCATTCTTCTTCAATTGTACTGGACTACCAACTTAACTGCGCTCGCCAACCCGCCTGCCAAGCGTGGCGAGTATTGGCAAAACCCCTCCAAAATGTTAAAGACCAAATGGCCCAGGCCCCCAGTACCCGGCAGCTCCGCTATTCCTGGCTCGGCCTCGGCTCTAGCGGTCAAGGTAACGGCGGGGCAGGGGGTGCTAAGAATCTCCGGAAGAGATCCGGCTACCACCCCCAACGACGACGACTGGCCCTGGTAACTCACAACATTCGAACTCTGAGGACTGACGAGAAGATTGTCGAGCTGGAAGAAGAAATAGGCAGGTTACGATGGGACATTATAGGGTTGTCAGAAGTCCGAAGACAGGGGGAGGACACGATAACCCTCAAGTCTGGTAACCTGCTCTATTACCGGGAGGGCGACCAACAGTCCCAAGGTGGTGTCGGGTTCCTCGTCCACAAGTCCCTCATAAACAACATCGTTACCATCGAAAGTGTGTCGAACAGGGTAATATACCTGATACTCAGAATATCTAAAAGATATACGTTGAAGGTCATCCAGGTGTATGCGCCGACCTCGGCACACTCAGATGAAGAGGTAGAGGAGTTGTACGAAGACATTAGTCGGGCTATACACTCCTCGAATACCTACTTTAATGTTGTTATGGGGGACTTCAACGCGAAACTCGGCCAACGAGGCGATGGGGAGTTGAGACTGGGGCAGTTTGGGTATGGGCGGCGGAACCAAAGGGGATAGCGACTGGCGGACTTTTTGGAGAAAGAGGGACTCTTCGCGATGAACTCTTTCTTCAAAAAGCCGCCCCACAGGAAATGGACCTGGATGAGCCCCGATGGTTCCACCAGGAACGAGATAGACTTCAACATGACAACAAAGAGACAAATATTCAGTGATGTCTCCGTGATCAATAGGATTAAATCCGGAAGCGATCACCGAATGGTCAGAGGCACACTGAATTTAAATCTCACACTTGAGAGGTCTCGTCTGATGAAGTCTACTCTTCGACCCACACGTACCCATATCCAGGATGCTGAGAAGTTTCAACTCGATCTGTCCAATCGCTTCGATGGTCTAGAGGTCTGCGCCTCAGTGGACGATATAAATGACGGGTTGGTAAAAGCTGTCTGTGAGGTAGGCCTGAAATACTACAGGCCTAACCGCAAAAACAGGCCACAGCGGCTCTCGACTCACACCCTCGACTTAATGAACCAACGCCGATCTATGGCGCTGCGTACCTCCGAAGACGCTGAAGTGTACCGGCAGCTCAATAGACGCATATCAAAGTCCTTGCGACGTGATATTCGCTCCTTCAATGCATTGAGGAGTCGATAGAGCGGAATAAAAGCTCGAAAGTGTTCGCAAGAGACATGTCTATTGGGCAGAGCCTGGCAGCACTGACTAAGCTTAAGACGGATGATGGTAGCGTGGCGTCAACGACGGCAGAGGTGTTGAGGGAAGTCGAGAGGTTCTATGGGCAGCTTTATGCCTCAGTAACCAAACCCGTCAGCAGCACTGCGAGGGACCCAAGAGCCACGCTAACCCGACACTACACCGAAGACATCCCGGACATCAGCTTGTACGAGATTAGGATGGCTCTTAAACAGCTCAAGAACAACAAGGCGCCGGGCGAGGACGGAATCACAGCAGAGCTTCTGACAGCGGGTGGTACACTGGTGCTTAAGGTCCTGCAGAAGCTCTTTAATTCCGTGTTGTTCGAGGGCAAAACGCCCAAGGCGTGGAACAGAAGCGTGGTGGTTCTGTTCTTTAAAAAGGGCGATAAAACCCTCTTGAAGAATTATAGACCTATCTCTCTTCTGAGCCACGTCTACAAGCTGTTCTCAAGGGTCATCACGAATCGTCTCGCTCGCAAGTTTGATGACTTCCAGCCTCCCGAGCAAGCCGGATTCCGAAAAGGCTTGTACAGTACCATAGACCACATCCATACGCTGCGGCAGATTGTACAGAAGACCGAGGAATACAATCTGCCACTATGCTTAGCGTTTGTGGACTATGAGAAAGCCTTCGATTCGATCGAGACATGGGCCGTGCTACAGTCTCTCCAGCGATGCCGCATAGACTACAGGTATATCGAAGCGTTGAAGTGCTTATACAAAAACGCCACTATGTCAGTCCGAGTACAGGAACAGAACACGAAGGCAATCTCATTGCACAGAGGCGTGAGACAGGGAGACGTCATATCTCCGAAACTGTTCACGACCGCTCTGGAAGATGCCTTCAAGCTTCTGGAATGGAAAGGATTTGGCATCAACGTCAACGGCGAGTATATCACTCACCTTCGATTTGCCGACGACATCGTGGTCATGGCGGAGTCGCTGGAGGACCTTAGCAGTATGCTCGAAGACCTCAATCGAGTTTCCCAACAGGTGGGTCTAAAAATGAACATGGACAAGACAAAAATCATGTCAAATGTCCATGTCGCGCCCGCTCCAGTCTCAGTTGGGAGCTCGATCCTCGAAGTTGTTGACGAGTAAAATATGTCGGGCTACAGTCGCAGGATGCAAAGAAAATCCAAACTTCCCAAAATTAAATTTAATAATTGAAATAATTACAAAAAAAATATTAATCTATAAAATTATGTGTCTAATGGCCGATGCTAGAACCAAAAGTACTAATTTGAAGTGGCCGCGGGCACGTGCCAAAAATGCATCACGTTTCGCTGACCCGCACTATTGCGCTGCGCGTCACCGTCCGCTCATTGCACCGTTGAGTAATATGACGTGTTTCCAATAATTCCTCTATCACACCGTCATATAACACCTCCCTCCTTAAATTCAGCAACTATTTGAAAGATGTGCTTGAAATTGTTGCTGAAATATCTTTAGGGTCAATCTTTATGGCACTAGGCTTCGATCTCTTCTTCACTTCGGGGATCGTAGCGTACATTTCTTGAGAGGTGTCAATGTTCTCCGTTTCTGCTCTTCTGATGAAATATCTTGTTCGAAGGCGACGATACATCAGTACTCCGATGATTATTATAAGGGCTCCAAATAATATTGAGTATACTGGAATAGTGGTGTAATAAAAACTATCGTCTAACGATTCATGATTCAGCTTTACTGGGGTTTGCAAAGAAATCTTTGCATTACTTCTATGTAGATTCTCAAGATTTATCGAGTTTAATCTTATGTGATTTTCTCCATTCTGGCTTGGTTCCTTTTCTATAGGTGGCAGGTGCAGTATTTTTAGAACATGTCCTTTCAGACGGTCATTAGTATTCAGGATGGTGAACTCTGGTGATTTCAAGAAGCAATTGTGAGGGATCACGGCTAAATAACTTCCCTTTAGACTCCGATATTGTTCTTGTCCGCAGGATGTCTGTACTCTCGTGGAGTTGGGAAAACTTAGTGTGTAATGCTGATCGTCCAGTTGTTCCATCGCTTCCTTGCTGAGAGTGACTTTCATTAGCTTGCAGGTTGGTTCTAAACGCTGATTGGATATTAATGATTGGATGCAGTCTGGTCGTTCCTGGATCCCATAGCTGGATTTTTGTTCACAGAGATACCAAGACATCGTCTTCGGACATTCTGTCTCTATGTACATAGAATAAGTATCATGAATTGCTATGTAGGGTTGTTGGGGTATAAGGACTTCCTGGTTTTTATTTGGGACTACGGAGAGTTTATATAGGATAAAGGTAGAAGGGACAACGATCGGCAGTCGTACAACTATAACCATCTGATTATCTATATAATAGTAACCTAATTTCATAATGTCATAATATTCTCTAGCTTCTAAGTCGACAATTTCGTCTTTATGGTATAACATCCTCATTTTGTCCAACATTTCTTTAAGAGATCCTAGACCAACTGTAGAATGATATGTTCCTATCATGCGAATGGAACCTAACACATTTTCTAATTTATGTAACTCGTCTGATAGGTTTTGAATATTGTCACTTAAAATTAAGAAATATTGGGCTAAATGAGCATATTTAATTAAGTCAGCTCCGGCTTCGTTCTCGCTAGCCATTATTAAATTTAAAGTTTTACCTATTTTATCCTGATTTTCGACTATAGTTTTAAGTATTATTGTATGGTGAGACATCCATTCTTTAGTTAAACTTATGTGATTATTAAATTCAGTTTCAAGTTTATTATCATTATCCTGTAGATTTTTTATGGCGTTGTTGTATTTTAACGCGTCGGTGTAATCTAAGTTACCTGAAATGCTCTTAATTATAGAACCCAGACCATCAACAAGGCCTCTTTTTACACGAACCGGCTCAAACGTTTCTAATTGTTGAGATAGTCTTTCAAGTTTTTGATCAAGGTACGCAACATGCGGTTCATAGAGAGAAAGAGTTTTATTGTTAAGATCCGGCCTCAGAGTATGTAACTGAACTTTAACTAACTCAATTTTACCATGAATCTCTGCCAAATCGATGTATTGCAAAAAGGAATGGTAATGGGATATTACTTTAGTCGGCCCTAGTTTAAAGGGGAGTATTCCAGGTCCGTCTTCCAGTTCATCTAGAATTACATCTTGCGCCCAGGTCAGATGGAGTAGTAACATCATTATTATCCTGTAATAAACGCAGTTTATTAGAACTCCGTTTGAGACGAGACTTGGCGACTGCACCCCTTTTCTTCCTCGTATAAATATGTACTGGTAAGTCTGCTAAAACGACGTCATGTGTATAGCGTGGAGCTAATTTTTGCCTACTTGCCATAGGATTCCGAATAAAAACATCCTGATCTGGCAAATATTCTTTTTCCGATTCCCTATCCTTGTTTCTGTTCTCAATAAGTTCAGTTCTATGTTGAAGAGAAGACTCGTTAATTAGATCGTATACTTGGGCCATGCGTTTTCTATGTTCTTGGGTGTATTGTTGTAATAGATGTTCAGTTAAATCTATGGATACGGGATCACGAGGATCAAAGTGACCAGTGATCAACTCTAGGGGCCTACATTTAGTGAAACTATGAATTGAACTATTATAACCCAACAATGCATATGGCATGAGGTTTGTTACCAGCTCATTAGGTTGTTCTAATTTTAAAATTCTGAGATGTTCCAATATAGTACCGTGGAACCGTTCCACCATTCCATTGTCATTGGGACAATGCGCTAAAACTTTATGATGCTGGAATTTGTGAGTTTTTGCAAATTCATGAAATAGTTGGTTGGTAAATTCAGGCCCTTGATCTGTAACTACTGTCAAAGGAACACCATGGTGAGTAAAATATTTTAAAAGGGCTTGAATAATACTTAATGCTGTACTATCTCGTAAAAGGTATGCTTGAGCATACTTAGAGAATGCATCAATTATGGTGAGATACTTTTCATTTTGCACTGTAAAAAGGTCAAGATGAACTATCTCAAACGGTCTACTTGGTGGAGGAACCACGTTGAATCTTTGTCTAATAGGGTTTCTGTCGTACTTAACTTGTCCACAGATATGGCACCCATTAATGTACTTCGTGATGTGATCTTTCATCTTAGGCCAGTAATATCTGTTACATAGAGCGAGATAACATTCAGTAATACCACGATGGTTGGTTTTTCCCTCATGGTATTTCTGTATTATCTCCTGCTGTCGTAGGTAGTCTTTGACATTCTCTACTTCTTTTTTTGTGAGAGTAAGATTCATGCATGAGCTTTTGAATTTGCTTTGGATTATTGGAATAATTTTGTACATTGCTTCTGGCGGATAGATTATAATGCCAGTTTTTACTTTAGGCTGAACAAATTCTTTAATAGAGGTAACAACATCGTCTTCTAAGTTGGATTCGCGTAATTGAATATTAGTTCGAGTGTGAGTTTCGAATACTTTTGAAACTGTAGGGCGTTTTTTTATATCACCAACTATCGTAAAAACTATTTGCCGGTAAAACTTGTTCAAAGGCTCATCGGATATTGGAACTTCTAGGATAGGGTTTTCGTCACTAGTATGGGCCGTGTCTGTCGAAGATCCCGTAACTGAAGGTGGCACTTCAGTTGGGTTAACGATGACTGAGCTTATTTCTTCATTATTAATTTCAATTCGCGATAAAGCATCAGCATTCGTATTGCATTTGCCTCGTTTATAAATGACAGAAAAATTATATTCACTTAATTTCAATTTCCACCGAGTTAGTCTAGAATTTGGTTCTTTCAGATTCATTATCCATTGAAGAGGTTTATGGTCAGTAATAATTTTGAATTTTCTTCCGAATAAATAAGTTCGGAAATATTTCGTTGCCCAGACTATTGCCAATAACTCCTTTTCAATGGTGCTGTAATTGATTTCACTTGTATTTAATGTACGCGAGGCATATGCAATAGGCTTGTCCGATCCGATAGGTCCTTGAGACAAAATAGCTCCTATGGCCAGATTAGACGCGTCGGTAGTTAGCACAAAATCTTTTGTAAAATCTGGATACTGTAATATAGGATCATTTGTCAAAAGAGTTTTACATCTATTAAAACAGTTGATATAGTCGGGTTCATTGTGAGTAATTTTTGCACCTTTTTTCAAACATTTAGTTAGAGGTTTTGTTATACGGGCAAAATCAGGTATAAATTTTCGGTAATAACCTAATAATCCAAGAAAACGTTTAATCTCCGTAGATGTTTTGGGTAATGGAAATTTTTGTATAGCTAATATTTTATCTGGGTTAGGTTTAATTCCATCTTTACTCACAATATGCCCCAGGTAAGCGGTTTCTAATTTCAGAAATTCTGATTTGTCCATTTGTATTTTAAAGTTTGAGTCTCTAAGCCTTTTAAAAACCCTTTCCAGATTAATAATATGCTCTTGCAGGGATGTGCTAAATACCACGATGTCATCTAGATATACGAGACAAATTTCATTTTGCAGACCCTTAAGAACATTATCCATGACCCGTTGAAAAGTCGATGGAGAATTCTTAAGACCCATCGGCATGCGCAGAAATTCAAAATGGCCATGTTCTACATTAAATGCTGTCTTTTCGATATCATCTGGATGCATTTCTACTTGATAAAACCCATTCGCTAAATCTAAAGTTGTGAAATATTGACAATTTCCGAGTTTGTCCAGAACATCATTGATATTTGGTATTGGGTATTTATCATCTATTGTCTTTTCATTAACTTTTCTAAAATCTACTACTATTCGCCATTTTGTCTTTCCGGATGCATCAGCTTTTTTCGGAACTACCCATATCGGTGAGCTCCAAGCGGATTCTGAAGGACGTATAATGTTTTGTTGCAACATTTTAGAAATTTGGTCACTAACCTCCTGCCTATGAATGTAAGGGTATCTATAACTCTTACTGTAGACGGGTATTTCATCAGTTGTACGAATTCTATGTTTAATTTTATTCGTAAACGTGAGTGGCTCGCCTTCAATATAGAATACGTCAGCATATTGAGAACATAGAGATTCGAGATTGCTTCGCTCCTCAATGTTCAAATGGTCTGTGCGTAATCCGGATAATACTTTTTCAACGCGAGATATTGAATCAAGACATAAAACTTCTGTGTTAAAATTTTCAGCATTGATAGGGCGATCCATACTAAATATTACATCATTCTGACTTGAATTTGAGACTTCTAAGAAACCACGACTTTTATTAACATTAGTTATACATTCTCGTATAGTACAGTTCGAAATAGTCTGATCTGGAATGAATGCTTCACCATCTTTAATGTTAATAGGTACTCTTACTAATTTACTAGAGTTGGCAGGTATAATTACTTCATACAAATTACAATTTCTTGAATTATACATTTTGATAGGATTACTAGCATAACATGTAACCAGTAAATTATTTTTTAAATCGATGTTAGATTCCCATTTATTAAGGAGATCTAATCCTATCAGACCATCAAAATAGTCATGAAATTTATAAATGAAAAACGTCAAATCACTGCTATCTTTTATTTCGGAAAAACAAGGTAAATTTATTGAATAATCATGGCGACTTGTAGCATGAACGTTTGTTACTTCGAATGGATTATAATTCCATTCAATATGTGGAAAATATTTTTCTATTACGTTGGGGTTAATAAAAGATTGATTTGCTCCTGTATCTATTAGTAACTTTAACGGAGGATTTGCAATCTGGACATATGGTAATTGACGTTGACTATGCAAATTAGTTTCTATTTTGGTTTGTCTAATTTTAAAGTTTTCTGAAAATTTTCATCACTATTCGTATTCACCGACTCTTCTCCAGATTCTTTAGAGTAATCTGAAGAATAGTCTTGATTACTGTCAGAATAGAAATTTGGTTGCGGTTCGCTATAACTATAAGTATGGTAATTATAATCGTAACCTTCGTAAGGATTTTCATAACTATAATAATATGGTTCGTATTCAGGTTGGTAATCGTAACACTCATTAAAATTCGTCTCCCTAAATTTAAAATAATTACCCGGAACTGGGTTACCATATTTAGTCCAATCATGACCAGTGGGTGGTAAAGGTTTCGAAGTAAAGTGGCTAACGCCACTCATAGGTCTCGGTGCATTGTTACCTGGGCTTGGATATCTCTGAGGTAATTTGAAAACGTTATTGCGATTATAGTTCGGTGGAGGAGCAGCGAACATTCGTTGCGTTCGTGTTGGCCCTCCGAGCTGAGGAGATTGAAAAAATCGAGGTCTCCATAATTGCATAGCCCCTTGAGGCTGCATGTTACCCAAACGAGATGGACCAGGCATATTATATGCAGGTGCGTGAGACATATTATATGGTGGGGGTTTTGCCGTATTTATAGCCGGTAATAAATTATTAGTCGGAAACTTCGATGGTTGATTAGAAATTAAATTATTAAATTGGGTGTTTAATTTCTTATCCGACGGTTCATTTCGCTGTTGCATATACACAGTATTCACTTCCTCGTGCACAAACTCTAAAGTTTTTTCAATGGTATCGGGGCGCATACACCTGATGCGTGACCCTAAAGGATCCTTGAGCCCACGTAAGAATGCCTGAAGAGTTAACTTTTTATATAACAACCGTTTAGATTCTATGGTACTACTCACCGATTCATGTAGTGTAATAAAAGCCATGATTGTGCTAAACAAATTTTGGCACTTTTCGTAAAATTCTTGAGGAGACATTTGGCCTTGAGTTAAAAGTGCAAGGTCGTTGTAAAGAGAGGTCTCATCACGTTGATCCGCGAAATTGTTAATAAGAGCGGACCGAATACCATTCCAATTGTCAGGAACACCATTAGAATTTATAAAGCGGGCGGCGGGGCCGGTAACTTTATTTAAAATACCATTTAATACAGCAAGGTTACATAATTCATTTCCTGGTTCGTCTTTAACAAATGTATAAACTAATTGTTCACATAATTTTATAAAACGCGGCAATACGTTCGGGTTTCCGTCGAATTCCGGAACGAGTCTAAGTGATTTAAAAATATTGTCCATATTATCTGCCATATTTGTACAATTATTCAATGACTTACTATTTAAATTTAAATTATTCGTGTAATCCGATGACTGACTACTTATGCTATTATCAAGACAACGATTCGCGTCGTGTAAATTAAATCTACTATTTCTATCTAACCTAGGAGACTTCGATCGCTTTGGATGAAAAATGTTGGAAAATTATAATAAAACATTAAAAGGAAAAACTTAGGAAAATAAAGGAAGCAACTCTAGAAATAATTCTATAGTACTTACATTTGCATATTGGTATATTGGTTTCTCTCTGCTGTATCGATATTCGGATACTCCCGACGACTGCAACTCCTGTAGGTTCTTTATAGCCGTAGTAGTCCTGATTTTACTAAGCCTATTTTCGGCTATACTGCCGACTGCGCCAAATATGTCGGGCTACAGTCGCAGGATGCAAAGAAAATCCAAACTTCCCAAAATTAAATTTAATAATTGAAATAATTACAAAAAAAATATTAATCTATAAAATTATGTGTCTAATGGCCGATGCTAGAACCAAAAGTACTAATTTGAAGTGGCCGCGGGCACGTGCCAAAAATGCATCACGTTTCGCTGACCCGCACTATTGCGCTGCGCGTCACCGTCCGCTCATTGCACCGTTGAGTAATATGACGTGTTTCCAATAATTCCTCTATCACACCGTCATATAACAAGTATGTATACCTTGGACAAACAATCCAATTAGGTAGGTCCAACTTCGAGAAAGAGGTCAATCGACGAATCCGACTCGGCTGGGCAGCTTTCGGGAAATTACGGCATATCTTCTCGTCCAAAATTCCTCAATGCTTAAAACGAAAAACCTTCGAGCAATGTGTGTTACCAGTGATGACATATGGATCCGAGACGTGGTCGCTCACTATGGGCCTCATAAGAAGGCTCGCGGTCACTCAGCGAGCTATGGAGAGGGCTATGCTCGGGGTTTCTCTACGAGATCGAATCAGGAATGAGGAGATCCGTAGCAGAACCAAAATAACCGACATAGCCAAACGGATCAGCAATCTGAAGTGGCAGTGGGCAGGGCACATAGCGCGCAGAACCGACGGCCGGTGGGGCAAGAGGGTTCTGGAATGGCGACCACGTACCGGAAAGCGCAGCGTAGGACGCCCACCTACAAGGTGGTCAGACGACCTAAAGAAAGTCGCAGGAAGCCGCTGGATGCAGGCCGCTGCCAGCAGGTCGCATTGGAGGCGTTTGGGGGAGGCCTATGTCCAGCAGTGGACTTCTTGTGGCTGAGATGATGATGATGATGAGTTTATTGCACCAAAACAAATCAAACATACATTTTTAGGAAATAGACGGCACAAAGCGGTCTTATCGCTAAGCGATTTCTTCTAGACAACAAAAAGATATGGTTAAAGACATCTTAGAAGGGTTGCGTTGCGTGGCACAACATAAAGTAATACTATCTATTAATTTTAATCCCTTTTTTAGTTTGACAGTGACAGCTATAATTTAATGTGTCATTAACTTTAAAAATGCGTTTCAGAAACTGGCTGTTTGTTGTTGATGCTTTACAATTTACATCACAGACAAGACAATTGTCTTTCAATTTTTTCCGCTCCTCTAAATTAGTTCCTTCTATCTCTTGAGAACAAACCATGAACAAACATACTAGAGAACTAGATGGCACACTAGATATTAGCATTAGTGTTCATTTTTAAGTTTTTTTAGGTAAGAAAGAAGAACACTTTTCCTCTGGCAAAAACTATTATTATCTTTGAACAAAAAAAAACAATTAAAGAATAAATATTAAGGTTCATGGGTGGAACTATGCATTACCCTCCTTTGTTTAACGCAGTCGTGTAAAAACAGCAAGCTGTTTGCATACTCGGCCCACTTTTATTTGTTAGCACTAGAAAGCAATGTTCCATTGTTCATTTCAAAGAAAATGTAAATAATTTTAAATGCTATTTGAACATTTTCCAAGACACTAGTTTTTCTTTAATATTTGTTTATGTTAATGAAATGAATGTTTGACGAAATTATTTGTCTTTTAACGAGTAATCTTTACTTTAAAAATATACTTGAATTAGTGGAATATTTCACCGCATTTGTTTAGAAATTCAATCACGTCTCCTTGTTGACTCACATGAATTTTTCGTAAAGTAGATCGAAAAAAACAATTTGAACAACTGTTTAATTTACCAAATGAACATGAAGAGCGCAACGCTGCAATTCATGATCTAGCACAACTCACCTGCTGCGCTGCACTTTACACACATGAGACACATACAAATAGATTGTAAATTTTATACCCACATAGATATATATTTTTGTATAAATAATAAGATAAATGATTAATAAATGCTCTTTACTTCGGATTGCTGTTTCAATCAACACCGAACCTGGTGTACCTCTCGCTGTGGCCAAGACACCCTTAGCCGTCAGTACGATCGGTTGCATGAGTCTGTGCAATTGGCAGTGCATCAAAAAAGTTTACATTTCTTTATAAATACATAGATAAGGTCTGCTAGCTGTGTCGCATTTGACGCATCGTAAATTCGTAACACAATTTTTAAAATGGGAAACGACACTGTGACAGACCCACAACTATGGCTAGAGTTGTAATTCTAACTATGAAACCGATACCCTTGTGTCGCGACACGACACACCACTAATTAAACTATCCAACATTGGTTTATCACACTTTCGTCAACATTTCTATAAAAACAAAAATAGAAAAATATTTTTATAAAATCAGAAAAAACGTATTCTTCCAATATTTCAAAAGGAAACTAAAATTAATGTTGTAAGTTGGAATACAGATTTAGAGATACGTCTATAGAAGACTTAAAGACGGAAAATCAATCATAATAGAACCTTGGGCTTCATGATAAACACGTAAATTTATAACACGATTAACTATGTAGTATACCGTGCAAATTCATTACCGGCTATTAGTCGCTTTCACTGTAATAGATGTGAACATCACACGCTAAGACGTACCGGCGGATATCGACGCATGACGGCTTTTTTACTCACAAATAGCGGAAATCCTCACTGGTGCTGGCCAGCGACAAATTCCTAAATTGAAAATGGGTTTCCCACGTCTGGGAGCTCTCGGGGAGAATTGACCGAGCTCTTGAATAAAGATATTTTTTTTTTTTGCTCACTTGCAGAAAAAAAAATCCGGTCTGGCCAGTATTACGAAAAAAAATGGGTTGGTTCTGTCTGATAGTAATTTGAAACTAGATTTTATGCGAATTAGACCATCGAAGGTTGTATTTCAGTTGAAAGTCCAGCTAGGTTACTCTGCATAGAAATCGCGATTTTAATTTCAATTCTGTATAATTTCAAATGCAAATTTAACAGCAAATCCTAATTCGTACCCTTGAAATTTTATACTTTACTAACTATTTGGTTAGCATACAATCCGATTTTATTTAGTTTAGTATTCAGTTAGCGCTAGTTTAGATGTAAAGAGTACCTAAAAGTAACAATCCAATGGCGATCGTGCGGAATTATCTTCAAGAGTAAAGGGGCAGTTTCGGTCACTTCAGTATAATTAAAAAGTGAATTAAAATAAAGTCGTTAAACTATAAATCTTGAAAAATAATTTCTGTACATATTACGACGATTTACTAAGTCGTTTTAAAGCTAAGCTTATGCCTAGTTACAGTTCCTAACTATGTAATAATCACTCTTATCTTAAGTAAACGTTAAGTGAAGACCATTTCTAGTAAACACAAACCAGGATATAATAACTGCATACATGGACGGCATTCTATCAATGAGCCAATACATATAGAACTATGAAATGTGCCAGATGCTATGAGACTAATCTAAATTATAAATTACTAGCTTTTCCCCGCGCTTCGCTCGCGTTAATTTTTTGACTGTATAGATCTCGTTTGACTACAAAACAACCCATAGCGCGACTTGTGGCTCCATCTGTTGGCCGATACAGCGCCCTCTATAGTAGTAAAATTATTTTCCCATTGGAACGAAATACTTTCACGGGATAATGATACTAAATAAATACTTGCCTATGTTGGGCTCTGTACCCCTAACAATATGTATGTAAATTTTCATAATGATCGGCTGCTTAATGAAGCCGTGAGGGAATAACAAACAAACAAACTCACTTTCTCATTTATAATATTAGTAAGGAGTAAGGATTACATAATACTTACTAATGGCTACTCGTACGGATTTCCTACATTTAAAATTAACACAAAAATATCTTAAAATAATACAAAGAACGAACAAGTATACAATTTCTTATGTTATTTTAAGTTTTTATTGTTTTCACGTATTTTTGACTGTTTTGTAGGGTATATTGTTTTTATAACACTTTAATATAACTTGCAACTTAATTTATTAACAATAAAATGTTCACTTGATCTTTAATACCGAAACAAGTGTTACAAATATTTATTAACAGATAAATCACATGCATACACTGCGAAATCAATTTAAAGTTAAAACAGTAAGTATTTATTTAATACGCCAAAAAATACATAACACAAAGAATTTTACCGGACCGCAAAAACCTCGCAGGGTTTATCTGTATTCGCGGAGTCGCTAGTTACGCTTTGGTAAGTAATAATTCTTTAGCTTATTTTTTTACACTTTCTTTATAACTACTTGTCTCTCTCTCTTCTATAGGAAGTTTACATACATTTTATGAAACAGTGTCTTGTTCTTGTCCCAAGTCTCCAGGGATCCGAGACAGCAAATTTTATCAAAATTCCGACTAAGATTTCGACAAGACGCACTATGTGTCAAAAGACCAATCTAGTTGGACAATATTATTTGACACTATTAATTAGCTCTAAGGGCGGTATCTATAGATGATTTGTCTAAAAATAGCAAAAACAGTAATAATTGCATTTATTTTTGGTACATTTAACCCTATAATTAAAAAAAAACAGTATAATTTGACACTTGGTTAGAAAGATTTACTTTTGATAAGAGGCCAGCTTAAAATACCTCTAATTTCTAAGAAAAACAAAGACTAACTTCATGGCAATTGCAAATAAATAAAGGTGAGTGAATACAAATACAGAAAGATAGTTTTAAATATTTTATAATATATATCTGGTTTTGACTTTTCTTCATGTAAAGATAACTTCCTCTTCTTCTCACGAGATAAACCAGGTATAATACTCGGTGAAGGCGGAGGAGATTCATCATCCATCACTAGATTTTTTTTTATTAAATAATAATAAGTAAATTAATATTCACTGAAAAGGGTTAACTAGCCAAGGAATTACCAGTTAGCTAAAGACTGACAGACTACAAATATTCAAAAATTTTGCCTACCCACATTTGCATTTTTTTTAACTCCGAGACAAGTAACCAAAAGAAAAGTTAAAAAATAGGGTGACTATAAAAAATAATCGCATTCTCTCAAACAAAAGATAGTTATTCGCTTTCACTACTGCCATCATCACTATCAGCAGAATCGTCTTCTGGCATTGGCTTTTTCATGGTTTTCGGTAACAAACTTAATAACATCCGCTACATCACGACTACCTTCTTCTTCTTCTTGTGGATATTTGGGCAGCCACTCCCAATTCATCTGCGTTACGGGATTGAACCAAATCGGCCACCCGTCTTCGTTTAATTTTAATAGATGCTTGATCGAACTGAATCTTTGGGCGACCAGGACTTGGGGTAGGCTCACTTGCTAAGGATGAGGTAGACGGTTGCAGGTAATAAGTCATAGCAAATTTAAAGTCTTGACCACTCATCCACTCAATACCCTGACATTTTCTCAAAACGCTCTGTTGTTCTTCCGCATGCCAGCCACTTTTCAGCCAATTGTTGACAAATTCGGGAAATGTTCATTTTAATATTTCTTTTCGACTCCTCTGTTACGTCGTAATCGTATTTCATCAAAATATATTTAAATAACCGCGTATTTTTTTCATTTTTAGTAGATTTTATCCATTGTTCATAAAACTCCCTTCTGGATATAAATATTACGATTTCTGAAAAAAAATCTTAGCATCAGCTTAACTTAAAATATTGGGAAGGTTCCGCACCAGTCCGCACTTTGTAATTTACTTTGAGTAATAGTATATGAATGAGACTACTACATAAAAAAATTGCAGCCATGGTACAACAAAGTACATGTAGTTCCTGGTCCAAAAAACACAAAGTTCGTATTAAAAATGTAATATCCATCACATCAGACTCTTTGGCAACCGTAAAGATATTTGCAATGTAAATGAATAGGAATAGTAGTCCTTACCATCAACTTCACGATCCATCACTAAATTTATTATAATTAATTTTATGAACACTTTGAAATGGCGACACACCAAGTGCAGAAAAGTGAATGATTTCTTTGTGTATTTCACCCATAATGACACTTTAAAATTATTTATTAATTTATTGGAGGGTACTTACACAAAATTATCACCGGAATCATGACCTCGGGATTGTCTGATATCGCTTTTGCTAGTTTTAATATAGAATTGCAGTAACCCTTTTTGTCCACCTAGATCGGCAAAATGCCACATAGTGAGACGTCCCGAGACCCAAAACCTTTAATCCCGATCTCGGCACAGGAGTTTCAAAAATCTTTTCGAATATGTATTATATTCTTTACTAGCTTCCGCCCGCGGCTTCGCCCGCGTGGCCTAGTAACAATTAGCATATCTTTCTTCAGAAACAAATTCCGGTCCGGCACGGCCCGGTACGGTACGGTTCCATCCGGTCCGGTCGATCCGGTCCGGTCCGGTCCGGTCCGGTCGGTCCCGTCCTTATGGGACCCTACATGACAGATTTGGCATCTCTAGACCCAGCGGTTTAGGCTGTGCGTCCCTTCTCAACTTCGTTTGCGTATATCTCGCTTTCCCGTGGGAATTTTGAAAAATCGTTTCTTAGTACATAGCTAGATGTCGTAAGGAATCTACATGCCAAATTTGATATACCCTCGCAACTTCGTTTGCGTATATCTCGGTTTCCCGTGGGAATTTTGAAATATCCTTTCTTAGTACACCCCTAGACGTTGCCGTCGTAAGGAACCTACAGTCCAAATTTGGAATCTCTAGACCCACCGGTTTGGGCTGTGCGTTGATATATAGTTAAGTCAGTCAGTCAGTCAGGACTTTGAATTTTATCTATGAAAAAAAATCCGGTCCGGTCCGGTTCGATCCGGTCCGGCACGGCCCGGTACGGTGCGGTTCCTTCCAGACCGATCAGATCTGATCCGTTCTGGTCCGGTCCGGTCCGGTCAATCTGGACCTTAAAAGGACCCTACATGTCAAATTTGGCATCTCTAGACCCAGCGGTTTGGGCTGTGCGTCCCCTCGCAACTTCGTTTGCGTATATCTCAGTTTCCCGTAGGAATTTTGAAATATCCTTTCATAGTACACCCCTAGACGTCGTAAGGAACCTACAGTTCAAATTTGGAATTTCTAGACCCATTGGTTTGGGCTGTGCGTTGATATATAGTTAAGTCAGTCAGTCAGTCAATCAGGACTTAATTTTATCTATGAAATAAAATCCGGTCCGGTCCGGTTCGATCCGGTCTGGCACGGCCCCGTACGGTGCGGTTCCTTCCAGACCGATCAGGTCCGATCCGTTCCGGTCCGGTCCGTTCCGGTCCGGTCCGGTCCGGTCGGTCTGGACCTTATAAGGACCCTTCATGTCAAATTTGTCATCTCTAGACCCAGCGGTTTGGGCTGTGCGTCCCCTCGCAACTTCGTTTGCGTATATCTCGGTTTCCCGTAGGAATTTTGAAAAATCCTTTCTTAGTACATCCCTAGACGTCGTAAGGAACCTACAGTTCAAATTTGAAATCTCTAGACTCATTGGTTTGGGCTGTGCGTTGATATATAGTTAAGTCAGTCAGTCAGGACTTTGAATTTAATTTATGAAAAAAAATCCGGTCCGGTCCGGTTCGATCCGATCTGGCACGGCCCGGTACGGTGCGGTTCCTTCCAGACCGATCAGGTCTGGTCCGTTCCGGTCCGGTCCGGTCCGGTCCGGTCCGGTCAGTCTGGACCTTATAAGGACCCTACATGTCAAATTTGGCATCTCTAGACCTAGCGGTTTGGGCTGTGCGTCCCCTCGCAACTTCGTATGCGTATATCTCGCGTTCCCGTGGGAATTTTGAAAAATCCTTTCTTAATACATTCCTAGACGTCGTAAGGAACCTACATGCTAAATTTGGAATCTCTAGACCCAGCGGTTTGGGCTGTATGTGGATATACCCTTGCAACTTCGTTTGCGTATATCTCGGTTTCCCGTAGGAATTTTGAAAAATCCTTTCTTAGTACACCCCTAGACGTCGTAAGGAACCTACAGTCCAAATTTGGAATCTCTAGACCCACCTGTTTGGGCTGTGCGTTGATATATAATTAAGTCAGTCAGTCAGTCAGGACTTTGAATTTTATATATATAGATGAAAAAAAAACCGGTCCGGTCCGGTTCGATCCGGTCCGGCACGGCCCGGTACGGTGCGGTTCCTTCCAGATCGATCAGGTCTGATACGTTCCGGTCCGGTCCGGTCGGTCTGGACCTTATAAGGACCCTACATGTCAAATTTGGCATCTCTAGACCCAGCGGTTTGGGCTGTGCGTCCCCTCGCAATTTCAAATGCGTATATCTCGCTTTCCGGTGGGAATTTTAAAAAATCCTTTCTTAGTACATCCCTAGACGTCGTAAGGAACCTACGTGCCAAATTTGGAATCTCTAGACCCAGCGGTTTGGGCTGTGCGTTGATATACCCTCGCAACTTCGTTTGCGTATATCTAGGTTTTCCGTGGGAATTTTGAAAAATCGTTTCTTTGTACACCCCTAGATGTCGTAAGGAACCTACAGTTCAAATTTTAAATCTCTAGACTCATTGGTGTGGGCTGTGCGTTGATATATAGTTAAGTCAGTCAGTCAGTCAGTCAGGACTTCGAATTTTATCTATGAAAAAAAATCCGGTCCGGCACGGCCCGGTACGGTGCGGTTCCCTCCAGACCGAACAGGTCTGATCCGTTCCGGTCCGGTCCGGTCCGTTCCGGTTCGGTCCGGTACGGTCCGGTCGGTCTGGACCTTATAAGGACCCTACATGTCAAATTTGGCATCTCTAGACCCAGCTGTTTGGGCTGTGCGTCCCCTCGCAACTTCGTATGCGTATATCTCGCTTTCCCGTGGGAATTTTGAAAAATCCTTTCTTAGTACATTCCTAGACGTCGTAAGGAACCTACATGCTAAATTTGGAATCTCTAGACACAGCGGTTTGGGCTGTGGGTGGATATACCCTCGCAACTTCGTTTGCGTATATCTCGGTTTCCCGTAGGAATTTTGAAAAATCCTTTCTTAGTACACCCCTAGACGTCGTAAGGAACCTACGGTCCAAATTTGGAATCTCTAGACCCACCGGTTTGAGCTGTGCGTTGATATATAGTTAAGTCAGTCAGTCAGTCAGTCAGGACTTTGAATTTTATATATATAGATGAAAAAAAAAACGGTCCGGTCCGGTTCGATCCGGTCCGGCATGACCCGGTACGGTGCGGTTCCTTCCAGACCGATCAGGTCTGATACGTTCCGATCCGGTCCGGTCCGTTCCGGTCCGGTCCGGTCCGGTCCGGTCCGGTCGGTCTGGACCTTATAAGGACCCTACATGTCAAATTTGGCATCTCTAGACCCAGCGGTTTGGGCTGTGCGTCTCCTCGCAATTTCGTATGCGTATATCTCGCTTTCCCGTGGGAATTTTGGAAAATCCTTTCTTAGTACATCCCTAGACGTCGTAAGGAACCTACATGCCAAATTTGGAATCTCTAGACGCAGCGGTTTTGGCTGTGCGTTGATACACCCTCGCAACTTCGTTTGCGTATATCTCGGTTTCCCGTAGGAATTTTGAAAAATCCTTTCTTAGTACACCCCTAGACGTCGTAAGGAACCTACTGTCCAAATTTGGAGTCTCTAGACCCACCGGTTTGGGCTGTGCGTTGATATATAGTTAAGTCAGTCAGTCAGGACTTTGAATTTTATATATATAGATTGCACATAATTTTTTCAAACAAATTACAGTAATAGATATACAGTGTACAAAGGTGAGCTTATCTCTTTGAGAGATTTCTTCCAGCCTACCCTACCGGGTGTCATATATTATTATGTTTGTACAAGGGCGGTAAACAATTTATAAGTGCCAATTTATATCTTATTCATTACTATCTACTTAACATTCTAATATACAGATGTTCTATCCGTAAAAATTAAACTTTGTGTAAAACATCTCTCTATGTGTCTGTGTGTTGATGTCAATCTGCACTGCCAGCTTCTCATTTGAAATATGGACCATGTGATTATCCATAAGGCCCGAGAATTGTAAATAATAACCAATATCAGGACAATTCTATAATAAATTATTAAAATAATCAAATTGCCCGGGGGTCCTGTCAATATTATAAATGTCAACATAGTACGAGTTTTTTGGTCACATTCGAACGTGTTAACGTTTACAAGCCGACCAAAATGTAAAACTGTTTCATATTGTGAACTTATCAGACGCGTGTTAGGTACATGTTACTCACTTCGAAACGTGAGCAAGTAAGCCGCATAATTTTGATATGTAGCACGCGTCTTATAAATTCGCAACATGAGAGTTCTTCTCTATTTGGTCGGTTTGTTTACGTCGACATGATCGAATGTGAACAAAAAAACTCGTACTAAGCACTCTGGTCTATAGCTTATATTATGAAGTTACAGTATAAATAATCTAATCTAAAATATACTTATAGCTTCACTACCCACTAACTATGCAATATATTTTAATATGCATAAAGCAGTGAAAGCCGTTCTATACCAGCACCCATGCGTGTTACTATCCTTATCTGCCTATTGATGACGTTGGATGAATCATATCTCAATCCAACGTGCCATGTTAATTGCTATTTATTGTACAAAGGTGCAAAATGTCTACAAAACAAATGGTATAGCTTCCAGCTATCGGTTTTTAATCGCAAACCGTGAGGAAGCTGTCTCAAATACTTATAGTTTTACCGCGAATAGCTTAAGGCACAACAAGTAATTATTACGCTTGTAACGAAACTGATGGATGTCACGCATTAACAGATACTAGGTTACAGACGAACCTAATGGCGTTTGTTATGTTTGTAGTTCTTTTCATTTTCTTTTAATTGGATTTGCTTGTAATGAGTAAGGCTACGCCGGCCAATCGCGGGATCGCAAGGCTCCCACCGCATTTATTTTCTCTACCATAATATCTGATATGTTGACATTGAAAGTATTTCATGTAAGCATCATTTCAGCTACAAGAAGTCTACAGCTGGACGCAGGTCGCCCCCTAACGCCTCCGACCGGCTGGCAGCGGCGTACATCCATTTAATTTGGTGGAATTTGGCCTCGCGGGTTGGCGAGCGCAGTTGGTGAGATTTTTAATACCTATAAGAACGCTGTTGTTCATTCATTACTACATTCTCTTAGTCTCCTTGGGAGGGGACGGGGTAGTGATATTCTAATCTGCCGTTTTAAAATAAATTATTATATTTTATTTATGATGTGTGAGAGAACCTGTAGCCTATTAGTCCCGTTCTCTACGTATCGTTTCCTACCCCACTTCCCAATTCCTCCCTAATGGAAAACGCATCAAAAACTGAGTTGTGGATTATACATCTACATGGACAAATGTGATTTGTGACCATCAGGTGAAGCACTATCTCGTTTATTCACTGTCATAAAAAAAGAAATGGTATACACATACAATGTTGCACATTTTGTTTTATAACCATAATAATGTAACGTAATGTCATTCATAATCCCACGTACACAGTAAATTGCTATACAAGACAATACTTTAGAAAATATAGGCAGCCGATGTAGCCATTATGGGCCAATTTAAATGCAACAATGTGTTACTAAGTACTGAGAGAGCGGTAGCTGGATTCATAAATCAAATGGACACTTTGTGTGTAATCAATGACACCCTAAACATAGGTTAAACTAACAATTTAAAATACGAGCTATACGTAATGATGATGTTCTTTTAAATAAGTGTAGATTGATTTATTAATAAGTGTAGATTGAAGCGTCCATCGACACAAGCTTTTCGCTCAATTTCGCGAGAGTGTAGAGCCCTCATAACACCAATGCCCTTTTTCAGATTCTTAGCCTAGATATTATAACTCATACAAAGTTCCAGTTAGGTTAAACTTACGCTATTCGTTAGTGAAAATACAGGACATTATCGGATATAAAACTTTATCTAATGTATTAGAGAAGATACCTTTAGAATTCGTTTCGAGAATTAAACCAATCTGAAGTATGGTGCATTTTTATCTTGATAAATTAACGTTCGTTTTAATTACATGTCATCTGTTGGTTTTTATGTGGGCATAAAGTAACAAATATGAGTGGCGCACATATTCAGAACAACCCAGAAGGAACGATCACATTTGTACGAATGTTGGAGTTAGTATCATATCGGTGCATTTGTAACTGGCCTTTGTTGTAGCTCGCCTATGTAGCAACTGGTCTACAAATGAAATCGGTGCATTTGAAGCTCGCCTATGTAGCGTATGTGTACGTGTATTCTGTCAAAAGTATGAAACGCAAAACATTTATCATCGATCGATTGGGATCAGTCGGTTTGTTCTACATTTTGTGGAAGGTAACCAATGTACACCTCATTTTAAAACACCATTGGCCATGTATGACGCAAATATGCATTTAAATTGCAGTATTAAAACATTCATTATGAGAGCAACTGGCCGTTTTCACCTGGCGAGTTTCTGTTTCACTTTGACAAAATATATTTTTTTCAAAGTGTTTAATGAAATTCATGGCGGGAATTGTAGTGATCAATCATGGTGTCAGTTCTTGCTTTCTTTGTTTTTGTACCTAGTTTAATGTTTTTATTGGATGAAACTAAATATGAGAACTTGTTCTTGAAAACACTATCGCGATATGAATAATTTTCCCCGTTTTTGCAACATTTTTTACTAATGCTTCGCTCCTATTGGTCGCAGCGTAATGTTATATAACTTAAAGCCTTCCGCGATAAATGGACTATCCAACACAATGAATTTTTCAATTCGAACCAGTAGTTCCTGAGATTAGCGCGTTCAAACTAATAAACTCTTCAGCTTTATAATATTAGTATAAAAAGTATAGATAATTTTGTGCTCATCAGTACAATGCAAATTGGCTGGCGGCTTCAACGTATTATTTATTAGAAATTCTGAAGATATCATTTAATATGTTTATCCAACATGACGTCTCGTTTCTCATACACATTACACATAATAATATGTCCTAAGTTATGAATCATTAAATACTAGCATTGGCTTATAAAATGTATTTATTATGACTAAAGAAAGTATCTGTGAAAGCCTTAAATGATTTCACTTCATTGCAACAGGCAAAAATCGTGTATTTCACTGTAATTCTTTCGTCACTACTCAAATCATCTTTTATTGCCTCAAAAATTTCTGACTCCGTAACCTCCGTGCCACCTCTTCCATTTTCATCAAAATAAGATGGGAGTAATGTGAGATAATTTGGACACAAAATGTACTATACTGAACAGTCCTTCTCTATGTTTTGTATTCTGAGAAGCTGACAGACACAGATTCTGAAAGTTTTATCGAAATCAAAGTACATTACCACAAACTTATCTGTGCCGGTGGGCAAAACTAGAACTAATGAATACGCCTTGAATACTTTGACAATTACCTTCTATAGCTTCGATACTAGCGCCCCCGCCATCGGCACAGATGAGTTTGTGGCACTGTAAAACACATTAATACCAGTCCTGGTTAGACCACCATCTTTTTAATCTAGTCAAGCCATCGTCGTGGTAGTGTGCCTACATTCCTCCTCCGGAAGCCATTACAGCAAAAACTTGAGATATTTTTTATCACGAAGCATTGCTTTCAAAGCGTACACCTTACAAGGGAAGTTAAGAAATCAATTTAACTAACTGACTAGGAAAGGCGATAAATCCAAATACAGAATGTTTAAATCGCAAAGTTAAGTTAATTTCCACTATTTGATTGGTATTGAAATGGATGGAGAGATTATTTAGGCTGTTAGAACATTTAACTAACGGAATGTACTATTATTAGTTATTACTTAATATGTAAAAAAACCAGGCAATGCGTGTCGGGCCATGCACAATGTAGGGTTCTATGTTTGCTGCGCTGCAGTGCAGATGAGTGCAATATATTTTATCATCAAAATTTTTTATATATTTATTTCATCATCCATCATCATCTCAGCCACAAGAAGTCCATTGCTGGACATAAGCCTCTCCTAAATTATATTTATTTTATTTATTTATACTTTATTCCACGAATACACAATAAAATTGGCGGACTTAATGCCTAAAGGCATTCTCTACCAGTCAACCATAGGGTAATGCAGATATTTTGTTGGCGGGACATATTAAAAGTAGTAATAGTAGTTGAAGTAACTGTTAATTTTAATTTTTCTAATCATAATAAACAGTACACCGACAAACTTGCACATTAGTTGCAAACATTACTCGATGGACCAATTAAATTGTCTGCAAATGGTATAGTAAAAGATAACTTAAATTATGGTAAAGATCGCAGTTCCTACTACTATCTGTACATAAATAAATGACCAGATATCAAGGGAAATTATGCGACCGTTTATGTTTCAAGTAATCAGTGGTTCAGAGTAATGTGAAAGAAGGTACGCACTTAGTTTAATCGTTAATATACGAGTAGTCTATAAGACTAGCCTTTATTGTTTTTTTTTTTTGGTACAAACCTTTTTTTTTCATCTAAATGTTTTGGTCAACAAAGGGTTAACACGGGCCGTAATGATTAAAGATTTCTAAATATTGCGTAAACGGATTCACTAGAAAAAATATTTATCCACTAATATGATTGCGAATTTGTGAATTCCCATTTTACTTCGTTTTGCCTTTCCATGGCTTCGTCAGCAAAATTGCAAGTTATATTTTGAAAACTTGTAACTTTGTTTCTATTGGTGTTATTTATATTATTATTTTTCTTAGATTAAGAAATGAAGAATTATTTTGCAATACTGTAACTGTGAGTTATCATAGCAGAGAAAATAATTAATTGAAATTAATTGAATTGAAAATTCACAAATGTGCAACGAATAAAATTAAGAAGTTTCAGTGGAAAACAATTTTTAATTAAAAATCTATCTAAAGCGTATACCTATTTATTCAATATAAAATAAACTAACAATAGTATTCGATTCATATTGTACTATGTAATTACAAATCTAGTAAATTCATTTATGCAATATTTAGAAATCATTAATCATGTTTCTGGCCCGGGTCAGCACTTTCCTTTGTTGACTGTACAACTTTTTTTAGATGCCTTTTTTTGGCACAATCTTTGGCTCGGTGCTGAAGTTAGTAGTAACCTATTCGATCCCCGATCACGGGCTAAACATTCATAATGGCATTTGTTTTTGTCTCGAGTCTTGGTAACTTCTACGTATTTATAAGTAATTTTTACAATAATGTATTCGTTGTCAATTTATTTATTTTAGGATTAACAAACAGTGTACTGTATACTAAATTACAATAAATATCGTGCCATCAACTCCGATGACCACAGATAATTTTATAGTAAAAGTTTGAGGTTTACATCGATCTTGCAGCCCGACAGGTTTTCAGAGTCCTCACGATAAGAGCAAGGGAAAGCTTGACAGACTCACACACTTCTTCGTCTTCACATCACTTCCTACTACCGTCTATTTTCTTTCTGATTAAATTCGTTGTGAGTTCCAAGACAGCTGTAGCTTCTCCTCCGGGACGTCAATAAGCTTTATTGCTTATTGTCAATCTGAGGTCGCCGTTGTTGATTCTAGCTAACTATGCAGGAGACACAGCGGTGGGAATGTGTGGACTCGTCCCTATCACTTCTCCAGGCGATGTGGGTAACGTATTTTTATTTTCAGTATTTAAGGCTGACCTTTCAATAATAAGTTTCAACATATACCTATTCCCTAAAAGATACTGTTCACAACTACCGACCATTATACGATGGAGAAGATAGTGGTAATGTATTACATTTCCTACACCGTCCATTCCCTGTAATTACTCAAATTAATATCTAACGCTATTACCCTGGCCGTATAATAAATACTGGTTTCTTGTACCGGGTAAATAATTATTTATATGTCGTGCTGCTCCTACCAACACGTTTGCTACCGCTGACATAAATCAGGAATTATAGACAACGCAAAACCTTTTTATCTGTGTGTAAAACGAAGATTGTTGCTTACATGGTCCTCTAAGTTAGATTCGTTAACGCAAATCAATTTACCTTTGGAAATATTTCAGCTGCGTAAATCATTTATTTGTATCTCCAAGGCACATAGAATGACAGATATAATCGATAACTGTTTATATCTGTCATTCTGTGCGCCTTGGAGATACAAATAAAGGTATTTGTACGAATGTGTGCCGCAGTGATGCAAAGCGGCGGGGAGCTCAGTATATTATTTGCTCGAAGAGCAAATCACTGAATTTCAGTCGCCCACCTTTAATAAATCGAATAGACATTTTTTTCAATTGCAAATCTTAAACAAGACAAGCAACTGTCCATTTCTAGTTTGAAAATCTATATATATAAAATGCTTTGTCCTGACTGACTGACTGACTGACTGACTGACTGACTGAGAATCAACGCACAGCCTAAACCGCTCATCGTAAAAATCTGAAACTTGGCAGGTAGATCTATTATATGACGTAGGCGTCCGATAAGAAAGGATTTTTCGAAATTCGAACTCTAAGGGGGTGAAAAAGGGGGGGAAAGTTACTATGGGACAACTTGATTCCTTGGTCCAATCTACTTCAAATTTTGCATAAAAATTGTTTAAGAGAATTGATGGAAGACGTAATTCTTATTTTATTGAAATTCTTGCAAAATATGTATTTTGTGGGTAATTTTCTTTGATTTGATATCAATACTCATACTCCTTAGTGATTTTGATTTCAATTACATTTCATTTTGACACATTCGTGAAGTATGTCATCTGTCATGTAATATTTTTATAAATTGTGAATATTCAAACAAAATGATTTCATAATGTCGTCGTAGGTCGTCGTACTATTTATTATGTTTGTGATCTCGGAAAAACAGCTAAAATTCTATGTTTAATGCGGACTGAATCATATTCATCGATAATAAACAGTAAGTAATTAAATATTAATTTTATAATATTTGACAGGGGTCAAGTTAAATTGGTCAATGGTTAAATGGCATATTGATATTGTCTCTTTCTCACTTATCGGAAATATCATTACGTCGACTCGCTCTATTATTTCGTAGTGTTGTTGTAGGGATGGTTGTAGGTATTGAAATACTCATATACTTATATATGTTTTTTACGGAAGTGGTTGGAAAACAAGCTCAGGAATATGGATCATTTGATATTAGGTGATTACCGTCGACTATGGAGCACATAGATTCTAGGGTCCCTGACCCGTTGCCGACCTATAACAGGAAAAGACAGGATATAGCGAGAAATAGTATAAGGAAGGAGTTAGATTTTTTTTATACCACAAAAGTGGCAAACAAGAATTTCGGATATTTCACTCTCCGAACGAAACGCATTGCTGCTTTACGTCAATATTCTGTAAAAGGGTGGTACTTCACCGGTCGGGCCAGCCTATTTCATAAAACCCCACTCCAAAGATTGTAATAAGAAGTATTTAAATAGAAAAATAATCATCTATACATATGAAAATGTTTTGTCTTGACCGTAGAGACCTGAAATTTGGGTGTGTGATGTAGGCAACCGATAAGAAAGGATTTTTTGAAATTCCCACGGGAAAGCGGGATAAACGCAAACGAAGTTGCGCGGGTTTCTCTAGTCTATATATATAAAATGCTTTGTCCTGACTGACTGACTGACTGACTGACTGACTGAGAATCAACGCACAGCCTAAACCGCTCATCGTAAAAATCTGAAACTTGGCAGGTGGAACTATTATAAGACGTAGGCGTCCGATAAGAAAGGATTTTTCGAAATTCGAACTCTAAGGGGGTAAAAAAGGGGGGTAAAATTACTATGGGACCACTTGATTCCTTGGTCCAATCTACTTCAAATTTTGCATAAAAATTGTTTATGAGAATTGATGGAAGATGTGATTCTTATTTTATTGAAATTCTTGAAAAAAATGTATTTTGTGGGTAATTTTCTTCGAGTTGATATCAATACTCACACTCTTCTTCTTTCTTAATTAATGGCGTTTCTGTCGTGTCTTAACGACACATAGACAATTTCGCCAATGTCGAGTATTTTAAATGAACACTTTTTAACAAAAAAGTACACTTTAAAAGGGCAACGTGGTACGGTGAGGATCCGAGGTCGCCATCTTGACGACCTTCGTTGACAAGGCGGCGATCTCGAATCCTCCTTAGTGCTTTTGATTTCAATTACATTTAATTTTGACACATCCAGAGAGAAAAATAAGACATATAGAAAGACACATCCGTGAAGTGAAGTGTATCATCTGTCATGTAATTATAAATTGTGAATATTCAATCATAATGTCGTCTATTTAATCTGTTTGTGATATCGGAAAAACAGCTAAAGTTCTAACTATGGATAAAGCAGACTGAAACATATTCATCGATAATAAACAGTAAGTAATTAAATATTAAATTTTATAATATTTGACAGGGGTCAAGTTAAATTGGTCAATGGTTAAATGGCATATTGATATTGTCTCTTTCTCTCTTATAGGAAATATCATTACGTCGACTCGCTCTATTATTTCGTAGTGTTGTTGTAGGGATGGTTGTAGGCTGAGGTTGTAGGTAATGAAATACCCATACATACATTTTTTTTACCGAAGTGGTTGGAAAACAAGCTCAGGAATATGGATCATTTGATATTAGGTGATTACCGTCGACTATGGAGCACATAGATTCTAGGGTCCCTGACCCGTTGCCGACCTATAACAGGAAAAGACAGGATATATGTATAGCGAGAAATAGTATAAGGAAGGAGTTAGATTTTTTTATACCACAAAGGTGGCAAACAAGAATTTCGGATATTTCACTCTCCGAATGAAACGCATTGCTGCTTCACGTCAATATTCTGTAAAAGGGTGGTACTTCACCGGTCGGGCTAGCCTATTTCATAAACACCCACTCCAAAGATTGTAATAAGAAAAATTTAAATAGAAAAATAATCATGTATGCATATGAAAATGTTTTGTCTTGACCATAAAGACCTGAAATTTGGGTGTGTGATGTAGGCAACCGATAAGAAAGGATTTTTTGAAATTCCCACGGGAAAGCGGGATAAATGCAAACGAAGTTGCGCGGCTTTCTCTAGTATCATATAAAATTCTTAGAAAATAACTACTAATTACTTTTTCGTAAATTCCTAAGATTATTTTCAAATATATCAACTTTTACAATACATATTGTGTCATGTAGATTTTTAGTACTTAATGGTTTTTTTGTTTTACGGAATGTCCGTTACAATACAACTCAATTTATCAATACTTTTTGTAGTTCGAAAACCGGTGGGTACTAATCGTTAGCAAATTAAACAAGCATTGCCAATAATTAGTCATTTTTTGACAAAATATTTATACGTTTACTTGCATCATCTATATGGATTTATGTCTGATAAGACACAGTGCATTCAGTTACATTCCACAGGTTGTTGTTATTACGAATAATGCCGTTAATTAAGCGTACTGTTGTGATTTCTTAGTAACACATAGTTATTATAATAGTCGATCAGTTATTAAATTCGATTTCTCTTAGTTCAAGAAATGTAAAGGCATACCTTGTACTCTCTAAATTACAATTATATCTGTTGCAAGCTGTTTCAAATCGTCATACTTTTCCCTATCACCAGTTTCACAGCAGATTTGTGAGTATTTTTTTCTATACAAATATTAAAAAGAGGAAAGATTTGGTTGTTTGTTTGAATTGAATAGGCTCCGAAACTACTGGACCGATTTCAAAACTTCTTTCACCAGTAGAAAGCTACATTACCAGGGAGTGACATAGGCATAGCTTTTCCCGTAATTCAATGTGGTTCCCACGGGAAGTCGCGGGCAAAAAAGCTAGTATAAAATAAAAAGTTTTTTTGTGTTTACCGTTTTATGTTTGTTTGTATAATATTAATGTTTATAGTTTGTGTGTTGCAAATTAAGCATATTCTATCTACCTATCTAAAAAGCTTTTTTCATGTCTTTCTTTTTAAATAGTAGACAAGAGAGGTAGGGCACAGCGGATAATCCTAGTTTTAGTATCTTATAAAAACAAACAAACAAGTCACTGTCAAACCAAATAATTTACAAGGGACACTTACTAAATTCTATCTATCTACTACTAAATATCTATCTACTAACCCTATCTACTATCTATCTACTAATTCCTATGAGAACTGCATCCACGACATAAGAAATTTCCAAAATACCACTTGCCAACTTGCCATACAATTTTCTTGCAACCAGAAAGTAATTAGAGATACACGAAATGAAACATAAAATCAACATAATTCGAGTGTAGGTACTCTGCAAGTCTTATGAGATATTTAAATACATTACTATACATTTAAAGGGGGTCGCTAATGTCCCATTGTCTGTATAGTGATTAAGGCAAAATTGCCAGGTGGGAATTCAGACACTTGAGTACTTTACCTTATTTATAGTCTGCGAACATTTTGACCATAAAGAGATGCTTTAGTCGTGGCTTCTCTTTGTATGTCTTTCTTTTTAACAATTTTTTTTTATTCTATAAAGGTGGCAAACAAGCATACGGTCGGCCTGATGGTAAGCCGTCACCGTAGCCTATAGACGATTGCAATACCGGGGGATGCTCGCCGGGGGTATCACTAACGCGTTGCCCACTCTCCCAACCCCAAGTAGAGCTCTGGAGACCTTACTCACCGTAGGAACACAACATGGCCAAGACCAATGCTATTTGGCTACGATCTTCTGTAAGGTGGAGGTCCTTCCCCAAACGGGCTGCTCCGATTTATCCGCTGTGCCGTACTTCTCTTGACTACAATTTAAAAAGAAAGACATGATATAAAAGCTAATATAAAAAGCTTTTTAAATAGATAGATATAATATGCTTTATGTGCAACACACAGACTATAAACATTATTATTATACAAACAAACATAAAACGGTAAACACAAAAAAAACTTTTTATTTTATATTATGCACTAAGCTGCTATTATATTAGCTTTTTCAGTAATCAATGTCACTTCGTTAGAACTAGCACCATTATTATTAGACTAACAGCCAGTTTTTGAAACGCATTTTAATTTCGGAGCAGCCCGTCTGGGGAACCACCTGGTCTCCACCTTACAGAAGATCGTAGCCAAATAGCATTGGTCTCGGCCATGTTGTGTTCCTACGGTGAGTAAGGTCTCCAGAGCTCCACTTGGGGGGGAGGGTTGGCAACGCGTGAGTGATACCCACGGTACTGCAAGCGTCTATAGGCTACGGTGATGCTTACCATCAGGCGGGCCGTAAGCTTGTTTGCCAACTTTGTGGTATTAAAAAAAAACACATTAAGTCTCAAGCTAATCTCTTTTTACCTGACTGCCCCAGCGGGAGGGTAATGTTTTTCGAGCGTATGTATGTTTAAATGTTTGGCACGGCCTACAGCCTGAATCGTTTAACGGATTTCAACATTTGAGGTGCCATTTGATTTGTCGCAGTTCTGGGAGTGATATTGTGTATACCATTTTCTGAAATTCCCACGGGAACGGGATCAACAGGACGTTGAGTGTAAAATCAATGACGCCTAAATCGTTCTATGCGGTGTCATTTAATTTGTCGCAGTTCTGGGAGTGCCATAAGGTATACCACTTTCCTAAATTCCCACGGGAACGAGATCAATTGTTTTAGGGTTTTTTCATTTCCAAATGAAACGCAGTCGGGTTTTTTAGTTTTTTACATACTTAACCGTTTTTTATTCTTCTTTAATTTGACAGTGACAACTATATTTTTAATGCATCAATACCTTTAAAAATACTTTTCAGAAACTGGCTATCTATTGCAGAACATTTACAGGCAGCACCTTTGAAATTTCAAGAATTTTGCAGTTAGAATTTTGACTTCATGTTACGCCCGCAGATTACGATTGGTGAATTCTAAAAAATAATATTCTATGTATTTTGTTCATAAGAAACTCTAATGAATTCCTGTTTTCCTTTAACTCGCCACGTTTAGTAATATCTTAGTATTAATGACACTGAACAATTACGTATCTATGTACCGCCCCGCACAGAAATACGTGATAGCATCCTTGCCGAGCGGGCTTCACTCTGTATCAAGTTATTTAATGTTATCACTTCATAGCACTGCTTACTCGATGAATACACTGCGGTGACAATAATTTTGGTGTTATTTAGAATATTTTGTATAATATATTATTTTAAAAAAATATCAGAGAGGAGTAAAAAAACTAAACAACATCGCGAATTAATGACTAGTTTTTTTTTATACCACAAAGTTGGCAAACAAGCATACGGCCCGCCTAATAGCAAGCATCACCGTAGCCTATAGACGCTTGCAATACCGGGGGTATCACTCACGAGTTGCCAACTCTCCCAACCCCCCAAGTGGAGCTCTCGAGACCTTACTTACCGTAGAAACACAACATGGCCGAGACGAGAGGTCCTCCCCAGACGGGCTGCTCCGATGAGCGGATTATCCGCTGTGCCCTACCTAGTTTTGTAAATGCAAGAAAATCTACTAACACTATCTAGATTGCAAAGTTTTCCATATGCCATAAAACTGATTTATGTTTTCTAAATATTGCGTGAAGGGATTTACTCGTTTTTTAAAAATCAATATTAATATCAATTGGTATTCATATTTTACTATGTAAATTACAAAATTTCATGACTATGCTTACATTATTAACATAAAAATCTTTCATTCGTTTCCTGGACGTATTAAATCTTAAATTCCAAAACAACCAGATAATATTTCATCATACATGATATTCGAAAGGCAACAATTATCTTACATTCCACAAATGTCCCTCGCGCCCACACGCATCCTGGGTACCCTGGGCAAATTGCTGACTGACCTTTCAGGGTAGGGTAGTATTTATAGCACAAGTCTAATCGCATTGAAATATTGATATTAGGCAGTAAATTTCATGGTAATGAGACAAGCAACACTGCCAGTTACCTGGCATGCCGACGCGGACGTCGACAACTAACTACATAGATACTATCGCTATCTGACTTACCTAGATTTGTACTATCTGTTCTTCAAAAAGAATTAATGGATTTCAAATAAACATAGAATATACATTTTAATTAAACTTGACTTTTATATCGAATATCAGAACGAAATAGTGAGGATAACAGAATAAATTTTCTATTTTTACCTTGCTTTTTTAAAATAATGCAAAAATTAACATAGAATTTAATTACATTTGCAGCATACTGCTGAGACTGCAAGCTTACTCTTGAATAAAATGGCAAATTTTATTCTGTATTATTTTAATTTCAAGTTATAGTCTGATATGAGTCCCCCTTTTTTCAAGGTTTTTGCTCATATCTCTGAAATCCGTACGAAAAAAAAAATTGTTATATTCATTATCATTCCACGACCAATACTTTAGTAGCACATTTTGCGTATGTGACATAAAAAATAAGCTATTGAATTGTCTCATTTAAGTAGATGCGGTGGCGAGGATACGAAATTAATTGGTCTCATAAATCAGACTGTGGCGTTTAAAGGTTTAATAAACCAACAAATCAAATACAAATATATGCATCATTGTAATAACGATATATCACTTACAAGTTACAATAGTTGATTAGGTACTTGATTTTATAACCTAGGAAATACTTAGATATTGCAAGGTCTTAAACACTAACCTCCCGGCACGTGTAAGCGGTCGGACCGGGTGGTGCCCAGTAGCGACCACCGAGACCGGCTACTGTGCGTATCGATATTGCCGCGAGTTTGCCGCGAGTGAGATCAATAACAGCAAGCAATATATTAGCTCCTGCAAAAATTTTAAATATTTCTTTTTTAATATAGGGACAAAACACGTAGATTGAGCTAGCCCAAAGTAAGTTCGAGATTTGTGTACTATACTATACTAACTCACTATACTAATACCATACGATACTAAATTAACGATACTACATTTTATAACAAATACCAGGAAAAAGTTCATTTTCCATCATGACTCGTCCGGGATTCGAACCCGGGACCTCTTGGGTGACGGTCCGGCATGGTAACCATTACGCCACAGAGGTCGTCGAACAGCAATATATTACCTATCTGCAAAGTTGAACGAGGTTAGACGAATAGGGGACTTCACTTAACTTTTCCTTTGTCTTATTACTTCGTCTAACTTCGCCTACACTACTCACGAAGTTGACCGAGGCGAAGTTAGAAGACGAAACAGTGAAAGTTTTAAAGCTGAATATTGTTGAGATTTGAGATTGGGAAAGCACATGCATAGGATTGTTTTTCTCCCGGAAATCATGTCAACGAATTCAAACAGACGAACTAGAGAAGTACTATTATGAATTCTGTGGTAGAGAGCTGTCATTTTGGAGGCCAAATCTCAGTTGACGCATATAATCAAGAGAATTAAATTAACTACTTATAATGAATTTTAGTTATTAAAAGTACTTACCACTTATTTTTTATTTCAACACTTTCAACACAACATTATCATTTCTCAAAACTATTTATGTCAAAAATGACAAACGCCCACGGCCGGTGAAACCGTAGGTCACAAGGGTCAACACATAGACACACTATACAGACAGTAAAATTAATAAGGGAGCTTAAAATAACTATTAATTTAGGTTAAACAAACATGCGTTATTTAGGAGCTGTTTGTATGTATGAAATCTGATTTTAGTCGGCTTCTATCGGTGATCCAAGTTTCTTTTGCAATAATTTTGGCGTATTAGTGCTGTAAATGTACCGACTGCGAGTTGTTAGTGTGGTTGTAGAGCAAAGCGAGAGCTCAATGATGACCGCTTTGTGAGACTATTTGCAAAATGTTATCTGTCATTTCTTCGGCAACGACAAGGTTGGTATTAGTTTCCTAGCATTGAGATATATGGTATACTATAATTCAATTCATCCTAGCAATATTCAGACCCATAATTGCTTGTCAAAAGTCCCGTTGGTTTAAAAATACTCTAAATGACGTGATTTGTCTAACTGAAATTGGCAACAGAAAGTGGCTTCAGTATTGATATACTTCTATGATCATAATGTCTACACAGATAGTTGGTCTATTGTCAAAACAAAACCTCTAACTAGCAAGTATGTGAAAGGGACGAGCGATATGCCCAAATATAACATTGTAAGGTCGCGCGGTCCATGTATCATTTTGTTATATTACGTAAATATTACTTCGACGTACATTGATGATTTGAAGTATGTTCTGATGTTTATCTAATAATAAATAATAATAAAAACGGCCAAGAGAGTGTCAGGACTGTCAGGCTACACACAGTGTATGGTTTTGCACTTTGCTTGCAGATGAGTGAAATGTCATATTCTACATTTAATTTTGCGTATTCAAAAAATAAATTTTATTTTATAAGTACGTCAGCTATTACTCGGTGACTAGTAAAGCATACATAGCTTTGATAGTTGCTTCGATATATGGCCTTTTTTCATGATTTTTCACGTCTCTAAAGGTTCTCCCACACCCGTGTTACATAATGTTATTGAACAAAAAGTAACATTCAGTGTGGGAGCAGAAAATAAAAAGGTTTGTCACAGATTTTTTTTTAACCTATAATAGGTTTTGCGTTTGATCACAGCCTGCCTGATGATAAGCATCGCTGTGGTCTACGATGTAACATGCTCACCTAGAAGAAACATATTTACTCGAGATTTAAAGACCCCTGGATTGTATTTTTCAGGAAACATAGATTTTCAGAATGTTACTAATTGTTAAATAACGTCTTATAACAATGTGCACCTTAAATACAGTATTATGAAGGAAAGCTACAGAGGTAGGGCACAGCGGATAATCTGCTCAAATCGGAGCAGCCCGTCTGGGGTAGGACCTCCACCTTACAGAAGATCGTAGCCAAATAGCATTGGTCTCGGCCATGTTGTGTTCCTACGGTGAGTTAGATCTCCAGAGCTCCACTTATTAGGAGTTGGGAGGGTAGGCAACGTGCGAGTGATACCCCCGGTATTGCAAGCGTCTATAGGCTACGGTGACGGCTTACCATCAGGCCGACCGTATGCTTGATTGCCACCTTTGTGGTATAAAATAAAAATAAAAAATAAAGCTAAAAGAAATAAGTACTTTATTCAATTTCTGATTTAGATATAGTGATATAGATGATATATATAAAATTCCGTCCTGACTGATTTAACTATACATCTACGCACAGCCCAAACCACTGGATCTAGAGAAATGCAATGTAGGTTCCTTACGACGTCTGGGGTGTAAATACTAAGAAAGGATTTTTTTAAATTCCTACGGGAAAGAGAAATACGCAAACGATATACCATGATCCTAATCAAATACCACGTTGTAAACCACAGTGGGTAAAATTCCGATTACAAAAAAAGTCGCAAAAAAAAAAACGTAACGATGTGTCCTCATTGTGTCCTACACTTTATAGTCGTTTGTAACTCTTATTTGAGGTGTTGTAAATCTTATCTGAAATCAATCAGTACATATATTCATAAGTCTACTACACCTAAATATGCTAATGGTAATCACTAATATTAAATCAATAGGCTAACAAGTGAATTTGCATGCAGTAAACACGGCTACATGCTTTAAATTGGTGTTTATGTAGTGTTAAAGAGGTGAGTACTCGTGTAACTTACCACATATGTTACAAACCTGCACTAAGAACGAAGTATAGGTTTAACTTTCAATTTCTACTGAGATTAAAATCGTTTTCAAAGTACCCACTTCGAGTGAAAACAGGCTTATTGTTTAGTTTATATAATCATACTATCATACTATACTATATACTATATATATACTATATACTATATAATATTATAAATGAGAAAGTGAGTTTGTTTGTTATTCCTTCACGGCTTGATACCCATTTGTGGTTGCCGTGCCAATTTGGGAACACTTAATAATTGAGGGTAGAAATGAAAACTGTTGACACTAATTGTAATACGATTACAGTTTTAAGCAGTTAAAAGTGCAGTGAATACATAAACAATAAAAACATTTTGTTATTATTAGTGGTGTTTACATAATTATTTGCTGAATTTTATTATCAAGACACACGTTGAGGTATGTAAAGTTTTTATTTATTATTATAGTAATTAGATAAATAGGCATCATATTACTTTTGATTATTTGAAGTTCAATAAACATTGGATGATTCATACCGTTTTGTAGTAACGTAGAATAATAATGTAAACTTTTGTTATATCCGAAACATTACTGTGCCAATTTGGGAACAGCGGCCACCTGTGTACTAAGATTATTCTTGATTTTTCCAGATTTTAAAAATGAGTCGCAGGCGAAGATTTAGCGCTAGTAATAACTTTCGGGGCTTAGAAGAGGCCGTAAATTCCATAGAAGAAGATAGTGACGATGGTTTGGAGTATGACTTAGCCATAATTCCCCCAGAACCCAGTGTTGTAACTGATGAAGAAGAGGGGTTCGATGATGAAAATGTACCGTCTAACTTGCCAAATGACGTTCCCGGAAATATAGAGGTATTTATTCGCGATGACGGTGGTCTTTCTGATAACAGCGATGATGAACCATTAGCCTCCAAGAGAGCTCGAATCCGATCCACTGTACCTCAAACGACTGATGTTGCATCAACATCAAACACCCCCGTCTGGCGAAAGTGTAATCCAAATTATACTAAAACTTACATTGAATCTGATACACGATTACTGAATGAAAGTCGCATGAAAATGGTAGTGAAAGATCTTACACCTGTTCAAATATTTGAAAAGTTTGTTGATGATGAAGTATTTGACATGATTGCTGACTTTAGTAACTTGTACGCGAGTCAAAACAATCGACACAATTTCTCCGTCAGTGCCGGAGAGCTGAAGGTTTTCTTTGGAATATTGATTCTGTCCGGTTACCACAAGCTTCCTAGAGAACGTATGTATTGGTCATTAGATGAGGATATTGGAGTCAATGTAGTGTCAAACGCAATGACCTGTAACAGATTTCGAGAGATAAAGAGAAATCTACACCTTGTCGACAATAACGATGCTCCAAATACTACCGACAAAATGTTCAAGGTGAGAAAACTCTCGGATATGCTTATGAAAAAATTCAATCAGTGGGATGTTTTTCACGAGAATATTTCCATAGATGAATCCATGGTGAAGTATTATGGGCATCATTCGGCGAAACAATTTATTAGAGGTAAGCCCGTACGCTTCGGGTATAAAAATTGGGTTGCGGCTAGCTCCTCAGGATATTGTTACAGCTTCGATATTTACTGTGGTAAATCTACTGCTTCAAGTACAGAGCCTTTGGGAACTAGAGTTGTAAAAATGTTGCTGAATAACATGACAACAGATCCCGCAAATCACAAAATTTTCTTTGATAACTTTTTTACGAGTTATGATCTGCTGAACGATTTGCGTCGATTAGGTTATCGTGCTACAGGGACCATTCGTGAGAACCGTACTAAGAAATGTCCATTGACTAATGCTAAGGATATGAAGAAAAAAGCTAGAGGAGATCTCGATTACAGATTTGATAAACAAAATGAAGTGTTACTAGTTCGCTGGAAAGACAACAGCATTTGTACAATGGCTACAAACTATGATTCTCATGAGCCCATGGGATCTGTAAAGAGATGGTCTGCAGAAAAGAAGCAAAAGGCTGATATGAAGATCCCACATTTATTCCAAAATTATAATAAGGGCATGGGTGGAGTAGATGAAATGGATCAGTCCATTGCACTGTACAGAATCGGTATTCATGGCAAAAAATGGTGGTGGGTATTGTATACCTACATGATTGATATGGCCATATCAAATGCTTGGCGATTACATGTCCAGTCTAAAGATGAACCCATGGATCAACTACAGTTTCGACGAAGCATAGCCAGATTCTACCTAAAGCAATCGCCCCAAAGACACTTTGCACGTCCTTCAACATCTAACATAGATGGTCTGCAACTTGATGGCGCCGATCACGTACCTGAAAAGCTTCCAAAACGAGTACGCTGTGTTATTTGCCATAATAGAAGCCGATGGAGCTGTAAGAAATGCAAGAAAACTCTGTGCATTGAAAAGCCGTGTTTTAAAAATTATCACTCCTAAGTGGCCGCTGTGCCAATTTGGGAACACCCCTTTAAAAACCTGTTTTTTTTATATTTTTATATTTTTTATCGTTCCTTCATTTTTTTGTATCCTCTTTTATAATAAAATAAACAAATTTTCAAAAATATCCTTTTAGTTTTGTTTTGACCATTAATGGGTTAAGCAGCCGATCATTATGAAAATTTGTATACATATCGTCAGGGGTACAGAGCCCAACATAGGCTACTTTTTATTCCGTGAAAGCATGTCATTCTAATGGGAAAATATTTTTTCTACTATAGAGGGCGCTGTATGGGATGCTATCGGCCAACAGATGGCGCCACAAGTCGCGCTTCAGGTAGTTTTGTTGTCAAACAAGATTCCCTACAGACATGTTGTACGCGTTGAGTGATCTCCTAACAGTGCGAAAGCTGTATGTTCTGCAAACTACACTCAGAACTCATAAAAGCCTCGCATATGATCCTCATATTTTAAATAAAAGAAGGAAACATAATGTGGCACCCGTCCTAGCCTTCAAAACAAAATATGCTCATAGACAATACTGCTATCAGTCAGCTCATTTGTACAATATACTAAATAGGAAATTAAACACATATCAAATGAATAGGTATAATTGTAAAAAAACTGTTACTAATTGGTTAAAAACAATAAACTATGAAGAAGTCGAAGCAACCATACACACATCTACTTAAAACATTAAACTAAAGATTTGATTTAATTAGCAACTAATATATAACTTTTACAACGAAAACATTTACTGCGAATTGGGACTACGTAAGGTACTTATTATTACTTACTAAGTGAGATGACACTAATCACTTACACTGTACATATTAATCTTAATAACAACAAACTACCGACCGACTTACACTCGAGAGAAGCAAGCATGCACTTACTGTTTTGCCTTTTGTTTATCTTTTTCTATTTTCTTAGTATAATATAAATTGTATTAATAATTAATGTTGAAACCTTAGACCTAATCAACTTGCACAATTTAATTTATGTATACTTAGGAAGAGCGGATACTCCAAACACAAGTACATTACGTACTTAAATGGAGGCTCCAGCCACAATGTTGTTACCTTTCTGTTGATTGAATAAACATTTTTCATTTTCATTTTCATTTTCAAACGAGATCTATGTTATAAAATTAACGCGAGCGAAGCCGCGGGGAAAACCTAGTCTTGTATAAAAGAAAGTCGTATTAGTTACACTATTTATAACTCAAGAACGGTTGAAGCGATTTGGCTGATATTGGTGGAGAGATGGCTTAGAACCAGGAGAAGGACATAGGATAGGATAGGATAGGGTAGGGTAAGGTAGTGGTAGGTAGGTAAGAACAAATTTCGCAGGGTCAGCTCAGCTGGTTAATATTATAAATCTTTGTAACTTCATAGAGTTCATTTTAAAAGCCATAAAATGTTTAAATAAGGTTAATTGGTTTAACAAATCTATCCTGCTTGTGCGTTGTTTTTTATTCCAGTCCAAAATTCGGAATTTCCGAATTTCCGAAAATTTTCTCTTACTCATTTCTTCGATAACTCTAACCGTTTTAAAGTTATCTTCGGAATATTAAGTTTTTTGCGTATAATTTTGAATGTCGTGAAATTCCTATACAACGTTCATAGTAAGTTTTTCTCTACGTATAGCTCTACCACTCCAATGTAACTTATTTATATTCGCAACTTATTGTAAATAGCTTTAAAAAATATTATAAAACTGACTTTTTACATAACTTCGGTGCGGTACAGCACACCATTTAACCTATGACTTCGCCTCGGGCTGTAACCTTATTCTATCTTAGTATCCGAGATAATAAATTCAATGTTTTACAGCTAAAGGTTTTATATTAACAGTATTATAAATAGCAACAAATATTACATTAAACTTAACTATGTAGAGTGAAATCCCCAATTATCAGAAGTAATGTTTTAAAGAGGTTAAGCAAATAAAAAGATGTTTTAATTACGAATAATGCGTATTTATTTTTAAAAAAAGATAACGTTATAAAACATTTCTAAACTGTGTGGAACACTGCTAGCATTACACTGAAATTCCAAATTCCATCCTAAAATCCATAGCGGGGAGGTATGACTCCCCCGGTCATAAAAAACTGTATGCGGAACTCCGTGTGACTAGGGCCTGGTAATGCCTGTATATTATGTATTACGGGACAAACATAATACATGCAGTCTTATTCATTATTCGTCCGCATGAAGTTCCGGACCCGTTCCCGTGGGAACCAGATTGAATTTCGGGAAAAGTTATAGCCTATGTCACTCCCTGATAATGTAACTTTCTACTGGTGAAAGAATTTTTGAAATTGGTCCAGTAGTTTCGGAGCCTATTCAATGCAAACAAACAAACAAACAATAAAATCTTTCCTCTTTATAATATTAGTATAGAAAACTAAAATAGACGTAAGGATACAATACAATACAAAACACTTCATTGCCATAAAATTATATAAACATACAGATAAAAATAAAAAATAAAATTAACAAAATTAATGAACAAAAGGCGGTCTTATCGCAGAAGCAATCTCTTCCAGACAACCTAGAAAAGTGCAAATTAAGAATCATTATAGACATACCCCATGTGGCGAAAATATATAACTAAATATTTTAATAACAAAATTACGTAGTATGTGGATAATGTACCAAGGATAATTGTTACAAACACAAAATGGACTTTGTCTGAATAAAAAAACTTTTATTATTATTATAACACAACTCATTGGCACTTTCCTTGCTCCCGTAGGTGAAGGATAAAGAAAAGATATTGAATAAAAGGTGGAAAACTTTGATATAAAGTACCTAGGAAGCAAATACCAGGTTACCAACTATTTACGTATGTATGAGAATAGTCATTGCTTAAAGCAACATGTTATTAAATCAAAGGACATTATAAAACACTTGACAGTAAAGCACTACCCACTATTAAGTATAGTCACGTAGGTCGATAATGAAATATGTATTGCGAAACAAAAACGAGTAATCGAGACAAAAGGTCAATAGAATCGATTAATAACAGTGTTTAGAGGTAATAGAGATTAAATTGTAGATAACATCTAAGATTTAATGATAATTGTCGGCACTTGAATCTAATTATAACTCATATTTTTAGATTTTGCTTTTTCTGCAATATTACAAGTTACCTTGTGGATAATTAAAACGTTCGTACTTTAGCTTTTTCTGCAATGTTACTTTGTGGATATTTAATCGTTTATTAGCAAGATTAATTTGTACAATTTACGTCATAAATTAAATAACAATGTGCACTTTTAACAATTAGCCCACACTTTACACGATTTAATTATTTTGAATTATACTTAATCACAGTTAGGTGACTTAGTTGGTAGTAAGAGAACACAGCCGGTTCGATTCCTGCACAGAATAAATATCTACCAGATAGAGGGAACCCCTTTAAAATTCCACTGTACCAAGTGTAGTGCGATTCAGACTCAGTACAAATATTTATAGTCCATACAATTTTTGCTGAAAGCGAACCCACAGTACAATGTTATATAAATTTAGTCTTTTGTTCCCAGAAGTACCTTTGAGGGAACTAATGACACTTTTTTGTCTCGTAGTTCCTTCAAAGATTCTAAAGCAAATATCAATAATTTAAAGAATAAACAATCCATAAACCGATAAAAGGAATTTTCATGTAAGTTTGTTGTCTTGTCGGTGTTTTTGTGAAAAACAATGAGCTATTTCCCATTAATTTCCCGGCATGAAACTAAATAGCGTCATTAAATGCCTACGCGTCAGGGGGTCATGGAGGACACTGCACTGAACGCATAATGACAAAATCCATCAGGTTTTGATCCTACAAACTAGCTTTGATCCGAAAATACGCCTGAAATTGATTTTCCTCGACTTCTAGAGTCATATATGATCATAGCGTGATGTTACGCGGCCACAAGGTTTGTTTGGGCTTTAAGGGGCTCCATATAGCCGATGACCTTGAAGATTTGACCTCTAAGTAACGTTACTTCACCCCTTCACCCCGCTTTAATATTACGTAAAATGCCAAAAACTTGACATCTATTGAGCCTTTTGTAGTACTAAGTTTTGTTAAAAACCTTGCCTTTTTCACCACTAGAGGGCTGGCAATGACGCGCGGCGCGGTAATATTAACGACATCTAGTTGAGAAACCAATTATTAAAATATTTGAACACTTTCCATAGACCTCTAGAACTAAACAATATCAGTTGACACTTTTAAAATGATATATGAATTATGATAGAACTAAATATATATTATTAAAAACAAATCTTAACATTGCAAATGAAATTTTGCAGGCGATGTATGTTATGTCGTATTTGGTTGGTTACACAAAATTATTTAACAAATCCCGTTTTTTTGCTCTAGTTGTACCATACTATCTCAGGAACTATAAGCCCTATCAAAATATGGATTAGACAGAAAAATTGGGTATTTTTCTCTGATTCACATTCAATGAAAAAGGTCATTTTGCTACAACTCGTGTTGTACCGGTTTTCACACATTTTTTTTAAATATTGATCGGCTGGATTTTACTATCGATACAGTACCAAAATAGTCATTTTCAACAAAAAAAAAACTGTACGTCTGCGTGTTAAACCGTATCACGCAAAAACCACTGAATTTAAAGAATGAATTTTGATGAAATTTTACACGGAGATCTCGAGTCAACATTTAGAGTTGTGCTTTTTATCCCAGAAATGCGTAAAACTAGAAAAACCAAACTCCACGCAGGCGAAGCCGCAGGCACCCACTAGTATGGTATGAAAGGCACTATTAGTCAAATAAATGACGTAATCTATGTCATAATTTTATTTGCGACATACAATACATAGTTAAATTTCGCCACATCTCTTATTGTTTACTATGGCTTTGTGGTAAATAATGTCTAGTGTCCAAGTTCAATCCTTAGTTGGTGCTCATGTTTTTTATTTGATTTTTACACTTCTTTTTAGCAATATAATTTTATGTTTTACTTTTTACCTACCTAACAATAAGTTACGTACGAGAAGTAAAAAAATATTATAATAAAAATGTCCTCAAAATTTTAAATTGGTATCTGATATTGTCTATTTTTATACACATTAGTAAATAATATTTTTTGTTTTATCTCTTTTTTTCTCGTCTAAAAAGAGATAAAAAGAAAAATATAATTTTAATGTGTATAAAAATACTTCGACAATTTCAGATTCCTATTTAAAAAATTTAATGCATTTTATTACATATTTTTATTATAGTTTTTTACTGCTTGCAATTGTAGGTAGGTAAAAAGTAAAACATAAAATTATATTGTAAAAAAAAGTTTAAAAATCAAAAAGCATGAACACCAACCTAAGGATCGAACCAGGAGACACTGGACTAAAACTAGCGATTTGTTGAATCTACCAAAAAACCATGTAACCAATAGCAGCAGTGTCGAAATTTAAGTATTGTATGTGGCGCCACAATCATTATCGTGGATAATATAATATACGTCATAATATATAATTCAAAAAGATAAATAACTTTCATGCATTTGTTGTATTTTTTTTAGTTGATATTTTTTATTTTTGGATATTTTCGTCATAATAATAAAAAATCGAGAGCATGCATGGTGCAGCGAAAATTTGGCACACGTCCATCCATCCGAAAGCGTGGGAGCGCACTGATTACCTTGTGTCCAGTCACCAGCTATCCAGAAATTACGTAATTGACGGAAAATTGCTTATGACTTGGTGGAAATACACTCAAATTCAAAAACCAAACAACAAATAAGTAGATAATATTATTGCCTATGTATTAATGTAAATTTTACACGAATCGATGCATAAATACCCAAGTTGAATCGCATTCTTTCTTTGATTACTAGGTTCCTTAAATATTTTATTACTCCATAAATATTCAGTAATTTCAAATTTCAAACAGCATAAATGTAGTACAATGACTATAGCACAACATATATTTTTTTGGTGGTTATTCGTTATGGTAGCTAGGAGTAGAGACAACTTGAAAAACAGCAAAATTTTAGCGAAATTTGTTGGTACGACCTTAAAAAACAAATTCGAAGTGTATTTCAAGAGATACCGGGGTTCAAAATTTAACTCTCAGCTACCCATACTAGTTAAAATACAGAGATTTGAATTACACGCAGCCACTTTCTGAAACGTATTTTAATTACTTATTAAGTTTCAAACTATCTCTTTTTTTCTTCTTTAGTTAGACAAGGACATCTATAATTTAATGTGTCATTAAAATGCGTTTTGGAAACTATCTGTCAATCACACAATATCGACTGATCGCATTGAGATGTTTGGCACATGGTGTAGTTTATCCCGGAAAATGTAACGATTCACATAAGTTACTATCTACTTCATATATCAAACACAATTAAAAATTATTTGTACAACAGTGTATGTAAAATCTTGTTCAGTAGTTTGTATGTATGCGTCCCGGCAAGTAAGCGTATCGTATGCGCGGCCCGTCGCCGTCCGTCGCCGGCGCATCGGCATTCCGGCAGTGTGCATACGCAACTGCATTATTCACTACCGCTCACGCTGTCCCATTATACCGTACGCTCCTTAACGCCTCGCCTCCGCATTAGGAATACCGGAAAAACTAACAATGTCGTACCTATTACATGACAAATTGCAACTATTAAACGTCTACAACCACATTTGGTACCCCCGTCTATGGAATCTCATAATTACTTGGGTTTGTTCACTTCTAGGAAATTTCTTTTTACTACTGTTTAGAAAAGGTTACACCGAAGTTGCGTCTAGTGCCTTAACGGAATATAGCCAGCCATTCGTTAATCGCGAGAGCGTTTGCTAGGTAATTAACCTGGGTTGATTAACGCTGCCTTTAAAGTTGTTTTATTACCGTCTTGTTGGGCTATCGGTAATATTAAACAACTGTCAGTCAATGAAAGCTCGACCCGAACAGGTAATCTTGATAATGAGTAATAAATAAGCTTTCAAAATAAGTAATTGAGTTGTATAAGATTTCTACGATGCGATATCTATACGAAGCAGTATGGACGATTAAATGATGCCTTTACTTTACATCGTTGTTAATTAATATATCTTTGATTTAACCATTTTAGAATAATGTAGCAAACAAAATAGACATATCTATCCGGATTCAAGATGTTTGCGAGTCCCGTTGTAGAAACTGAGGGGACGCGGACTACAAAAACACGACTTCATCTAACTGAACTACGGTCGAGCTGAGATTTATATGGAAGCTGTCCGCATGCAAGACAGCCCTTATGGTTGACATAAAAGTATGCATTTATTTTCATCAAGCCCACAAAGGGCAGCACACACGTAACAGACCAATATAGAGTTTAGAATGTAGATGCCTCCGGTTTAAAAAGCATCATTCTGTTAATGTTAACCATTTTAACATTAAAAGAATGATGCTTTTTCATACTTTTTGCCGTTAGCTATATGTTCTTTGAAGTACTTAACTAACTCTACTACCAGGGACACAACGAGCAGCTGGAGGTAAAATAAACTTGACAACCCAATAATGTTAGTATTTTACAAGTAAGTTTGTAATCAATATTGAGAAAAGAGAGGTACATAGGACACAGCAAACAATCCGCTCAAATCAGAGCAGCCCGTCCGGGAAAGAACCTTACAGAAGATAGTAGCCAAATAGCAAAGAAAAAGATGTAAATTAATTAATATTTTATCAGAATACAACAGACGTGGTTTAGTCGTCTATTCTATTAAGTATATGTGTTCCGCAGCGAAAAGTATGTTGCTTATTATCCACAGAGCTATCACCGATCTCCTATTCTGAACAATCTCTCTATAAGTTAAGATTTATGCGACACACATCAGTAGGATTGAGGCGCACTAGACTGCCATTTACATACGTAGGCGAGGAAGGTATTCTATGGTAATAACAACTGCGCACTTACGGGAACATCTCTTCTATACAGGACGCACTTTCTGAGTCTAAACTAGTCTAATGGATATACTTTTAGATGGATAAACTTCTATAGACTTTTATCGACTTAATCCATAACCCTTGGTGAATCGGAACAATATGTTTACAAATTTATAAGTTGTTTCAACTCAAAGAGATCAAGAACTTTTTAATATTAGAGATACGAAAGTAACTCTATCTGTCTATCCGTCTGTTACCTTTTCACGTTACAATGGCTGAATCGATTGAGATGAAATTTGGTATAGAGATGGTTAGAGACTCCAAAAAGGACATTTCTGCGTATACATGGCGTTTGTATTGTATCTTTAAACTTAAAAATGTGTAAACAGGTACCTTATTTGTTATTTTGAAAAAATATTTAAGTACGTAAACATAATTTTTTTTTAATTTGCCTACCTATTGACATGAAAGAAAATTGTCAGTAAGTAAACAAGATAATGTTCTGGTTGCATTAATTCATATCGTATCTAAAATTCTAGACACGACTAAAATTCTTGTAGATTATGTTGATCTGCGTAATCTGTGAAGCAATTTGCAATGGCCTCGGGCAGACAGATTGTCTGTTGGAATGTAGATTAGTGGCACAGTGTTTAGACTAATCTAGTACCTATATAATACCTGTAAGTACTTTGTAATGGGCTTGAAAACCTGGCGGAGAGAACAGTTGAAACTGTACTTATTACTGGTCATTTTGGTTCATTCATGAAAATCGTAGTTTATTTAAATATTTTGTTTACCTACTGTGATTATTGAGTTTTAATTATTTACTGTCCCTATTATTATAATTAAGTATTTAATTTCTGTTGTGCAGATATGTACTTAACTAGAAGAATACTAGATACTTATTCAATTAATATCCTCGCGCTTGGCGCTCTTGCATAAAAGTTTTTTTATTTTCCATATTTACTTATCTTTATTGTATAGATAGATGTATCGCCTGGACACAGGCCTGGAGCCCAAGGGCGGTCCCTAGCATATTATATAAAATATTATACTTACTTAACTAAAAATATACAGCGTGACTTTTCAAGGGGTTGCCATTTTTTTTTAATAATCTCCATAGAACAATTTAAAAATATGACTTTATCGTAATTATATTTATTCGTAGTATTTTTTGACAAACATTAACTTGAAAAGTGGCGGTACTTCCAATAAAGCCGAAAAGCCGGGCTTGCCCTACTAAAATACGCAATATAATATTTTTAGTAAGTATACTTCAATAATTTGATACTGATTTGAAATGACATAAGTACGAAATCTCAACATTTCGTTTATCTGCAATGTATATCTACTTTTCAATGTTGTAGTTCGTCCTATAAACACATGGCCGATTTTCTAATAAGCCATAAATAATTAATTAATCGTGCGTTGGCATTCGCGCGGTAATGAGTTGCGTGAAGTGTTCACAAAAACAAAATGTTCCAGTGTACCATAGCGGAATGACTACAACCGCATTTGCACTGTTTAGTTGCCTACTGCGGTAGGTAAGGCCGGGTAATCTCAAGCACACAAGTATAGGTAAGTAAATAAATAAACAATCGTTATTTCTGATGGCAAATTAGGTGCCTTAAAAAACTTTATATGTAGAATGAAGAACTTCGGCCATACGGCCCATTCACAGTTTGATAGACCAGAGCAGAGGTTACCAGACCTTTTTTTTCAGAGATCAGTTTAAAAAAAATTTGCTGGTTCCGGTGGACTCCATGTTTTACAATTTCTACCATATTCCCAAAACTCGACAAAGAATGTGAACATTAGATCTTACTATGGAAAGCAGCCGAGTTCCACCCACGAATTAACAGTTATCGTAAAAATTGTGAATTATGTGCGTAGCCAAATAGCATTGATCTCGGTCATGTTGTGTTCCTACGGTGAGTAAGGTCTCCAGAGCTCCACTTGGGAGGGTTGGGAGGGTTAGCAACGCGTGAGTATTGCAAGCGTACCCCCGGTATTGCAAGCGTCTATAGGCTACGGTGATGCTTACCATCAGGCGGGTCGTATGCTTGTTTGCAAAATTTGTAGTATAAAAATAAAAAAAAGTGATTCCATCCAACTTTCCTTTTTTGACATCTATTTACAAAACAAGGAACCAATCAATACCATGTCTCATTTCTGTACATCATCACTGGCCTGGCGACATAAGAGTTTAGACTAAAGTCAGAAAGAAATAATCACTGTGTTCGATTGTACACAGCATAAGTAAATAAATCTTCAACGCATTCCACGAATACTATGCGGAAGATTAGAGGCGCAAATGTAAACTCTGAGTACAGGATATATCTCCTACGCTGTGTTGAAACTACTTATAGAAGTATTCATTTTATAGACTTGTTAATAAGGCATGGAATTTATTACAATAACTGTATTTATTATAATGACATTTTATTAGTTTGTTTAGTTGTATAATAGATTTTTTTATACCACATGCCGGCTAACAGTCATTAAAGGATACGGCCCGCCTGATGGTAAGCATCACCGTAGCCTATAGACGCTTGCAATACCGGGGGTATCACTCACGCGTTGCCAACCCTCCCAACCCCCCCCCCCAAGTGGAGCTCTGGAGGCTTACACACCGTAGGAACACAACATGGCCGAGATCAATGCTATTTGGCTACGGTCTTCTGTAAGGTGGAGGTCCTTCCCCAGACGGGCTGCTCCGATTTGAGCGGATTATCCGCTGTGCCCTACGTCTCTTATACATTGTTTTATTTATTAGTCAGGAATATAATATAAGAAAGAAATTACGATATTTTACTAATAATATAATTTATTTTATTAATTATGTGTACAATCGTACAAGATTTACTTCATTCATAGTTTCAAATTCAGGACCGTGCTTCGAAAGGGCGTTAAGCCGTCGCAGCGTCGTTCCCGGCTGTTGTCAAAGATGTCTTTAAGCCAAGTTGGTGGCTAGAAAAGACTGAGCTCTGCCAATCCGCATTGGAGCAGCGTGGCAAAGTACGCCCTAATCCCACTTCGATTGACGGGAGACCCGAATCCCTGCAGTTGGATGATTATGGGTTGATATTATGAAATACAAGGCAAATTATCATTAAAATTTAAAGACTGGCAGAATTGTCTGAATATTATTGGTCTTCACAAACTAAGTCCACGTTCACACTGAACTGTCCCTTTTCGATATCGCAAGCGACTTGATAACACCATTTATCTGAGCTTTTCAAAAAGCGACCCCGTTTCTGGAAAAGGAAACAAATACATTTTTACACATTACTAGCGAAATCCGCGCAACTACGTTTGCGTGTATCCCGTTTTCCCGTGGGAATTTCGGAAAACCCTTTCTCATCAAATGCCTAACGTCATGCAAAGAACACCCTCCAAGATTCGTCAGTCATTCAGAACAAAGCATTTTATGTGTAGATAATTGGATCCAGGAGTTCAATAGCCTCTTTGTGGGTGTCAAAGCGGAAAGATCACCCAAAGTAAGCAACAATAACCAACACTTGGATGGGTTTAAAAATCTCTTCTGTGCTTCAGAGACGTTACGCTGATTTGTGTTAGTGCCAAATCAGTGACCGTTAGGTGTGGTGTGGTGAAAACACCAACTACCTTCAGTTGAGCTGCCCTGTGATGACAATACACTGTATGTGAAAAAAGTAACTTTTCTGTACAGAGTACTGTGTTACAGTCGAATTTCCTTTGTCTAATTTCAGTTATCTTAAGCTTTTTTGGAAATGTTAATATTCCATGAAACACTGTATCTGAACATACAGTATGTTGTCATCACAGGGCAGTGAGATGATATTGATCACGAAAAAAAAATTAAATATAATGATAGGTATAACATACAGTATGTTGTCATCACAGGGCAGTGAGATGATATTGATCACGAAAAAAAAATTAAATATAATGATAGGTAGGTGACAATGATAATAATATGATAAAAATATTCATAAATTTCGTGTGTATCAACTGTGGGTTAGCTATTTTCCCGTCAAGCATGCTATCTGCAACTTATCAGGAAGCATAGTGTAAATAAATAACTCTTTTCGCTTACAAGTATTTTAACAGCCTGCCTCGTGTGCATATCCCAATTGACTTGCTCGCCTATAGCAGGTCTTACGACAGGCCCTGTGCTGATCTGCTGGCAGCCTAACTTCCACACGGCCCATAAAGCGAAACCGTTTATTGAAAGATCCTCTTCCGAATCAGTTTCACTATTTTCAAAAAAATACAATTAAATACCATATAGGAAATAATTTTTTTTTTTTGCTTTGTGCGGCTTTGATAGCACTGCGACCAGGACTGGTCTATTGTGATCGCCACATGATTTGTTAGCGCTCACCGCTAAACCCTGCAGCTGTGATGAACCGCACGATTTGCTTAGGGGGGAACTCCTTTAACTCATCTGGGATTAATAAGTGTTTCCCTAGATGAGTGCTGCGCTAGGAAATAAAACAAAATGGCGAAAGAAAACCAGTTATGGGCTTTGAAAGAAAAAAAACACTTATTCGGTACAGCACATAAGACAATACAACATTCTATGTACAAAAATAAAGAAAAGCCATTACGTACAGTTAACAAAAATGACGTAGTCCATAAAAAACATTGTAAGTTTTCTTAATACTGCAGGAAAGGATTTATTTGAATTTTTATTTGTCAGTAGTATTCACATTGTATGTACTACGTAATTATAAAATTTCATAACGATGCACACAATGAATTTTCTACCCTGGTTATAATTTTCGGAAAACATCTTGAGCAAAAAAAAAACCCGCGCAGTAGCGTTTTTTAGGTCCTATTGGTGGTGGGGTGCGGGGCGCGACGGCGGGGAATATCTTCTGCGCGCGCGATTGGTTAGTTCACGTAGGAACGTGTCACATGCGCGTCACTCATTGGTCAGTTAAGTGTACGGTGGCCTCGAATATATGAGGACCATTTTAGAAAAAAATCGCTTGCACATCTTGTAAGCGGATCTTTTGTCAGCTCTGTCCTTTTCTTTGTTACCAAACAGGGTTTTTGTTTATTAGAGCCACATGTGTCCACTAGGATGTTGGATGTTGCAACCAAAAATCATCCTAAAGATGGTCCTGCTATCCTCGAGGCGACTGTACGATGCGCGGAGTTTCCCCCACTACTACAACTTTTGCTCAAGAAGTTTTCCGGGAACTATATCTCTATAACATTTGTTGACTTTTACTTACATTAAAGGATGTACATCGTTAACAGCATAAATCGGCTGTAGTGCTCTGAAATCAATCTCCAGCAGTTTTCTTGGCACTCCGCGGCACTGACATGGATACTCCCATAGCGGTTGAGCCTCTATTTCTGCATCGCTTATTACTCGGGAATCCTTAAATATATCATGAAATATTATGGTAATATGAGTGGCTGAGCCTTTATGAAATGGACTACGTCTACAAGGGAAGTACCACACTCGTACAGAATTACTCTCAAGAAACTTCGTTAGATGAGTTTTATTTTATTTTTTTCACTATTCACACTGCTTGTGTTATGGGTAGCAAATAACGGATATTACGGATATTATTGTAAATAATATATATACATAGAAAACAGACAGACTCGAGACTAACGCAATTATGTGAATTATGTACAATTTTTTATTTTTATTTTTTTAAGCCCCATTTCTGTGGAAATCGATAAAAATATATTATTTTCAAACTTACCTCAACCAATTTATCAAATATCATCATATTAATCCCTTCACAGCGTCCTAATGGTATTCTAATTTTATGTAAATCATCGAATTCAACAGGCATTGCCCAAAATTCACATCCTTCGGGCATAATAGATACATTGCCACTTAATTTACTGCGATGCTTATACAAAATGTAGGCAATTTTTAAATTCTGCCACGGCAGTATCGCATTACTGAAATTAGGATCGGCAATCACATTCGTCACTTGTCCTAATATTTCATCATCAATATCTGGTACTATAGTCACATTATTAATATTATTCTCTTGAATATAGTCATTTAGAATGCCTACATTCATTTTTAAACTCTCTACAATAAAGACTTTCTTAGCACCAATTTTAGCTGCAGCCAATCCAAACAGACCACTTCCATTTAAATCCAAAACAATTCCATCTTTCAACTCTTCTTTTAAATGAATTAAGAAGTTTTTACTCCGTCTTCCATCGTTTAAATATGACACATGAGTCCTTGATAAAGCATAATGGACCCCACATTCGCAAATAGGCCTTCTATAATCCTTCTGTTTAATTTCTTTTTCTAAATAGAACCATAGTGAATATTCGTCCTGGCATGAAATTAAGGTAACTTCAGAACCTTTGTTTAATGTTAATTCTTGTGGGAAATAATAGACTGCTTGCATCCAATGATCACGCCATGGTATTGATGATTGTGGACACTCTGATGTCAGATTTGCATCTGGATGTGTCCACCACGGTGCACAACTGAGGCATATCTTCCCTGAAATCGAGAGAATAAATAAACTTAGCGCAATGTCGTAAGAGAAGGTGATGCAAAGAGTAAGAGAGAAGGCAAATAATATTTACTGCATTTGGTTAAAAATTGACGATATATGATTTAATAATCTAAACCTTATACTACAGACATACGGTTAAAAAATAATGAAAACAATGAATATGTTTTACAAGCAGGGACTGACTCCGCTTACCCTCTTTAGGGTTTTGATTGGGGTTTTTGAAAGGGTTGCTACTTTAAGTTGATTAAAAACCAATAAGACTGGGTAACCCAACCGCTTGGGTAAGCATATTAAACGGAAACCCTTTCAAGGGGTTTCCCAAAAAATAACCCGAATAGTAGACAAGCATTACAAAAAACTTTATGAATTGGGAAACCCATTCCGAAGGGGTAACCCACGAATAACCCCTTCATAAGCGCTTACCGAAAAATCCTGTTCACGCGTATTTAGTGTTTATGCTATTAAAAATAAGGGCCATGGTATTAGCTATCATAAAGCGCGCCTGCGCTCGTTTTACTTAGGCCGAGGAGATCTCTGAATGTCATGTAAAATTGTGTGTATTATTATCATGACGTAGGTCGTAAATGGCATGTAGCGAGCAGCGTGTAGTCCATGAAGAAGATACTAAGAGGAGTTACAATAGCCCGTTTGTATGAACGACCTTGTCGCTGACGGGAGGGTGTCTAAACACCCCCCCCCCCCCCCCCCCCCCGCACCTATGGCTAATAGCAAAAACAGATAATTCAACGATTTTTGGCTGTGATTTTAGTTTAGATATTCGCGGGGGAGCATGAAGATGTGTGTATGTGTGACGAAAACCATTTTAAAAAGCGGAAACCCAAGTCAAGAAAGGGTTTCTCCTTCAAGCTTGGTATGCGGTTATTTCTTTGGATTTTGCTTAAATTTCCCAATCAGGGGTTAATACTCAATACTCAATATTTATTGCAACCATAAAGATACATAGGATGGCATGACAAATACAAGAACATTTTATGGACCCTGTTGGGCACAGCAACATTAGATTAGAGGAGGACGCACAAAATCAATATACCCACTGTTTTTTACAATTTGGTAAAAAGTATGTTTTCAAATATATAAAATTAAATTTTATTATGTAAATACATTAGCACTACTTTTGAATAAGTTACAAGAATGATTTATTTATTTTACATTAGAAGTGATTTTTTTTTTTTTTTTACTAGATTTATTATTTATATTTACCACAATACTAGGTAAGCTATTCAGTAAGGTTTCCCAATATTTCAGCTTACCTTTCATAAGGTTTCCCTTTTTAAGGGTTTTGAAATTAACCGGTTTAATCAGTCCCTGTCTACAAGTTTCTAATAAATCATACTTCATCACTACATAGTATAAAACAAAGTCGCTTTCTCTGTCCCTATGTCCCTATGTCCCTTTGTAAGCTTAAATCTTTAAAACTACGCAACGGATTTTGATGCGGTTTTTTTTTATTGATAGAGTGATTCAAGGGGAAGGTTTTAAAGTATCATACATTCCAAAATTCCCACGGGAAAGCGGGATACACGCAAACGAAGTTGCGCGGGTTTCGCTAGTAATATTATAAATGAGAAAGAGAATATGTTTGTTTGTTTGTTATTCTTTCACGGCTTGACTAAGCAGCCAATCATTATGAAAATTTGTATACATTTATCATTGTCAGGGGTACAGAGCCCAACATAGGTTACTTTTTATCCCTTGAAAGTATGTCATTACAATGGGAAAGTATTTTTTTTACTATAGAGGGCGCTGCATGATGGGCTATTGACCAACAGATGGCGCCGTCACAGGCGATTAACCATTCGGTGCAACCTGGTCGAATCAGGCAATAACAAGGTATGATGTTTTAAAGTTATCATCTTTCTTTTCTTCGAACTTCCTTTTTTAATATGTCCCTCCACATCTAAACCCACGAAGCCTTTAAGGGTTAAATAATAAAATATAATAGTTTACCTTCCATATCCATATTAAGTTCCCACCACATAAACACCATTTGCGCTCGGCCACTGGCAGTTGCAGTGAGTTCTTGTTTTACAGTCCTCATCATGTCTATAGGAGTTCGTCCAGACCAATCGTAATAGAACACTGGTATCTGATCAGATAGCTCACGGAATGTCGAACGAGGTAGTTGTGACAACTGTACATCATGAACTGCTGCGGAACCTGCACATTCTTTCATCTGAAATATATGAAGTGAAAACTTCTTTAGCGGCGCTTGGCACTTTTTTAGATGGGTAAAAAATGTTAAACTCGCGTCAAATCCGTAGCCTGATCGAAAGAGCGTAAGAAAATATTCAAAAATGCACAACGTTGATGTTTAAGTTTTCACTTCTGCCGGCACTCCCGGAGTGCAACCCGTTTTTACCTTATGATATTACATGAGATCAAAAGATCAAAAAGGCATGAAAAAAGTAGGCATAGCCAGCAATCTGATAAGACTTATTTAATTTCATACAGCTTATTTTAAGTTTATGGTATTAGGGTAGGAATATGATTAAAATCCACACTATGAATATGAACTTATGTATGTGTGTAAACATGGAATACAAATTTCAATGTAGGTATATAGATTCTTAATGCTACGTAATGAACTAAAAATTCACCATACCTTTTGTGGGGTTCTCAAAATCACTTGGGAGTCTTCATCGGCGAGGTCATTTAATTTATTCCATTTTTGCAATGTGGGACACTCTACCACCTGCACGTAGACAACGGCAGAATCAGGAATTACTATGCAGTCCTCTTCAAGTAGGTATTTGTGAGCATGTGCAAATGTTGGTAGCGCTCCTGAAAGTTTATATTTTAACTTGTTTTAAAATGGTAGCAAAACATCTAGATAAATTCTATTATTTGCATTAACTAAGGCACACATTACATAAAAAAATAATATACAAACACAACATAAACAGAAAACGTTTGGATGTAGAGCAATTATTATGAAATGGGCTAGCTCGACCGGGGAAGTACCACCCTCTCACAGAATATCGAAGTGAAGCAGCAATGCGTTTCGTTACCCTCCTTCTTTCCCTTGCCGTCCTCCTTCCTTTCCTCCAACTTCCTTCGTGAACAATGCATTGGTAGCGTCCCTGATGTTACTGATGTCCATAGGCGGCGGTAACCCCTTTCCATCAGGGGGCCCGCTTGCTTGTTTGTCTACTGTATGACATAAAAAAAATAACTACACATCACATGCTGATAAAATTTGTGTGTGTGTGTACCGCAATAATCTACTTTCAAGGATCATCAATAAACATGTCCCTTCCTCCCTTAACAATTTATTGGCTGATATCCTTCAGATTTTGTATTCCTGAATAGCTAATGTATCCAGGTAAATTTTCAAATGGCAATGACCCTTAGACTGACTCAGGGTAAACTCTGTTCAGAGTAGCTGAGACTAAAACTATTCTAAGCTGCGACTAATTCAAATTATGACTGATGTTAATTTTAGTATAAAAAATATTTCTACAAGATTTATATAGTTACTAGCGAAACCCGCGCAACTTTGTTTGCGTGTATCCCGCTTTCCTGTGGGAATTTATAAGTTTTTCTTTTTTTGAACCATCCTCGTACTATAAGGAATATTCTAAAAAAAGAATTAGCGAAATCGGTTCAGCTGTTCTCGAGATTTGCGCTTAGGGATTAATTTTTGTATTATAGATTTATTACCTTCCCCAATCAACTCTGTATCAAAAACTTCTGTAACCAATATATTAGCTTTTTCCTTCATATCTCCATTTTCGCCAACAATTAGCTCAGTAGATCTTTTCGGTATTAGATTTATTTTATCTGCAACTCCGTTACTTTGTAAAATTTTAGTACAACACTCTGCCATAGGTTTAAATGCTTCACAGGCCACAATGGAGTCAGCTCCAGCTCTGGCCGCCATTATTGATAGCAGACCTGTTCCTGTGCCTGAAATTTATAAAAAAAATATTAATCATAGATTTTTTAGATTAGTTTTTCAAGAACTGTCAAATATTTAGTTGTATATTTACTTTAAAAATAAAGATTAACATTAAACATACGTCTTACGCACACTGAATATTTTATCACCATATAGGTGCTGATAGACATGAGCATTCACTTGTAACAGAACATCGAGCATTCACCGTTTTTATATTTGTCGAACTGAAGAAGAGCCAAGCATAGAGCTAAATATTGTTACGAACATTATGAGCATTCTAGCGAACGCTCTAGTCGATACTTGTCAAAGATAACTACCGACCGGTTGCATTGCTCTGCATAAATTTTTTTTTTAAACAAACTGGTCAGCCAGTTGCAAATAGCATGATTGTAAGAATATGTGGAAACCCATTCCGATAACAAAAAGTTTATTTTTTTTGTATATTTCTGCGCCATGGCGATCTATCTTGCAACAATGAGCCATTTTTATATCAGATCCCGGATCTGTATTCATGTCAGTAGCCTGGATGGACACTCCTTTTTGTTGTATCCGTCTGTTAAGTTAACAAAAAAAATGAAAAAAATACCTATATCTAACACATTTGCTTTCCTGCCAGCATCCTGCATCTTTTTTATGGCCAGTTGTAGAGCTTTGCAGTATTTCTGATTCCTCTCAGTGTCGTGCAGCATATCTGCAAATGCACTACGAGCAATCTCCTGATGGTAATCGTAATCCTCATTCTGGACATCCCAGTCTGTGGCCCCACTAATGGGGTTCTTTATCTGAGTAAATACCTGCATTTTTACCGCAGATGACTTCAACCTAAAATGACTCAATAAAGTTTAAATTTAGGGTTTAACAGCGACTCCCTAGTGGCCTAAACTTGACCACAGCATATACCGGCAATCATCTGCAATGAAAAAATAATCGACTTTTAAAAAATATATTTACCTGGGGTTGTTTAATGAAGAAAAAATTAAAAATTTAATACTTTTGTAATTATTAAAAACTAACATAGGTAAAGGTTTATTGTGTAAAATTTACTATAAAGTATTCATTCCCATTATAACCTAAAAAAACAATAATGTCAGTATTAAATAGGTAGATAATAATTATATAGTACCGTTAGTACTGACATGACTTGACTTGACTGCATTGACATTGACATGGTCTTGCTTGTCGTCTTGTCATGTCATGCATGACATTACATTACCGCGAACGCCATGGATGTAGTTTACTCCGGATTTGGCAATTGCGAACACCCATGGATGTAGTATCAAACAGGATTGAGTTCTCAGAAAATAGCTCAATGCAATAATAAAACTTCATGCAAGGGCATAAAGTTCATTTTAGGCTGTCAGAATCTTACATAGATTAATTTTGTAATAAACTTAGGGAGGAAAACGGGCCGACAGAGATATGGCGGAAACACACTACCGTGTCGGGGCCTGTCATGTCGCGCCAGAAGCATATCGCCTTCATACATTTTATATGGTTAGGAGCACATTTGTAGGGCGTGTCGTGTCGTGACTCGCTCTGTCGTGGCGCGGACTGCTGGCCGCCGATTGCGCCACGGCGGTGGTGGGGGTTATGACGCGACACGACACGCCCTGCAAATGTGTTTCTATAGTTCTATACCCGCGCGCGGCTCGTGGCGCGAACAAGTGGACGCTTTTTTTTTTAAATTTATTTTTGCAGCGTGATAATGAGTTGCTAGGTACTAGATTCCTGATAAATATACTTAAATACTTTTTTTTGTAAATAAATACCATTATACATTATAGAAAACACCCAGACAAAGGCAAACACTGCGAGCTTCTGTTCAGAAATGAAAGAAATAAACGTCTGGCGTTTATTTCGTTCATTTCTGAACAGAAGCGCGCCCCGACACGACACGTAAAGTGTGCACACCCACCGCAGTGTTGCCAGATTTAGAGGTTTTCCCTAAAACCTAGGGGTTTTTTGAGGTCGTTGAGGTTTTTTAGAGGTTCCGATGTTATTAAATCTATCTAGGGGATTTTCTGAAGGTTTTCACAATTTTTAAAAACTTGATGTAACACCAATTTAGTTGACCAAAGGAAATGAATGGGATATCAAAACTTGATAACTGGCAACAAATTCAGTTTTTTTTTTCGCGAATTCCTGTGTGGCTTGCTTACTGCTAACTTCGAGTTGAGTTGAAGTATTCGTTATGGCGGAAACACACTACCGTGTCGGGGCCTGTCGTGTCGCGCTCTGTCGTGACGGTGGGTGTGCACACTTACGTGTCGTGTCGGGGCGCGCTTCTGTTCAGAAATGAACGAAATATACGCCAGACATTTATTTCTTTCATTTCTGAACAGAAGCTCGCATTGTTTGCCTTTGTCTGGGTGTTTTCTATAATGTATAATGGTATTTATTTACAAAAAAAAGTATTTAAGTATATTTATCAGGAATCTAGTACCTAATAACTCATTATCACGGTGCAAAAATAAATTTTTAAAAAAAGCGTCCACTTGTTCGCGCCAGGAGCCGCGCGCGGGTATAGAAACACATTTGCAGGGCGTGTCGTGTCGCGTCATAACCCCCACCACCGCCGTGGCGCAATCGGCGGCCAGCAGTCCGCGCCACGACAGAGCGAGTCACGACTAGTGATGGGCGATTTCCGGAAATGTTCTCTTAGTGGAAACATTGAGGAAACGTTCTCGGAAAGGAGAGAATTTACGGAAATTTAAGAGAATCTAAACCAAGTATGTAGACTTTTTAATTTTGACATAAAAATAGATGACTATGCATGTAATTTCAGTAGCTATGAATGCCATAGTGAAGATACATGTCAGGTAGGTAGTTATAATGACGTTACATTTGATTTTCTATTTAAATAAAATTCAAAGTCCTGTCTGACTGACTGACTTAACTATATATCAACGCACAGCCCAAACCGCTGGGTCTAGAGATTCAAAATTTGGAATGTAGGTTCCTTACAACGTCTAGGGGTGTACTAAGAAATAATTTTTCAAAATTCCCACGGGAAAGCGAGATATATGCAAACGAGATTGCAAGGGTTTTACTGATCCGCTGGGTCTATTGATTCCAAATTTGGCATGTTGGTTCCTTACAACATTTAGGGGTATACCACAAAAGGATTTTTCAAAATTCCTACGGGAAAGCGAGATATACGCAAACGAAGTTGCGAGGGTATATCAACGCACAGCCCAAACCGCTGGGTCCAGAGAATCCAAATTTGGAATGTAGGTTCCTTACGACATCTAGGAGTGTACCAAGAAAGGATTTTTTAAAATTCCTAAGGGAAAGCGAGATAAACGCAAACGAAATTGCAAGGGTTTTACTGATCCGCTGGGTCTATTGATTCCAAATTTGGAATGTTGGTTCCTTACGACATCTAGGGGTGTGTACCACGAAAGGATTTATCAAAATTCCCACGGGAAAGCGAGATATACGCAAACGAAGTTGCGAGGGTATATCAACGCACAGCCCAAACCGCTGGGCCCAGAGATTCCAAATTTGGAACGTAGGTTCCTTACGACATCTAGGAGTGTACCAAGAAAGGATTTTTTTAAATTCCAATGGGAAAGCGAGAACGCATATGAAGTTGCAACGGTTTTACTGATCCGCTGGGTCTGTTGATTCCAAATTTGGAATGTAGGTTCCTTACGACATCTAGGAGTGTACCAAGAAAGGTTTTTTTTAAATTCCTAAGGGAAAGCGAGAACGCAAATGAAGTTGCAACGGTTTTACTGATCCGCTGGGTCTATTGATTCCAAATTTGGAATGTAGGTTCCTTACGACATCTAGGGGTGTACTGAGAAATGATTTTTCAAAATTCCCACGGAAAAGCAAGATATACGCAAACGAAGTTGCGAGGATATGTTAATGCACAGCCCAAACCGCTGGGTCTAGAGTACTCTAGAGATTCCAAATTTGGAATGTAGATTCCTTACGACGTCTAGGGGTGTATTGAAAAATGATTTTTCAAAATTCCCACGGGAAAGCGAGATATACGCAAACAAATTTGCAAGGGTTTTACTGATCCGCGCTGGGTCTATTGATTCCAAATTTGGAATATAGGTTCCTTACAACATCAAGGGGTGTACCAAGAAAGGATTTTTCAAAATTCCTACGGGAAAGCGAGATATACGCAAACGAAGTTGCGAGGGTATATCAACGCACAGCCCAAACCGCTGGGTCTAGAGATCCAAATTTGGAATGTAGGTTCCTTACGACATCTGGGGGTGAACCAAGAAAGGATTTTTTTAAATTCCTTACGGGAAAGCGGGATATACGAACATGAACTTGCTTGAACTTGTATTTCTCGCGGACCCAGTGGATCAGTAAAACCATTGCAACTTCGTCTGCGTATATCTCATTAACCCGTGGGAATTTTGAAAAATCCTTACTCAGTACACCCCTAGACGTCATATGAAACCTACATTCCAAATTTGCAATCTCTAGAGTACTCTAGACCCAGCGGTTTGGGCTGTGCGTTGATATACCCTCGCAACTTCGTTTGCGTATATTTCGCTTTCCCGTGGCAATTTTGAAAAATCCTTTCTTGGTACACCCCTAGAAGTCGTAAGGAACCTACATTCCAAATTTGGAATCAACAGACCCAGCGGATCAGTAAAACCGTTACAACTTCATATGCGTTCTCGCTTTCCCATAGGAATTTAAAAAAATCCTTTCTTGGTACACTCCTAGATGTCGTAAGGAACCTACGTTCCAAATTTGGAATCTCTGGGCCCAGCGGTTTGGGCTGTGCGTTGATATACCCTCGCAACTTCGTTTGCGTATATCTCGCTTTCCCGTGGGAATTTTGATAAATCCTTTCGTGGTACACACCCCTAGAAGTCGTAAGGAACCTACATTCCAAATTTGGAATCAACAGACCCAGCGGATCAGTAAAACGTTGCAACTTCATATGCGTTCTCGCTTTCTTATAGGAATTTAAAAAAATCCTTTCTTGGTACACTCCTAGATGTCGCAAGGAACCTACGTTCCAAATTTGGAATCTCTGGGCCCAGCGGTTTGGACTGTGCGTTGATATACCCTCGCAACTTCGTTTGCGTATATCTCGCTTTCCCGTGGGAATTTTGATAAATCCTTTCGTGGTACACACCCCTAGATGTTGTAAGGAACCAACATTCCAAATTTGGAATCAATAGACCCAGCGGATCAGTAAAACCCTTGCAATTTCGTTTGCGTTTATCTCGCTTTCCCGTGGGAATTTTGAAAAATTCTTTCTTAGTACACCCCTAGACGTTGTAAGGAACCTACATTCCAAATTTTGAATCTCTAGACTCAGCGGTTTGGGCTGTGCGTTGATTATATAGTTAAGTCAGTCAGTCAGACAGGACTTTGAATTTTATATATATAGAAAATCAAATGTAACGTCATTATAACTACCTACCTGACATGTATCTTCACTATGGCATTCATAGCTACTGAAATTACATGCATAGTCATCTATTTTTATGTCAAAATTAAAACGTCTACATACTTGGTTTAGATTCTCTTAAATTTCCGTAAATTCTCTTAAATTCTCCGTTCAAGAGAATGTTTCAGAATGTTCTCGTTCCAAGAAAGTTCTCGGAACGGAAATGTTCTCCTGCCCATCACTAGTCACGACACGACACGCCCTACAAATGTGCTCCTAACCATATAAAATGTATGAACGCGATATGCTTCTGGCGCGACACGACAGGCCCCGACACGGTAGTGTGTTTCCGCCATTAGTTGGGTTTTTTTTTCTTTTTGGGTCAAATCACAGAAATTTTGTCTTTAAATATAAGTTTTCTTTACACAAATTTCACAATTCACTTTTCACATTTTCAATTTTCAATTTCACAAAAAACGTCAGAGGATTTTCTTGATCATAGTTGGGATTCTAGGGGTTTTTTCAACATATCTAGAGGGAAAGGTGAAAAAAAATCTGGCAACACTGACCCACCGTCACGACAGAGCGCGACACGACAGGCCCCGACACGGTAGTGTGTTTCCGCCAATAGTCTGGACAGAGGTGTGTGACCCGCGCTTTTTAGTAGATAAATTCATTGAATTTGGTAGTTCCGTCGATCGCTTGTAACAAAAATTTTGTTTCTTAAAACTTTTGTTTTTAGCATAGAAATATTAAATAACATTACTACGTTACTACGTTATTTTAAAAATGATAAACTGATACAAATAAAAATCATAACAAAACTATTTCAGAAAAGTTTTACTGAAAATAAAAGTTTTCTATTTTAGATAACTGACAACATAGAACATTAATATGGCGTCTACTTGAAGCATAGAGCGGCCAGGCCAGGGGCTAGGACGCAATAACAAGCTTGGTTTTTTTTATTTTTTATAACACCCTTTTCTGAGACACCGGACTGTTGCGGGAGCGTAGGGCTCTCACCGCCAAAACAAGCTTGGAAGTGGTAATGTAGTATAAATTTATTTCGTATGTTTAATGAAATATACGAAAAAAATGGTGCAAAAGTGTTGCATCAAAAACGTGCAAGTGTATTGATAGGTGGTTGCAGCATATCTTTTCACAGATACGTTTAAATACAAAATAGAAACTATGTGTAATTAGGGTGGCCAAAAATTAGGTTTAACAATTTTATATTTATTGTTTTTGTATTCCAAAAAATGAAGAACGTCTAATAACTTTTACGACGGCGGCGGCGACGTAATTAAGATTAATAAATTTAAGATGATAACAAAATAAAAATGTTTTTAGAACAATGATTTTTATTTATTTATCCTGTTGTTGTATCATCGCTATTATACATAGACTTAGTATATACTTACGCTAGTATATACTAAGTCTATACTATTACATAACCTGTAGGTACCTATTTTATTGTAAAAGAAAGCCTTTGTTCGATTTTGATTTAGGCGAACTGTCGAAACAAAAATATATGAAATATGCCACAGATATCCTTCAAACGTCGCTCACGTTCTTAAATATTATCATTGTAGCACTGTACTGTCAACCAACTGTCAACTAAATAAACATAGACATAATATCCTTAAGCCCACCATTCACACGCAGATTGGTCCGGCGGATTGGTCGGCCATCGGACTAATCCGCCTGTGTATGGAAGCGACGAACCGGTCCGCCAGACTGTCAAATTGTTTTTATTTTTAGGCTTAGTCAGCGTTATAAAGGACATTTACGATTTTAATTTAATTATAATTATTATTTTTAATTTATATTTTTTCTGATTAGTTATTTTATTTTCATAAATAGTGGTTGATTAGACTTCTTTCGCCCGAAACACAGGAATCTCCTAGTTCGGGCATATGTTTTAATTTTATCTTAGTATATTTTATCAAATGTTTATTTTAGATCTAAGTTTTATCAATAAAATTTTATTATTATTATTATAAATGGGTTGGCGTCGGGCTCGCGGCGAGCCGCGAGCGCCAACCGAACCCTCGCCCGACCCGACCAATCCGCGCGTGTGTGTGCAAGGTCAGATTGGTCCGCCGCCAACCCACCGCCAACCCTCCACTCGAAGTGTGACTTTGGTGAGCCCTGCACGTGTACTCATTTAATATGCCGCCTGTACTATCTAAGCAAACGTAGCTTTAATCGTCGTTGGAATAATGATTTTATCCGAGAAATGAAAAAAGAAACGGTTTGTTATCGTCGAAAGACATTATAATAAATAAAAAACAAATAAAAACGTGGTTTCGACACTGACTGAGTCGGCCGACCAATCTGACCTTGCACACACACGCGCGGATTGGTCGGGTCGGGCGAGGGTTCGGTTGGCGCTCGCGGCTCGCCGCGAGCCCGACGCCAACCCATTTGACAGTCTGGCGGACCGGTTCGTCGCTTCCATACACAGGCGGATTAGTCCGATGGCCGACCAATCCGCCGGACCAATCTGCGTGTGAATGGTGGACTTTAGAGCATTAAAACAGACCGGAGGCGACACTCATAGGCGTACCCCTCTGCCAAAGGTACGAGAGCGGCGGTCATACCCGTTATATAAAACTAGATGCCGCGATGCGATTGTGTGCGTGTAGTATTATAAAGCCCACCATTCACACGCAGATTGGTCCGGCGGATTGGTCGGCCATCGGACTAATCCGCCTGTGTATGGAAGCTTGGAACCGGTCCGCCAGACTGTCAAATGGGTTGGCGTCGGGCTCGCGGCGAGCCGCGAGCGCCAACCGAACCCTCGCCCGACCCGACCAATCCGCGCGTGTGTGTGCAAGGTCAGATTGGTCGGCCGACTCAGTCAGTGTCGAAACCACGTTTTTATTTGTTTTTTATTTATTATAATGTCTTTCGACGATAACAAACCGTTTCTTTTTTTCATTTCTCGGATAAAATCATTATTCCGACGACGATTAAAGCTACTTTTGCTTAGCTAGTACAGGCGGCATATTAAATAATACACGTGCAGGGCTCACCAAAGTCACACTTCGAGTGGAGGGTTGGCGGTGGGTTGGCGGAGGGTTCGTGCAGTGTATGGGTACGCCGGATTGGTCGCGGTCGGGTCCGGGTTGGGAGTCGGGTCCGGGCTCGTGTAGTGAATGGTGGGCTTAAAGCCCATACACTGCACGAACCCTCCGCCAACCCACCGCCAACCCTCCACTCGAAGTGTGACTTTGGTGAGCCCTGCACGTGTACTCATTTAATATGCCGCCTGTACTATCTAAGCAAAAGTAGCTTTAATCGTCGTCGGAATAATTATTTTATCCGAGAAATGAAAAAAGAAACGGTTTGTTATCGTCGAAAGACATTATAATAAATAAAAAACAAATAAAAACGTGGTTTCGACACTGACTGAGTCGGCCGACCAATCTGACCTTGCACATACACGCGCGGATTGGTCGGGTCGGGCGAGGGTTCGGTTGGCGCTCGCGGCTCGCCGCGAGCCCGACGCCAACCCATTTGACAGTCTGGCGGACCGGTTCGTCGCTTCCATACACAGGCGGATTAGTCCGATGGCCGACCAATCCGCCGGACCAATCTGCGTGTGAATGGTGGGCTTAAGATTGTGTGCGATAATAATGTTGTGTGCGTTTATAGCGACGTGATAGAAAATCTGTGTGTTACCTCACCCCCCGCTGAAAGAGGCAGAATTTTTTGCGTAGGAATTGTTGCGCGTGTCGTCTCCGGTCTGGTTTAATGCTCTAAGATAATATCCCGTTCAAAACCGTAAAAAAAATAGATAAAATTTTTTGGATTAGCAAAAATAAACCAAGAAATCGCAGAAGTTTCCATCGCACAAACACCTTTGTGAGTTCAAGAAAAATATCTACCAATCTAAACCAATATTGTGCGAGAGCGAGACACAGAACAATAATACTCCTAGCGGGGGCTGTTGCCAGATATGTGTTTCAAATTTAAACAATGACAAACTCGCAGGTACTGCTTAGCAAGCTGTAGCCAAATAGTATATAATCACTATCTACGTTTTAGCTGTAGCGAGCGTAGTAATTCATAATGCGTGCAGTTTATGACATTATCTAAACGGAGCTAGATCCAGTTTAATTAGAGTTCTTGGGTCTTTCTTTCCCCCTTTCATTGAAGCCAAAAAGTGCTCTGTGTATGATTGAAGCTGAGCGAGCAAGCTATTTGCTTGCATGCAGCTTGGATTCAAATCTGCACCTGCGTTTCGTTACTTGATATCCATCATGCACGATTATGCACTTAATAAACCCACGACGAATATTGAATTTATTTGAGAAAAGTTTTCACTAAAAGATTATGGAATTTCTTTTTTTCCGGCCAGCTATTATTTTTGACGGCAGTCTGAAAGTTATTTGACAATTATTTACGTCTTGTCTTGTCCAATATACAATAAATCAAGTGATTGAAAAACTTTTACTGGAATTATTTTTTATCAAATTGTGTTTCGGCGGTTTTGGTTTTACAACGAATATTTTTTTAAATGGCAGTATTGTAGATGTCATCCGCTTCGTCTTTCATTACGACGTTTTACTATCATGGCGGCCGCCGTCGGTAGGATTTGTGGGGCACGGCTTTTGAAAAATTATGCCATACCTGCTCCCCAGGTACTAATAATCATCTATAAAGAGTATATTAATGAGTAAGGATTATTACTAACAGCTATCAAAGTGAACTACTTGTTATCAAACGTGTACTTGTCGCGTTGTTCATGGTTCATACAAGAGTGTATTTTATCAATTTACTGTGGTTTCTGGGGTCTTAAATCTGTATTTGTGAGTCAAGATGTTGTTAAAGAAGCTATGGAATGAATACAATGTATCAGTGTTTCAGAAAATATTCACGGGCAAGTGCTAACCTATTACATTATGTAACAAGTTCATGAGAAATCTAATGGAGACCGTACCTTGCAGGTCTGTCAGCTGTCCACCAGTACGAATGGATGGACCAGAAATAGAAGATTGGTGAGTGCTCATTGTGCTATAGCCTACTTTTCATTTATTTCTAACTTGCATATACGACCTCTAAACCAATAATAGGCAATACTATACCATGATTGCAAACATTTTTATTAGGAATACTTTTTCCTTGTGGACAATGTGATTTTATGTGATCGAATTATTTCTGATAAAATATTAATTTTTATTATTATATATTTTATATTAAATATAAATGCTAGAAATGAATATTTTAATCAGAGAGTCGCGTTAGGGGTTTTCGTTATCCAAAAAAGTACTATGTACTTGTAGATAATAAAAAAACTTTCATACCAAAATGACAAAAAAAATCAAATTATAATGTCATTAACCTTTTCATGAGCAATATCTAACATTTATTAATAAAGACCTAATATCTGCTAACACTGTACACTTGAAGAATTAATAAAACCAGAGTAATATGAAGAAAGGAGTAAAAGTTTATGAGTTAAAAAAGATATTAGATTTCTATCTTTCACTGGTTAAGTCAGCCTTGTAGATTTTTGTCACTTATAACATAAGTAACTCAAGAAGAGTAATGAATATGCTGCCCGCTTTACTGACTGAAATTCATTGCTGCTTTATGCCGATATTTTCGGATTCAATTGATTCTTAATAATTGACTCTTTGAATAAAACAGATTCCTCATCGACAGATTAGTATTCATTGCTCTGGTGTGAGAAGGTGCCATTATTTTTGGATTTCCCGAAGCTAACCTATTTATGAACCACTACAAGTTTAACAGGGGTTAAAAGGGATAAACCTTTTTTTGAATAATTCTATAATCAGAATATTTGACTATTTCAAACCAACCAAAAGTGCCTTAGTAGACTAAGTCCTTGAGCAATCACACAGCCCTTGTGAAAAGTAGTTTCATTTTGTCACTTTGCAAAGTGACACTTGAAAAACCATATCTGAAACTATTGACAAACTCTTTATTACATCATCATACTATATAATAAAAAAAACATCTCAACACATTGTCAAAATACAACATAAGCAATAATATTAATCAATTAAATACTAAAGAAATAGTAAATATCAAATATCCAAATTATTTCATATTACAGGTTTTATCTACCCTGGGTGTGGTAGGAGGAGGTGTGGGGGCGCTGCTCTTTGCTTTGGAGCAGTCCGTGCAGGCGTCAGGGGGAGAGGCGCACTCACCACACCAGCCATGGAATCACGATGGAATATTCAAATCTCTAGACCATGCCAGGTATTGTATTAGTTTTTAAAGCTTTCTGCTATATTTTATAATGTCAGTCATGTAGGTAGGGTCAGCCCATTTGGGGTTGTATGTAACTAAGTAATGGTCACATCACATCTTTTTACAAATTCAGCGTCATCCGTGTCGTGTCTGTTCTACCACTCCACTTTTAATCCAATTTAGGAATGCTAGTGTCCAGCCATCATTAACCAATTTAATATAAATGCGCGATTTTATCTTGTAGATTAGATTACAATTATTACATAATTTTTTTTTTATACAACAAACAACATTCTGAAGTGAAGTCCACAATGTAAACGAAAATGATTTATCCAGAGAGGCCTACGTGTTCTTTCACGCTGGAACGCGCGAGCGCGGCAGCGGTTACGGGCGCGGAGACGTGGCGAACTCATGTTCACATTGGCCGTCAGGCGTTTGCGCGAGTATGTTTTCTTTGCCAAATCGGAGTTCTAGCCTGAATAGCACTAATAAACTCTTCTGTATTAAACGACATGATAAACATGTGCTTTCGTTTCTAGCGACAAGTTCAAACTAGTTGAACTTACCTGACGTCGCGAGTGAATCGCGCGCCGCGCCGCTAGTTCGACGTGGACACACACAAAACGTCTCACTCGTTTGATAAAGCCGCGAGCGCGCCGCGCGCGTTACTCGCTAGCTTGCCCGCTACTTAGACCGCACGTACGTTTTGTACGTGAACACTTGGATATTACATCATGTGTTTGATATTTCGTGACCGCGCCCGCGAGTCAACGTGAACGAGCACTACCTGTCTATAAACGATTTCAATAATTTTCTCAAGTATGTTTTCTAGTCATGTTGTACATATTATCTGTATTAAAAATAAATTCATCCATAAACTACCAGGACGAAGTTAAGTTCATTTACCTTTGTTAAAGATGTCCATGTGGTTTACTCTTATAATCCACGTGAGCTGACATGAAACATTACACTACTATAATTATCCAGACAACAAAAACCCAATGCAAAGTATACAGGCGACTTGTTATTCAACGTGTATCTGGATTGTGCTTATTGTGGGGCTCACAAGCAAAATGAACCACCGCAAACCGCAATGTATGGGCGAAGGCCAGTGGTTCTTAAGATTTTTTAGTTTATATTTACCCAGAATTTCATATTTCATTCTAAATTACAAAATATTGTACAATCCCTGTATAAAATTGAAAAAAAAAAAAGTCGCTCATGTAAAATCATCTTGACGGTATGAATTTTTATTTGTTGTCAGTATTCGACGCGGCTATGAAGTGTACAAGCAGGTGTGCAAGGCCTGCCACTCGCTACAATACATTGCTTATCGAAACTTGGTCAACGTCACCCATACCGAGGAACAGGCCAAAGCAGAGGCTGCGGAGGTAAGTTATATTGTTAGCCATTTCAGTGTCCTCGTTTTAATTCCGTAAACATGTATAGAGCAGGAATTCCCAAGTATGGGCAGCGTAGGGATAGGGTGGGGAGCGATATATTGGGAAATCCTGGTCTAAGGACAGTTTTATCAGAGAATTGGAATGAAGGGAGTGATCTCCCGATTTAAATAGAACCATAGAAACAAATTTATGTACTGTCAAACGAAAGAGCTATCCAACGCATAGAATTAAGAACAATGATTTTTATACTAATATTATATTGTTATGAAACGTGGTAATTAGTTAGAACATACACAACGTGAAGACTATCCATAAATAAATATTTGAATAAATCCTTTCATGCAATATTCATGACTACGATTGGAGTTGTTTGAAATCCATGTTCTGATGTCTGAACATCGGAACATGGATTTCAAACAACTAAGTTTCTCAATTAGGCCGGTATTACATTATCATATTTAAATCTTAAATATATGATTTCATATCTGTCAAAGTCTATGATCATAGTTATATGATGACGTTCTTCATTTTTACATAATACACACAATGATCATATCAACGTCATATATTATCAAGATGGATAATAATTTAGCCGCGTTTTCCGTTGCTATGAGTGCAATTTTATTGATAGCACTAAAAAAAACTAATTAATGCTTTTGTAATTTCGATATTCCAATCGAAACTTTTTGATTTTGAAGACGCCATTTTTTGAGGTTGTTCGTAGACCGCATGGACGTAATAAACAAAGACGGATACGGAGATATGATCCTACTTGAACGCTAGCTGTCAAAAAGGATCCCATATCTATGATCATAGACAATATGAATCATATGTAGTTATTATACCGTCATATTTTCTTCATTTAAAAATGACTCGCACATCTATGATCATATTTCTATGATAGTCTAATAGGGGCCTTATGGCGGAAACACACTACCGTGTCGGGGCCTGTCGTGTCGCGCTCTGTCGTGACGGTGGGTGTGCACACTTACGTGTCGTGTCGGGGCGCGCTTCTGTTCAGAAATGAACGAAATAAACGCCAGACGTTTATTTCCTTTATTTCTGAACAGAAGCTCGCAGTGTTTGCCTTTGTCTGGGTGTTTTCTATAATGTATAATGGTATTTATTTACAAAAAAAAAGTATTTAAGTATATTTATCAGGAATCTAGTACCTAGTAACTCATTATCACGCTGCAAAAATAAATATAAAAAAAAGCGTCCACTTGTTCGCGCCACGAGCCGCGCGCGGGTTTAGAAACACATTTGCAGGGCGTGTCGTGTCGCGTCATAACCCCCACCACCGCCGTGGCGCAATCGGCGGCCAGCAGTCCGCGCCACGACAGAGCGAGTCACGACACGACACGCCCTACAAATGTGCTCCTAACCATATAAAATGTATGAACGCGATATGCTTCTGGCGCGACACGACAGGCCCCGACACGGTAGTGTGTTTCCGCCATTAGAGCCTGATTACTTACTCGCAGATAAGTTCTATTTAGCATATTTGCGGGATAAGAAACTATCAAAATATTGTTAATTTGTATAGGTGATATTTTTTTCACAATCCAAATTTTTTCTATGTAAGGTATCATTAAAAGATCCTTTTTATGAAAAAAAAATTTAAGGTCAAATTTTCAAAATTATAATATTTTCCCGGGTTGCGCGCGCGGTTTCTACCAATTTAGATAAATTCATATTTTAGTACTAAATGATACTAAAAGAAAAAACACGTCAAAACTTATGTTGAAAAAAAATTCAACCTGTATAACGGATTATGCTATATGCAAGTAGTGACAGTCTCAAAGAAACTTAAACAATTGAAATACAATAAATAAATGGTTTAATTCCAGGTTATGGTTAAAGATGGTCCCGATGAGGAGGGCAACTTCTTCGAGAGGCCCGGCAAGTTATCGGATTATTTCCCATCGCCGTACCCGAACGAAAATGCCGCAAGAGCTGCGAATAATGGTATGTCACATAATATCACAGCACATTAAATTATTACATTTACAGGCAGTTTCTGAAACGCATTTTTAAAGTTAATGACACATTAAATTATAACTGATTATAACTGTCAAAAAAGACTTGTAAAAAGAAGAAAAAAGAGATAACTTGAAACTTAATGAAGAATTATAATTAAAATGCATTTCAGAAACTGGCTATTTGTCTATGATACGATTTTCGTAAATAGTAATTCCAAAAGTTACGCTTTTCGACCGCTAAAACATTTAAAAAGTCTTAACGTGAAATTATGTTTCAAATGCCTTTTTGCTACTAGCTAATACATTATATTAATTTTTATTATGTGACAATTTAAACACTTTCTAAATTAATTAACACATTTTGAACTCTATAGACGTTAAAATAAATACCATAATCAATGTAGATTTTTCGGAATGCCCAAAATAGATAATAAGGCGCAATAGGAATCGACAAATAAATTATTATGTTAATTTCCAGGTGCCTACCCTCCAGATCTTTCGTTGATCTGTTCTGGCCGAAAGGGTGGCGAGGACTACATCTTCGCGTTGCTGACGGGTTACATTGACCCACCGGCAGGCGTGATTCTACGCGAGGGCCAAAACTACAACCCGTACTTCCCGGGCGGCGCCATATCAATGGCGCGAGTACTTTTCAATGAGGTGAGAATTTATAAATCAATAGTTCGTGCGTGCAAGTGCTCTTAAACAAAATTAAGGGTGGTACAACCATAATGCATGAAGTTAGTTGTAAATAAAACAAAATGTTTTCAGAGAATTAATACTTTGTATTATAATAAAAGGATCACCACGGCTTCGGTGGCCATGGTCCATATTCTCAATGGATTAAAAAACGTAATTGTGTAAGAGAACTTGCACGTTTATTCGTTGAGGACATCGATTAACGTTTTGATCTATAAATGAACAGCAGTTGCAGTATTATCTAAAACGCTGAAATATTCATATACTTTCATTTCCATTCTGTGGTATTTGAATTGGTTAGTGAATGGTCCCTTTGACACGAGCGTTGTTTGCGTCCCCTCAGGCGGCGGAGTTCACGGACGGCACGCCGGCGACGGCGTCGCAGATGGCCAAGGACGTGGCGACGTTCCTGCGGTGGTGCTCGGAGCCGGAGCTGGACGACCGGCGGCTCATGACCATTAAGGCCATCGGCATGTTCTCACTACTCGGCGTCGCCGTCTACTACTTCAAACGGCACAAGTGGTCATCAATAAAGACCCGCAAGCTAGCCTACAAACCCGTTTCTAAGAAATAAAAGCCGTCATCATTTAAATAGTAGCATAAAACAAATGTTTTAGACAATTTTTTTTTCGATAGGCACAGTAACATGTTATTTCTTTGTAATTAAATTAATTTATTTTATATTTCAACATGTTTATTTCTCCCCTCGAGCTCGGAGCTTCGCTTTGCCGCGTTACCATAAGTTAGGTCTTCAGGTTAGCGAGATCGACGCATAGTGAATGTAATTTTAAGGACGGTCACCACGGACTAATTGTGGCACAGACTAGGTGATCGGATGGTTAACTGTGCTTGTGATGTTTCATGAAAGATTATAACTGTGAATCAGTGTACAGTTGAATAAATGAGTTATTGAAAATCAATTTATTCGTTTTTTCATGATCCCCTTTTTGTGTTCGTCATAATGGCGGACGTAGGACTTCCAAATAAATCATAAACTATTAATGTACGAATAATGTACGTTTTTGTACTAAAATATCTTGAGTACATGTTGCAACCATCACTTTACCAGGTTGACGACAGTCATAATGGCGGGTTGTTTAGTTCTAAACCAAGCATACTGTACCAAATTAGGTACCTACATTTTGTGTTCTAGTCACATCGTAAAATAAAACTGGATTCATTAATTGAATTAGTTAGTATGATTTGATGAATTTTATAACATTTGACCATTTAAACTTGTTATGATTGCCTATAATGCTCTCAAATCAAAAACATCTTTGTTTAGGTACATAATATAAATATAAATATGTACTCGTCACGTCATAAACACAGTGAACGATTTCGTTCACTGCATAAACATAATAAGCAGCATGAAAATCGATTTTAAATATAAATCCGTCATAGCGCCGTTTTGCCGCAGTTTAAACATGCGCGCCTGTTTAAACTGAATGGCAATGCCTAGTTTGTAATGTTCCGCACTTTCTTGATTGATATTTTCGTTAAAAAAAAACATAGTAACCTAATGAGGTTTTTGAAACGAAAGAAAAAAAAGTATCCTTTTTGAACGAATTTCTGAGTGTCAACTGATCAGCTGTTTTTGACGTCTTATGTCATCCAAATTTGATTCATTTGTTGATTGATACTAATCTGTATTGTCAATGATCAAACAAACGTAATTTATAATTATTACGTGTAATATAATTAAGTAAAACGTATTAATTAAGGAATATTACTTCAGTTTATGTTTAATAATTTTGCGTTGTTCCATAATATATTTATTTTGCAAGTTTTTATGGCAATGGTCGAGTGAAATACATGCCACTATAACTGTTGCGTCTTATTTACCATTATTAGAATAATAAACAAAAGGTTTATAAAATGAATGCCATTGTTGGTTTATGTCATTTCTGTGAAGCGCACGGACCGCGGCCCATATTCTGTACATTCACGACGGACGACGAAAAGAATACAACGGAACCATCACATTTGAGTGTCCAATGCACTGGTTGCACTTCACTCGGACCTGAAACTGTATATGTGACGAGAGATAGTGATGGAATAATCTATTGTAGTCGAGAGTCAGTACCGAATCCTGACGTCACCGCTTTTTTACGACAAGCTGCCATCAGAAGCATAACTTGTGAGGTAAGATAATGGTCTGCATTGTTTGAATGTATCTTTAAGCTCTTTTACTGGACCGATAGTGGGCTGATATTGAAGCACAGCAAGCACATTAACAAATGCACTGGCTGGCGAGAAGGATTTAATGATGTGGCAGCAGAATTATCAAATACTTCTTATGGTCCTGCCTGACACACAAGTTTAAGTTAAGAAAATCAATAAATTATCTTAACGAATTTGTTATTAATTAGTAAGGTAATAAAAGGCTTTTTTATTTTATAAGAGAATAGTCTGATAGAACTTCAGTAATGTATTTTTCTAGACTATAAAAAAGTAAAAGTTACGTTTGCAATCGGGCCCCTTAAATTGTATGTTAAGTTTTTCTATTACATGTTGTAATTTTATATTACAGGTCAGCTGGAGTAAGGAAGGTGGTGTGGTGTACTTTAGCGATACCAAGGGCCATGTTCTCAGTTTTATGTTCCAGCTTAGAGACACACGCGCTCGTGGTCTCAAACGCTGGTTTTCAATAGTGGTGCTTATGAAAGACAAAATGTTACTACTAAATATTACACCATTATTATCTGAACACATGATGGTATGATAATATTTCTATAAAAAAACATCACACACCTTATATCTATAAATAATCCAAGAAGCACCAAAACCAAATAAATTGGGCTATCATTTCAACAACTGCCAACTGCATTTCCTTTCAAACTTTTAACATTAGTTTTGTTTTAGTAAATTTTTAACATAACTGTTGGCTGCTTATATTGTTGTATGTAATACAAAATTATATTCTCATTAAAAAAAGAATTAGATCTCTCCAATTAATAGGCAGCAAATTCTTAAAAATGATTTTAATGCTATTTTTCTCATATCCATTCTTTCCATTAGAAAATAGCCAAAGAGTTGCAAGCTTCTGCCGATATTGTTTTCAATGAAGAACAGAAAGTTTGTTCACAAAGAGCGTTGAGATTGAGGACAGGACGGAATGATTTCGGCCAGTCTCGGTCAGTGCTTCAGTTAACAGGTGTTTGAAATTTATTTATATTTATTTAACGACCTCCGTGGCGTAATGGTTGCCACGCCAGACCGCCACCCAGGAGGTCCCGGGTTCGAATTCCAGTTAGGTCATGAGGAATATTTTTATTATTTGAAGCGGAGCATAGTGAATCCTAAACAGCACACATTATACCCATGTGTGTAATGTGTGCTATCTTTTATCATTACACTGTATCCTTTAATTATTAACTCTAATTATTTTCGGCTATCGTAATTTTAAGGTGATGAAGAAATCTTTAAAAGATTACATTCCCACTTCACATGGCTGTTAAAAACTGGTGCACTTACATACTCAGAAACATTGTACACAAGTCAAGACCTCCTAAACAGGCTGGAACCAGATGGGACCTCCAAGTCGATATTCGAAGGAACAACTAATACTGACAATGGAACCATATCTCCGAGAGCTTTAGAAAAAATATTGTCAAAATCAGTTTTTAAAATATTATTGTATTGTACACTAACTGGAATCAATGTAAGTTTTGATATAATTTGATAAAACTTTACGCTCACAATTTTACTCATGCAATCTGTGTTGAGTTCACTTATTTTTATTAGATTAGATACTAGCAGTTGCTCACAATTTTACTCGTGCAATCTGGGTTGAGTCCTAGATCTTTCCATGCATCTTAAACTATCACTACATGACATAAAATTTAGCAATTTAAGTTTCAAAAATTATCAATTTACAATTCGCACATATGTATTTTTATCGATATACTAGTGATAAGTGAAACCAGCGTAACTTCGTTTGCGTATATTTATTTATGCACAGCAGTGCCACCTATATCAGACTTTTGATCAAATCTACTTTTCGGAATAAAAAGTACCCTATGTGTTAATCCAAGGTATCAGCTACCTACGTACCGAATATCATAAAAATTTACCCAGCCATTTGAGCGTGAAGAAGTAACAAACATACACATAACTTTCGCCTTTATAATACCAGTAGGATTATAGATTTACTTATTCCTTTATATATTTTTTGTAGATCGTAATTAAATGTCAACGTATGGACTCCACAACAATTTTAAAAGGATTAACAGCATTACTTCCAGTAAGTAATATGCCACAACTCAGGCTTAGCAATAACAATGAAGAAATTAAATCAACAGACAGAGTTTGTGTTTTAGAAGAATCTGAAAACAACAACTTTTGTTGTAGGTGGCCTGGCACTTTACCTCATAAGTGTAAGTACCCCCCCCGAGTTTACCAATCCTTACTAATATTCTATATGAGAAAGTGAGTTTGTTTGTTATTCCTTCACGGCTTGACTAATCAGCCTATCATTATAAAATTTGTATACATATTGTCAGGAGTACAGAGCCCAACATAGGCTACTTTTTTTATCTCGTGAAAGTATGTTATTCCAATGGGAAAATATTTTTTCTACTATAGAGAGCGCTGTATCGGCCAACAGATGGCGCCACAAGTCGCGCTATGGGTTGTTCTATGTCATAAAATTAACCGCGAGCGAAGCCGCGGGGAAAAGCTAGTAAATAATAAACCTAAGACGACTTAAGAGTACTTAGAGATCACTCACAAATCACAATATAATAATTTTATTTTCCACCAATCACACAGGGCCACCTAGTCTCAAAGTAAGCTAGTCTCCTGCTTGTGTTATGGGTCCCAGACAATAGAATACATTATTGTAATTAACGATATATCGTATAATACGATAAATAACACTAATAACAATAGAAAACACCCAGACTCGAGACAAACACACAATGTCATCGTGTAAATGTTTGCCCCCTCTGGTGCCAAAGGTAGGGTAGGTGTGGGAAAAGAATTGTCTAGCATCAAATTCTGTCTTCTAGGTCCTACTATTATGAACAGAATCGAAGCTGCCATGAGTAATAAAAGTTTTACGGACGCCGTACTACATCAACATTTGAAATCTTTGCAACTTGAATGGTTAGGGTAAGTTAGCTGCTGTACTTTTAGTTTATATGCCCAGACTATACGCGCAAAATAGATTGCACAAACTGTGTGGGTTGCGCTGCTAGTTGAAATGTTGAGGTGCAATGCAATAACGTAAGCAGTACAGTAACTACAATTAATTTTCAATCATTTTACAGAATGACCCGAGCATTGAAAGCTGCAATAGACTCGTCCGGCCAAAAATCAGAGGCTGTAGCAAATTTGAAAAAAGTATTTGGCTTGACACCACAAGATGACCTAGTAGTAAACTATTGGATTAATGCCTTTTGCAATACTAGATAACTGTTATTTAAATAGTCGTAATAAAACTGTGATATCACATGTTATTTTAATGCAATTCCTACATAATTACGAAGCTTTAGGAGAACTAGTCTCGTACTCCTATTTCATTTGGGCTCAATGCAAAATAATGACAAGACAAAAAGAGAAACTTTCAGATCGATATTTTCTATTGACATTTTCGATTTTGAAAATAGCAAGTTTAGTTTGTTTCAAACCAAATTGAATAGAGTGTGTGTCATCGAGTATGTATGATGTGTGTGTACCTATGTATTTGTGTGTTATATTTATTTCTGCATACAAATATTGTATTTATAGGAATATGTTAATAACATGGACAAACTAATGTTATGAAATGAAAAAACCAAGAAAATAGGTTTGAACTCCTATATTTAAAGATTATACATTGGAGCGACGGCTCGGCCTGGCGCGCTCGTGGCCCTTTGAGCGCACGTAGGGCTTCGTGTGCGAGCGTGGAGCGCCCGGAGCAGGCCCGAAATGACGCACGGCTTCACGAGCGTTGCGGCGGCCCTGCATCAGCACTGTGTTCTTGCCAGTTGGAGCACGAAGAGCCAGCTGGTCAAATGTCAGAATCTCTCCTGAAAACAATTTTGTTTATATTATTGTCAGCCCTTGTAATATTAGTATAACAAATTACAAGTCGATCCTAAAATGCTAGGCCTTAATTTTTTATTTTATTTTGACTACTTTTTGAAGGATTTCAGTTAATATAATTTTACAACATTGCTTTATCAATTTATACATGAATCACTGTTATCACTATATACAGATTAAATTAAATCTCCTTAGTTGTACACTGGTTGCGCAGGCAGATGAGGTACATGGAGAGATGTTCGTTGGGTTGGATAAAAATAAATATGTAAAAAGATTTTAAATTGTCCTTATAGTATTGCGCTCATCACATCTCCATGTGAATTTTGTTAGAGACAAAATAAATCTCCTCTCTCACCTTCAGAACATTAAAACAAAGTTTCAAATAAATACAAACATTTCATCTTTTGTCATTACTAAATTTAATCTCAATTCGTTCAGCACTTTTGACATGCAGAGGTCACCAGACAAGTTTCTTTCACATTTTTAACAAGAAGGATTGTAGACTTAACTCCCTTAGTAATAAACATAGAATAACGAGTATATAGTTATACATTGTTTTGTCACTGTCTTTCTTGAGGAGAATTAAATGAAGTATGAAAGTGACAAAACATTATTTAGCTATACACGCATTACACAACGTTTATTAGTAAAGGAGAATTATAAATAGTGTATAAAATGTTTGTATGCACAAGTTTTCTAACAAAACGATTTATCATGTATTCCCACTAGTCCCTGTGGAGTAGACCCATGATGGGACTACTGGTATTTTTTTTACTAGTGGTTTCATTAACTAGACTACTCATCATTTTATTACCAGAAGTTCCACCAGTTCCATTTTCAAAAACCAACAAAGTAAGATCGACAATGTAGGCCAAATAGTTAATGAATCATTGGTTGGTTGATATTACTTGATATGTAAATCATTGTTTATGATGAAAAATAATAAATTCTATTGGTCACAGTTACTAAACCATCATTTCAACCACATAATTTTTAATACCACTATAGGCGCAACAACTTAAATCTGACAGAATGCTGTGTCACAGAGTCGATGCTGTTTCACTTACCTCCAGCAGCCAAGATGCGGGCACGAGCCTTCTCTGTGACGTGCAGAGCGGCCACAGAAATCTTCGGCACGGTGTACAGCCTCACATCATTGGTCACTGTGCCCACAACCACAGCGATCTGACCATCACGCGTGGGCTTCTTCATATGGCGCGCCAAACGGGACAGGGAGATCGGGGGCCGGTTAATGCGGCTCATAAACAGACGCCGCAGCACGATCTCATTGAACTTAGAGTTCGTACGTCTCGCCAAGTACCTGTACAACTGACAAAAACAAAAAGGTTATATTACAACAATAAACTATATCGACAATTTATCGACTTCCATGAATGTAAGATTAAATACAAATCACTTTGAGTACAGAAAATATATTTCACTTACTTTTACAAGCAGTCTCAAGTATACATCCTGAGACTTCACTTCGGTGCGCCTAACTTTCCTATCGTGTTTATGGTTGATGTCGATACCCTGAAATAAAGAAAGGAACACATATTGAATCCACCGCTTGTTATATTTTTCACAGTAAACTTTCACTACACTCGAATTTCACAAGGATTTTTAGAGATTTATTATTTTTTCGGTCAACGAAACTCACCATCTTGACAACCAGAAGAAAAAGAAACTGATAGTGTTGCCAGTCGAGGAATTGGTATATTTTTCTCTCTGAATTGGTACAATAAAAAATTCCTCGACTGGCAACACTATCAGTTTCTTTTTCTTCTGGTTGTCAAGATGGTGAGTTTCGTTGACCGAAAAAATAATAAATCTCTAAAAATCCTTGTGAAATGAGGTTAAAAACTGCCTTTTGCTCACTTCAGATGTCGCTTTGTTGACTGTTCCAAACATTTGACAGCTAGCTGTCATTTTCCATACTATTTTTGTAAACATCATATTTGTTTTCTAAATAATTCCGAAATATGACTCATTGTGCAGCTATCGATTGTAAAAATGTTCCAATCTATTTATTTTCCAAAGAAATAAAACGAAGAAAACTGTGGGAAAAGGCTCTTCGAAGGAAAAATTGGAAATCCAGTAAATGGTCGAGGTTATGTGCTGCCCAATTTAGATCTGAAGATTATAATATTAAAAGTAATTAACAGACAATGAAAATTTATACCGAACATTAAAGAAAAGTGCTGTGCCCTCTATATTAAATCAAATCTGTTAACCTACTAGCACAAGAACGCTCAGATCGATTGCTAAAAAGAAGTTGCATGAAACGGTGTATTGAAACGTCTCGTGGTGATCCAATTCCAGGACCTAACCGGATCCAAATTCAAAATGAATGTGATGCTAATGAAACTTCTTTTACTGATCCTCCTGGGTCTAGCGGGGTCCAAACTCAAAATAACTTAAAAACATGTTTTGTGTCATATATGCTGTAATTTTAGAGTGTATTATGTATAAGAAAATAAAACTATTTAATAGGTATTAATTTTGTTTTATTACACTGTCATAATCAAAAATCATAATTTTTATACAGATATTTGTTAAAATTAGTGGTTTAAAAATAGGTTTAACAAAAACTTTACAAAGGTAATACTCATAAGTATAAGAAAATATTTTCAAGTAATCATGGTCCATTTCAATAGCATATGGATTGGCAGGTTTGATTACTTGGAGATAAGCCATTTTACTACTAGTAGTACAGGAGAAACTGCTAGGATTTTGACATATCCTTCATAATTGTCCATTATATTTTCCTGGTAAAACGGGATTGCATCGAGGAATTATAGAATACTTTATTCGGTTTTTTAAATGTCATCAATTGTTCTGTGCACATTTTGTACAAAATTATAGTTTTAGTAGGCACTATATCTTCTATGCCATGGAGAACTGTAAAAAACATGCTTACAGTGTGCTTCTACTCCTTTTCCAGTTGCACATTCGCAGTGACTCCACTATTATGCCACTATTAGCCATTTTTAACAGAATGATATTTAAAGAAGCTTCTTCATTTGGGCTTTGCATTGCGCATGGAAATAAATATAACTTTCCTCAAAGGCAACTCTCACGGTTATTAAGCTTCTACTTTGATACGTAGTGTATCTCCCGTTCAGTGTTGCTTGAAATCTGAAACAACATGTATGTCATTAAATGTCTAATTCTATCTGAAACATTAAAATAACAAGGAACAATAAGGAAATTATGAATGTATGGTTTGTTACCTGTCTGCAAACTCTTGAATGTGTAGTTTATAGAGTGGTGGAAGATTATTGCTGGAATTAATATCTCTGAACTTATCCATGGTAGAAATTTCAGGAATATCATCCTCAAGTTCGTCTTCAACTTCGATGAGGTAATTTCCATCGTACGCCTCCAGTCTACAAAAAGAAATTGAAATAAATAAAAAGAACACAGCAAAACCTACAATTCACAATAATGCCTGTAAATTATTTACCTTTCGATTTATAAGGCTTTTTTGCTAGTGGTCTTGGCTTTCCGTTTCCGCAGTTCCTCCTTCAATCGTAATTACACTCCAGGTCGCTTACATTTCTATGATTTTTAGCAATTACTCTCACATCAAACTTAAACAATGAACCAATATGGCGGGTCTTGGAACAGTCAACAGTGACGCCACCTACGATGAGCTTTGAGTTTTTAACCTCATTCGAGTGTAGTGAAAGTTTACTGTGAAAAATATAACAAGCGGTGGATTCAATATGTGTTCCTTTCTTGAATTGGTACAATAAAATGGTAAAGATGAAAAAAATTGAAAGTGTATTATAAAGAGGTCAGTGACCAGCGCACTTTACATAAAAAATATTTCGGGGCCTACATACATTTGCGAAGTGAAAAGGTGAAGTTGGAACGAAGTTAAAAGACAAAGGAAAAATAAAGACGAAGTAGTATGAAGAGCCCGTCCACACTGTCGCTTTCGCTCAACTTCGCGAGTGTGTAGAACCAATGCGTCGACGTCAAGGAACGAAGAGTCGACATTCAGCTGATCGGAATATTATAGGACGAAACTTGAACTGCGCGGCGCTGCGCTGCACGGAGCGGCGCGGGCGCGGCAAAATATTCTTTCATAGAAATTGTATGAACCTAACCGCACTACAGCGGCGGCGCTGTGCAGCGCAGCGCCGGCGGCGCACTTGCGGCGCCGCGCCGCAAGTGCGGTATAGACAACTGCAGCGGCGCGGCAATTTTGCTTGTCAGTTTCTATTTTCCAACGAACGATTGTTTTAATTAGGTAGAAAAGATGGACGAAGAAAAATTCATTAATTTTGTGAGTGGATGGATATTCTGAATTGTATGATTATCCAAATTACATGAACCAAACAAGGATAAACAATAAATAGAATGAGATCGGCATCTTGTTGGGAGTGTCTGGTGGTAAACACATTGAAAAAAAAGTTTTTGTTTAGGTAGGTAGGTTTATTATTACGTATTAATGTTACGGTAAATGTGATTAATTGAAAACTTACGAGTATAAATAAATAAGACATTATTTATTTATACTCTAAGATTGAAAATTATTATTATCAACGCTAAAAACGGAAATACACTTCGGTAGAAGCGATCCCATATCGGTAGCAATACCGAAAAATTTTTAGGTTAGAGATCATTGGGCCGCGCCGCTCCGATGCAGTGCCGCTCAAGTGCGGTTAGCCTATGCCGCGCAGTTCCGCTGCAGCGCCGCGCCGCGCAGCGTAGTGCGTTTCGACACTTTCGAACTTTAAAATGGTTTGGGAAATTTTAGTACAGATATTTATAACAAAAATCGGAAGATCCTATACCTGGCAGCACTAAATAAACCACAGACAAACAATAAAGTTTTGACAGCTTAGCTTATTAAGTTTCCAGTCATTTATGTGCTGAATAATCGATATATAATGTGTTTAATCGATATAAAATATGTTTATCTAGTCATTGATGAGACATGATTCATGATACATATATTTCAGTATTATACAAAGTACTCTGTGCATATAATGCCGGCTCTCCATATTCACAAAGTTGAGTGAAAATGAGAATGAGTTTCTTGGTACCATTTCGTGTATAGTTATCCTTTGTGTTCGCACTTCCTGATCCGGACTAACTTCACTTTGGTTAACTTCCCAAGAGCCAATAGTAATAGCTAGTCACAGATGCCGCATTCGGCTAAACAACCGTAGTGCGCGCATCTCCACTGTCTGTAGTTCATACATCACAAATGATTGCACTGCGCTCCAGCTCTAAAATCGGAGCATAGATAAATAAGTTCTTTTTTTAGGTCATACAGTAGACAAACAAGCAAGCGGAGCCACCTGATGGAAAGCGGTCACCGCCACCTATGGACATCAGTAACATCAGTAATGCGTTGTCCACCAAGGAGGTTGGAGGAAACGAAGGAGGAAGGGAAGGGAAAGAGGGGATAGGGAAGGAATTGGGCTTTCGGATCTCTCACTCCAAACGAAACGCATTGCTGCTTCACGTCGATATTCTGTGAGAGGGTGGTACTTCCCCGGTCGAGCTAGCCCATTTCATAATAAGTAATTGCTCTACCGCTCCAAAAATTCTGCCAGATAGAAAGTTCCCTCTATCTGGGTCGGGGTCGAACCGTGCGTCGAATACAGGGTTCCTTTTATCTGGCCCACTCTATTGGTATGGTATACAAGGATCCAAGGATTGGCTTCACATTGACTTAGATCTTTTGGCAGCTGCTGGCAGTTTGTAATTTTAATTAACTGCACTCATTGTCAACGTAACACCAAAACAATTGAACACAACTGTCGCAAAAATTGTCATCGCGACAGATAACCAAGTTTCGACCGCCGTTTTTTTCGAAAGGGATGGAATTTAATACGAAACATCGAAAATTATCCAAAAATAAAAATTCTGTTCGTAGTTCTTCATCCACAAAACCTCGTCAGGTCAAAAAGAAAATTGTAAACCGGAAACGAAAATGCATTTGCCTTCCTGAAAATTATTCGGTAGTAGAATTTCCAGCTATTTGGAACGAATTGCGGCTGAATGGGCAGCTGTGCGATGGAACCATCGTTTGCCGAGACATGAAACCGATACGTGTACACAGAGCGATACTGTCCGCCGTCAGCCCCTACTTCAAAGCAATATTTATAAACTCGCTAAAGAAAGGAGAGCCCGAAGAGACGCAGATATTCGTAGATGTTCCGAGTCACTACATGAGCCTGATACTCGACTATGCTTACACTGGCACGTGTGTAGTGACTGCTGAAAATGTGGAATATTTGTTGCCGTACGCCGATAAGTTTGATATAGTGGGCGTTGTACAATTATGCTGTCAGTTTCTTTTGCAAGAGCTGAGACCTCACAACTGTCTCGGTATATTCAAATTTGCTAGGTGTTATTTTTGCGGCGAACTCGAAAAAAAGGGGAAATTGTATATAAGACAAAATTTTAGCAGAATACTTAAGGAATGTGCTGAATTTAAATCATTATCATTTAATGAACTAGAAGATATTTTGCGAGATGATGAGTTGAACGTGCGCAATGAAGAAATAGTGTTTCAAGCTGTGAAAACGTGGGTAGAACATGATTTGGAAAACAGAAGAAAATGCATTCCTTCGCTATTATCTTGCGTGCGATTCGGCCATATCAGCTATAAATATTTCAAATCAAAAATATTGCTGTGGCAGCCAGTAGTGGACGATGAAGTAAGATTTTTCATTTATCCTCCTCTGCATGGCATCCATGTAGCATCACCTACCTACTTACACAGACAACAATAATATATTTTATAATAATTATCGTCAGAAATGTCAAGAAGCCTTATATCCAGCGGTGGTTTTCCTCACCCTCTTGGACTCGAGGCCTGTGGACAACGCGAGACAAGAAGACCTCAATGATCCACTAGCAAGACCTAGGATACCATACGAAGTACTTTTTGCAGTCGGTGGTTGGAGTGCTGGCAGTCCCACCAGTTTCGTTGAAACTTATGACACGAGGTAATCTTTTACTAGAACAAGGAGCGCAGTTGATCGATGCTAATTTCAAATTAAGCTATTATAATAAATAAAAAGGTCTATTGTTTGTGTCCGTCCATTCACAATTTCAAATAGCCATAGATACAAGCGATGCAAATTCGCGCGAAAAGCACACACTTTTCGCGCGATTTTGCATCAAAAACTCGAAAGTATTAATTAAGTGTTTTTATTTTACCCCGGCTCTAACTTTCGCAAAGTTGACAAAAGCGAAATTAGACAAAGGAAAAGGAAAGACGAAGTTCGACGAATAGCCTGTCCACTCTCTCGTTCTCATTTTAGTTCACGAGAGGAACTAGGATTAGGTTTGTAAACTTGTAAAAAAATACGGCGCGTTTGTGAGCCCCTACAAAGTTTTGAACTAACCCATCACTTGGCGCGTTAAAAATACGCTAATATGCATAGTCGTGCGACTCGTGCGTCGCGTCGTCGTCGTGCGTGATATGTGTGTAGTTGCAAATAAACATTTGAATTTAGTCTTTTGTGTATTATACATTTTTCAGAGCTGACCGCTGGTTCTTGTCCATCCACATGGACCTCACGCCTCGCGCTTATCATGGCTTGTGCACTCTGAATAACTTGATCTACATGATCGGTGGTTTCGACGGCAGCGATCACTTCAACACAGTACGTTGCTACGACCCAGTGGCAAATACATGGCACGAACGCGCTTGTATGTACCAAGCTAGATGTTACGTGAGTGTCGTGGCTCATGGTAAGTTTAACATCTGGCTTATGAGAGATGCATATTGATTAAGAGTTTAGAAGCTTGCTTTTAATATCATTTTAACAACCTAGCTTGTACACTTTCCATATTATGGTCAAGTAAAATATGCTTAGTCAATGCCCCATGTAATCAATATGTAATAAACGCAACAGTAGGTAATCGATTGTCTAATATTGCCACTTACACGCCTATTGGTGTATGTATGTCATATTATTTAAATGCATAAATAATATTCCTGAATACACAGCTTAGCTTATGCTTATGCATGTCATATCCCGACTACTCTAAATTCTTCTATTTACCAGATGGCCTAATCTATGCCCTGGGGGGATACAATGGACGTACTCGCATGTCATCAGTGGAACGTTACTACCCACATAAAAATCAATGGGAAATGACGACGCCAATGAACAAACAGCGTTCGGATGCTTCAGCCGCCTCTCTTGGCGGTAAGGTTTGTAATCTACTCTGTTAATATATAAAATAATAATATACATTAAAAGGGTTCTTTTTCTTCTACTTAGCGTTGTGTTATCCCGTTTTCTAATTGTGAAGATATTTTTTTTTGGTAGCTATGACAATGATCTCTAAAACTTATACAGAAATCCGACTTTTCTTACACGTATGAGTTTCGCACGATGGATTCCTTCACGACCGATCAAATTTTGATAATAAATAAATAGATGCTAAAATTTAAACAGATAAGTTTTGAGAGAACGTTTCTTTTTATTATTATTTTAATTATAATAGACATTTAGCATCATTTTTAATTATCAAAATGACCCGTTGGCTTATGGTAACCAATCACATTCTGCTTTTCAACACCCGCAACTCCGAAAGAGCCACAATTTTATTTTGTCACGAGAATGTTTTAGTTAGTAATCTTTTTTCGTTTCCGCGTAGATATACATAGTAGGTGGCTTCAATGGACAAGAAGTTCTATGTTCGGCCGAGGTGTTCGACCCTGACACAAAGCAGTGGAGCTTCATCCGTTCTATGATCAGCCCTCGCTCTGGCGTAAGTCTCATGGCATATCGGAACTGCCTTTACGCCCTCGGAGGATTCAACGGATATAGTCGGCTTAATACCGGTATGTCAAATAATTTCTTTTGTTATATAATGAGACGGAAAAGAGAGACTTGTTATAATACTTTATCTTCCAAATATTCCATTACAGTGTAATAGGCTTTCGTATGAAGTAATTATTTGATGAGGTTAATAAACTTTCCAAATGATTTAATAAAATTAATCCTTGGTTGATTTAGTACTTTATTAATAAGGGGGTTTCTACAAGATATGTTTTATGTAGGGTAGGTACGTACATACTAATTTAATTAAACAATAAATTTACAACACTAAACCAAAAATATTGGATCTACGATATCGCACTTCTGAAGGCAAAACCTAATACTGACCCACTTGACCCCCTATTTTTTTTACTGTTTAAAACTAATATAGCTACTGTTCAGTTCTGACTACTTTACAAATTTGATAGGAGAAAAGTTTAACCCTCATCGTGGCGGCGATTGGCAAGAAATTACCGAGATGTTCAGCGCTAGAAGCAACTTCGCAACAGTCTTGTTGGATGATATGATTTTCGTTATTGGAGGTTTCAATGGTAATTTTCATCCATGTTATTGTTTGATACTGTGATACATATACATACGACATTATTTCCACACGTTCCAGTCAGCCTATCTAACGCATAAGTTAACTGGAATAACAGCAACGTCTGGGACCGGTTCTAAATTTTGTACAGAATTTATAATGATGATTTTTATCTAGGGTCGACAACAATTCCACATGTTGAATGCTACGACGGGGATACTTTAGAATGGTATGACGCAGCTCCCATGAATCTCAACCGTTCTGCATTGAGTGCTTGCGTACTTGCTGGACTTCCAAACGCTCGATCTTTCTCGTATTTAGCCAAGGCAGTGCCAGCAGCTGGAGCCGACCAAGTCCACAACTCGTGACAAAACAATCAATGAAAATCATAAGACAATACTCCTTATACGGACAGTACAATTCTGTGATCTAAAAATGAAAATTTTGATGCAAAAAATGGTATTTAATAAAAACATGTAAATTCTTCAAGGTGCTTTTACGATATCCCCAAAATTTGGAACGATTCGGAAGGCGTTTGAAAAATTTCGTTTCGCGTAACTCGCGAATATAAAATTGAAACTAATGTAACATTTTGTGTGATATAAACTGTGATATTTTGATTGTACATACATTTTTGTCTAATCTATTTATTATTGTAACGTAAATCATGGTTAATTAATTTGAATAGCGTTATATATTAATGTACAGATCGTAATCATAAACTGTTTGTATTTTGTTTTTATTTTGACGTGCAAAACCCGATTCAATTTTGTATAAATTTTAACGATAGATCAATTAGAAATTTTCAAGTCTTTTTTATTGTGATAGTTTATGATAAAATTTATTTTGGTATTTTTGTGTATTAGCGTCCGTAACAAATCAGGATGGTCGCATTTTAGACAAGTGTATCGATATTGCGGTGAACGAAACTTTTGCATCAGTAGTATTGCAGCAGCCGCTGATCCGCTACCTTTTTTATCTGTGATATTTTCAACGATTTTTATGAGAAATGTGGAAAAAAAATGAAAATTATTCTTATTTAATTCGAAAAATTTACTGTACCTGATAGATAGATATTAGAGAAATTCACAAATAAAGATAAACCATATTAAATATTTTGCTTGTCTTATTTGCTTAAATGTACACGACAAAGTCTACTCTAACCATTATTTTTCATACGCAGTTTCATAATGCGGAGCGTCCACTGCCAGCTATAATACGTTTTTTTCGCCTCGCATAGTTGCGCCAATTTTGATAGACGACAGTTTGCGGTGGACGCACATTTACAGAAAATTAAACCTAAGCTTAATTATGACAGCTCAGCTAAAGTACCTACTTAAATATTTAGGATGTGCCCCACAGTTTCAATTTTCTGTGATTGAAACTCACAATAAATATACTTAATCAAAGTTATTAAACGTAAGAAGACCGAGGACACTGACCAAGAAGCATTCGACAAACGCCGAAGACAAAAGAGCTAGCTAGACAGAATTTGATCGCTGACCACACAGTCTGCGAGACAAAACTGTTTGGCAGAAAAATACTTGCATCAAATTCTAAAGAACTATGTACTTATTAGGAAGTTGCTTGGTAGTTTACGTCTTAGTACATTACTTATATCTATTCTATAAGTAGCCATGTGTGACAACGGACAGGACAACTGATAGACATACGACCTCTGAATCAACGTACACCGATAGCGAGAGTGGCGTGCAATCGTGCGTATTTACTACCGGAGGGGGAATTTGGGGAGAAAACGGGAGACCGCCCCTCCCCCCCGCCGCCCTTTCCTGTCGCGATCGAACACCGCAAGTAAACCGGGGGCGTAGTGAACCAAACGCATTCGGGGCGAGGTGTTGTCTGAGATATTAAACATAATGGACTTAAAAGGGAAGGTAGCACTGATCACGGGAGCCGCTGCTGGCATAGGCTTGGCCTACAGCGAAGAACTACTCAAGCAAGGAGCCAAGGTAAGCAACATCTTAGTATCTTGGATAAACCCTAAACAAGATTACAAAGTAATCTTAAGTTCAAGGTAGAATAACTGTTGAATGAAGTGCTTGGAAACACGCCAAGCAAAAAGACAATGTACCTACAAACATGGTTTAAGTACATTCATTTGAAAAAGGTTAATATTTTTCAGTGACCGGCACCCATTTATATTGATTTTTGCCGGCGGCCGGTCATTGGCGGATTGTTTTTCTTTAACATCCTTTGTTAGTTTTCCATATTATTATTATCATAAATTCGTGTCACCCCTACAATAAAGATTCTATAGGTACTTTTATTCTAGTAATGGTATTAGGCTGTTGGATAGGAGCTACAACGTAGATATCTAAATAAGTAAGTTCCTACCTACATATAGGCGAAACAACGCAGTACCTACCGCAAAGTGCGGACATCCCAAATCCCAAAAGTGGATTTAATGAGATAAATAAAATAAAAAAAGTTCATCTTAGGTACGCTCCCAATTTCTTAAAATCAAACAAGAATTCGAATTAGTAAATTTATTTGCTACTTTGTTCGATCGTGGTTCGATGCTCATGTTAGTTCGATACACTCAGAAATATTTATCTGAGAGTTTACATAATGGAATAAAAGTTAACATAAGAATTACCCGCAAGTGTCCACACGCACTTACATAGCACTCGTGCGTGGCAGACCGTTATTATATTTACTAGCTATTCGGCTACGCGGCTTCGCTTGCGTTGCGTTTAATTTTATGACATAGATCTCGTTTGACAACAAAACAACCCATATCGCGACTTGTGGCGCCATCTGTTGGCCGATAGCCCAGCGCCCTCTATAGTAGAAACAATATTTTCCCATTGGAATGACATACTTTCACAGGATAAAAAGTAGCCTATGTTGGGCTCTGTACCCCTGACAATATAATATACAAATTTTCATAATGATCGGCTGATTAGTCAAGCCGTGAAGGAATAACAAACAAACTCACTTTTTCATTTATAATATTTATGATGATGGGTGTACCTTAAACAATAAAATTTAGCTTAATCGATAATAGATATGTAGGTACTTATGTTACGTATAGACTTAGTTAGCATTTATTGAACTTAGAAATTTTGTAGCTTTAAGTCGATAGGATAGGGGATATTATAGCCATGGACCAAATGAATAAAGAATTAATGGCTTCGTCTAAAGGTAATTAATAAGTACCTAAAAGTAAGTAGGTAGGTATGTATATTATTTGCATACACGTTTTTATTTAATTTTGACACGGTACCCTTCTTTCTTGCAGGTGTCACTATGCGATATTGATTCCGAAATCGGCGAGCAAGTATCCGATGAGCTTGGGGCAAAGTATGGTCGGAAAAACGTGCTGTTTTGTCAATGTGACGTCACTGACTACCCGCAATATGAGGGTGAGCCTAATTAACATAGGATACCCAACTTAGGGTTAACCGCACACCTTTAATGGTTTCCTCGTGTGGAAAATATGTAAAAACGACTGGAAGTTTTGAAATGGATTTCCATGGGAAAATTAATAATTTAAGTTTGGAACTTGTCAAACTTTGCTGCTTTTGTATGAGTAAACCAGGAGCAAACCCTGTCGATAGACAGAGCCAGTATGAATGTGCTGACTGAACCGCGGGAACGTCGAAGCGCCACCCTCACACAGAATATCACCTGTGAAATATTTCACATTTCATTCGGTGAGCGAGAGATCTGGAAATCCAACGTACTACTCATCTATTCCTATTCCATTCATACCTTAACAAAAAGAAGACTACGACTTTATGTAGGTAAATTATGGGATGGCATCAGTGAGATTTAAATTACTTACTTAGTTTAATGGATGGAAATCCTCTCAATAGGCTCTGAATTTTTTAAATGACTTCTTTGAACAAGTAGTTATTCAAATTTTTATTGCACCCAAAGTTACAATGATCTTGCTAAGGTAGTAGTACATAACATTGGTTGGAGCCTATGTAGTTGGGTACTATGTAGTACAATTACCATGTATGTTCATTTAACATTGTTCGTTCAGAAATGTTAATTAAAAATATTCCTACAGATTTATAGTAAGTTTTATAAATGTGATTACAGAGGCTTTTGAAATGACAATGAAAGTGTTCAATCGCCTGGACATCGTCATTAACAACGCAGGAGTGATGAACGACAGATTCTGGGAACTGGAAGTGGACGTCAATCTGGTTGGTACTTTTAGCATTCTTTTTAATTAAATTAAGGTAATACCTACTTTAATTTAATAAACTACTCCTACTGTGACTACTGTACAGTAGAAGTAGTTAAAATGTAGGTAGTAGGTACCACACAATAAATTTAAAATTAAACACGCGCGCGCGGTTTTTATTGTTCTGTTGTTCTTATAACTACGATAATTTGCGCTGTGAGTGATCATGTGAAAACTGTGACATATATGAATGCAACACTTTTTGGTTGTAATAATGATGCATCACAGCTAGTCTGTATAGTCATAAAGCTTGCCGATAGTATAGAACTAAAAAATAATCAAAATTATCAATAAAGAATAATATAAGTTTTCTAAGCTATAGTAAATTATAATTTCGGATGTATAACACATTAGCTTCACATATTGCACTAACAGAGCCTATAAATAACTTCTATAAATATCTTTTCCCCAGAACGGCGTTATACGCGGCACTCTCCTGGCATACCGGTATATGGGTAAGGACCGCGGTGGACAGGGCGGTACCATTGTCAACACTGCGTCGACTGCGTTCGCGCGGCCGCAAGTCTCCACGCCAATATACACTGCTACCAACTACGCTGTTGTTGGCCTCACTAGAGCTTATGGGGTAGGAATTTTTTCAACCGTGTCACTATAACTTTGTTGACATGTTGTGTCAGATTTTTTTATTCTACACGATTCACACAGCGCTATACGGTCCCAAAGTAAGGCTTAACCCTCTTGCATTATGGGTACCAGACAATGAGAATATTATTAGTAAATATATACTTATTATTACATAGAAAAACACGATGTAAAGCGGCGGCGCCGGTAACTTCTCATCAGGTGGACCGCTTGCTAATTTTCCTGCCGTATGATGTAAAAATGTTATGAACGAATTCTATACTGTTTATAATTTAGTGTTACTGGCACGCAATCTGTTCGAAGAATGGAAGAAACAGAAAACTGATACTTATTACGCAATGCCAAAAAACAGTAGTTTCTTAAATTGTTTTTAAGACAGTGCAGTGTGTCAAAATCGTTGACGTTATAAATAAAAGTGAAATCCGGCTTTCCAGGACCAGTATCACGTGAATCTGACAGGAGTAAGGAGTATGGTACTCTGTCCGGGGCTGACCGACACGGGGCTGGTGAAGGAGATCCGTAAGCAGCTCATGTCTTCGGAGTATGAGGCCGCCTGGCAGAGGGATAACGTGAACAGCAAGACTCAGAGGTGAGTCATTCAATATAAAGATTTTATTATCTACATTTTTATGGAAGAGGTTAGCAAACGTGCATACGGGTCACCTGATAATCACCGCCGCTCATGGAGCACAGAGACACAAGGGGAGTCCCTAAGCCGTTACCGACCTTTGAAAGGTAGAAAGCTGGAAATAAGAAAATAGGAGTTGTGCTTCTTTCACTTACGCACAAAACACATTGCTGCTTCACGCCGATATTGTGTGAGGTTTAGCTTAATTATACTAAAGTATACTTGTTAATATAATGTCACATGCAAAAGTCGCGCGCTGGCTCTCAATGGTCTTTTAGAACGGAATGTTTATCTCTAGGTCTTGTGCTTGTTCCCGTGTGATTGAATTGAGTAAGATTATATTTTCTCATTTTCAGTTCGGAGCACGTCGGCCGCGCGCTCATCGAAATCCTGACTAAGGGCCAGAGTGGTTCCGTCTGGGTTGTTGAGAATGGCCAGCCGCCCCGGGAGTGGCGCGGCTAGGGGTGTCTTGCTAACGGATCACAGTGCGATGCAAATAGTAACCCATAATTTGCTAAATAAAACTACGTATAATCGATATCCTGTATAATGTATAAAGTAACGCCGCGTTTACACCTAAAATTCTAGATGTATGTGGAAAACTAGCGGAAGTCCTGCGTGAATTTATAGATTGCAAATCACGTGTAAGAAATATTCCTACGAAACTGAGCCTATAATGTCGCGACGTTCCGAATAAGTAAATACATAGACATGTTATTATGACAAGCTGTCGCAAACTTTTGCTTGCAATTTCTGTATACGCGGCTTAATAAGTTAAAAAAAATCATTTATAATATTATATATCTAGTCATTATTATTTATTATCATCAACCAGCAAAATGATAATGATATTATAACGGTTGAATAGATTTACATTTTACATTCGGTCAAGTCATCTTTCGAACAAAATAAAACTGCAGATGACAGATGCAACTTTGTTGCGTTTGTTCGACAGGCTTCAGTGTAAATCTTTTAGGTACCCTACCCGGATTTGTGTCATAATATTATATTTTGTAAGTATTATACAGGATATCGAAAAAAAATACGAGTAATAGCGTTGTGTATCGCATTTTTGATCTGCGAAAGAACTTGCAAGTGCAATGTTACCTCATATGTGACAGTGAATTTTATATTTAAGGCCAACTGCGATTAGGAACTGTTTACCCCACCCAAACGCTTGTGAATCTACTTATGAAATACTCAATATCTATAATGGCTTAGAAAAGTGGTTGTGTGAATATTTTGTTCCAGTAGGAATCGTAATTTTGTCTAAAAATCGCGTCTTATCCTAAATAAAATCTTGTATAAGAAAGCGTTTATATTTTTAAGAATATATTTTATAAGAATAATAACATGGTGTAATATAACATAGTCGTAGGTAATGCGTGAAACACATAGGACGGATGGGGGATGGACGTATAATCCGTTCCAATATACTATGCGCAACAGATTTCCAGTGAAATTCAACTATTCTGTTTAAATTATATATACTTAGTAGATACTCGCATGAAGCAATGAATGAATTAGATTGTCATAGGGTATTGTGTGCTAACGCAATAAAGTGATTTGTAATCGATTCATATTCATTTCATATCGATTTTTATTTTAAATCAGAAGATTGTTTGGAGCTCTTGTGCCAAGTATTTCATAAATGGTTACGAAACTTTAATTATAAAAGTGGAAAAAGAGAATGGAACAAGTTTTCCTTCAGTTTTCCAACTGAAGAGAGCCGCCATCCTGTCCTGTGTTTCGCGCCTAAGGCCAATGCCATGTATTGTGTATCTTCCTTGTAATCGATGTATTGAGTGGACTTGTATTAACGACTGGAGTTAAAGTCGTTTGCTTTGAAACTAAGTTACGAATGTCAAACATTTTGTTTGGGTGTAGCTTAAGTTTGTTAAGATATTTACAGTTTCTGAAACACACTTTTAAAGTTAATGACACATTATAGCTGTCACTGTGAAACTATAGAAAAAGAGATAGCTTGAGACTTTAAATTAAAATGGGTTTCGGAAACTGGCTGTTAATATTTTGTTTTTACAACATTTTGTATTTTGTACGTTTGTTAACTTATTGACTGACATGTAATGCTATTATAATCGGATATCGTGTACGATACGTTATTGATTTGCAATAAAAAAGTAAAAGTAAAAAGGCTTTAAATCTTCTCTTTTTTCCATAACCCCTCCATGGTGAGACTTTCAGTAATAGTTATGAGATTTTTCTCTTTCCCGTGACACTACTATTCTTAAGACACGTAATTACATCTATTTTGCCCGTGAATAACGAAAATACCGTCGGGTGGAATGAACTCCTTTACCACCAAAATGTCTAATATTCCCATATTCACGTGGTCCACCTGCTTCGTTCACTTGGGTGGACCACGAGCACTTTCTTGCCGTTGGACCAAGGTTTCTAAAAATTGAATTACGTCAATGTAGTGTTACGGGAAATGCAATTTATCCCTTTATTTCCGTTGAGTTACACCATTTTGTGTTACACTTTTTGTTACCCATGGGGAAAAAATTACCGATTAGTAACACTAACTCAATGCCACATTTTTATTCCCATAAATATACACTTAGACCTAAGAGTACGTAATAGGGTTACTTCGGGAACAAAATGTCCCAATGAGTTAATTAAAAATAAATAAAACAATTAAATGAAAATGGTGTAACTCAACAGGAACAAACGATTTTATCCATGACATAGTAGTGCCCACCCACTAAGGAAAAAAAAAATTACCTTATTTTTTCAAATAAAATCACCATTTGGAAGATTTGTAGTAAATGTATATTTCCATATCAATACAATCACCAGGTACAGTTTTTTTTCGAGTTACAGATTTTTACAAATATATTGCGATTTGTCAAATGGTTCAAATTTTTCACATGAAATGGACTTCTGCCAATAAAAGTTTGTAATGTAATATATTTTACAACAATTTTCCAACTTATAAAGACAACAATTTTCCAACTTATAAAGAATAATAATTAAACTAAGTCCAATTTCAGAACACACACAAAAATTTTATTTGTGTGATAAAAGTGTTTTTTACTTTTTTTAGTTTCACGTTAAATCAGACAGTAATCAAAATGGCGGCGCTCTCTGTTTAAATACAAACAGTCCCAAGAACATTGCTTTAAAACTATCCACTAAACAAAGACACAATTTTATACGCAGCCAGCTCGTGCCGCGCCGGCGCCGCCGCAGCAGTCCCACATCACATTTTATTTATCTATCACTAACAAACGACAGTCAAATAAACAAGTCAATACAGATACTATGCCCGATCGCGACAACTACAGAAAGAGGCCCCTAACGTGAAACTCATTTGGTCAGCGATTACATGAATACAATTTCTATACAAACATATTTGAGTAGGACTGCCGTTAAATTCGTCATTGCAAACTATGTTATAAAAATGGAAGTGCAATGACACTTTAAATAAAACATGTACATATTAATTAACATTCGTTACAACTTTAAATAGGCACGAACGCGGATAATAGGTGAGAAGCTTTAGGAAAATATAATTTCATCGAAACGAACATTTCAAGTACACTAGGCAGGATCCCTTACTTAGCCTCGAGGCGTGTCCCTGCACTCCGTGGCCGTCGCCTTGCCCGCGCGCCGTCTCCTATACTTACATTACACTATCGTGTGCGCGCGGGCGCTTTGTTCTGTCGCATGCTTGCGGGAGTTTCCATCTTCGCCTTCCATTATATTGGATACAACACTATCACACCAAAACAATGTCCAACATCAAGAATCCTCACGACACTACTTCCCGCAATGACAACATTACATTTGATTACATTATGAAACATTTCAATCACCGTCGTACATTTCCATCAACTTTTCCATTTGTGATTAGTCCTCGCGATAATAATTTAAGATTCATTGTATACTCTGTCGTCTGCGCGTCCGGCCCTACTTGGCCGGTGTGGGCGCGGGCTGGGGCTGGGGCTGGGGCGGCGCCTGGGCGGGCGCGGGCCCTGCCAGGGGCTGGGGCGCGGGGCGCGGCCGCGGCTGCTGGGCGCCGGGCCCGCCGGGCCGCCCGCGCCCGCCGCCGCGCATCTGCCGCCAACTCGGGAAGTAGGACCTGTCGACAACAAACCAACCACTGGTCACCCAACAATACAATCTCCCGCTCTCAAAGAGCAAACATCGAGAAACACAAGGGTACATACGGCTGGTGCATGGGGTTGTGGTGGCGCCAGGCCGGCCTGCCGCGCCAGGCGCCCCTCCGAGCCGAGGCCACGCCGAAAGTCTCCGCGTTCAGCTTGCGCTCCGTCCGCCAGTCTGTCCGTTGGCTTCGTCCTTTGGATCTGAAATATCACAATAAATTATTATACAATTGTTATAAACTTTCTCTATAACTAGAATGCAAAACTGTTTTCTCAGATATGAATTAGTTTCAGGGATTAACGTCTTCAAACAGCTCTTCAGCTTTGTCATATTATTTACTGATTTCACAGATACTAATTTAAATTTTATTGACTACAAATACAAGAAAACAGAAAATAAATTGAATAAAATATATTTGGGAAAATATTACATCAAATTTTATGTACATTTAGATATGAGACTCTGAACTCTATTTAGACTCACCGCTCAACGGCCTCGCAGGAGATGCTGTCGAAGAAGCTCTTCTTCCGGTCGTAGCCGGCGAAGCCCTCGTCGTCCAGCTCCGCCTCGCCAGCGCCCGTCTCGTTGCCAGAGTCATCCTTCTTATCAACCTCACCCTGAACACAATTTGCCTGTTTGGCATACATTTCTATAGTATTTATCAAAAACAAAAATCTTAAACTCTAGGTAAGCAGTGAGCATTGAAAATAATAATGAAAGTAAAACTTTTTAAATTATAAAAAAACACATTTATCAAATCATAACATATTAGAAATAGCGAAAAAAAAGACTACTGCTTTTGATAAAAAAACAAAAAAGTTTTGAAGTAATGTTTTAAAATTTCCGAGAGATCTGTCCCACAAAGAGAAAAATATTGACATTTATAAAGATAAATAAGAGACAAATACTTACATTGCTAACCTCTGCCTTTCCATCTCCATCCGAGATCTTCGTCTTCGCGAGCTGGCTGCGCAGCTCTTCAAACTCGGTGTTGGCTTGCTCAAAGTCGTAGTCATTATCAAACTTGAGAGTATTCTTGTTGCGAGGCACAAATCCGCGGCCGCGGCCCCGGGGGCGGCCCCGCCAGCCGCCGCGCCCGTAGCCCTGCCCGCCTGCACCAACAGAATTACGAACATTGGTACACTTCACACAAATCTCACACTATAAATTGTGTTTGAAAATGACAACCTACAACTTTGTCAAAAAGAAATTAAGATATCGCATATGAATCGCATGAAACGGGAATTTGTCCATGCAATATGGTGTTAACTAGTTCTTAAGAGTAAAAAAAACAGATTAATGAACTTGATAAGTAGAAGTAGAAATACCGACATAAAAATAAAAAATGCATTATTTCATGTGACGTGTTCCGATGCATGCAACAGGAATTCTGATGACAGTTTAGATAAATACCTGGCTGGTGGTGGTGGTGCATAGACGGCGCGGAGTTGGCACCAGACGGCGCGTTCTGATGATTCTGGTGGGGAGGCCCATGCTGCTGCTGATGGTGTTGCTGCGGGTGGTGTTGCTGCGGGTGATGTTGCGACTGGTGCGGCTGCTGGTGCGGCTGCGGCTGGTGGTGTGGAGCCGAGCCGCCGCTGGGGTAGCGCTGGCGGTTGCGCGAGTTGGTGCGGTTGCGGTTCTGCTTCTGGTTCGGGCCGGCGTTGCCGCTGCTACCGCGGCGGCTGTCCCGCTGCTGACCGGAGCCGCTCGCGACTGAGCCAACCTGCTGAACAACATACGCACGGTCAGTGTCATGTCAATAAATTAACCATAATAATTTATACATTATAATAAAACAATAGACCCCAGTGTCATGTACAACTATACTAATATTATAAAGAGGAAAGATTTGATTGTTTGTTTGCATTGAATAGGCTCCGAAACTACTGGATCGATTTCAAAAATTCTTTCACCAGTAGAAAGCTACATTATCAGGGAGTGACATAGGCTATAGCTTTTCCCGAAATTCAATGTGGTTCCCACGAGAACTTCACGCGGACCTTCACGCGGACGAAGTCGCGGGCAAAAAAGCTAGTTTAACATATTTGGCAAAAATTTATAGACAATAAAAGTAATAAACAAAAGAATAGTAGATTTTACAACAAGTGCACAAAACGAGTCATTTCTATCCGAGACTTTTAGCCCGAGCCGAAGGCGAGGGCTGATAGTAATGTCGAGGATAGAAATGGTTTTGTGGACGAGTTATAAACTCTGCTTTTCACTTCGATTGCGAGGAAATAAATAAATAAACGCACGAAAAACAAGACCTGTTTCCCCTTTCCCGCCGCTTTTTTTTTTAAATCTTACGACATTGAAATTAGGCTTGGGCTGCAGACCTATACAGCCTGCCTACTATTAAATTAATTTTGTAATCAAATAATTTTCTTAAATTAATTAAATAACCTACCGTACTGTAATTTAAATTTTTATATCTTTTAGGACTTAAAAAACACATAAGGCAAATAAATTAAAGTAAATATTATAAAATAACAAATTCTATCTCTGAACTTTTTGTTGTGTTTGGCTGTATGGCTTATTTCCTTTGCCTTAATATAGATACATTTATGAGTAGATACGTTTTTGCCCTTGTGCACAAAATTAGATTTTGTGCAGCCTATATCCTGCGCAAATAAGCATTTTCTGAGCATGAGAAGTGAAAAATATTTATATTCCATTGGTATAGTGGCGCTAATCATCTCTTTCTCTGCATCCATTCACTTAGCGTCCGCTGACAAAAGTCAACCATTGTTACATAGTTTAGTAATATTTGGACCAATTTTATTATCGGTACAATGACCATAATAATTGAACTAGTGCGTTTATATTTATCTCAACGAATGCGGCGACCGCATTCAGTTTAACCAGATTGATTAAACGAATTCGACTGTTTAGGTACATTGTGTCGTGTGGTAGGTAAAAAATAGTTTGACGTAAATATTATTAACTTAAAAATAGGTTTACCTGGGTGCCTTGGTCGTTTGTAGGGCTCTTCCTGTGGCCTCCGACGGCCGGAGTGCCGGACCGCGAGGCGGATTGCTGAGAGCCTCCGATGAGGTCGAGCATTGAGCCTAAATAACATATTAATTTTAAATATTATTTTTATTGTTTTTAAAATTCCAGAAATAAACTTTATTTTTATTGTTATCGTTTCATTTTATAAAATGAAATGTAATAAACGATCATCGTAATTTTAATTGATAAATCACATTTGTATTACTTTTGATTTGTATGAATGAATGTAGTCAGGTGCAAGTTGAGCTTTACACTTTCTGTACGATTTTGGCTTAGACTTAAGAATGGTACAGTCAACAAAGGAATTGACTGACCCCCCTGTATATATGATTAAAGATTTCTTAACATTGTGTGAAGGGATTTACTTGAAAATTTATTTATCAATAGTATTCATATTGTACTATGTAATTACAAATTTTCAAGTAAATCCCTTCACGCAATATTTAGAAATCTTTAATCATATTTACAGAGGGGGGGGGGGGGGGGGGGTCAGTCAATTCCTTTGTACAAAGTCCTATGTGTAAAGGTAAACATGCTCTTGACTGTACGTAAATTTCTGTCATTTTATGGCACCATTGATGAGTTACACAAACACACTTTAAAGCTTTTGGTTGTATAGGTTTCAGATATAATCCAGTTAGCCCCAATAATTTTCGAAAAAAAATTCAATTTATCAAGCAAATATGAAATAGGTAAACTAGATTTTATCCAGAACTTGTAAATTCTCTCTTATTCTTGAGTTATCTCTTTCTTTCTCCCTTAATTACACAACAGCGCTTAATTATCTTTAAAATATTTTTGTGTTCAAACTTTACTGGTTTTAAGACTTGCATGGATGAAGAATGTAATGTCACAAATTTATAACAGTAAAACTGATATAATAACATGTGGCATCAACAATAAATGATTGTCCGATTCCCATACAAGCGAAAAAGCACTATTGAAAATTACTTACTTTAAGTTAATCATTTAAGATCTATTACTATACTAGTATCGAAAAAGCTAATTTGTCATAATATTTTTGATATATAAAATTAAAAATAAATACTCTTCTACCCCACAAGGGATGATAAACAACATACAAAAATAACTTTGAAAGTTGTAAACTTTAGCCCTTTTGTAAATTAAGTTCAGTCGAGGTTTGAACTAAAAATTATTTTGTCATTTTCGCAACTATCCTGCAGAATTACAGTGACAAAATAAGTTTTAGTTAATCCTCACCTTTATTATTATTAATAAACTTAGTTAAATTTAATATGGTAAATATTTTAGCTATTTCGTACCATACTAGCATTACATATGGTTTTATTTCTTTTGAATATCATATTTAGAAAGGTTTTATAAAATATGTTTATTGAATTTAAACAGTCTTAACTAAATATTATTTAAAACCATCAAGAAAATAAAATGAAGTGTAACAGTGTGAAGACATTGTATAACTATGCACTAATTATGCATCATTAACACGAGATTAATGTTTCACAAGTTTGTCCCAGGTAAAAACAATTAATTTTTTTTAAAATACATACAATAACTATCAGTTTTTCTGAAAATTCGAGATTGATGTTTCATAATTGGCAAATAACTTATTCATACTAGTGGCGAAAACATTTTGATATTTGACATTTGAAAAGTAAATAATTTATAAGACTGTTTAAATTCTATGAATACAAATAATTTACAGAATACAATTATTGTCGTGTGTGTATATTTGTAGCTCTATACAAGCAACAGACCAAGGAAAAATAGATGCAGGTTGCGATTTTCTATTCCAATTGCAAAATTAATCAAAATGTTATTAAGTAATTGTTATATTACTATAAATAATTTTATATGTAATATTCATAAATATGTAATCATAAACCAAAACCACAAGTATATTTTATTAAATATATACTAAAATAAAAAGTTATATTTTTATACTATTTATGGATAAAGTGAACAACAAAATATAAAAATTAATGTTTTTATAACTCTTTAAAAATATTAGATTATTATTTTTAATGAAATAAAATAATAGTTATTACTTTTAAGCAAAAGTAACAGCAATTCCACATTCCAAAAATTTTAACAAAATTTTTTTTAGAATATGCTGTGTGAAATACAAAGTATGAATGAAGAAAAAAAATATGAATGATGTTAGTAGCATGCAATAATGTTAGTTATGGAGAAAAAAGGCAGAACAAATCACATTCAAATACTTGTTTTAGAAAGGTAAATATAATAGGGAGACCTATTTTACCATGGTGAGTAACACAGTCACCAGTTCCACGTTATGTTTGTAAACTTTCAATAAGTAGTTGAATACGATTAGCAAAAAACGCAACAGCATGTTTTGTGAAAGCCATGAAGCTAAGATGTACCACATAAAGAAAAACCTTGGTCTTTCACTTGATTGGAGTGGTGGATCACTCCAGATCCAATGGGAACAGCCTGCGGTTGAAGCTGCTGCGGCAACTCCACAGAGGTTTGCTGAGACAACTCACTGGTCTTGTTGAGCTGAGCGTGAACGCTGCCAGGGAAGCCCGCCATTGGATGGTATTGAGGGTACTGCGCCTGACCAATGACAGGGTGATTGAACTGCCCGGCAAACGGGCCGGGGGCCTCCGCGCCGGCGCCGAGGGTCGGCGGCACCGACATCTGCATGATGGCAGGGTCATTGGGCAACGACAAGGCATTGTTCACAATTCGGATGTCCTTGATGTCAGAGCCACGAAATAAGATGTAGTCATACACCTGACTCTGGGGGGACACCGGATACTGGGTCTCACGTTCCTCCGTGCCAAACGAACGTACTGTGGACAAATACAATGTTATAATTTCTAAGGATAGAATGCTCTACATATTAACAATTTCGTATGAGGTAGGGCACAGCGGATAATCCGCTCAAATCGGAGCAGCCCGTCTGGGGAAGGACCTCCACCTTACAGAAGATCGTAGCCAAATAGCATTGGTCTCGGCCATGTTGTGTTCCTACGGTGAGTAAGGTCTCCAGAGCTCCACATGGGGGGGTTGGGAGGGTTGGCAACGCGTGAGTGATACCCCCGGTATTGCAAACGTCTATAGGCTACGGTGACGGCTTACCATCAGGTCGACCGTATGCTTGTTTGCCACCTGTGTGGTATAAAAAAAAAAAAAAAAAAAATAACAATAAATACATAAATTATCCAAATGGTGTGAAATGATCAGTGGATAAGATTTATAATGTATTGAAGGGCTTTACCCTCATTAACCACAAACTTTATGTCCAATTTCTTTTAGGACCAAATTTCTCGAGACATCGTTACAGAAATAAAATATGTCACAATATTCGATTTCGTTATTTACAGCTGCACAATTTGTTATCAACGTCATCAATGTGAAATTACGGTCACATATAGAGGTAACATTTTAAGTGAGGGTAGGAAGTAAATAACGTGTTCGTTCATAGAAGGATTAAATTTAGGTAATGTAAAACATGAGGAAAGTGCGTAATAATGCAAAGATTACGACCGCTTTCTCAAACAATAAACAATCGGTTAAAATTACAGGAGGGAAAAGGTCTTATTAGACGGTGAATGGGAAACATTGAAAATAGTGGGAATGAAGCAAAAAAATATTATACGGACAGCGTAATTTGGCAATATTTGATGTATTCTGCGAAGATTTACTGCGTTACATAGGAATAGGATAGTGACACAGAATCCATTTGTCAACTTACCGCTAGCCAAAGCGATGGTACATTCCTGAGGATCAACGGTGAAAAGCCGGCCTTCGTAACGGATGTCTGCTTTCGATATTAGGCTTATTTTGGAGCCCAATTCAGGCATTCCAGAAGTCATAATGTCACTTTAGAAATTAACAGCCGATGACAAAGATTTTTACCGATATCGTCGACCGTGAAATTTCAGCCACCAAAGAAAATGACTGACGGGAAGTTGGCAACAAGCGCGGCGTTTACAAACAGCTGAGATAGTCATGGACCATAGACAATTTTTTTTCTTACAAGATAGAAAAAGTACTTACTCACAATGCACAAAAAGAATCGATTGATTTAATTAATGCACGGTGTAACCCCTCGTTTTCACCAAGGCCGCAAGTATAAGGTAATGGTTTAATACAATGTTTATGTAATACAAAATGATGCACAAGTCACAACACAATGTATCTGCATGTTTAAAACTTGTTGTATTCAAAACTTATATGAAACTTGTTTGTTGAAACTTCTAATATGTATGAAACTTTATCCAACAAGCTTGGATAATGTTTAAAACTTGTTTGTGATTAGTATTTCACAGAAATTGCAATAACTAATACTTGTTATACTTGTATAATACATACTTGTGGGCTACACAGTGTGAACGAAACAATATTTGAGACAGACTCAACGTTACAAGTCTACAACAACTTGAAAAGCATACCTATTCTACAAGTTTTGTATCAAACTTGTTTCTTGGTGAAAACGAGGGGTTAGAAATTAGACTCTCACAGCCACTTTTTATTGTCATTTACAACTTGTACTACTTGTGTGTAACTTGTAGAAAATAAACTACGTTATGGTGTGTTTACATGCTTGCCAAGGCTTGGCAAGCGTCCACAAGTCCCAAGCATTACATCTCGCTAGGCATTTGGAAGTCGGTTTTTAGGGTTCCGTAGTAAACTTCAAGGAACCCTTAAGGACTTGCCACACTGGATGCGTTCTGCGGGCAGCGGTCCGGTCAAAGCGAACGCAGCCCGCATCATGTATGAACAACATTGTCGGTCAGGGAAATCGGTCTGCGGTCAGGTCGGAGCAATCGGTCAGCGATCCGGGCAGGGCAACCGGTCGGTGGTCTGGGCGATGCGGGCAGGCCAAACAGCGGCCATCTTATTTCAGCTATTTGGGTACGTGTACGTGTGTTAGTGGCCCGCCCGCTGCCCGCCGCCGGCAGACCGCAGCCCGCCTGCCCGCACCGGTCCGGTCCGTCCGTACGCGTCCTTCTCTCGCCATGGCCCGTCGGTCCAATATGCGTTCTTTGGTTGTGCTCGCACGGTCAGATCGCATTCTATACAAAATGTATTGAGACCGACAATGTTGTTCATACATGATGCGGGCATGAACGCAGCCCGCGTTCGCTTTGACCGGACCGCTGCCCGCAGAACGCATCCAGTGTGGCAAGTCCTTTATAGTTTCGCCTTGTCCGTCTGTCTGTCTGTCCGCGGTCTAGAGCCTAGACGCTTGATGCTAGAAAGCTGTAATTTGGTATGTATACATATATTAACAATGTTAACAAAGTGCTGGAAGAAATTGTTGAAAATAATTTTTTTTGGTGTGCCTCCACCTATATGTAAAGACGAAATGATTTTTTTTCGCGTATATCGTTAGATAGGTCTTTTCAAAATATTGAGGGTGTGGGAAGATTATTTTTCGATACAATGATCCGTTTCAGAATTATTTACATTTATCGTGTCAATTTTTGTTTTGCATGGTGGTTCCCCCCCCCCCCTCTATATCCGAAAGTCTTATGTTTAGAAATTTCAAAAAAAACATGGTAGTAGTCCATATGCTGAACCTTCAATGAAAACTATAACGGTTAAGTGAGGGAACGCACGAGCAACTTTGTCTCTACGACTTAAGGCCTATCCGAAGAATTCTTATACTTGGTCCTAGGTGCCGGCACTGTTGTGTGCGGATAGGCCTTAAGTCGTAGAGACAAAGTTGCTCGTGCGTTCCCTCACTAAGTAGGCTCTATTAGTTACCGAGTAACAGCCGACGAACCTATAAAACAAAATTTCTTTGATGAAAACTTACAAATGTGATTGAATTTGATATTGGACTCAACTGAAGGCAAGCAAAGCACAGCAAATACGGAACCCTACATTGTGCGTGGCCCGACACGTACTTGCCCAGTTTTTGATAAAATGGTCCGTTTAATTATTGTGCAGTATTAAATCCGCGAAGTGCGTTCAGTTCAGTGCGTCGCGGATTTAAAGCGGCTATTAAATTACACGATTTCTCGGGCCCTGTCTCGCGGGTGTCCTGCCTACCAGTTAGGGTGCCGTGCCGCTTATTACACTATGCTGGAAACCGCGCCCTGTGTGATTTTCTCTCAGTAACTGTGCACGTCTGACGCTATGGCGCCGACTTTATCGAAACATCAAAAAGTTGCAGTTGGATAGCTGCTGGCCGCGGTGTTAACCGCGTTTAATTTTATGCACAGCAGCGCCATCTTTTGACCAAATCCTACGGGAATCGCGTACTTTTCGGGAAAAAATTACCTGTGTTAATCCCATGTTAATCCAAGCAAATACTATAGAAACTCTACCGAGTTAATACGCACAGCTTCGGAAGAATTCGGGCAAGACGCGCGACACTAGCGCTACTATAGAAATAGGGCGGCATGAGGTGAACGATTTCAAAACTTTTGTGCGTTTTGTATGCAAAATGTTAACGCGACACTAGCGCCCCTAGCGGCATGAGGTGAACAGGAGGTTGCCAAGTCATTGTATGAGAAACGTCAAGAGCTGTGCGTATTATATTTCTATAGTATTTGATCCAAGGTATCAGCTACTTAGTGTCAGCTACCTACATACCAAATATCACAAAAATTGACCCAGCCATTTGAGCATGAAGAATAACAAACATACACACAAACATTCGCCTTTTGGGATAAGCATATTTTATATTAATACAGTTTATATTTAACAGTGCATTTTTTTATCATCAATAGGCTTTATGAGTTTCATACATTTGCCTCGAACCATCAATCTAGAAGAAAGAAAAGAACTAAAATGTCTATGGTTTCAAATTGTCATTCATTGTCTGTCAAATCAAATCAAAAATGCCAAACAAATGGAAACGGTCGTCGTTGCTTGGGCTCTAAGTGTTGTTGATATGGAAAAACAAGATTAATTTCTGTTGTGAATGTTAAAAATGTGTTTATGTGACTTATTTCTGTAGTGTATATCTTTGAAGTTTATAAGAAACAAAAACAATGATAGAGACACCAATATTGTCTACTCCTGGATTGAGGCTGAGTATTGGCGGGAGTAGCAACACTTCAATAAGGAGACGAAGCCTTATTCCGAAAATAAGATCTAGAGATGAGGTATGTATGATTATGTAAGTTATGAAAAGTATACTAGCTTTGATTGGTCATAATTTCTATTTATTATTATGTAAAAAAGCCGCTAACGTTACTAACTATTGCTTGTGATAAAATTGCTTCTACTGTCGTCAATATCACTGCTGGGAAATAATGGGTCTCCATTCGTGTGAAGAGAACTAACAGGTCAAGGCCTTAGGGGCAGGGAGATACTGTTATTCAACATTTGGTCAGGTCTAATATGTAGATATCTATAGTCATATAAAGCTCATGTAAGGTGGCTCTCTAACCAACATTCGGTCAGAGAGTCGCGTTAGGACTTTGGACGTCGTTATATTTGGATTAATTCTAATTTCATGCCTAACCAGGAATGTTCATATATTGCCAAAGTAACAATTTAATGTTGTCACTATTTTCTTAACATTAAATAATTTTCTCAATGTTTTAGAGAAATTAGACCGATAAGTTACTTTGGAGGAATTTAAATTTTTCCAGGACCGCAATGATGATGATGCTGAAAGGTCATCCTTGGTGGCATCAGAGAGAGCAGTTGCCACCTCTACGCCTCTACATCCATCGCCTCGGAGAGGACGTGATACTATGTCCTCTTCACCACAAAAAGAGCATTTCCAGGGCTGTCTTAAGCTTCATGCTGAAAATGTTGGTTATTTTTTTCAACAATTTTTTTTTCATCCAAGCTTTGTTACACTACAGCAAATCCAAAAGGTCGAAACGCACTTGCCGTAACTACGCGACGCGACACAGCTGCGAAATTGAAAATAGTATGATCTAAACCGGCGCGTCGCGCCGCTGTAGTGCGGTTTAGCTCATACAATTTCTAAGAAAGAATATTTTGGAGCGCCGCGCCGCTGCTGTGTCGTATCGCCTAGTGCGGTCTTATCTTAAAGCTGTGAGGCTGATACTTAAAAATAAATTTTAATAAATCAAGAAATCCTAATTTTGTCCTATTTTCGAATCCATTAGAATTATTTGATTTCTAGTGTAGTGACCAACTACTGCTTCCCCTATAGTTCAAATGAACAAGTGAAACTAAATATATGTTACGAAAATTCTTATTTCAGAAAATAAACAAAGATAACGCATGGAACCTCCAGCTAATAGACTTCATGACATCAATGTTACGTCGACATGACTCACGAATGGACAACCTGCAGACTGCTTCCACCGTTTTTGATGCGTCTGCCAGGATATACTCATTTAGGGTTGATGCTGTGCACTATGATGTACTTAAGATTGCTGGTGGACTGAGTAAGGCTGCTCAGGTAATGTTCAGACTTATTTTTTGCTTATTACAAGACGGCATCACCATTTGCTTCACTGCACTTCAAATTGGAAAAGTCATCTTTGACTTTAAAAAAATTGACTTTTCAAATAAGAAAAGTCAAAGTCATCTTCGTCTTTTTATTTGACAAATAGTCTATTTCGAAATATAAGATATGATATAAGAACTGTAAAAACTGTCTATTTGCCAATATGGGAAAGGTTCGGGAAGGCTATTTAGGAGAGGTCAAACTGTCAGTCTTGAAATTGGTTATTATTATCAAATTATGTAGTTGATCTGTAATAATATATACCAATTTAGAATATAACTTTTCAAACTTGTGTTTTAATTATTTGGTCAAACTTGGAATATAATGGATGCATTTTGGTCACTTCTGCATGCTTCTGCTGTCTGAGTGGAAATTCATTCCATAACTTCATATTCCAGACAAAAAGAGGCAAGAAGGACGATGATGCTGCAACTCAGGATGAAGGTGCAGTGGATGGTGAGGCTGCACCTGTCAAGAAGAAGAAGAAAAGATCGAAAGGAGCAATCGCTGCCAACCCTGAAGTGTTCAACGGGGATTTTGATGCCAATGAATGCATAGGTAAAATAATATTGTATTATCTCTAACAATACTATGTAGTAAAACTATAAAGCTGAAGAGATTTAGTTTAACCCTTTCCATGCGGCGCCATAATTTCTTTGTTGCTATCTGTGTACTGAGGTCTGTAAACTCAGATCTCTTTTTGTCTACAGTAAACGAGTTATAAGAGAGTGAATTTATGAAAACGTGTTTATACACCTATCATATGAGAAAATGTTTTCAGTTATAACACGCCAGCCGCATGAAAAGGGTTAGGAATCCAAGATAATTGCATGTCTTGCAAAGGATGTTAATAGGCTTCAATAATCAGTGCCCCTGTTATTCTATGCCAAATAAATTTCTACCTTTTATAGTAATAAAAAAAAAATTGAAAAGTTTTGAAAATCTGATCTTAACTTGTTTATTTTTTTCTATCTTGTGATACTTTTTACAGATCCATTTTTTGAGAGGCTGGCAGCAACAACGGGCGATGTAACATCTTCAAATCGGGCTTTCAATGCAACCTTGCCCATACATGATAAATCTCTGGCATTGATTTTAAGGTACAGTAGTACTGTCTTTTATAATGATATCTATCATTGCTTAGCAAGGTTTCCTTAAATGTATCAAGTAAATATTTTATATATTGACGACCTCCGTGGCGTAATGGTTACCACGCCAGACCGCCACCCAGGAGGTCCCGGGTTCGATCCCCGGTCGGGTGATGATGAAAAACGAACTTTTCCTGATTGGCCTCGGGTCTTGGATGTTTATCTATATATGTATTTATTATAAAATATAATATCGTTGAGTTAGTATCCCATAACACAAGTTTCGAACTTACTTTGGGGCTAGCTCAATCTGTATGAATTGTCCCTATATATTTATTAATTTATTATATTATTTATATTTATTGAATGTGTTAAATGATTATTTTCAGTCAGAAATCATTATTATTATAATTTTATAGCAATCTCTTTCAAACTATTTTTGTGGCCAAACTACGACCTATTTAATGAATACTTTTTTTTTAGAACTGACGATCAATTTCTGGAGTCAATCAAAGAGAACATACCAGAAGAATTAGATTTGTCGGAGCGTGTCACAATAGCTACGAAGCTATTGCCAGCTTTTACAAATGCAGATCAGATCTGTGAACCCTTCACTGGGTTCTCCATCAACAACTGGGACCCAGAAACTGAAGATACGTAAGTATTTTGTTCATATATAACATAGTATCATAGTAAGATACAGTCTGGTGCATGTCGAGCTTTACAATTGCAGTACAATATTGACTCTTATGTCATACAACTTAATGAATGGTACAAAGTCCAATATGTAAAGGTTGACCTGCTCTTGACTGTACATGCTTTTAAATTTTGTTATTGGTAATGGATAACAAATTTTAATACATGTACGTGCAGTCAACCAATAAAAGAAGTGAGCAGGAAACAATTATGAAACTTCGTAATTACTTACATTGTACAATAAAATACTAATGAAAAATAAAAATTTGAGTAAATCTCTTCACACAATGTTCAAAATACTTTAATTATATTTGCGGTCCAGCTCACCTCTTTCTGTGGGCAACTGTACGCACTATACAATAGTTGATAGAAATGTTGTTAACAGTGACACTCGCGTGAATAATTGGGTGGAGGAGAACCGGTTGAATCTGTCGCAGCAAGCGCTAGCGTTCGACGTGAACGCCGAAGTGGAGCCCGTGCCGCAGGAGGAGGCGGCGAACGAGTTGTTCGCGGACGACCCGCTCGGGGGCATCGACAGCGACGAGGAGGCGGAGGCGGCGCTGGCGGCCTGCGCGGCGCGCGCGCCTCCGCAGGTAGGCGCACTCGTTCTGAGGGCTCTGGCTGACACATGATCGTATGAAAAACGTGTAGAATGTGGTCTCTCGTTCCGTCGCAATTTGCGTCAGCGGTGAAGATGTATCAGTCACCGCATGCCGCATACCGCAGCGTTGTGCGTTGCGATATTCATAGCCAAACGCTCTTCGTGAAATAGAATATTTACGTAGTTTATTAAGTAACTTATTTGAAGGTGGAACGTTTCGGTCCGCGTGGGAAATTAAAGCTACTAGCTTTTCCTGACGGCTTCGCTCGCGGTTAATTTTAAGACGGGTCTCGTTTGCGAAAAACAACCCTTAGCGCCATCTGTGGCGCCATCTGTTGGCCGACATTAATATTTAGGATTTCACGATTGCAGATCTTTAGTAGAAAAAATATTTTCCCATTGGAAGACATACTTTCACGCGATAAAAAGTAGCATATGCTAGGCTCTGTGCCCCTGACAAATTGATAATGATCGGCTGCTTAGTCCAGCAGTGAAGGAATAACAAAGTCACTCACTCATTGCGATATGTATGCAGGCAGTGGCGCGGCTGACGGACATGCGTCCAATGGCGACGCACGACACGCGCCTGGAGTACTCGTACTGCGGATCCATCGTGGCCGCCTGGGCGGGACCCGCGCACTGGCGGCTCAAGAACAACAGAGGTACGTTTCATGACTGACGACCTCCGTGGCGTAATGGTTATCATGCCGTCCCGCCACCCAGGACGTCCCAGGTTCGAATCCCAGTCGGCTCATGATGATTGCCTGGGTCTTGGATGTTTATCTATATAATGTTATTTGTTATAATAGTATCTTTGAGTTATCCCATAACAAGTCACGAACTTGCTTTGGGGCTAGATTATTATTTTACTGTCAATTCAAAGACAGTTGTGATTTTATTAAGACTTTTATCAGTTACTATGGATCAACTAACCCTATGTCGAAAATTAAAAAGTAAGATCCAAAACTTATAGAGAGTAGGTCTTCACATACACTCGTCAAGGAGTACATTAAGTAATCAATTATTTGTGTACTTAATCTACTCCATTACCTAATACAATTTCTATAAATAAACTATGTATCTCTTCTCAATCTATTTTATGTACCTTTACAGCATCAAAACAACCAGAACGCACCCAATCAACGGCTGGTCGTTTGACAGTCGAAGGGAAGAAACCGCCTCGCACGAAACGTCAATTGGACTTCCTCGGGGCGGGTCTAGCGTTCGATTCCCGCAGCGAACCAACAGGAGACTACGAACCTACTTTACCAGCTAAGATTATGATTAGTAGGAAAACATTAGCAACAGGACATACATGGAATGAGGCAAATTTCAAGACGCCCATTGATCGGTGAGTTTATTATTAATATTTAAATAACAAAAAAACAAAAAATGTACACTACATTGTCCAGGGGTGGAGAGGAGACCTGGTGGAATGTAACACAGGCATTTTATGCCTATCACGGATCGCCAGTCTCCACAAGCAAGTATTGTTGCATCTAATTACGCATGTTTCTTTAATCATTTTTAATTTCTATATTGTACTTGTTTGTGGTGAGAATAAATGAATAAATAAAAAAATTAAAATATATGTTTACACTGAATTATTGCCTTTTTGTGTCACTGCGGTACAACAATGCTCTGTTGCTAATGTAAATGTGTATTTGTATGTTTGTTATGCAAATAAAGTTATACTATACTATTAAAGGATATTGGCACATCTTCCAATGTGATAGAGGAAGTAACTATCCAGTAATATCTATTACAATCGCCGTTATTCCATTCACTGACACGGTCGATGACTAACCGACGAAGGCATTAAAGTATATTATATTTTGGTAACAAATGCACCAGTAACCTGTGTTGATGTCTAGGCTGTCTAGCCATCGGTAAATGGAACAACGGCCAATAGATATTAAATGAAGTTGATCAGTGACTTCTTAACACTACTTTCTAATAGTTTTTAGTTTCCAAATTTTTCAGTTGGTGAGTAGATGGAGAAAATTTAGTAGCTATTATAATTAATTAAAAGATACTATTTGTTAATTGAAATTCGGATTTATTCACAAAAGTCTCTAATCTGTTACAGCGGTCTAGACGAGTCTCATTTCCGGAAACTTTTCCTCCGTCAAAACGTAATGATGATGCGCAAGAAAGACTTGGAACAGAGTCAGCAGAGCAAGCCAATTGAATCCGAGCCGCTCACCGTTGAAGGACCCAAGGACTACGACTATAATAACGAGAACGACGCATCTTACTGTCCTAACACAGTGCCCGTGAGTATTGACTGATTTAATAAATAAATAAACATTAATCCGCTATATTTTATAAATTTCTTATATTTACATGGTATAAAATGAAGTCCTGCTGTCTGTCCGTATGTATGCTTAGATGTTTAAAACTACGCAACGGATTTTGATGCGTTTTTTTAATAGATAGAGTGATTCGAGATGATGTTTTATATGTATAATACATACAAAAATTCCCACGGAAAAGCGGGATACACGCAAACGATGTTGCGCGGATTTCGCTAGTGTTAAAATTAAATAAAAATTAAAACACAAAATGTCGACATAATGATAAATTTGTAGATTTTCATGTTTGTCAACACTCCAAGAAATGGCTACATCAAAAATCAGCTGTGGCAGCACCATGTTTATTTATTTATTTAAACTTTATTGTCCAAAAAATACAATTGGCGAACTTGATGCTTATAGGCATGTTCAAAGTGTACTATTATACTCTTGCTAATATGAACATGATATTAACTGAGTATACATTTTTGTTTTAGGATGGTGATGACTGGGCCAACGAAGACGCAACCGCTGCGGGCGATCTACACGAACAACTGAAAGCGGCCGAACCGGAGGAAATAGGGGACATGCTGGAACCACCTACTAAGGTAACAATTGGCTTTTGAATGTACAAGCTACGTCCTAGATATCTGAATCTGTTCAGTGATCAAGTATGAAAAGACACGAGTTTTAAATAAATCGTACGCAATTTTTTTAATACCAGACGACGGATGTATTATTGTAAATAAATACTCATAATAACAAACATAAATGCCATCACATATTTTCCCTGTGCAGGGATCAAACCCGCACCCTTTGGCACCAATGGTAGGGCCACTGCCAAATATGCCTAAGAGCTAACGAGGTTACTTTCGCATTTATTATATTAATATTTATTTTTCAAAGTTATGTCGATATGATAGGTATTATAATTTCGTTTTATAATATTGTTCATAGGTGGCGAAAATTTTCATCCCATACGCAATGCGAGCGAAAAAGGTGGATATGAAGCAATTGAAACATTGCACTTGGAAAATGCTGACTGAGAAGACGCCAGAAGGGGGGAAGGAGGAAGTTACTCAGACTACGTTCTTCTCCATTTATTCACGATTGCCAAACAAGTTATCGACGAACATGCGAGAGTCCCTTAGTATACCGTTGGCCTTATTATCAGTACTTCACTTGGCGAACGAAAAAGGTCTCGTGTTAGAAAAACGGGATGAACTAAATGACATTGGTATATTAGGTCTTCTATAATAATTTTAGAAATTTAGCAGAAGAAATTGAAATAATTTCTGTAAACGAATTTTCATTATTGGTCCACCAAAGGAATGCTAGACATGAAATTTGTATATAAAGAAGTATTTTCTGGGTATGGATGACTATACTTTCTTAAAAAAACATTGTACAGATGTTTTTGTGTAAGAGATATAATTTTTTGATGTTTTTATTTTGATAATAAGCAGTAAAATAGTTTAATGTCTACTTGTGATTTTCTTTCAAAACCAAAATTACCTACTAAAAAAATATTAATTAACATTGACAGGCCGCTGTCGAGTGGCTAGCATCAGTCACTTTTTCCTAGGGCCGCGGGTTCGAATCCTGCGCAAGGCAAACATTTGTGTGCATGAACATATCTGTTTGCCTTGTCTGGATGTTTTGTATATATAATAAGTCAACAAAAAACTCTTACTAACTAGCGACTACTACTATGAATGGTACCTACCAATCATAGTACAAGCTTAGTTGGTCGTTTTTCAAAAAAGATGTACCTAGATTACAAAATCGGACTGTCCCACATATTTACACTAGTTTATTTAAGTATATCTTCTCTGCACTTATAGATACAAATGATATTTAGCTTATATTTGTAGAAGATGATTATTAAAACATTATTCTTAATGTTATCTTAAAAAGAAATCAAGCAGACATGCAATTTTGCTATGTCCCATTGCAGTTCTGATACACTGGCATTTTTAGTTTTAAGTAGGTGCCCTAAAACATACTAATACGTCTCAAAATAGCTAAATGTTACTTTGTCCTTTCTTCGTCATTCCTGTTCTGTCACGACGATTTTAGACCCGAGTTCACCAACTGATGTTTAAATTTTAAACAGATGTTTAGACCCTAACCGGCTGTTTAACCAAATTTTGCTGTTCACCGTGCACTAAACATTGGTTAAGTGTCGTAACCGTCTGTTTAACTTATATGACGGAATGGTCGTAGTTTAAACGTTGGTTATTTGAGTGACGTGATCTGACGTGAGTTGTATTTCACTATATCACTGAATTTATTGAGTGCACAGCCTAGATAAAACACCATCTCATCACTATTAACGCTACGATAATGTTTTAATTTCCAGTTCGTCACATGTACATCTTTTTGAAAAACGCTCAGTTTCATAGTTTAGGACTAGATGGCGATGTGTGATTCGTTTAAGAGTATTTAATTTTGTCAGTCGGCAGTTTTTATGCCAGTCTCTGAAACGCATTTTTGAAGTTAATGACACATTAAATTATAGCCGTCACTGTAACATCAAACAAAGAAGACAGATCGAATGCCTTTCAGAAAATGTCTGCTTATCTGACAAATAGGATAACCGGGACTTGTCTACGAGTCGTCGAGTTTAGACGCGGACGAGCTTCTATTTCGGCGAAACGGAAATATAATAAAAACACAAGATTATTATACAAATGTTTATTGCTTAGAACAGATAAAAATTCGCAAACATAACTTCAAGAATATGAAATAAGAAAAGTTTTACACAACCAATCGCTTTTTGTTCTAGATAGATTGAAGTACTACCTCATATGTACACAGTTTTTTTTACTATAAGGTCTATAAGTAATCAACTGGTAATACATATACCCTGAACATATAACTGCATTATGAGGAGGATGGCAAAGTCCCAAATAAGGGGAATGTAAAAATAATAATAAGTACTAGTACGTAGATTAATGACAACTAAATAGTTATGACTAATGAGTATTAACTGTAGCAATATAGTGATACAATAAACAGCGATCATCAAACTACGTTGTATGTCAATCTGCGCTTAAACAACGGATAATCTATGGGGACAGTCAAGAAACCAGCGTTGGTAAATCCTACCTTCATTTACCGTTTTCAAGCAACCGATTGTTCAGATCCACAGGCAGAATGACCGTACGCTTGAAAACGATAATAAAATGGCCGATCGATTTGCGACAGTTTATAATAGGAACTTTGTCTCCCACAAAGTTGTTGGAATTTTAGTCCACAAATCTGACGCAATTTCCTGGCTGACTAGCGAAAGCAAAGATTTGACAGTAGCTGCTTGATGTCTTAACGTAATGGATAAATACTTACAAAAAGGCAATTTTTGAAAAAAATAATAAAAATACAAAGATCAACTGTGTGACAAAAACAACAACAATAAAAAAAATAGCTTCCTATCATTAAAAGTCACACTCCTAAACATACTCGTAACAGCATAAAATAAAATCACTTTAGAACAAACACAGGACACACTTTTAAACAATAAGTAATAAATTTATAATGAAGTTAATAATAGAGAAGCTTTTAACGTTTTAATTTACTTGCGTTTCTCACAAACAACGCGATTTTCTTTCTCAATTTTTATGACGAACATTTTAGTACAGGAGCATAGTGAAACACTAGACAAAATTACTGTTAAGCCAGACAGCACAATTTAAAGAAATTCTTTGAAAATTTTGCCAATATTTAGAATAATGTTCCTGCTTTGAACAGTCCCGTAATACAGCGTTCAACCAAAGACTATGTTCACTTAAGTGAATCTGCATGTAACGGCTTTACAAAATTTGCGATGTTATAATCACAAATACATCGTGTCCATAACTCTTAATATTATGCAGATTTCACTTGGAAATTGGAATATGTCCAATGTCTCAATACCTTAAACAATTAAATTTGTTTAAATCACAAGAAGCCTTGCTTAGAAAATAGCCATGTTTATATGAGATTTATATAATACACAATAGACAGGGTTTAAACATATATTTAGTCCGTCTTATTTAAATCTGTTTTTGTCTCCGTGACGGATTTTTCATCAACCTTTGTAATGGGTTGAGTGTCTTCTTTTGATAAAACCGACTCTTTTACAGTGGATGATTCTTCTGCAATAGTTTCTTTCACTGGGGATTCTTTTAATTGTGTGTCATTTGTGGGTGATTCCGCCTCAAATGTTGCTGGCTCAGTAGATGACGAAACTTTTGACTTGTCGTGGTCCCCATCACTGGTATAACCGGTATCTGTGTTGATAGAATCCTTGGATTCCTCCCTTCCAGGCGATTTGATAGTTTCGCTGGAATTTTCAAGAGTTTCGGATGATAAATTCTTTTCCGGCGATTCCTGTTCATCGAACACTTCATCTGATGCATCTTTGAATTCGTCACTGCCATCGGTCTTAGCTTCGAAAGATTTATTTTCTATCACTGTATGGGTACTATCAAGACTCTCATCAAGATCGGGTTGTGATGTGTCATGTTCACTTTCTACTTCATTTACTATAGCAGATGAAGGTACTTGGGATTCTTCAAATTTCTCTTTTTCCACAATACTTGAAGGTACTTCTGATTTACCACCTTCGTCTTTAATCAATTCTGGTTCTACAGTACTATCCGTTTCGCTAACTTTAATCTCTACAGTACTATCCGTTTCGCAAACTTTAATCAATTCTGGTTCTACAGTACTATCTATTTCGCTAACTTTAATCAATTCTGGTTCTACAGTACTATCTGTTTCAATAACTTTAATCAATTCTGGTTCTACAGTACTATCTGTTTCAATAACTTTAATCAATTCTGGTTCTACAGTACTATCTGCTTCGCTGATTACTTTCGTCTCGTTAACAACTTCTGACGTAGTTTCTGTTCGTTCTAATTTATCATTGGATACACTAGCGTCATTAGTTTCTTGTAAAAGAGAAACACTAACGTCTTTACCGTCTAGTAATAATCGTACAAGAATTGGTTCCTTAGTACTATCTAAAAATTCTATTTGGAATGTTATTGTTTCATCAGCTGCGAGGTCATCTAATTTTGTCTTGATAATTTCATTGGAAGAGCTATTTTCACTAATTCCTGCCAAATGGCAACACTTGGCAAGTGATTCTATTGATGTAAGATTTTCAGGAAGCTGTCTAAACTCTTCACATTTGGCTTTATTGCCGTAATCTATAAACTGTACATGATAGCCAACGTCGCAACTTTCTAATATTTTCCCTCTGTACCATTGTTCATCTTCAGTCCAAAACGCTGCACATAAAGAACCTACTTTTATGTCGGAAGCTGGTTCAAACTCAGCTGCGTTACTCATGCCGTCCATAACTTTATCTAGTTCGGTTACTTTCTCATCGAGTTGAACATAAAATTCGTCCAAGGAATTAATAAAGCAAATCTTTCCACTACTGTGTAAATCTTGTCCTACGGGCGTTGGCCTCTCGCTGGTCGGAAGTTCTTCGCAAAGGCCTACTAGTTCTTCTGTCACAGACTTACCTTCCAAGTAAAGCTCTACAATGGAGATATCACCAGATGCAATGAATTGGACATTAAATATGGTAGCCCCCTCAGCAGCCAATTCATTAAATTTGATTTCAGATTTGCGGGACCACTTAATGTCACGAGGTTTTTGCAGTGCGCACTTCCTAGACAGTGCTGGTTTAGATTTCAGTTCATCAGGTAAGCTACGTAATTCATTAGTGATCGACGCATTTCCGTAATCCATAAAGAGGACCTCAGTCCCTTCAGAGCCATCCACGATTACTTGCGCCCTGTACCACGCTCCATCTTCGGGGTATTTCGCTGCACAGATAACACCCTCCTCCTTATCAATTAGTTCGGGGAAATTTTCAGCATCTACCATAGCCGCCTCCATAGTTTGCAATTCAGATGTGGCTGTTTCTAATTGTATCCAAAATTCTGAAGGTGAATTTACGTGACTTGCAAAGCAAGATGGTAAGTCACCACATTCAGTTTCTTCAGACTTGGTAGCGAAACCTTCTGAAACCAACTTGTCGGTGAGGTTTTGACCGTTGACGAAGATGTCCACGTAAGTAGTGACATCTTTGAGCACTATTAGGGCATCTACAGGTGTTGCAAAATCACCTACAAGCTGGGTGAAGAAGTCAGAAGCTGGCTCTGACCACTGTCCAGTGCCACTTGGAACCGCATTGACACTAGATTTCACAGCGTAACGTTCGATTTGTTTAAGGTTGTCTGGCATAGCCTTTATTAGATCAGGCTGGTTGTCCAACACATCTGTGTTACCATAATCAATAAAACGAACAGTTGTTATGTCAGCATCAGAATCTAAAATTTCTGCTCGGTACCATAGATCGTCAGCTAAATATTTGGCGACACATAAAGTGCCCATTTCTCGATTCTCAATATCTGCATACGTGTCAGCATTAGCTTGTAACTCTGCTTGAATCTCATCAATTTTTTCCGACTTCTCTACCATTTGTAGCCAGAAGTGTCCAGGTGTATCAATGTGGCTGATGTAAACTTGTGTACAACCTGCTGGTAACGAAATTGGCTCTTCTAGGGGAGATTCTTCAATTTGTTTTAGTTCCTCCTTAGAAGTAATCCTCGGGGTGGCTAATTTATCATCGACTAATTTCATAGACAAGTCTACGCCGTCTAAATGTAAGCTGGCGAGCCACTCATCGTTTCCTAATACAAGAGTCACTTGAACTTCTTTTTCCATCGTCCATTCCTTCAGCTTCTCTAACGCGTCATCTTGGAGAGCAATGAGACCTAGGCTAGCCACTACCGCATAAGCGGACGGTTCATAGAACTGAGGGTCTAGTTTTTTAAGATTTGTTTTGGCAATGGTTTCCGTGTTTCCATAATCAGGGAATTGAACTTTAACGTCATTTTCTTCTGCAGTAACGATGAGAGCGCGGTACCAATTTCCATCTGATGACTTCGCAGCGCACACTGCATCTGCACTAAAACTGGTCAAGTCTTCATGTGTTCCTGTGAAGAAAAAAAAGGTTTAGCTTTATTATGACACAGATTTATTATAGAACAGTAGAATGATGAAAACTTACCCTCTTCATAGAATTTATACAGTTGTTCTAGTAATTCCTCAATTTTTTCACCATCAGAAGACTTCTGAAGGTAAATCTCATTCAAATTTTCCGAATGCGACATGTAGCACATCCCAAAGTTATAATTGAACACTGCTCTTGAACATAGTGGTATTACGTCGGGATAAGGGTCATCGTCCGGTTCGAAAATGTCAACTTTTAGGCCGGTCACTCCGTCGTAAAGAGATGAGATCAAGCTGAAAATAATAAAAAGTTAATATTTGGATTTACTTGTTTATCTTTCATAAAATTTAAAAGAGATTGTTACATGATCATAAATTAAAGAGCCAAATTTTAATCACAATTGAGATTACATAAAAATTACCAACCTGATTTCTTCCACATTTGTAACAGAAATAATCATTTTTTTGCCTATGACACGAGTCTTGAACTCATCAAGTGACATCAGAGTTTTCGATTCGGACGTGTAATTATTTAATTGACATTGTAACGACTGGTAATAGTAAAAACTGAGTTCGTTTGGCAGGATCATAAGCTGAAATCGAAATATAGCAATATAATTATTAAAACATTAACAAAAAGTTGGTGCATTTTCCTGACTTAAAACAAAAAAAGGCTCTTTAGGTTTAAGGGAGTAAAATATATATGTAAAATGTTTAAAAAATCTCACATTATCCAAAGAGGTAGTAATAGTGAATCCGTAATCAGGCAACACCGCTGCAATTTTGTCTTTATCCGTTGTTTCAATTAGTATCGCACGGTATATCTTGCCCTCGTGTTTCACTGTGCAGTGAACGTCATTAGCAAGATCCTCAGGCGTCAGTGGAGTGAGCTGTTTCATAAAATAAAATAAAATACATAATGCAGTCTATGATCTGTTTAGTAAAAAAATATTTTCATTCATCTAAGACCTGCACGCGATTTTATCCGCGAAATCCCAATGTTCCCGTTCCTGGATTGATATCCAGGATAAAAACTATCCTGTGTCAATCCAGATTATAACCTACCCATGTACCAAATTTCAAGCAATTCTAACCTTTTTTGCATGAAAGAGTATAATATTAGTAAAGATGTAAATTTAATACCTTGGTAGCATCATAATTAGCTATGGCCTCTTCTACCATGTTGGCCTTTTCCAAATCAAGATGGACATAGAACTTCTCAAATGATTCAATGTGTGTCACACGGCACGGCATTTGTTGACCCACTATGATTGTTAGATCGATTGCTTCGTCTGAAACGAAATGGGCAATAATCGTGTAATAATAATTAATATAGATTTGTTACAATTAAATTTAATAATAGCAGAAATTATTCATGATGATACAAACCTTTCAAAGTAGCGGACGTCTGTACATCAGATGAGTTAGCCAACTCTTTTTCGACTAACATATCAGCAACACTGACACTGTTATTCCACAACGAAACCCTATACTGCTCATCAATTAACTCTTGGAACACGCATTGATATCTTGGTGCATTGAAACACAGGTCTATCGCCGGATCAGCTTTCCATTCGCCGTCTTTAGGCGCTACACCGATCAACGAACAGTGTACAGCCATCTTCGGTAACTCCATCAATTCTCTATCCAGTTGCCATATATCCTTAGCGTCCACCAATTGTTTGTTCCCGAAATCAATGTACTGAACTATGAATTTCGAAAACGGCTGAATAGAAACTATGGTCGCTCTATATAATACACCATCAGCCGGATATCTAGCTAAGACCGACGCACCAACAGGTATCGTGTCCGAGTATGACCTCACTCCTTTATACAACGTAGGTATCTTATTCATCATCTCTAAGAATTTTGGCTGTAGCGACAATATTTGGATGTAGAACTTCTCTGGCGATATAATCCATGCGATAGCTACTTCATGTTGAGCTCCGATTTCAACATTCGGCTCTATGAATGGCGTGTCTAGAGGAACTGGGTCAGTCAACTCCTTGTATTGAACCGCTGTGAATTTACTTCTTGTATTGAAAGAACGACCACGGCCCGAACGGCTGTCTTGTGATCTGAAACTTTTGTCTGATCTCTTATCGGTGTCTGAGCCGAAAGATCTATCTGCGCGTTCAGCACGTTCTCTGGGGCTAAAGTTGCTCTTTGTTCTGTCCCCACGGTCTCTGAATTCTCTTTTTTGGTTCCAATTTTCTTTCTTCTCCCCCCAATTCTCCCGTCTGTCTGGCCTTTCTCCCCTATCGCTTCGTTCACCCCTGTCGCTTCTCTCTCCCCATTCACGCCTTTCACCTCTGTTGTCACGTCGGTCTGGCCTATCTGATCGTTCTGGACGATTGTCTCTATAATGATTTCCCCGTTCGTCATTTCTCTTCTCATCTTGATTAAATTTATTATCCCTGCAATGATAACAGTAATGTTATTAAATTGATAATAATGAAGCAGGTTATTTGAATGTTATATGCGACAGCTTGTCAGCATTAAATATGAAATAAGTGATCAACAAACAATTGATATTATAATGAAGTTAGTTGTGTCACTTGGCATCTACCCTATTGATTTATTGTACACAAGATTTATTAAAACAATATATTAATGCTTTGCTAAGGTTATTCCAGGCAATGAACATAATAATTAATAAATTATCATATTAAACTAGATACTCAAAACAAAATAGAGCCCCCACTTACTTTCACACACAAAAAACCTACGCATTTAATTAAGACTACTCTTACACCACGAATGCAAAAAAAAATTTTGACCCAATTGAGAATAACATTCATTTTAACACTCAAAATGAAACTCGTTTATAACCAAAATGGATGTGCCCCAAGGTTGAAATTTGGGTCCTCTTTAATTCCAGATACATTTCCATGATTTGCTACAAAAAATTGCCGAAGTAATATGTACTATTCGCTGGCGATACCTCACTTATTTTTTTAAGATTGCTAAATATAAAGATTTTGGGTCCTATTTTATTTTGAGTACTCCAAAAACCTGCTAGCCTCTCCGTTAGAAAAAAAACCAGTTTTTCTGTGATTTTTGACAGTTTATTTGTGAGAAAGAGGCTAACAGGAACTTATCAACAAATGATATAACAACTTAAAAATCAGAAGTCAAAACGATGCATATAAAACCATAAAGGTGCATTAATAGTTACCACACCAAGCGTTTAGAAATGTGACAAACGCAAATATAACAAAAAGAAAACGCATACGAAACAAGAACCGTTGGAAAACGCCACTGTGCAATAGATGGAATGCAACAAAAAACGCATAGCGAATATAAAACACATTGTGAGTGGTCGATACAAAATTAATGTGCTCCGCAAAGCAAGCGTGACCAATAAATAGGGCGAGGAATCGAGAACAACGCTGATTCTAATATTAATGCTATTGATAATTACCATCGCGTGTATTTTTTTGCAATGTCTTCTGAAGGTGTAATTTGAGACTTCAGAAAATCATCAAATAACTCTTCAGTGTGGCATAACTAATATAGCTTTAATAATAAGTGAACGGTTTCTTTGCAACAAACCAGTCGTGGTTGTGGCATTTTCTTTTCATATCAATAACAAAAACATTGTCTAATAGTGAATTAAGTGAAACGTCTCATAGCATTAATATTTAAATCAGAAGGACAATTCTCGCAATGAATTTTTGAATGTTTTTGTTAATCAAAAATTGAAAGAGTAGAGAGGATTTATAATGTCATCTTGCTATAGCCACAAGACTACAGTCGATCAGAGTCGTAGCAACTTAGCAGTTAATGATTAGTAATTGTTATGCCAGTCAACATGGTTTCTTCATCAACACATCACTGTCTCCCGTGTAGTCAGGATTGACAATGGTTAAGTCTGAATGGATAAGGCGTCAAACTGGATGTCAGCGACGCGGCACAGTCGCCATCTCCTCGTAGATCGCTGACATCCTGATTGAAGCCTTAAGGATCAGGGGAAATGGCGATAACACTAAATATGTATTAATAAATTTTACGAGAATTGACCTTTAAGCATTGGAAAGTCACGCTCCACACCACGGTACCGTTTCAATCTATCCTGTATCGACGTTTTCTGGACATTTTGGACGTTATGCGTGTCCACCGAGGCAGCTTCGACTGCCTGTCTGAGTCGCTTGCCAACGCCTGCAGTATCTTTGTTCTTCCACCCAGGTCTCTGGTGGCCACCGGGGCCAGGTTTATCGTGTTCCGTTCTCGGTTTTCGTCTGTCGAATTGCGTATTCTCTAGTAACTAAAGCTAGCGACACAACTGCTGAAAGTACGGCGCTAACTTCGCTTGTGATTCTTTTTTATGTAATTTGTGATACAGATTAGCGAAATTGCGTAATGTTCAATATAGTGTCAGACACAATCGAACATTCAGCGGCGTACCTTTACGTAGGTATGTCGCTACACTAAATCTATGTAAGACAATTATAAACCAATTATGTTGCCGATGCAACGCTTAAAAGATACTAAAGATAAATATTTCCTTTCCTGTTACCAAATACTTTTGTAGAAGTTACGAAATCATAAATCGCTACATTATTACGTATAGTTAACTTACAATAATTAATAGTAATCATAGCAGTTATTTTTGATACTAGAATATAATATCAAATAATAATACTTGAAATGGATTTTCGGCATGGCAATTCTAGACAAATTTTAGCAGTTTTAACACCAATTTAAATATATTTTACCAAACAGCCAAAGAAGTCGGTCTTCTCACATTGCTTATTTATAAGAAGACTGTTTTCTCTATGGAATTGAGAAGTTTGTTATAAAAACAAAAAGAAAACCTATTTATTGTAACAATAGAGAACATAATTTTAAAGGTAAAAATAAATGAATAAAAGGCACACATAAGTACTGGTCCAATACTTTGGCCAAAATACTTCTTAATTACCACTTTAAATCGTTTATTCAAAGGAATGTTAATTCTTAGCACATATCCATATTTTTTGTTATTTAGTCGATTTCTACTCATGCATGACTAGTCATTAGAATTGCACGATGCCACACTGGCATCTTACCAAAAGAAATAGAATATTGGTTCATTCAATTTGAATAGAAAAATAGTTATAAATATTAAAAATTATATTCAGTGTTTTATTATAACTTGTAACAATGAAACAGGGAGTTATACTCCCCAGTAGAAATGCTGTTCGCTACAAAATTGTATGCGAACCATGTCTGTAAGACAAACGTCAGTTAGACGTCAAAGTACCACGCCCTCAAAGAACCGAATGCTTTGATTGGCAGTGTACTTTTAAATACAATCACGGATTCGTCAAAGTGACAGTTTTCAAATGAGACTTAATTCGTCAATGTTATGATCAGAGAAATCACGCCCACATTGCCTATTAGTATTTTATCTGAGTCAACTGTACATTTGTACCGACACATAACACGTCGCCCACTTGAACATAAGTGGTTTCATAGTTATTGTTTTCTGTACACTCACTACACTATAGTGTCAAAAGATGATAAATTCTACACATGAGTGTTAAATGTACTTTAACACGTAACAGGGGTAATCATGCGTGTCTTGATTGAGATCATTACGTGCACGCATTGAGCGTGTATTAATGCTAGATGCCAAGCCTGCCACTTTGCTTGCATACAGACATATATTACTGGAGTTATTTTAACATTCAGATAAATCTGAACACAATACAATAATCTTCAATTCCTCACAAATTTTATCTTCCTTTATTCCATGCCGGTGGCAAACAAGCACACAGTCTACCTGATGGTAAGTGCTCTCCTCAGCAAGGGGTAACACTAGTGCGTTGCCGACCCTCATAAAAACCTTTTCACTCCTTTTTCGATCTATTTGATCCTAAAATCTTGACTTTTATAAAGAAAGAGCCGCGCCCGACTCGCACGTATCGTCTATGTGTTTTGCGTATAAATGTAATGTAGATCGGGACAAGCCCGCCAGACATTCCCAGTGTCTCCTGTATAGCCAGGATCAACACCGGCGACCTCAGATTGACAATAAGCAATGAAGCTTATTGAGGTCCCAGGGGAGAAACTACAGCTGTCTTGGAACTCACAACGAGTTTAATCAGAAAGAAAATATACGGAGAAGGAAGTATTGAAAGGAAAAATGTAATGTAGATACTGACCGATCACGATTATCTCTGTTATCCCTATTAAATGGCCTGTTGGTTGGCGGTATGAAGCTGGATGGAGCTGGATTGTCATCCCACGCGTCGTCGGCTGGTGCTGCGACAGACGTCGGTGGAGACGTCGCGGCTTGAGCACCACTCTCCCATGACTTTGGTCCACTACGTCTGTCGACAATTTGATTTCATTTATACATTCATTTCTAAATTCTACTTTACAGGTCACACAGACCCAACGCGACATAATGTATTTATATACATATATACTAACATAATTACTATTAAAATAAATAAAAAAAAATTACAAGTTCATTTTATATTTCAACTAGCTAATATCCGCGATTTTATGACCGAAATCCCATTGTTTCCGGACTTCTTAACTACTCTACCAACGAAAAATATAAATGTTTTTCTATTCCACGTTTCAATGGGTGTCAGCCCGAACACATAAATACTAAAAATATTGGCAGAGGTATCATTTAGTTTGCTGTGGGTGGGTACTTCAATTTTACTAAACTGTATTTATACTTTTTCTGTGTATGTACCTACCTAAGCATCTATGATAATGTGATGTTAAATACAAGCTTTCTATTCACGTAGTATACGTATCGCGTCGCTATGAAACAGTGTTTATGATATACACAGGGTTTCTTTCGACGTCGAATCGAATTATTCACGTCAATTATAATTTCAAACTGCTTGTAGATTCAAATGTAAAAAATTTACCCAAAAAAAATAAATTTTTTAATTTTAGTTTTGATACTTTTGAGTTATACCGATTTACGACGACATAATTAAGTGTGATTATAACCAGCATTTGAGCCTCATTCATTAACGGATGTATAAGTCTATTATTATTAACCCGGCGATAAACGATAACAGATAAATCACGCGTCAAATAACTGCATAGTAAAGATTCAAAACACTCGCGTCATTAGAAACTATTGTAAATCATACTTGGTAAATATATCAAATGCTAACACGAAGAAATATAAAACTGCAATGTTAATTGGAAATATTGTGATAGTTACTAAAAAATTATTCAAAGATTAAAATTTTTGGCGAAGTTACCAAATTTATTTGTCACTAACTATATTGAACAAAAGTAACTGACAAAACATATGAGTAGATGCTCTCACTGGAAAGCACACTCGTCCTGCAAAACTGTCCTGCAACACATTTGCTTATAGTATTAACTGATTGCAAATCTACAAAAAAATAAAAAAACAAACTGTGGCATTGAAAGGGTTAATTGTAAAGCAACATTTTAATCTTACATTATAATATTTAAAAATAAATTAAATAGAATTAGTTAACAAGGTTCTATAATTCTCTATGTTCATTGTACTTTTTCACTGTCTGTGTATTATTACAAATAAAGCATATTCCATCTATGTATAATAAAATAAAATCTTACCTCTCGCCTTTGTCGCGGTCCGGTCTCCCGCCAAACTTCTCACTGTGTCTACCCGGTCCAGATCTATCAAAACTTTCCTTGTTATCCCTGTTCAAACAAAAATAACGCTTATTTCAACACTTAGATACACTACATACCAATTATTAACTAATAAAACCCAATTTATCTTAATAAATCAGTAGCATTTACCTATACATGTTTGGTAACTGGACTGCAGTCCAACTAACTGGGTTCAAAGAACCGAAACCAAGGTCAGTTAAACCATGACTCAGGTAACTATTATATCAGTTTTTTTGCTTTATTATAAAAAAGTTTGGAATACGCGTTCATCTAGTGGTTATCATTCTTATCAGATCTTATGTGATAGAATAAATAGATTAAAATACACGATCTTTTAAAATAGATGTTATTGAATTTTGTGTATTTTATTGGTGGGTAATCATTCAAATAAAATAAACAAATGAAGATGAATGTTATATCCTTTAGGACCTGCTAAAGCATTTTTTTAAAAAGATTAGCAAAACCCGCGCAACTTCATTCGCATGTATCCCGCTATCCTGTGAGAATTCTTTTAGTTTTTTGGGTTAAACAAAAATCAATATAATAGCCTAACCTAAGACACTCACAAATAATGTGGCTTTCTATTGAAAAAAGAATTTTTAAAATCGGTTCAGTAGACCTAGAGATTACCCTCTGCAACCTCACAAACTTTACCTCTTTATAATATTAGTATTTTTGCCAACCCTTGTTTAAATAAAATCGTATTGAATTTACAAACATGAGTCATAATGATCATTTTATATGTATAGATGCCAAACAAGCATCAAGATTTTATAAAAAAATTATTTACCTTCCGCGGAAGCTTCCGCCTCTTTGATTAAAGTCTTCGTATTCTTCCCTGGGACGTCTTTCATCCTTGAAACTCTTCTCGCGTCGGAACCCTTTCTTTCTACTCTCATCGGGCATACTACCTTCTGGGGAACTGAAGCTTTCTGGTGCATCTTTCCTAACCGGCGTTGTCGCTTTAGGCTGTGTGCAATATAAAACTATGGGCATCAAAGTTTTAGGCACAAGTCAGGACATTTTTGATTTTTTTTTAACTAAATTACTAGTAGTCTCATTTTCTATTTATTTTGTTTTATAAATAAAAATTTGCACTATCGCAACTGAATCAATTTTTTTATTTTTTTTTATACCACAAAGTTGTCAAACAAGCAACGGCACACCTGATGGTAAGCATCACCACAGCCTATAGACGCTTGCAATACCGGGGGTATCACTCCAACCCTCCCAACCCCGCCAAGTGGAGCTCTGGAGACCTTACTCACCGTAGGAACACAACATGGCCGAGACCAATGCTATTTGGCTACGATCTTCTGTAAGGTGGAGGTCCTTCCCCAGACGGACTGCTCCGATTTGAGTGGTTTATCCGCTGTGCCCTACCTCTCTCAATTTTTTCTTTCAATTCTCAATTTTTATTATAGTGTACATTACATTTGTTTGCTTGCATTTACATAATATTGCTAATATAAAATGAAAAGATGCATTATTTGAAACAAGTTTAACTGTTAAATTAACTTTTACCTTTGCTTCTTTTTACAATAAGGAACAGTATGAAGCAAAATCTTCTTTAAAAGATGTCAAGCAGGTATGTGAAATGATTATGTGTTTTGAAATTTCCAAAAGAAAAAAAACATTTACCACCATCTAACCAGCACATTGAACCGTGCAAACAGATTATTTTTTATATTTACCTCATTATTACTCCTTGGTTGTGACAGTTGAGTCATTTTTCTGGCTACATCTAGTGGTGGGCTGACTGTATCATCAATCAGCGATACTAACATAGTATCACTGGATAGGACACCAACTATTTGTGCCATTAATGTCTTTTCTAAAGCCAGCATTTCCAGTAAATTTGATGTCTTTGTCTCTATTGGTTTACTTTCAAAACCCTAGTAAAATAAAAATAAAATACTTTAAATAAAACTGTGACTCCATTAAAAAGAAGAGTGAATGAAGAGAATGACTGGATTTAATTGACCAAAAAAAAAGATGGATTGGATCCCCTAATCCTCCTACCCCTCTCAATATTGATTTCAGATGAAAATAGTTCCCCTCCTCTTTTACAGTGTAACATAATCTAAAGTATAAAGAACTTCCAATGTATCGGAAAATATGCACTATGAAAATGCCAAAGTCTCTTACTTGAAATTCAACTTGACGACCTCCGTCGTCGTCAAATAACAAATGAGTAATGAAATCACTTAATATGTTATTTCATTACTCATTTGTTATTTGACGACCTCCGTGGCGTAATGGTTACCACGTCGGACCGCCAACGCCCAGGAGGTGATGCCTCAACTAATCTCATGAATTAAAAACTTTAAAGACACTTTCTCTAGCCATAGATTACATACGTACAATGATAAATTACTTGTATAATTCAATAGTATCATAATAGAAAGTCTTACCTTCAAGGCACACTTCAAGGCTTGTGCTGGTAGCCTGATGAGTTCAGGAGTTATGGTTCTGAGATCAGACACATTAATTTCTTGTTCGTTACCATAGTCCACATACGCTACTAAAACTCTGTTTCCTTTTATGTCTCTCACTCTTGCTCTATACCAATTGTCATCATCAGGAAACCTTGCACAGCAAGCTGCACCAACTGGAAGGTCTCCAGGAGATGAAGTTCCTTCACAGTGAGCTTTTACTGCATCCATTACAGCGTTCAATTCGTCAATCTTATCAGAAAGCTGAATGTAAAACTTTATGCAACTGTCCACATAGGAAACCAACACTGATTGTCTAGAACCCAGTGTAAGCATCTCCATCCACTTAAATTGGAGTTTGTCTTTCATATTAGCCATTAGGAGTTCCAGAAGATTCTTATTATCCACATACAGTTCTCCATATTGAATCAAAGGAGGTCCCTCTGGTGCTACAACGCGCAATGTCAATACTTTCCCATTAACCAATTGCTTAAAAGCTTCTGTCAAATGTGGACCTTTTTCTAACTTCTTTACTCCAGACAGACAAAATCTCATAGCAAATACATTTGGCTTAACAAACTCTTCGGGGATATCAAATATATCATAATAGGAAACCATTTCTGTGTCACCAAAATCAACAAAGAAAAGTTTGCATTGTGATCCAGATAGATTCATAACTATTGCTCTGCAGATGATCCTGTCACCAGACATTCTTCCTAGACACACTGTACCAATCATTGGAGGTTCGGTGAGACTGCGATGTGGTTGACGATTTATGTCATCCATCATATCTTGAAATTTTTTCCCATCTGTAATTAACTGAACAGCAAATAGTTCTGGACCCTCTTCAGCAAACGAAACACAAACCTTGTGCTGAGAATTGAGCTCTAATAAACGGCTTTTGTAAGTGGTGGACTTTTTTGGAGATGGTGGTTTGTTATTGTTTATTAGAATTGGTGGCGTTTGCGGTGAAGCTTCCATGACAGCCAATCCTGTGTTAATGATTTGAGGCTGTCGTGTCGGTGGCTTTAAATTCACAGGATTCCTTGCCACTCTGTTGGCTATTAGCCTCTGACTGATCATAGACGGTGACGGAATTCCATTATTGAATGGTAATGCCACATTATGACTCAATCGCATAGCAGATGCAGGGTTCGATGGAAAGTTTTGATTAATAATAAATGGTACATGTTCAGGATAACTGGGTGGTTCATTTTTGAAACTGGGCTGCCAGTTAGGCACTTGCTGGATGTCACTGGAATTTTGCAATAGCATTGCTTCTTGATTCGCTACAGGTAAAGCAACACCCAATCTATTGGAAACTAAATGTGTAGACAAATCCGTACCCTTATACTGTACAGATATTATGGGCATAGATTGTATGAGCACATCCACAGTGGCTGGGTACTCTGAATAGCAGATCAGACTTTGAAGTTTTAATATTAAAGGTTCTTCCCATTTTCCTGCAGGGTGCATAATTCGCGATAAATAGTAGTCGGAGGCCTGTCCTCTTAACTGCATGAACATAGGATCATAGTTGTCCAAGAATCGAATAGTGCTCAATGATATAGTATCCTTGTTACCGTAATCTATGAAATGCACACCGACGAGGCCAGTCGAAAGGCTGCTCGTGTTTGTGATCTTGGCCCTGTAGTAGGTACCATCTCTGTATTTCGCGGCACAAATAATACCCTCATGAATAGCTGCCGGGGGGACTGCTCCTATGCCCTTTTCCAGATTCTCACGAGAGCTCTCGAACAGCGACTCTAACATCAAGGAGGCCTGTTTATCCAGCTGTCCGCTGATCTTCAGAAAACGACCCTCGCCATGCACATGGGTCACATAAAGATTGAAGGATCTAGGCATTTCGGTTGGCAAAGCCATTGTAGAAATTTTCTTTAAACGTAGCTATAAGTAGGAAACCAGTAAATAAATTGCTCACATTACTCCTACGATTAACAGAAACGTAAAATGCACTTAGTTACCTTACATAAAAAAGCCGCTTTCTTTTCCGTTTACGTTTTCAACAAACATGGCGGGCGACTGAATAGTTTTTTTTTACAACAAACAAAGGAAAAAAAAACTTTGCTATCTATCTATCTGTCTGAGGCAAAAAATTGTCGGCTGATATGTAAACACTGCTTGCCTGATTTTTAGCCAATTGAATTTCAACAATATGAATTTTGATGGACGCTATTGGTTCATTTAATGTCAAATTAGTTTTTTTTTTCGGCAGCGGAAGCGAGCATCTTTGGCAGCGAGTGTTCTATCAGACTACACAACAAGGATATAGTAACATGCAAGAAATACGAAAATGGAGCAATGTTTTTTATAAGAATAAAAAAAATGCTCAGTTGAGATAATTAAAAAAAAATTTTTACTCTACATAATCAAAGGGTTCTGGCCTTAGAGAAAGGAACTGAACTGAACTGAGTCGAGAGCCAGAAACACAATACCGTGTCGGGGCGTGTCGTATCGCGCCAGAAGCATATCACGTTCATACATTTTATTATGGTTAGGAGCACATTTGTAGAGCGTGTCGTGTCGTGACTCGCTCTGTCGTGGCGCGGACTGCTGGCCGCCGATTGCGCCACGGCGGTGGTGGGGGTTATGACGCGACACGACACGCCCTGCAATGTGTTTCTACATGTATACCCGCGCGCGGCTCGTGACGCGAACAAGTAAATAAATAAATAAATAAATATATAGGGACAATTCATACAGATTGAGCTAGCCCCAAAGTAAGTTCGAAACTTGTGTTATGGGATACTAACTCAACGATATTATATGTTATAACAGATACATATATAGATAAACATCCAAGACCCAAGGGTAATCAGAAAAAGTTCGTTTTTCATCATGACCCGACCGGGGATCGAACCCGGGACCTCGTGGGTGGACGTTTTTTTTTTTAATTTGTTTTTGCAGCGTGATAACGAGTTACTAGGTACTAGATTCCTGATAAGTATATTTAAATACTTTTTTTTGTAAATAAATACCATTATAAATTATAGAAAACACCCAGACAAAGGCAAACACTGCGAGCTTCTGTTCAGAAATGAAAGAAATAAACGTCTGGCGTTTATTTCGTTCATTTCTGAACAGAAGCTCGCCCTGACACGACACGTAAGTGTGCACACCCACCGTCACGACAGAGCGCGGCACGACACGCCCCGACACGGTAGTGTGTTTCCGCCAATGATTGTAAGCATTTCTCGAAGATGGCACAATCTTCGTCTGATCTGATTGCCAAACGAAGAAAAAAGAGTTGACAGCCAAGCCATTACTGTCAAAGTGTCAATGTCAAACGATGAGTCAATCAAACGTCAACCAAACCTTGTCAAACTGACAGCGAAGCGAGCGAGAAAGGGCCGAGAGCGACAGAAAGCAAGCAAAAGCAAATGATGAAATCAACCAAAACAATTTTACGAAACGAACTCTGGCTGGAGTCACGAAAATATTTTTTTACCAAACAGAGTAACGAATAACAATAAATATCGTTAATAATTTGAGTAATTTTCATCAAAACGTAAGCTATAATGATTGAAACTTGTTCTAAAAGATGTATGCTTTTCGGAACCATATGTCTTGGTGTGTAAGTATTGTGCAAATTTATTGAAATCAATTACATTAATTAAAACTAAAATAACATATTATTATAAACATAAATTATAATGAACCTAAAACTAAAAACCTTAAAAAAATAATAAAATAACTAAAATATTTTATTATATTTTATAAAAGATAGGGTATATGTATTTACAGGAGTCTCTTTATGCAAGGTTCCGAAGATACTGGCAGTGTTCCCCCTTTGAATAGCAAAGTGCAAATTCTACATACTAGAATAAGTTTGTAAATAGAATAGGCATAATATCGGTCAGAGTACAGGAGGTTATTTTCTTAATCTCAATCTGACCCAATGTTGTAAATAGTTATTTAAAGGTAATTTAGTTATAGCAAGTACAACTCTTACATCATTTTATTTTGTAAGTGCTTACTATTCTTCTTTCAGTACCTCAGCGCTGAGGTTGGCCATCAGATTAAAGGTCGCCTATTTGACTGATTTAGACACAGGGCTGCCCCTGTGTCTAAATCAGTCACTAACTAAGTCAGTCACTAAGTCAAGTCCCTGCGGACTTGACCTTTGTTTGTAACACCCATGTGCCCGTCGTCCATCCCATCCATGTCTCTGCAACATATGCATGTTCACATACAATTTGAGTCTGTCTCGTCTGTCTGTTCCTGTCTCAAAAGAAATGTCTTTGGAAGTAGGATAAAGTATATTCTATTTAATTCTAAATATGAATAATAATTTAATGTTTCATTTATTGTAGATTAACTATAGTGGTGTTGATATTGGAGTCACATTTAGCGGACACATTATCTGGCAGCCAACGGAAAAACAAGACATTTCCCACAGAAAATAATTCAACTTGCTGGATGCACCAACCTTACACAATTATTATTGAATGTCATCCTTGTACAGGTATGTATATTTCATCATCTTAGCTACAAGAAGTCACTGCATGAGAAGACAAAACATAGGCCTCCTGCAAGCGTTTCCAGCGTGACTGGTTGGCAGCAGCCTACAACTATATTTACTTAAATAATATTTATTTCTTGCTAATAAACCAAAGTTTTATCAGGTAATATCATTTTACCTTAGCCGTCTTATTATTTCTGTACTCGTGGTGATTTTGGAAATAGTAAACTAACATCCTTCCTTGAATTTCAATTTATACAGAATGTAATGTAAATTGTTATATTTTATAATAAAACTTTTGTAGATATTTTTTATTCTTAACATTATTAATTTTAAAAATATATGTTGAATAGAGATTCTGAATGGACCATTCTATAGAAAAATTATTCTGTTTTCATTTCAGACTTTGAAATTCGAAGTAAGAGTATAGGTGTATGCATACATACAAGTTTTAAGGAGGTACTGCAATGTGGAAATGGTGAAAGAGTAACCAGAAGGTAAATACAAAATCTTTTTGTAAATATTGCACAACAAAAAATCTTTATTCCATTTATGAGATTCCCAAACTTATTTCACATGCCACCTACTTTTAGAAACAAGGATTTTTCGAAATGGGAACACCTATTTGTATTTGAGAAATATTGAAATAAAGATATATTTTAAAAAAAATCTAATAAAAAAAAATTGGTCATTTTGCTTTGTTTTCAGAAATTATGGAAGTTTATAGAGTAGCTTATTTAATAATAATATGAATTATTATTATATTTACAACATGACTTGAGAATGTGCCTGTGAACAAAGATTTTCATTTAAACTTTTTTTCAGAACTTACCAAATAGACAAAAGAAAACTACCAAACTTTTCTCAAATTATACATGTAGTTTCATCAATTAACTATGTTTTTTAATTTAATACTTTCAGTTGTGACAGAGTTGCATATTTAGAAGAACGGGAATTTTGGAAGTTCACTATCTGGTCATTTGTGATTGGAGCAGCGTCATCTATAGCCGTCATGTTAAGGATGAGAGTTCTGAATTACCGGGCCAAGAGGAGAGCCAGGCAGGTTCTCAGCAATGGCACAATTTAATTAATAATTTAACCAAAATGTGATAGATATTTGCAGATGAGTAAGCTAAACAGATTATAGATGATGTATGGAATGGGAACATAAGTAAAATAAAGGATAATGTAACATATGGCACATTGTAAATGTGTGTATCAGAGAAAACAGCATACAAGTTTGAAATGATACTAAAGTTTAAATATTTTTTTATTGCTATTGATAGAGATTTTATTAATTTAATAGATTTTATTATATTAATATAAAATCTCTTCAGTATAGGATTGATATACTTGACTTAGACAAACTAAGTTTATGTGGTTTATGGTCTGCATACATGTTTTTCAGCTAAGTTCTTGTAAAGGCAATTTCGGAATAAATTCATATGCGCTTTGGCGAGATGTTGAGCATTGCGCACTTTAGGTCTTCCATACATCGTGACAATGCGCGCCATTTTGTGGACTTCCTCCCGCGAACGCTGAAGCTGTGGAATGAGATCCAAGGTCTTTTCTTAAGATTATAATAATGGGGTTCTTCAAAAGGGGCATTAAGATTTTTACAGGGTCGGCAACGCGCGAGTGATGCCCCCGGTGTTGCATGCGTCCATAGGCTACGGGACCGCTTACCATCAGGTGGGCCGTAAGCTAGTTTGCCACCTTAGTGGTAAAAAAATATAATAAAATGTGGACTATGTCTAAAGAACTAAAAAAAAACTATTACAACTTTCATAGCTTGGTCTGCATTGAGCATGCTATATTGTGTATAATTAATGACCTACACTTGTTGTATCATATGTTACTATAAATAAATTACAATAATAAACATTATTTATTGATCAAACAGTATTTTTAATAACTCTGATATAACTTTAACATTTACACTATTCCCTAATAACCTATAGCACTGTTTTGTAGTGACATTCTGCGGAAACTCATAGTTATTTGGAAATGCCATCAATGATAAAATCTCTTTTGGTGTAAAGTACCTTAGTTTTAAACTTTTTAAACATTGTATAAACTCTTCGCTGCCTACTTCATGCTTATTTGCTTCTGAGTAACAAATTTTAACGGTCTCTTGATTTGCATCAGTGAAAACTGATCCCGTTCCTTCAACGTAATGAGAGTAAGCTTTTGTGAAACAACACGATCTTGTTGAATCTTTGTAACAAATATCTAACACATTTCCTCGTTTTATTGTACTATGTTTAATGTAGTATTTTTCTAGTACATCAGTCTCAAGAATGTTATATAAGGCATATGGTTTTTCGTACTCTTTAAGTAGTTCGTACATCTGAAAGGAAAGAGTAAACATACAATAAAATTTAAAGCTACAAAATATTATGATGATAAATCGATCTTTTAAGTGAATGATAACACATTATGACTCTCAAATAACTCTAAAGAAAAAAAAGATTAAGATTTAATTTGAAATTAAAATGTGTTTCAGAAACTGACTGTTAAACTACTATTATTAACTAACGCAAACTAAATGTATTTAATTATTTTAACACTTACAATTTCATTTTTCCTCCTAAAACTCCAAGTTGATTTTGTTCTTCTGGCAATACAGTAATATCTAAGTCTTGAGTTAGGCACTCCAACAGCCGACGGACAAAGTAGAAATTCTTGATAATCATATTTGCATTCTTTTAGTTTATCAATAAATATATTTCTTACAGTGGAACATTCAAAACCTTTTACATTTTCCATCAAAATGTATTCAATACTATCTAACTCATTTAAGATACTAATTAAATATAGAAATGAGTTGGTCCGTGCATCATTGTTATCTAAATATTTACCGTTCCTAGTAAATGGTTGGCATGGTGGAGACATCAAGATAGTATTAATATCATAGCTTTGAATTTCTTTAACTGTAATTGATTGTATATTTCTGGTTAGTAAATTGATGGTAGGAAAATTATGATGGTAGACTTCATTGGCTACTGTGTTTATATCCACAGCGACAACTACATCACCAGGTAAGCCAGATTCTGAAAAAAAAAACATTATTTTTCACTATACAATACAAAGGTAGGTACATATGTCTAATTTAGTAGGGAAACTATCTATTTATAGAAAATTTTGGTTAGAGAGTACATATTTATTTTTGGCGAAATAGCAAAGTTTACCTTTCCATGCGCAATGCATACCACCAATACCACTGTAAAGTTCTAAAATTTTACAATACATGATTAATATTTATTGATTGGAGAAAGTTCAGAATGAGCATATAGTGTGGCTTTTCCTTTTGATATTTTAAATAATAGTACTTGATGTAATGAGGAATGCACTTTATGAAATTTAATGTAGCCAAAGTGTTGAATAATGCAGTTAAACACTGGTAAAACTAAAATAAGGTAATGTTCAGTTCGAACCCACGACAACACAACATACATTCAACATGTGAGAACCAAAGATATTCTACTATAACAGGATTGTGCACTATGCATTTTTATAAATACAAAATTGTACTTTATTACATTGCACGAAGGTGTCTTTTTAAATAACACTATTGTAAGCAGAAAACCGAGCCACGTGAGAGAGCGTCCGGTAGGTGTGTGTCCCTGTCTAACAAGTTGCCAGTTTATAGTACATTCTCCTTTGTACATTTTTTGTAGTTTTATATCACGTTTGTGTATTTTATAAAATGTGTTTCCTCTACACTTAAACATTAAAACGTTTTATATTCATATTAATATGGCAAACTATTGCTGATTACGGTAAATGTTTCATGTTACGTATTCTTATTGAATTAAAAATAATAAATTTATGTTATTTTATAACTTTAGAGTCGGCAACACTCATTTCCCACGTCAAAAACAATATGGCGTGTTTATGGCGATGCAGATTGACTGGTTTTGTTGTAAACGTTTGGTGAATTTTTCAGTGGTGTTTTTAATGCTTTCGTAGTCAATATGGTTAACTTTTGCAGTGTACGTGGTTGTAAAAAAGAATCTTATCCTGGCTATGGCTTATCTTTCCACAGGTAAGTATTTTCATAATTTCTGAAGTAGGGTGTTCATGTTTTTAGGTACCTAGGTACTTTCGTATTCCAAATTTGGTTTAAGTTGAAATAAAGCTAGCGAAAGTCTAAACTGTTGAAAGATTATTCGCACCATTCTATTTGTAAGAAAACAACAACACCGTGACAAGTATTTAAATTTTTTATTTATTTTTATAGGATTCCTAAGGACGAAATAATGAAGGAGACATGGCTAAAAGTAATCCCTGGACAACTCACGAAGACGTCTGTCGTCTGTAGCCTACATTTTAAAGAACAAGATTTTCATGTAAACATGACAAGAAAATTATTGAAATCGGATGCTGTACCATCAATTTTTCCTAATGTAAGTAATAAACACTGCGATAGTTTTATAGCAGGCACAAAACCTAACTTTTATGATAAGTGGAACCGTGACTGATGGATGGCGAGAACGAATTCAGTATAGGTCATACAGTGGGTGATACAGTTTTTTGTAATTCGTTTGGTCTGATCGCTTACGGTCAGGAGATCTATTTTTAAATCGTTCGCCTTGCGACGAGCGCTCGATATCTACTGATTTTCGTTTGACATCGAATATTCCGTATTTTTGAGTCGTTCGACTGCAACGAATGGTCTCCACCACTCTTCGTTTGGCGAGCGACCAGTGGCGAGCAGTAGAATAAACGTCAAATGTGTCAGTTGTCATTTCTGTTTCGATGTATGTATTTACCTATTATTATTTAATTGATAATTTAATTTCTTTTCGGCGGTCCCTCCTTGTTTACGTTCCTGAGCATTTTACGTTCAGTTTTTGCTGTGATAATTTACTGCTTATTGTTAAATCTGTGTGAAACAAATAAAACTCAACAAATTATATTGGCAGCACCGGAGAAGAACGATTCAAAAATGCAGAAATTCAGCATCTTGCGAGTTGGAAATCAACTATGACTTATGGATGTGGCATGCGATTACACAATTTCAGATAAGCAATTAAAAATAGAGCTCCAGACCGACTTACGTGTAGGTCGATATGTGCGCAAGCGCATACCACGGCTGCAGTGGGAAATCAATAATTCGCCTTTTTTAATTCCCCGTTCAGAAAATAATATTCATTTTATAATTTATTTACAGATCCCGCCTGCAGAGACAAAGGTTCATGTACTTAGTAGTGTCGTGTTGGTTGAACCTCAAGCGTCGTCATCCACATCAGAACGATTTTGTTTAATAATGTATAAAACTAATCTTAAAAATAAATAACATTAAACTATTCAGTTGTTTCATTTAACACATTAATTGATTCAAGAGCATTTTTAAGTATCCACAGATCCTATATAGTAAAAGTAGTTCATATTGATGGGTACTTCAGGGTCTTATATGAATATGACCAACGAACTGTTGCACGCGATTACGTCCGAATTTTAGCTGTCAATTGCAAAAAATGTCCCATGAAAGATGTATGAGAAAATGAATTACCTTTTTTTCTCGTGTAATTTTCTGGGCGAAAACAAATCATCAAAATCTGTCTAACCGTTCTTGAGTTATAAATGGTGTAACTAACCCGACTTTGTTTTATTTATATAAGATACATTAAGATAATAAGCGTAACGTTTTGAGAAAATCCATGAAATTAAATATTATTTAGACACCCTAATAGACAGAGACAAACTCCTTTTGGACGGCTCTCGCTCGGCTCGTTTTTAGTAATATACTGCTCAATCCTGTTATAGTAGAATATCTTTGGTGAGAACTGACTGATGGCGGAAACACACTACCGTGTCGGGGCGTGTCGTGTCGCGCCAGAAGCATATCGCGTTGATACATTTTATATGGTTAGGAGCACATTTGTAGGGCGTGTCGTGTCGTGACTCGCTCTGTCGTGACGCGGACTGCTGGCCGCCGATTGCGCCACGGCGGTGGTGGGGGTTATGACGCGACACGACACGCCCTGCAAATGTGTTTCTATACCCGCGCGTGGTTCGTGTCGCGATCGCGAACAAGTGGACTTTTTTTTTTTAAATTTGTTTTTGCAGCGTGATAATGAGTTACTAGGTAGTAGATTCCTGATAAATATACTTAAATACATTTTTTTGTAAATAAATACCATCATACATTATAGAAAACACCCAGACAAAGGCAAACACTGCGAGCTTCTGTTCAGAAATGAAAGAAATAAACGTCTGGCGTTTATTTCGTTCATTTCTGAACAGAATCGCGCCCCGACACGACACGTAAGTGTGCACACCCACCGTCACGACAGAGCGCGACACGACAGGCCCCGACACGGTAGTGTGTTACCGCCATGAGAGAGAAGAGGAAGAAAAAGAATGGCATATTATATGGCTATAGTCAGCTATAGTTCGTTTAATGAATGACAGTTGACATACTTGACATTAGCAGTGACAGATCGTCAATGGTGACAACATAAAAAAAACAGTAGTGAGTTATGTCTAAACTAGTGGCTAGAGTCGAGATAATGTGCGTACCTATTCGGCCAGACAAAATGATTTTACTGTGCAAGCCTGACAGGCTGACAGGACATTAATGAATGAATGAATGTTAAAATTGTACGAAAATAAATTGACGAGTGAGAAGCAACCCTTATCAAATATAAAAAAAATATAAACAGTCATGGCGGATCCACAACGCGGTAAAGACGTGTCCGGTGTTGTGGAAGGTGAACAATCGGATTCGAGAGAACATGTTTATCTTCAAGAAACATTTTATATTCTATCCAAAAAGAACTCCGTGTTTCGTGTTAGGCTTACGTCCAAAGGATTATCCTTGATAAAAGAAACCGATGGCAGCTCGAAAGAACAAACAATTTTACTTCGAGATATCGTCGGCAGCAAATGCATGAGGAGTAAAAGACGCCGCCCAGGTGCTGGCTCCTGTGTATGCAGTTCGCTTGTGGGTCCACAGCAGCTCAAAGTGGTCGACGAGAACAGCGAAAACCTCGACGAGACAGATATAAGTACCTACCTGTATGTTTACGCTTATATCCTAAAGCGGAGTCGTCGTTCTTTAAAACGAGAACGTACTACGATAACGCTGCGATTTAGATCCTACGACAAATACGAAGATAATAATAAAGAAGCTCAAAAGTGGAGATCGACGTTAAAGTGTCTGATAGCGGGCCAGCCGATTACGTACTTGCCGCTGAGCAATGATAAGAAGTTGTTAATTTTGTTGAATCCTAAATCGGGGCCAGGGAAGGGGAGAGAGTTGTTTCAGACGAAAGTGGCACCGATACTTCAGGAGGCGGAGGTGCCATACGACCTCCACGTGACGAAGTATGCCCAATACGCGCGGGAGTTTGTTCGTACGAGGAATGTTTACTCATGGCGGGGAATTGTGGCGGTTGGCGGGGACGGTGTACTCTTCGAGGTCCTGAACGGGATGTTCGAGAGGCTGGATTGGCAGCAGGCGTTAACTGAAGTGCCATTGGCTATCATGCCATGTGGATCTGGCAATGGGCTGGCCAGAAGTATATGTCATCAGTACAAGTAAGTTATTATGTATATTTATTTGTTTGAAAAATTAACTATTACTTCTAATATTTAACATGAATATAGATCATTTTTTACTACCTACCTACTTCTATGTTTCTCAAAAGTTTTGGTAAAGAGAGTCCTTTTAGTGTTTATAATTTTGTTGTGTGATATTTATAGGATAAATCTATATGGTACAAATGTTATCAACTTTCACTAGAACATTGACAAGAAAAAAGATATGTTTATTATCATCAATTTATTAATCTTAATCTAATCTAATTAAGAACAAATTTACCTAATTACATGCTTTTAAATAGGTGTGATTTTTTTAAATTTCTATGAGTAATATTTATTTCTATCTACAACTGAAATGTTTCTGAGGTCTGATAAACCTTGCCTAGATTAACAAGGCTAGAACAACATTATTTTTACAAATCATTACATAGTATAAAATGTAGTTATTTCTGCTGTCTGTTTGCTTAGATTTTTTAAACTACTTAATGTATTTTAATGCAGTTTTCAGCAAAAGATAGAGTGATTCATGAGAATGGTTTATATTTATAAAACATACAAGGATTTTTCACTCGCTGACAGTCATATAGCTGACTGGATATCTGGTCCGACCATCGAATGGGACTCCGGCCACGAGGTCTCATACACTCAATCTTCCCTGTCCCCATCAGCCTCTCCATGTTATCCACATCCCTTCGCGCGACATGGCCGAAGTATCATACAATGCGTTGCAAACAAGTGGAAGACAGACGTTGTGCATCCAATTTGAGTTGTTTTAGTACAGAGACGTTTGTACGGTGGGCTGTCCACTGTATTCTCAATAGTCGACGCCAGCACCACATCTCAAAAGCATCCACTCTTTGCCTGTCAGCAGCTTTGAGAGTCCATGTCTCTGCACCATATAGCGCGATGGAGAAAACCAGTGATCATACCAGGTGTATTTTGGTTCTGTTAGTGATGTTTCTGCTTCTCCATACTTTGCTCAATTGGGTCATTGCTGTCTTAGCCATGGCGATTCGTCTACGTATCTCGGTTTCGCCGCTGCCTCGGTTTGTGATCACAGAGCCAATGTAATGGAACTGGTCAACGGTGTCATACTCTCCTAGTAGGTCAGTGCGCTGGATTGATGCGAATCGATCGATCACCATAAGTTTGGGCTTGCCTTTGTTGATGGCAAGGCTGACGGCCTCCAGACGATCCAGTATTTCCGCCATTTCTATTTCGGATGATGCTAACAAGGTAGTGTCGTCAGCGTAACGCAGGTTGGAGATTTTGATTCCCCCTACCTCCATGCCACCCCTCCAATCCTCAAGCGTCTGTCGCATAATGTATTCGATATAGATGTTTAAAAGGATTGGCGAGATCACACAGCCCTGTCGAACGCCTTTACAGAATTTGAAACGACTTGATGTTACGTCTCCCACTGTGACAGTGCCGTATCCAGACTCGTATAAATTGCGAATAATTAATACCAGATGTGATGGAACCCTGGTCTCCGTAAGCACTTCCCATAGGTTTTCCCATTTCACACAATCGAAAGCCTTCTGGTAGTCAATGAAGCACATAAACGTCGGCACATTAAATTCATAGCATTTTTCTACCAGAAGTCGCAGGTTCAATATGTGCTCCCTGGTTCCGCGTTTCTTTACAAAACCCGCTTGCTCCTGTGGTATCTGCCAGTCCAGAAAAGCGCACAACCTCGAGTTCAAAACGTACAAAAGGATTTTTTTTAAACTTTACTTCGCCATAAAATAAAGACTGCAGCTGTTAGTCTTAATTAATATGACTCAGTCGGTTAACATAAAAGACTAGTAAAGCTAAAACGACTTAAACAACTAAAAGGTTTAAACGACTGCAGTCTTTTTGTAAAAGAACTGGCGTTTGAGGAAAACGTAATAATTCTAAACAAAAACTCTTTAGGCTGAAGTGAGATTCCTTTTTAGGGTTCCGTAAACTACAAGGAACCCTCATAGTTTCGCCATGTCAGTCTGTCCGTCTGTCTGTCCGCGGTCTAGCGCCTAGACGTTTAATACTAGAAAACTGTCATTTGGTATGTATACAATACATGGTATGTATACATAATAATAATGCTAACAAAAAGGTGGAAAAAAAAATAGAAAAAAAAAAATATGGGGCATACATGTAACAAGAAAAAAAATATTTTTTCCGCTCTGACCCCATGTTGTTGAGTGTCGTTAGATAGGTCTTTTAAAAACATTGAGGGTGTGGGAAGATCACTTTTCGATATAACAATCTGTTTCGGAATCATTTACATTTTCAGTCAGTCCTCTAAGCTATTTAAGTAACGCTCAGTCTTTTACGTTAAACGACTTCGACTAGAAAGACTAGTCTTTTGACTAAAGGTTGCGGACTAAAAGACTGAGTCAGTCGTAAGTCGTCAAAAATGAGGCGAGTCTTTATTAAAAGCCATAAAAGACTGGGTCTCTATCATCCCTATTTGAGTATTTTTTTTAATTTTATTTTCTATTCAATTTATGTAAATCCCACGTAAATCCATTTGAAACTTGTTTTAACAAACAATAAAAAATACATGTCATAGGTAAACATGTAGGTAGTAAACAATACCTACAGTTGTAATAGGAAAACCTTTGAACACAAAGTCATTGTGTTCAAAGGTCAAGAGTATGTTTTAAAGGTGGTTAAAAATTAAAAATTATTATTTTTCATTAGTGTTCAAACTTATTGTTAATAATATTTTTTATGATTAATAAAATATTTAAAGGCTGATTGATCAAACATGAAGAATATGTTTTAGAAATGGGTTTTAAAGCTATATTGAGTTAATATTGAAGACGAGGTCGTCTTTTAAATTTAAAAAATTTCGCCAAAACCATTTTAGTAAATCACTTGCTTTAAAAAACAATCAAAAATTTCATTCTAATTATACAATTTTTTTTAATAATTAAATTACCTATTTCATTTTTTGTCGTGTTGTCAAAAATATTTTGTCGAAAACTCTTAAATTATAAAATCACTTTTTATTTTGTCGTGTTGTTCATTGTTTAATGTATCTTAAAATCTATCCTCCATAATAATAAACAAAGGTCAGCCTTAGTTTGACTAAAAGTTATGTTATCACATTTAAATGTCTACAAGAATGACAATGACTTGTTTTAGTTAATCCTCGCTTTATCTTTTTCTATACTAATCTATACTTCTATAATAATATTATAAAGAGGTAAAGTTTGTGTATTTGTTAAATTGTAAGGGGTAATCTCGGGATCTACTGAACCGATTTTAAAAATTCTTTCACCAATAGAAAGCCACATTATTGCTGAGTGTCATAGGTTATATAAAAAAGCAAAAAATAAAAAGGCTTTTAACATTATGCCCAACGAAGTGGGCACGGGTCAGCTAGTACATAATAAAAGAGAAAATATTTGTATTTTTGTATGTAACGAATAAACACAAAAACGACTGGAACGATTTCAAAAATTCTTTCACCGTTGTGAACCTACGCTATCCACGTGTGACAAAGGCTATATTTTTTTTAAAAATTAGGATCCCTACTAATACCCGTGCAAAGCCGGGGTGGGGCGCTAGTTATATTAATAAAATTACGAAATCAAGCCAAGGGATATTTAGTACCGGGACTAATCGGAACCGCATTAATCCCCCACCAATGCTAGCGATAAAAAATGTTGTCTAACAAAACTCGACGTAGAACTATTGCGTGAATTATCGGAACACTATCGCGGCTTATCGCATAATCGTAATTAGTTGCGGCCGTGAATTTCAGACTTACTTCTTTAATTAAATTTAATAATGTTGTTTGAATGACGTTTGCTTCAATATTGATATAATTTATTTCAGTTTCAGACGAGTAAAATCGACTTCAATCAGGTTTAAATTCTAGATGATTATTGTCCTTGAATTTACATTTTGTAGTAGGTAACGTTTGTAATTGAATCATGATTTCAGCGTACATTATGTTGTAAAATGTACCTACTAGTTGTTTACTACTAGTGGTATTATTCCGTCGTACCTTATCATCAGGAACGAACGAAACGAAGTAAGCGGCGCCGCCGCCGCTGCCTTCGTGGCCATCCCCATATCCTTACCCCATATACTAATATTGTAAATGTATAGGTATTAGGTTGTATGTCTATCTGTTACCTATTCACGTTAACAGCTAAACCGATTTAGTTGAAGTAAGCGTTTAAAAAAATTATAAAAGAATTTTACGATTTCTAATAATAATCAAAGCAAATCCTATTTGAAATTTGACAATCCGACAATGTTGTCAGTTTTTTGACAAGTCTAATTATCACTACTCACCACAAGTGTTTGATTGTCACCTGTCGCCTGTTATTGTATGACGTACCGATTGTAAATTAAGACAACGGTAGTCCGCAAAAAAATATATATCGAAAGTATTATTTAAATAACAAAAAAATAAAAACTCTGATATAAATAAAATATGTGAGCTGGTCAAATGCGGGTTGACATAATTTGGCGTTCCCGATCCGCTCTTGTCATCTGTTTCAGGAGTTACAGAGACGACCTTTTTTTTTGTCTTCAGAAAAGTTCTTTGCAGCAGCCCCACCACCAGGGGAATATACGGTGGTGACTGTGGGACTTAACACTAAAAAACTGATGGGATACCACTCGCGTGACGGGGCCACGGGAACTCTGATACATCCGCGACCCCGCTAGGGCTGTCCGGCCAATGAAACTGGCCGGACCCGCTCCCCCCGAACGCTCCGTCCGGCAGTACACAGTACACCGCATCCAGGTGCACTGCTGACCATTGCCCCTTCAAGACGACGGGCCTTTCCGGCTCGCCGTCTCGGCTGGGCAAGGGTCCCCTCCATCTTTGCTGTCGCAGCGGTTGTGCGACCGCTGGCCGGGCTCTACGAGCCGCCGGCCGGCCCCTCTTGATCAATTTTTTAACGAGATTTTATTCCTCCACCGCGCCTCCTGCGCCACAGCAGCGTTCATTACATACTCAGTGGACACTGTGACACTTTGCGTTAATTTGCACACATTCGCACATGTGACCCAACGCTTAACGCCCCCCGCAGTGTCTGGGTTGGCGAGATCCAGTGTCTGCAGGCTTCCGCGATTACGGAGGTTGCCCCCAATCAACGGGTGAAAACGGATGAAGACACTTTTGGGTAGGGTTAGCGAGCGAATGAGCCCACCACCGCTCATCATAATTACACCTTAGTTACTGAGACGACCTAACTTTTTCCTTGGTAGTAATCGGTAGTATAAACATACCACTACCAAAAAAAAATTCCAGAATTATATACAAGTATTAAAGGGTGCTAATTTATTCTTCGAATGTTCTTCATAATGACGCATTCCGAATACAGTATTAAACGTAGCTAGCTATACCTACTTATTTATAGCAGTTATGAAATTAATTCGCAAAAAAACAAGAGTTTTTATGCTTTGTTGTTCATGCATTACAAAATTACTTGCGTAAACGGACGGACGGACAAGCCAAACCAGTTTGAATAATTTTTGACGGCAAGTTTTAACAAAGAAAATATGATTGACAGCAAATAACAAAGAAAAACGCTGGAAATAATTGCCGTTTTCTTCGCTATGACATTATTTGTCTTTTATTTTGGTAGAGCATCCGATATTTTCAAAATAAGGATTTGATGGTGAATAAAATGTAAAATCGATGTAACGGTAATAGTCTTCAAAATTGCGACTGGTGGAACTTCCACGACGTATACATGGTACCAGCTAAACATAACCAATAAATTAAATATAGATTCTTAACGATTCCGTAACGATATAGCTTCATTTTTTATGATAGCAACCCACGCAATTAATAAAATTGTACATATATAACTATCCAACTACACAGCCCATCATAAACAAAATAATTATAAGGCTTCCTTGACATTGAAATTTTATTTGCAGGTCACTCACTGCTCATTTTTAAGTAGGTATAGGCTGCTACAATTAAGAGCTGATGACGGTACACAATGACGTGTACAAGTATTTTCTTGACCACAATTTACCATAATGTAGGTATAATGTTGAAGGTTCACATTTTATTTTTGTTTTTTAAATCAATACATTATACCATTCATTCACGTGTCCATTGGAATGATACAGGAAAAATATCAGCATTAATATAGGTGTAAATTGAAATTATGATTGTTGATTATGTTGGCTGATTCAATCAGAATAACCGCTTTAGGAATCGTGCAGAATGCCAGTGATTTCGTACGACATTGGCCACGTCAACTTGCACTAATTTGATCTAACTCTTAATTCTAAAAGTTACTAGTCAATCTGTGTAAAGATCACGGATCTCAAACTAGATTGACCGTAAAATAGCTATGTCACGACAAAAATCCGAAAAAGTGACAACAATAATAGTGATACCACGACAAGAAGTGTCAAAGATATTGAATATTTATATACTCACGAATGCGACATCAAACTTTTACATTTATAAAATTCCAATAGTTTAAATTCTATTTTTGGTAATACATACTAGGTATTGGTAAAGAAGAAAAAACTGTTTATGTAAATAAATTGTGTTTCGAAATATGTTGTAAATATTACTTAAATCTTGGATGATCTAAAATCCTTTTCCCTTTTTAAGAATATAAGCAGTTGTTGCTGGACTTGTTTTGCTTTTGATGTCAAGGCTGCATCATACAATTATTTTCGTTGCAAAGGAAACCTTGTGAACGCCGTAAAATACCGTTACCGATTCCTTACGCATATTGGCAAATTACAAAAACTGTTTCAATTAGTTTCACAATTGATTTTGATTGAAAACACTAGCCTCCGCCAATCTGCATTGGAATAGCATGGCAGAGTACGGTCTAATCCTCTTTGATTGAAGAGAGACCCTCATCTCTGCAGAGGGATGGTTATGGTTGATATGAATGAAAAGGGGAAAGGAATTTTGATTTGAATAAAAACATATTAGGTAATGGTTGTAATACATCGCTGTTCTTTGAACTATGCTCCTTGGTGTACAGACGTTAATTTTAACCTTGGATTAGTTTAAAACAAAACAAATAAAAATGCTGGCGATATTTCTTACCACTGACAGCTTTTTAAAATTTTGTTTTTATAGCGTTTGTAGCAAAACGCGTAGTTTTACAATTTCTCCATAGTCGGTCCCTCGATGTTGAGGATCGTGACTCCGACCGACGTAACATTTCTCTCCATCTGTTCCTATCTTCTGCCAGATAGAGAGCTGTGCTAATCAACATTTCCAGGCTTTCAGCTACCTGGTCTGTCCATCGTCTAGGGTTGCATCCTTTTGGTCTTTTTTCTTCCACCTTGCCTGTGGCCATAAGTTTTTCGAGGCTTTCATCAATATCTTTTTAAAGATGACTGATGTTACTTTTATAAAATTGCGTATATAATTTTGCAATAGATTATTGGAGAACAAAATATGCTATAGTAAGAGAGAGTGAAACTACAATATTTACCGACGGGCTTTGTAATAAATATTTATTATGTCATAATTTAATTTAAAGAAATTATTATCTAAAAAAATATTCTACTTAGTACCAGAATATTATATCCATCACACACAATATTCTGCCATACATTCCCACTACGTTGTCTGCTCTGGAAACCACAATTATTTAAAACCGCGGCGACCACAAGTTGTCAATGACTTATCACGATAATTGTAAGGAACTTATTATTATAATACAAATAAAAATATTTAATAAATTAATACATATGAATTGCGGTTGAACAACTGATAGTGTTAATCGCTTAACGTTACTTGCGATAATATAATAATGAATAATTGTGTACGTTGTCTACATTTCTCACTGGCTTCTTACGATACAGATTTTAGTTTATTGATCTACGAATCAATTTCTTTTCTAATATTACACAGTTCTCCGCTTGCTTTCTATTCTAAGTTCTAACAGGCAAAGCGATATAAATGTATCTACTATCTGTATCATGAATGTGAATGAGAAAAGTAGACAACTTTTGAGACTTGTGTTGACGACTGGCAGCTTCCATTCTTGTTTTACTTCCTTGTTTTCTACTTGTATCTTGTTTAATTCTCTTATATTTTTTTTAAACATTTACATAATTAAACTAAGGTTGACTCACGTTACACACCGTGACGGGCCGGAGCCGAGCGTCGTCGGCCGAATATTTATATGGACCTCAATCTGTTGCGGCTCGGTACTGGATCGGTGTACCATGAATGCCATCCATATAAAACTCTCTCGGCCCGGCATGGGGTAGCGTGAGTCATTCTTAATCCTGATTTTGTTATCGTGTATCGTGTGTTTTGATATTGCTATCTATGTTTTTACCTTTGAAATACAGTTCATTAATAATTGTTTGTGTTTTTGTCGCTTCTTTTAACAGGGGGCTGTTTTTAACAATGTGTCAAATTCCATTGTAAAAATAAATATATCATTATGATGAAATAATTTTAACGCGATTTCAATGCATGGTTTTATGATATACTTTTGGCATTTACTATGGCTAAAGTAAAGTCTATACGGATATAGTGGGCATATACTTCAATAAATGATTCAAATTACTATTTTAATTAAGAATTATATTTGTTTCAGTGAACCATACATTCCTCAAAATCTCACAGGACTTTCGATGGGGCTGACCAGAGGGAAGACTACGCCCATGGACGTCGTCAGGATCGAAACTAAAACTAAAGTGAGTGAAACACAAGTTAATGTTTAATTTAATCTCTTTTCTCTTCTCGCTTTCTATATTGTTCTTAATATTAATTACTATCCCACGGGTACCTACGTTTTCTGGTGTGCAGGACGATTTCATGTTTCTTGATAATTTCCAGCTTATCTCTCAGATCAATTGACATGTTACAATAAGTTATCCGGCATATAGACTAACTAGAAGTCCAGAAGTCCATATAGACTAACTAGTAGTAACTAGTAGGAACCAGTGAAAGTTAGGTTAAGGAACTTAATCAAGCTTAAAAATTGTCAATATGTCACTCAAATGTATTGGGTTTCTTTATATAGTTGAGTAACAAACATTATAAAAACATTTATAATATTAGCATTTGCTAACGCCTCGGCGTCACCCCGGCTGACAATAAAATGTTGTGATAATGATGACTAATTTGCACGTGCATTAGTAAAAAAACTAGCAATGTCAAAATAACAATAATTTTACATGCATGAGAATATTTATATGATGGTTGAAAACACTTTAAAATTTTTGGTCTGTATTTTGTGGATCAATTTTGATAGAACTTTCAAAAAAAAATATATTTAAGAAGTAACTTATCGTTTTCACTAGGGTATAGAGAACCGGTACTATCTCAAGGAACCGGGATTTTCGGTACCGGACTATGCTGGAACCGGGATTTCCCGGGATTTCCCGGGAATTTCGGTACTTTCGGGATTTTTTTTCAATACATCAACACCGCCTAGGGATGTTTTGATTTTGCTCAATTTACACATTTTTTGTTAGACATACTTATTTTTAGAAAGCTCATTTATTGGACTAGGTACATGTAGAAGTAAAATAATATTATATTTATTGCGTAAATATTTTTTAAAAAGTGAAATAATGATACAAGTAACGACCGTATTTGTGTAATACGGTCGTCACAAAGAAAAAATAAAAAATTATGCAGTTTTTTGCAATTATGCGAAAAATCAGTTATCAATAATAGTTATTTGTTATACAAGGCTGCAAAGTTGTTTTTTGGCGCGAGTACTTATATTGAAACCCGAGCTAGCGAAGGTTTCTAGGATTGAACCACGAGCGAAGCGAGTGGTTCAAATATAGAATCCTGAGCGTAGCGAGGGTTTCAAAGGTACGAGACGCAGAATAACTTTGCTGCCAAGCGAAACACACAACTTTTCACCTCACTACAGCGAGGAAAATGCTAGGTGCAAGAAAAACGCAAATAATATATTAAATAAGTGTTTATTTTTTTCATGCGGTGTCGTGCTGGCCAGTTCGATTATTCTAAAAATAAGGTTGGCGCACTGGCATGAAATAAGTATTAATCCATTTTTAGAGGACTGGCGGTATAAAAAATTATAGAATAGAAAGGTTCGAATTTTAAAAATTCTTTTCACGCTAGGGCACAAAATGCACTTTTGCGCTCAGATTTCGAATGACAAACAGATTTTTTCCGAGCTTGTGAGGTGAAAAAATATTTTTGTGCCCTAGCGTGGAAAGAATTTTTAAAATTCGAACCTTTCTATTCTATAATTTTTTATACCGCCAGTCCTCTGAAAATGCATTATTAGGTACTTATTTCATGCCAGTGTGCCAACCTTATTTTTAGAATAATCGAACTGGCCAGCACGACACCGCATGAAAGAAAATAAACACTTATTTAATACCTATATTATTTGCGTTTTTCTTGCACCTAGCATTTTCCTAGTAGTGAGGTGAAAAGTTGTGTGTTTCGCTGGGCAGCAAAGTTATTCTGCGTCTCGTACCTTTGAAACCCTCGCTACGCTCAGGATTCTATATTTGAAACCACTCGCTTCGCTCGTGGTTCAATCCTAGAATCCTTCGCTAGCTCAGGTTTCAATAAAGTACTCGCGCCAAAAAACAACTTTGCAGCCTTGCATAACAAATAACTATTTCATGTCATAAATCAAATCTTTTTGGGCGACATTACCCAAGTCCTGGTATGATGCTAAAAAGTTGCTCTTGTCGCAAGGCTTGCAGCAATCAAGGTTAAAGTAACGTTATCATGCTACTGGGGAAGTAAGTGAAAGAATGCCATGGCCAGAAGCGCAAGGACCATACGCACGAAGACCGTTTTGCTAACTGATGCGAAAAAACATCCAAATGTTACGGCAATGCTGTTTCTTCAAATGCTCTCGTCAGAGCACCAGTTGTTTGTGTTAAATAAAAATTGACGATTGGACACCACTGATTCTGTCGCTCGCTCGCAACTGACTGAAAGGTTGTGGTGTTAATGTCCGTACGCAGACAGCGCGAGTGGTGACCAGCTGGCTTCAGGAGCATGCATGACATTTCGGTCTTAGACTGGCCTGCGCAATCACCAGACCAAAATCCCAAAAAGAACGCATAGAACATGCTTCCTCCACAAACATTGAGACTGAAGAGCAATTTTTTTGCATCTTAACAGGACTTGAGACAATTCTTGGGAAAATTGAGACTTCGTGATCTTGATTCGAAGCATAAAAACCGTTTCAGAACCATTGTAAACATAGGTTAAATAAATAAATAAATATTCTTGGACGAATCACACAACGCCATCTAGTCCCAAACTAAGCAACTAAGCTTGTACTATGGGTACTAGATTGCTGATAAACATACTTAAATACTTTTTTTTTTGTAAATAAATACTTATTATACATAGAAAACACCCAGACCAAGGCAAACAGACATGTTCATGCACACAAATGTTTGCCTTGCGCAGGATTCGACCCCGCGGCCCTTGGGATAAACTGACCATTGCTAGCCACTCGACCACAGGACCTGTCAAAAGGTGTTTTTAAAGACAACATTTTCTTTGGCAAAATTGCAAAAAAGTCATAGTTTAGATATTTTTTTTACTTTTTCTTGAAAACATACTCGATTGTTTGTTGACCATCAAAATATATTCGATCGCACGTAGCGTCACTAGCGTCAGTGTTGCCAATTGCCATGTAATTGAATAAATAAAAAAATCCCGAAAGTACCGGAAAATCCCGGTTCTTGTATTTCAATTCCCGGTTCTTTTACAGCTATAAAAGAACCGGGAATTCCCGGGATTTTCGGTACCGGGATTTCCCGGTTCTATACCCTGGTTTTCACCCACTGGGGCTGGTTGGTGAAATTTTCCATTTTCTTCATGGGAACTGAAATATTATGTGGTACCACGTGTGTCCGCTAGTGTTTAGAACAAAAAGCATCTCTTGGTGAATTAGTTTCTAGGGTTCCGTAGTAACTACAAGGAACCCTGTATAGTTTCGCCAAGTCCGTCTCTCTGTCCGTCCGCGGTCTAGCGCCTAGACGCTTGGTGCTAGAAAGCTGTAATTTGGTATGTATACTCATATTAACAATGCTAACAAAGTGGTAGAACAAAATTTTGAAAAATATTTTTTATTCGGGTGCCTCCCCTACAGATAGTGGGAATTAAATTTTTTTTTCGCACCGACCCCGTGTTGTGCCATATCGTTAGATAGGTCTCTTAAAAACGTTGAGGGTATGGGAAGATCATTTTCCATTACAATGATCCGTTTGCGAATTATTTACATTTAACGTGCCAATTTTCGTTTTGCACGGTGGTCCCCCCCCTCTATCTCCGAAAGTCTCGAGTTTAGAAATTGGAAAAAAATCATGGTAGTAGTCCATACAGTGAACCTGCAAGGAAAACTATAACGGGTAAGTAGGCACTACTAGTTACCGAGAAATAGCCGACGAACTTATGAAGTAAAATTTCTTTGACGAAAACGTACAAATGGCATAGAATATACCATCTGCAAGTAAGAAATGCGTAGCCAATACGGAACCCTATATTGTGCGTGGCCCGACATGTACTTGCCCGGTTTTTTAAATAAATATATTGTTACTTTCACAGTTGTCGTAATGTCATGGCGAAATGTCAAAATGCATAGTGACGTATAGTCGTTTTGTATAATGAAAGCTTAGATACAAATTTTTAAAGAGGTTTTTGTTTTTATTTGTCTGGACTCGGTTTAATACGACATGACGACACTTACTTACGTCATCATGAACAAAGTTAAAAAATGTCATTAAAACGCTTGTACCTATTGACAAGGTGTCGTTATCGTGAGCATAGATAAATAAAGTAATGAGTTCAAAATTCATGTAACAGATATTGTAAATTTCAACACAAACTTCGACTATTATTATTTTAACGGGATCGGACAAAAACAAACTAGCTTACTAGCAAACATAATATTACATTGGAAACTAACATAATATGTAATTAAAATAAAAACAATGTCACAAAGAGAAAAAAGAAAAAGTAATAAAATAAAAATGTAAAAAATTAGAACTAAATGTCAAAACCATATTATTACTAGCAAACTTTTATTGATTACAAATTTCCATTAATACTCGTCCATGCTACCACACCACATCCTTATGATAGCCTATTTCCAATACAATCTTACAATGCCATCTCATAAGTGCGCTAGCTGTGTAGACTTTTGACTGACGCTCTTTGATTCTTGATCCATTTTAATTTTGTGATTTCTCATTTTCCACAGGGCTGTGTTTTATAATTCATAAAATACCGGATACTCCGGACAGGCTCGATGTTCAATGGCGATTATCAATGGCTATCTAAAGGGTCGGATGTTCGAATTCGAATTCCGTGCTAGACAAACATTTGGGTGAATGAACATGTCTATTTGTCTTGATAATTAAGTACATTTAACGTGCCAATTTTTGTTTATCACAGTCCCCCCTCTGTCGCCAAAACCGTTGTGTTTAGAAATTTAAATATGTAAAACGTCTCTTTCTATAGTTATGATTTACTCGTCATGTTTTAGAAATTCATTTTTAAAGTTACCGAACAAAGTTCGTTATATCTCTATGGATCAATACTAATAATTTAAAGTTTTAAAATCCAATTTACTACACGTTTTACAACATTTTCTATAATAGCAAATAGCAATACTTATTGCCTTCACTTTACTTGACGGTAAGCATAAGTGGAGTCCTAATTACAGTGGCAGCTCTTAAGAAACCATTTGTTTCTAACTATTTCCACACTATACCGGCCGCTAGTAGTTAGAAAATTAGAATTATTAACTTAGTGTTCATCCTGATAATTATACAAATTGACCTACTCTCCTTCCTTAAACGTACCATAATATGCATAATTAATTATCTCCATAATACTTATTGCAATTAATATTTTTTATTGCTATGCAATTAATTTATCTTGAGTCATCCATTCAAATGACAAAAAGTTGATCCATAACATAATATTGTAACAATCATTGTAGTATTTCTAAGGTCATTGGTGTTATCATAAAAAAAGTCAACAAAAATGGATTGAGGACATATGATTTAATATTGTTCACAAGATTTATTGAAACACCATAAGTGCTTTTGGTTTTACTCGCGTAATGACATTTTTCCTATTCCGATATGATTTCACCGAGACACTCGATGTTTTACACAATAGTCAATACTATTGTGTAATATTTGTTTCGATATATGAGATTTGAAGTCACCATCGTTTGTAATGTAAATGACAATACAGGTGACAATCCGTCATACAGTGAGCTGCATTAATATGTAATTACTTTAGTACAGTCAAGAGCAGGTCGACCTTTACATAACGTAAAGGTCGACCTGCTCTTGAACATTCTTAAGTTCTATGTCATAAGAGCCAAAATTGTACTACAAGTGTAAAGCTCAACGTGCTCCTGACTATACCTTGTCATTTTTATATGTTATACACTTTAATGACTGAAGACAAGTGGGCATTTCAACAATGATAAAATATTTATGCCGTTGTTGTATGTAGTGTATTTTGCAGGTTTCTCGAATTGATTGTACCGCTCTGATTGTATTGTCGTTTTCATTTCATTAATTTAGCTTAATTAAACTTCTAATTGTCGCATTGTCACTGCCAGAATGACGACATAAATATTGACAATGCCACAATGACGACATAAATATTGTCAGGTTGTCACATTTACTAATTAGGGCCCCGTTATATTTTCCAAAGACGTCATTTAACCTCAAAGGATTATGTTAAAGAAGGATGATGATGTTGACGCTATAAAACAAATAGATTTTAATTCGCCGAGTAATCCATACTATCTTAATTGTCGTGCGTTATAACATTCTTGGTTTAATTGCGGGTAATGAATTTATAAAACAAGAAAATAAACTTTTTTAAGAGAGAGGCGGAATCGTACGTCACAACTAGTCACAAGGTTGATCTTTACGTAGTTGATGTCCTGTCTTATTGTCGTAAATGTCTTGTGAATTCTGTAAAAGTTTTGCGTTTCTTTATATGTAATCAATGATGTTATATTATTTAAATGAATGTAGAGGGGTAATATGATTCTAATTGTATATTTGGTTGAAATATACAAAATGGTGGTTGTTAGAATAAAAACATATAAATGTGAATTTTCCATTAATTTTTTGTAGCACACGCCATATACAGTTAAAGCCAACAACGTTTAGATTACGTAGACGTACTTTCCCGTCTGTTTGTGGTCAGTAGTAATTTTATACCTATGGTCTGACTCACATTTCATTATGGCGTCAGTTTCCTTATTAACCCACTTACGACTATCGTTTGTTATACGGATCATCAAAGAAAAAAAAATATTATAAACAAATGGGGTAGTTTTGAATTACATTGTTTTTATTAGACGTTAGCTGAGAAACGCTTGAGTCGATCAGTCGTATTTAGAACTCGGTAAAGTTAAACATTTTAATTGTGTGCACATTGTTATTTGCGTCAATTTTATGATGAGTTTTTCAAGGTAAGTAAAGATATATTTTTTTAATATTTTAGAGTATTTCTCACCGAAATTTATAAGATTGTAGTCCATTATAAAATGACATAAATCAAATGAATTTACTTTCTAATAAAATCTGTTTGTAATTCATCGATTAATTTTGCGTTCCGTAAATCAAACAGTAGTAATATGAATTGTTGTATTTGGTTGTTTTAGGTCAAAATCTAAAAAACCACTGACACTCAATGAAATCATCGAGGAGTTAGAAACAAATGATCATGAGCCAGTACCTGGGTCAATCACAATTTTTCCACCGGAAAATTGTAATGCGAATGTAACCGATGAAGACTCTGAAGAAGAAAATGTCGTGGTTCTAAACAATTTGCCTGGGTCACAACTGCGGGCCTATGCTGAGATTATCGACGATAACTCTTCGTCAAGTGATGATGAATGTAGCATGCCACTTACTCAACTAGCTAAACGCACGAGACTAGAAGCATCGATTTCAAGTATGGGCCCGCCTCAAGATGTAAGTACTCCGTGTCCGTCAACAACTACTATACCAAAGAACAAAACTTACACTTGGCGTTCTCGAGACATTCAGCCGGTTCATAAAAAGTGGAACGTTATGCATAGTGCTAAGATAAAACAAACACCGCTTTATTTTTTTGATTGTATATTCGACGACGCAATAATAAAGATGATATCGATGAACTGCGTGAAAGAGGGTTCAAAGCTACTGGTACGATCAGAGACAATCGACTGCCTGGTGGTCCACTCCCGAATAAAAAGCAGATGGAGAAAACTGACAGAGGTACATACAAGTATAAATCAGCTAAAGATGAAGAAATTGTTGTTTGCAAATGGAATGATAACAAAGTAGTCAATGTTGCGTCTAATGCTTTGAAAGCTACACCTACTATAAAAACAAGAAGATTTTCTCAACAACTAAAACAATATATAAAAATTGACCAACCCATGTCCATCAAAGGTTACAACGAAAATATGGGATGTGTCGACAGATCTGACCAGAACATTAGCTAATATCGCACAACTATTCATGGAAAGAAGTGGTACTTCTGCCTTATTTCCCATTGTATTGACATGGCATTGCATAACGCCTGGCAACTTTACAAAATCAATGATGGAGAGTATGACCATCTGAAATTCCAAAGGTCTGTGGCAACAAGCTTGTTAGAAACCTATGGAAAGGGCGTGGAACGCAAACCAGGGCGTACATCACACAATTTTCAAGAAACATCACGCTTGGATAATATCGGTCATCTAATAAAATATAGAAATGAACAATTGCGATGTGCGGTGTGTCATAAAAACGCTATGTTCTATTGTAAAAAATGTAAAGTTTCCCTTCATCCTAAGAACTGTTTTGAATTATACCATACTCCATTAGACTGAAAATTTAGTCTAATAATAAAATAATTTTAAAGAATTGTATATTGTTATTATTTATATAATCCAATACATAGCAAATAATCTCAGATAACTATAAAATAACTTCTATAATAAGTTCTATAAATATGCCAAAATGCAGTAGCGCGTATTACTAGCGTTCCGTATACCAAACGCCAATTTCCCGCTTTTCCATAACCGATAGATTTTTTTAATGATTTTTCCTGGGTTAATGACGCTTCTATCACTCTGGATATAAAAAATCACAAAGATACTGCGAAAAAAGGGATATCCGTAACAACTGGGTTAAGATTAAGATCCTATAAGCATAGTCACGTTTTTCATAATGTAAAAATAATTAATTGTACTCACAAAATTTACCTAGTTTCAACACTACATAATATACTTTTGAAAATACATACGAAAATACATGCGAAAATACATACATAAATAAATAATACTCAGGCGTAAGACAAACATGTATGTCTATGTTTTACTAACAATAACGATCCAAACTACAATCCATCCGTTTTCGAGTTCATGAGATTAAATGTAATTTGTTTACTTACGAGATAACGAGATCAAAATCCAAAAATATTTTAAACTAGCTTTTCCCAGCGGCTTCGCTCGCGTTAATTTTATGACATAGATCTCGTTTGACAACAAAACAACCCATAGCGGCGCAACTTGTGGCGCCATCTATTGGCCGAGCCAGCGCCCTCTATAGTAGAAAAAATAGTTCCCATTGGAATGACATACTTTCACGGGATAAAAAGTAGCCTATGTTAGGCTCTGTATCCCTGACAATATACCTATATACAAATTTTCATAATGATCGGCTGATTAGTCAAACCGTGAAGGAATAACAAACAAATAAACTCACTTTCTCATTTATAACATTATATAAAGTAAAAAGTAAAGTATGATAGAAAAGATGCTGTCAATAGTGTGCAAATGAAATATTTCAAAATGAGTTCAATGTAGATTTGATCGTTTTTCCAGTACATAGGAAGAGGCAACTTCGTGCTGGTAGCGTGGTAGGATTTGAATTATTCGGAAGTGCCGTGAAAATAACAATTTTATAGACATTTATATTACGGCCCCTTTTCCGCTGGTCCCCCTCCCCACATATTCCTGTCTGCACTATTAACCAATTTCAGACGAATAGGGTGTCATTTTATCGTAACGATTGTTCAGATAGGTATGGTTAACAACAACAAAACATTTAACGAACCAAGAACGCAATTCATATGATTATTTTGCGAAAGTAACCTTTTTGTGCTCAATCCTGTGAACAGATTTGGATGACAGATATGGAGATAGTTTGAGATTTTTGACATAATATGAATACATAGTTATTATTTCGAAAGAGGTTTAGATGACAACAGGATTGCGCGGATAATAGGCGATAAGAAAAAGAATAAGGCAAAATAAATTAAGTTAATTATTGTTGAAATAATACAAGATAATTATATACCTAGATTTGAATTTTAAGTGTCGATGCGATAACACAAAGGGGTCATAGGGCAGTGGATTATTTTGTACGATTAAAAATGAGTGCATTAATGAAGACTGAGTCATCCGGTTGGCTTCAATATTTTTTTTTGTAAAATGTCTAACTCCTAACCATAGATTAAGATAATCCCATATATCAGTAATCTATTCCGAATATAGTGACGTAGAAATAAAGATTGCTTTAGGATAAAAGTCATGAAGCAGCACGATGCTGATAGAAGGCTGAAAGCTCAAGCTTTGTCAGAAGGTATCCTGATTCGTATACTAAGATTGGCGAAATGCCGCGTCGTTACGAATCACGTTACAAAAATAATTTATTCGCTTCGGGATCAAAATTATGCTTACACAGTGCTGGGCCCTATCCAATGTCAGTAAAAATTTATAATCACCTACCGTCTAGAATGAAATCGATGGATCAATTCAACTCATTTATAAAATCAGTTAAACGATTGCAAATTAATAAAGCGTACTATAGCGTCAATGAATATCTGGAAGATAAAACTAATTTAAATGTCTGCCTCTCTTTTTCTACTCAAGTTGCTATGCCTTAAAAGGTGCATGTAGATAACTGCTATGTATTATGTACAGTAATATAATGTATGTGTCACATGTAATGCAATAAATAAATAAATAAAGCTGTTATTGATTTGTACAACGCTGTGCTATTGCCATCGTCACGGGTGTAATTAGTCATACTTAGTCTACATTATTCATTCGGCGAGAGACTATCGATCAAAATAATGTAATATACTTCTACTAACCTTGAACTTGGTCTAAACACTTTTTTCTTCTTTTCAGATAATGTTCTCTTTCCTATCCGTTGGCTGGGGTCTATTGTCAGACATCGATATCGAGAGCGAGCGGTTACGAGCGATCGGAGGACAGAGGTTTGCTGTTTATGCAGTAGCTAGGCTACTCGGATTACGGAGATACAAAGGTGTGCTCAGTTACGTCAAGATTAAAGATCCAAACAGTCTTCCCAAGGCGAAACAGCCCCTCGCGCTCAGCCATAGTATTAGTCAAGACGGCGCGCTTGATTCTCCAGACGGGGAAGCGTACATAGATTGCGACGACCCTTCTGAGGTATACACGAACGCTGTGACGGTCAAAAAACGAGCAGATTCATGGTATTCGGTTAACTCAAGAAGAAGCGCTTTCTACAGCACGCGGGGTTCCGAATACCACAGTGTCACCAGCGATAACTCTGATATGCGGTCTCCCGTTCACGTCTGCATGCACGGTCCCGCTTCACATCTGCCGTCCTTAATGTCGGCCCTGCCTCCGCACTGGACTCACGAAGAAGGAGAGTTCATCATGGTCCACGTGTCATACCAACCGTACATTGGAGAAGATTTCTTTTTTGCTCCCCGTTCTCAGATATCTGATGGCGTCATGTGGATGCTCGTCATAAAGGCCGGAGTAGCAAGGTCACAACTGTTGTCGTTCTTACTTAACGCTGGACAGGGAGTCCACGCAGAAATGAATAGTGAATACATAAAGATGATTCCTGTGAGTGCATTTAGGATTGTTCCCAATGGCACGGAAGGCTGCATAACTGTCGACGGTGAGCTCGTCGAGTACGGTCCTATTCAAGCAGAAATATTTCCGAACATAGTAAATCTCTTAGTGCCAGATAATAAATAACATCAGAGGGATATCGTAATTTTATGAAATACGACTCAATATTCCAAATGACTGAATTAAGTTACCTGAAACAGAACCGAGCCGATGCCGACGGAGGTGCAATATGAGGGAATACGTACAAATATTTCCAATAAGACGTGAAAACATAAGGTTGTGTCACAATAATATCTAAATTATTGAATACCAAAGTTTATCGAAGCCGTTATGTTATGAATCAATCATTCCATTAAAATTGTGATTTAATTCAATACAAAGTTAATTGGTTTTGTAAATTCAAAATGTGATAATATTAATTTAAGAGCTACTACTTGAATCTACTAGTCAAACATTGAACGAATGAAACAGTGCCAAAAATATCTGCACTTTAAATTTTACGTGATAAATTTGTATTATGGAATTGATTATGAAATAGTCGATATTTGCTTAAGTTAGAGCAGTAGTAGCACAATTCCTACTTTATTTTAGTTCGGCCTATTTATTTTGTGTAGCTTGAAGCTAATAATATTTTCGTTATGTTTTTGTCTTCCTGCCGTCATGTAGCGTCCGGTAATGTAATGCTGGGGATGGTGCGTCATTAGCCAATTTGTGTATTTATTATAATTTAACTAAGTAAAATAAATATTATTAATGTTATGTTTTATAAATTAATATAATTCAGCACGTGAGACTTAGATAATAAGTGGGTATGGGTCCCTAGTAGTACTTATAACCTTGCCACGGTTGCTTGTTTAAGGTTTAAGGGTAGTTATTTTGGGTCATTGGCCGTTCTTTGATTATATTATACGACACACGACAACGGTATTATATTATAATTTCCTAAGTAAACTTTAGTGAAATAGATCCATTACTTATAAGCTCTTTCGAATGGTTGCATTTTTCCTATCCTTCAGATGACATAAATTTCGATTTTTCCGACTGTCGTGTCGTGATGTCATGGCGAAATGTCAAAATATGATATGCCGTTGTCGTGTAATATGAAACGGCCTATAAAAAGTATTAAAGTTATAAATTAATATTGTTTAAATCTTTCTGTGATAGTAATAAACTTTGCCATAATGTTTATTTTGAGTTATCGGGAACAGTAATACAACCCCAGCTGATAATTTATTTTGTGATTATTAAAACATAAATTTCAATATTATATAAAATGTACAATGTAATTGTTACTATGGTGAATAAAAAAAACATGAGGCATTTTAATTATATTCCTAAGACTTAATTTAATTTATTAATACTTATAATTTGTTACATAGTAAGTAAATAATTAATATCTATTTAATTTATATTTTTTAATTGCAATTTTTTAATTAAATGCAGTTGTTTGTTTGTAAAACAATATTAATTAATCACAAATCAGTTTTTTTTTTCTGTTATAGGTATATTTTTTTAATTATACTCTTATGTATGTACTTTCTGCAGTTTATTGCTGCTTATCACAATAATATGCACAAAATATTTTCATAAACACTTTTAGTGGAAAGCGTGCTTTGTGACAAAACAGTTTTAAATACAATCTTGTTCCAATAATTTTTAAGTAGGTACTTACAATTTTTTTTAATTACTATTTAATAAAAGTGACAATATCTTCAGTTTTAGACGAATGTGTCAAAAAAGAGTGGTTTAAAATTTTAATTAATTGTTTATCTGAATACGACAGGTAATGTCGTATTGTCATTTGGCGCGTTGTCATCATCGAATTTCGAAATAATATTAATGGTTGTCATATTTATTAAGTAGGCCTCTGATTACGGTTTATTGTTAAAATGCCTTTCCAGAATTGTTAAGTACCTAAGTGTAATAGATTTGCCAATATTTTATAACACATTAGCTTGTAAACAACACATATCTAGTTAATTATTTTACAAAATATCGGTTGATCCTGTAACCCTGGTCCGATTTTATTTTAATTCGAGCTCGGTTTACGTCCATTCCTTATATAAGAGAATAGGTTGAAATGCAGCCTTGTTACAAATACAAAATGTTTGAGGTCTACGCTTAAATTTCCACGATTTCGTGTTCCGCAAAGATGTGCAGGTAACACTCCTAAATTACAAATATGAAATTAAATTTTTTTTGTTACTCCTTCACGCCTTGACTATGCTTTACTTTACAGCTTCTTTACAGCCAATAATTAGGTATGAAAATTTGTATAAATATTGTTAGGAGTACGAGATTGGCTCCCGCTACTTTTTATCCTGTGAAATTATTTCACTCCCAACAGGAAATCGAAGCTGCAGAAAAAGCACATTTTCTACTGCAGATGACGCTGCAGTCGCCAAATTCTAACAATTCATATAGATGGCGCACTGATTTGGTTTTCTTAAAATAACTCTTAAAGATATCACTCAAAAAGAGCTAGAGAGCTAAGCTGGGGAAAAAAGCTAGTCTGTTTTAGCATTTGAAACTTAATTTGAAACTTATTTCTGCAGTAAAACGTTCTATTTTGCATGATAAAGATGGGACCATACCGCCATTTTCAGAGTGGCGTGTTATTGTATAATAATATGGCGCGATTTGTGCTACATTCATACTCAAAATCAGTTATAAATTCTCGCGTAACGCAAATTGTACGAAATTACATTTTTTGGCGCCTAATGATTAATAAGTAATTTATACGAGATCTTTGCAATATACCTACAGGCGATAGGTAGCTTTTCTGATCAGTTGAAATGCTCGCCCATGTGTATGTGTATCTATTTGTTTATTTTATTTATTTATTTAAGCTCACCAACAATTGTTACAATAATACAAGCACATAATATTAAGTCTTCGTAGTTATTGGCTGATTGCACAATTAATTATAGGCGAAGCATTTATCGTCCTAAAGTAGTTTTTGTAATGCTCAAAACTTTTACTTCATTAGGTACATAGAAATTATTTATCATCTGCTATGAAAGCTCAACTACACAGAAAATTTGACCAGGCGAACAGCATTTTATTGTAAACCATCATAAAATTGTTGTAAAGTTTATGAAATTGTTGTTAATAAATGATTCCATTATAACAGGGTCTTATTGAAATAAAATAATTCCTTTTGCAAATCAAAGATGTGTTTATTAAGTATTATTAACTTACCTCTAAAGAAACATTGCGAATCTCTATTAAACATAAAATAGTTTAAATTTTAAATAAAGATTTTATTATTTGAGCAGTCTTCTGTAGAACTGATTAATTGAAAGTTGACTCGAACAAAATTATTTTGTTACAAGGATGTATAACTGTACATAATATAATTTCAGAAATAATAAAAAATTCAGAGGGAAAATATTTCACAAAAGAATCCTTACACTTAACACACAAATCATTATTACCTATGCTTATTCAATAAATAAGCAAACATTTTTATATTAAATTCTATAATTAAATCAACAATCATCTTATTATAATTATTTCATAAAGAACAGAAGTTCATATGAATTTCTTAAAAATAATCAGTTTATTGTATACTTACTATTATAAATTGTGAACTCTTATAATTACCATTTGTAAACCATTTCAAAATTTACAAATTACCTTAATTTCAATGAATCTAAACTATCAAGTAAGTTTTGCACTTCAGTATCAACCTGCTCCCGAGTACTGATGCGTTCAAGTCTCTCCCGGACGGACTCTAAGTCTCCAGCATCAGCCTTTTGTATTTTCATATATTTTAACATCATTTCTACAACTAAACATATTTCATTGATAAGTTGCTTGGTCTCCTCCGAATGGCCAGTACCAGGACGCATTCTTATTAATTTTAATTTACTTTGAGCCAATTGTAATGGGTTACGTCCATTTCTATCATTTGAGCTTACATCAGTACCAGCATCAAGCAACGCAATAACTACAGGAATATGGTTGGTGCATGCAGCAAGGTGCAATGGTGTATTCCCTAGTGTGTCCTTTATATTGGGATTGGCTCCATGTCTTAATAGCGTCTTAACCACATCGACATACCCCCAACAGGCAGCCAAATGCAATGGGCTCCTTTGGTGGTTATCGGACGAGTTGGGATCAACACCTGACAATAAAAGTCTTTCCACAAGCTCGACATTATTAGTTGAAGCGGCGACACGCAGTTTCTGGTGCCTTGACGAGCAAATCGTTGCGCCATACCTGTGTTTCAATCTGTAGTGCCTCGATCTGTTTGTGCACTTTATCTTGCCTATGTGATCGTGCGGTTCATCTAGGAAATCTATAGGCATCGCCTGCCCGTCCTGGTTTATTGGTATTGCTGGTGGATTGAACTCCAAGACGCATTGGGAGTGATCAAACACAGGATTATCGCTGCTCTCATTGCTTGTGTCAACTCCTGAGTCGGCCATAATAAAAAAAATATTCTCTATAATAAAAACATAATAAAAATCTACGGCAATTTCAAATTGACTTTTTTTGTTTGTAATGGGAAAACCCAAAAGTTTTATGGGCTAAAATAATATAGAATTTTGTTTGTTGTGCGAAAAAGAACAGTGAAATCAGTAAGTATTATTGCAGATTGTACTACACTGACTACACTACACAGTACGACACAGTAAAGAAAATTTATGAAGATTGAATTGACTTGACATTGACAATGACAAATTGACATGACAAAAAAAATCTTAGATGAATGACATGACAACTGAATGATGGTCCTACAATTAAAAAAAAAAAATTTTACTAAACTAAAATCATAAATGGAAATCCCGAAACAATCCAAATACTTATTTTTAAATAAAAAGTATTTTATCTCTACGTTTGTGTTTATCTCAAAATATTATCATCCTGTTCACCAATTATTTTTCTATTTGTGTAGTGTAGTCAGTGTAGTGTAGTGCAGTGAATGATTTGTAAAGATTTCTAGGTCCTGCCGGTCCTGCAGATCATGCATTGCTTTGAATTATGCCAGGCGTGTGTTGGCATTTCCATACTTTTTGCCGCATGACGCGCGCGCACGCACGAGAATCGATCTTGCATGGTATGATGCAGATGTCTATTGAACCTCAGACCAAATAAGAAGACTTTCTTTTTGGGTTTTTTTAGCTGGAAACGCACTTGAGCTGCGCGGCGCTGCGCTGCACGGAGCGGCGCGGCACGTCAAAATATTCTTTCATAGAAATTATATGAGCTTAATTGCACTACAGCGGCGTAGTGTCGCGCCAAAACGTAGTATAATCCAAACGTTATATCCTCTTTGTTGCGGCGTGGCACTGCATCGAGCGGAGCGGCGCGTCAAAATATTCTTCGGAGGCTAGGTTCGGAGGCAAATTGTCGCGCCGCGCCGCGTTGTTCCATTCGTTCCGCTGTAGTGCGGTTTAGCCATGGTTTAGCATACAATTTGTATGAAAGAATCTTTTGACGCGCCGCGCTGCTCCGTGCAGCGCAGCGCCCGGCCGCGCTGCTCAAATGCGTTTCAAGTTTAAATTGAAAAAAAACCTTGCTTGAATATTAATATTTCTATAAATATTTTTTTGTTCTGAGTCTGTGTTGAACGCATAGGTTGATATAAAATAATAAAATACAAAAGTTTACAGACATAATTAGAGTAAAAAAGTCACCTGTTTTCAAAATGTTTTTTTTTCCAAAACAATGGTTGCCAAAAACGAAGACAAGAAGGAGACTGGGACCAAAAATTGACAAGAATTTTTGACAGCGTTTTCGTAATTCGGCCTCGAGAGATTTCCAAGATATTTTTGTCATCATTACGGCGTAAATTATTGTATAAAAATGCAGCAATTAACAGTGTTTATGGTAAGTTTTGTTTTCTTTAATTTCGGTGTTAAATAAGGGCAGTTGATGTCAGGTCATAATCTTAACCTCTAACGTTTGCCGATAGGACATAGAAAGCTCACGCTCGTATATCGACGAGTTGTACTCGCCTGATGGAAGTAAGGTCGTAGAAGCCCTAGTGACATTGAAGAATTCAGTAATAGGTAGTAACCGGCAAAAGAGTTCGGTCATACAGCAAGGAGTAGTGCCGCGACTTCTGCAACTAATGTCTGATGAAGCCTTGGACCCCAACATAAGACTCGAAGCCACTATCACAATTGGTAAGTTTTGTTTTAATAATAGACAAGAATAGAATAATTTTAATTAATGGTAAACATACCTCGGTAAGAAACCTGTAAAACATTGTCTAAACAAAACAAAACACTATTTATGAACATTGTTATCTGTTGTGAGGCATTTGCCCTGCAATGAAATGCAACTATTGTTAAATAAAAGTTGTATAGAAAACTATTGATCAGAGTAGTAAAAAATTATATTAAAAGTTGTTAAACTTTTTATTCCATGTGGTATTTTTAATGGGGTTGGAACCGTTATCTTTTGTTCGTTTTGTTATAGCAATGTCATTAGAAATGTATTCAACATGAAAAACAGGGGAAGTCCAAAGAAAAATTTATTGAGTGTGTAACATTTATTATTTTTACCAAATCGACACAATTATTTATGTATGTAGATAATATGAATTATAAATATTAGACAGATTGAGCTGCAAAGGATCTCATGTATAGAACGAGTGCTATGATTGGGATGATGAATGATAGGATATAGAGGAGGAGGCTTACATGATGACTTAACCCAAATTTCTTTGGATTAAGACGAAAACAGAAGAAGAAGACAGTTCTGTTATCTTCTTTTTCTGTTATCTACTTTCAAAATGATGGCCAATTCCACTCTGCTGATGCGTAGCTGTGGTACAATCTATGAAACATAAAATAAGTGACTCACCAACTAATTTCAATTTTATCATTAATTATAATTATTTAATTATTACTGCAAATAAATTTTAATGACTGTTTGTAATCTCATAATAATATCTTTTAATTAAATGTTTGTTGCACAAAGTTTACACATTACCCAGTCCATGTCATTATATTTTCAAATTTTTTCATAATAATTCCTAGAATCAACATTTTAATCAAGAAATCAATTTTTATCATAAAATTACTTAACTCTGTATTCTTTATTTTCATTATTTTGTACTTCATTCATAAATCTTACTTTTGTTATCAAATAAATAATGTTATATTATGGTTTTAATAACGTGCAGATAATACTTGAACTATGATTTAATTTATCTTAGGTGTTTCTGTTCAAGAGATAGCAATGTAATTGTAAACTTGTTTACATTATTTTAGTTTGTAATTTGTTGCCAACTGATGTAGTGGCTAGAATTTAGAAAAGAAAAAGTTTTGGAAAGAAACTTTCTGATTTTGACGTTATTACTACTTCTAGCTTTTTTTGACTTGGATATTTGCCCCTTGTAGGGGTTGAATTTTAAATAAATCTTTTCTTAGTGCTCATCTGAATGTACACATGTAGTGCTCATCTAAGTGTAGAGTGCAATTTTGTTTTAAATATAAATTTTTTTTTCAGGATCACTAGCAAAAGGCACGTCAGAGAATGTGGCGTCATTAGTAGAACAAGGTGCGGCAACTGCACTAGTAGATTTATTAAAGACTGTTCCAGTCGGCACCAAGTTAGCTGAAGCTGGTCTCTGTGCACTGCGCAGTGTGTTCCTCCATCCTCCAGCACCTATAGTGGCCTTGCCTGGTGATATGAGATTATTGACAAGGCTAACACGTAAGATACATTGTATTTTTCTGGATTTTAGCAAAGATATGCTTTTTTATACTTTTTAGAGAATTTTTTACCTAACCAAATTACAAATCATTTTATTGTGTAAAAATTCTAAATATTTGATAAGATATTGCACTGTCAATGACAGATTACTATAGTGCAATAATAATCCTTCCTGATAAAGAAAAATGATTAATAAATCGGTTCTTCCCCTATCAAAGACAAGTGAGTTTTTCTTAATATTTTTAATATTATCATTAAATACTAGATGTTCACATTACATCTCTATTTGAAAGTATGCATTTTGTTAACATTGTATCTCTTCACTTTTTCATTTAACCATTTTTATAATTCTTGTCATTTATAGAGATAGCTCACGAAGGCTCACCTACAGCGCGATGTTGTGTAGTACGTATTCTGTCAATATGGTGCGGAGGGCCTATAGAACAAGGGGCTTTATGTACTGCCGGTGCTTGCAGTGCAATAGCAGCACTCCTTGCTAATGGTCGAAATGGTCCACCGATTGCAAGAGCCACACCAGCATTAGAACTACTAGCTAACATGTGCTTCGAGAATGCCAATGTAGCACAGGTTGCTTTGAACACAAGGTATGTAGAATATGAAAAATATTCTTTCTCTTATTGACCTTATAGAATATCTAAATAAGGTCAATAAGAGCAATGTAACTTCAGTTTCAATCAGGCTGTCAGATAAATTGAATATTACCTATACATAGGGAATAAACAAAATCATGGATTGGCAATGTAATCGCAATTGCAAATCCATGTTGATACATGTTGTGAAAAATGTGTTGTATTTATAAAAAATAAATACAAATTATAGTTTTAAACCTGTAATCTTATATTTAATTTCTGGGATGTATGATGATGATCCTCTGTGTTATCTTTTTTCGTTGACTGTACACAGGATAAATGAACAATATAGGTTGCACTACAATCCGCGCCATAAGAGATGAGACCTGGCGTTTCACCTCTCGTGGGACGGATTGTACATGACTTTTTGAAAAGTGATAAACAACATTCTACATGACCAATAAAAATAATGATTTATTAATCAATATTGCTTTATATTGTAGGCATGGTGAGAAGACAATACCAGATCTGTTGATGAGTTTGGTGTCTCGTGACAAACCTCTCCCAGTTGCGTTGGGGGCAGCCCGGTGTCTCACATTCATACATAGAGCTGGCGCGTTGACTGCTGATGACAACAAGTAAGTGATATTATACAACTAGATTCCAAACTTTGCTTGGGTTTATCTCCTAAAAATATAAGCTATAAAAAATACAGCAACTCTGTAGAAAAATAATTATTGATTAAAGAATAAACAGAATATACATTTATTTTGACAGGCCTGGTCGAGTGGCTAACAATGGCCACAGTGCACCAAGGGCCGCGGGTTCGAATCCTGCGCAAGGTAAACAGTTGTGTGCATGAACAAGTCTGTTTGCCTTGGTCTGGGTGTTTTCTATGTATTATAAGTATTTATTTACAAAAAAAAATATATTGTGTATATTTATCAGCAATCTAGTATCCATAGTACAAGCTTCGCTTAGTTTGGAACTAGATGGCGTTGTGTGATTTGTCCAAGAATCTTTATTTTATTTATTTATTTATTATTTTGTAAAATCAAGAAATCTTTTGACGCACGGAAACTATAATCAAAGACTTAAATAGTTTTTTTAAAAACTAAAATAGGTTTGCGTTTGACCATTGCTTGCCTGATGGTAAGCATCGCTGCGGTCTACGATATAACACGCTCACCTAGAAAATACCGATTTACTCTAGATTTTAAGGAAAGGAATTTAAAGTAAACATTGATTCCAGTACAGAGTTTACATTACATTATGTTTTTAATTTATAATTACAGAGTGGTATTTGGTGCTTTGCCGTGTCTTGCACGACTATGCACGAAAGAAATGCCGGAGGACATCAGGGCGAAGGCAGCTGAAACATTAGCATATTTAGCAGAGGTAAGGTCCATTATGAAGAGCAGTGATAGCCCAGTGTGCTAGGTTATTAACCGAATGGTTCCTGGTTCAAATTCTGGTATTACCATAAATGTTTTGCTTTTTTTCAAATTATCGCTTGAGCTATAAAGAAAATATCCTAAGGACAGCGGCATGTGCAATGTCTAACAAAGTTTATTTTTCCTTGTGGATTGTAGAAGTAGCTCCATCTTAAAATCTATCTTTTTTTACCAATTCTTAAATGGCAGCCTTCGTCAATTCTAATGTACCAGGAAACGAAATAACGCCATGCAGAAAAATATTATTGAAATCTATCAAATTATTTTATTACAATTAGTCTCCCCGTGGCCACGGCAAATACAACTCTGCCGAAACGTCTGGTGTAAAACCAAAAGTTTATGTGCGCGTTGCTGTGTTAGTGCTGAACCGGTGGTAAAGAAAAGACGATTCGAAAGACCTTAGCCTATTCGAATAGAAATATTTTGTATTATGGTTAAAAATAAGTATAATGTGTACTGGTCACTTTATTCCAAGGGTCGCGGGTTCGAATTCTGTGCAAGGCAAACATTTGTGTATATGAACATGTCTGTTTGCCTTGGTCTCGATGGTTTCTATAATATAATAAGTGTTTATTTACAAAAAAAAAGTATTTAAGTATATTTTCATAGTACAAGCTTAGTTGCTTAGTTTGGGACCAGATGGCGTTGTGAATTCGTCGAGAAATATTAATATTTAATGTGTTCAAAACATGTAAGTTTAAAACGTTATTTTATCTTTAGGTGGACACATCATTACAAAGGTTAGCTGCAATCTCAAATCATCTAATGAGTTCACTAGCGGATATAGTGAATTGTCCGTCTGCGGCGGCAAAGCAAGGTGCCTTCAAGTGCTTCGCGTCTCTCGGAGCAAATGACGAGGACATTAGGAAACGGATAATCGAGACTCATGGCCTTATGATGCACATTGTTAGCGGAATGAACAATCCTGAAGCGTCGGTAAGTTATAATTATGAGTCTACTAGCGAAAACCGCAACTATGCTTGCGTATATCCCGCTTTCCCGTGAGAATTTCGGAAAATCCTTGTATGTGGGTGGACTATCGAAAATATGAGGGTGGAAGAAGATTCCGCCTCGGATATGGAGATGTGACGTGTGCAGTTGCCAGTTCGCCTGTGACCACGGCCGCCACCTGGTCGTAACGTCAGGCAATATCAAGGTATGATCGCGTTAATCCCCGGTTTATTATTAACTAGCTGTACCCGAGGCTTCGCCCGCGTAGATAATCCCTTTCCCGTGGGAATTCTATAAATTGCCGTCTTTATCTTTATCAACATCATAAAGGTAACCTCTAAACAAAATTCCAGCTTTCTAGGTTGAGCTCTAAGCGATAATACACTTATAGTCCTATCACTCCTTTTCCCGTGGGAATTCTATAAAACCCCATCTTTATTCTTTTGGCATTGTTTTTGTTATTTTTATGTGTATTGTATAATTAGAAGAATATATTATTATATATTTTTATATATAATTATATTATTGTATAGCCAGAAGAGCTTATTTTTTTAATTGTACGCATAGATAGTGGTGACACCTTTAACATAATGGTCCATTTTTACCAGTGTTTTGATCAAATCCTAAGGAAATCGCGTACTTATCGGGATAAAAAGTACCCTATGTGTTAATCCAAGGTATCAGCTACTTACATACCAATTATCATGAAAATTGGTGTAGCCATATGACCGTGAAGAAGTAACAAGCATACATACAAACCTTCGCCTTTATAATATTAGTAGGATTTATAAATCCTTGTATGTTTTATGAATATAAAACTACATCTTGAATAACTTTATCTATTGCTGAAAACTGCATTATAATCCGTTGAGTAGTTTAAAAGATTTAAACAGTTAGCGGAAGCTACTTCATTTTATGTAAAGAAATTTCTCGCAGTCGGTCTGACTGTTTTTTTCATTCCGTTTATGTCCAAGGCTATGTGAATTGCATCCCATTACCATTTGGGCCAGCCTATTTATTAATCTATTAATAACGTGTTTTGCTTGGAAAATACTGTCAATCTCGCAATTTTTTCAGTAGAGGAAAATCATATAAACCCTGCGAAAGTTCAAAAAAATATTTTTGTTCCAGATTAGACTAGCAGCAGTCAGATGTCTACACTCATTATCGCGATCAGTCCAGCAATTGAGAACAACATTTCAGGTAATTTATGTCTGAATACCGGGAAATTAACGCGATCATACCTTTATCATTGCCTGACGTTTCGACTAGCTTGCACTGGCTGTGTGTTCGCCTGTGACTACGGTCGATGCAACCTGGTCGAAACGTCAGGCAATATCATGATCGCGTTCATTTTCCGTTTTATTATTAACTAGCGAAACCCGCGCAACTTCGTTTGCGTGTATCCCGCTTTCCCGTGGGAATTTTAAAATTTTTCTCTCCGTAAGAACCATCCTCGTACTTCAAGGAATATTCTAAAAAAAAAATCAGCCAAATCGGTCAAGCCGTTTTCATGTTATGTCGTGACAACGGAAAACGGGTTTCATTTTTATATATATAGATTTATAATAATGCAACGCGAATGTTTAAAAGTTGTTATTAGTAAAGACGCTTGAAATTTGGTATATATGCATGTCAAGTTTTTGAATATAATGCTAATAATCTACAATTCTGTTTTTCAGGACCACGCAGTATGGAGACCCCTAATGCAGCTACTGAACGACTCACCCGGCACAGAACTGCTAACAGTTGGATCTTCCACATTATGTAATCTATTATTAGAGTTCTCCCCGGCCAAAGAGCCAATGCTAGATCAAGGTTCGACATCACACTTTATATGTCAATAGTAATGTTTTTATAAACGTTACGTAGTCTTTGAGGTTAAATTTTTCAATATAGCATTTTTTGTAGGTGCCGTTGAGATGCTATGCAACTTGACGAAGAGGCCGGAAGCAGCATTAAGACTGAACGGTATATGGGCGTTAATGAACATGGCTTTTCAGGTACATATAAATAAATAAATTGTACACAATTGACACAGCGCCAACTGGTCCCAAAGAAAGCTAGGCTTACTTGCACAAGCAGGTGCTTGTGTTATGGGCACCAGACAACGGATGACTTTAGGAGACATAGAACACATCCAAACTAGAGACAAACAAAAATGACGTCACATATGTCACAATTTGTCCTGCCATCTGTCCAGACAGAAAAGAACTAATAAGAAACACTTTTAAAATGGTACTAATAAAAGTTACAATTACAATGTATAACAGAAGAAAGACATAAGAAACTTACTTAGACATTAAACGAATTAGAATTAGGCTTACGAGACGCATTACAAAATTCTATGTTATATTTTACAGGCCGAACAAAAAGTAAAGCAGCGTATACTCTGCTGCCTCGGCACGGAGCAGATGTTTCGTCTGCTCGGCGACAACGACACACGCGTCATTATGAAGACGTTAGGCTTATTACGGAATTTGTTGTCGACGAGGCAACACATCGACGCCATTATGAGCGAATATTCCTCCCAAGTTATGCAGGTAATGTTTAAATTCATATTTATAAATAACTAGTGTCATCCGTGCGACTTCGTTTGCGTGTATTTATTTACGCACAGCAGCGTCATCTACATCAGATTGTTGATCAAATCCTACAGGAATCGCGTACTTTTCGGGATAAAAAAGTACCCTGTGTTAATCCAAGGTATCAGCTACCTACATACCAAATATCATAAATATCAGCTATTTGAGCGTGAAGAAGTAATAAACATGCACATCACTTTCTCCTTTATAATATTAGTAGGACTAGCGAACCACGAGCACGAGTTATACTAAGGATCTCTATTTATTTTGAAAATATAATCCCACCTGGGAGGGATTATATTTTCAAATAACATTGGGAAGTGAATTTCAAAAATCTATATATAATATAACCAATGTTACCCGGGGATAATGTAGTTTCCCAATGGTGAACGAATTTTTGAAATGAATCTTCGAGTTCAGTAGTTTTTGACTTTTATCGTTCACAAAAAAAAAACCAAATCTTTCTTTTTAAAATATTAACGTATAGCTGAGCAGGGATGTTGAATCCTGATTATGTATGAGATGTAGTTGTAGAAATGTGTGGTGGCCTAGTCCTAGTGGGGCTGAACACATTAGACGTTTTTTAAACGCTCAATCTGATATTGGATGATACATTTATTATCTTGTTAAACGAGATGTTGCTTCGTGTGATGTTTTTTAATTATTGTTATACTGTAAGTAAAATTGATACAATTTGTTTGCACGCAGGCTGTGATCGTAGTTTTGGAAGGATCGTATCCCGCGGAGGTGAAAGAACAAGCGTTGTGTATATTAGGTAATATTGGTGACGGCGAAAAAGCGCGGGACTTCATTATGGCCAACGAGGATGTACTGAGGAAGCTAGTTGATTATTTAGTAAGTAAAGTGTATAAGATATTTTAAAATTGCGTATAGCTTATTGAGTATAAAAAACCAAATCATAGTAGTGACGCCACTTGTTGGCGGATGTATGTCAAAAGTTGTCAGGATTAGGCGATTGTAGCGCCATCTATAGTAGGAAACACTGTCAACAAACAATGCTTTTGAGGATTTCCTATGAGAATAATATTTTTTTTCCGGGATAAAAAATAACTCTATGCAGATTTTAACGCTCCCGTACGGGTCGCGAAACTCAAATTTTCTTACATTTTTAACAAATGACAGCTCAATCTCTCATTGCATTCATAAGAATGCGATTCCCGAGTATAAACATAATATATTACTGAATAAATCATCTTTTAAATGTATAAATAGTAGCGCTTCTCTTTCTCTTATAAACTTCCATAGGCGCACCCGGAGAGCAAGCTGCAAGAAGCTGCGCTGTTCGTGGCGGGCAACCTGGTGCGCCTGGGCGAGGCGGGCGCCGCCACGCGCCAGGCGCGGCTGGCCGAGCTGGGCGTGCTGCGCGCGCTGAAGCTGCTGCGCGCGCGCCCCGACGCCGCGCACCTGCACGAGCGCGTGGCCACGGCGCTGGCGCAGTTCAGCGACCTCACATAATGCGCACAAACACTACGTAGGAGTGTATTAACCAAACTGACTATTTTGGCGACGAGCCCACTGCGCGCGGTAATTACCTAAAATATACCATTACTAAATTCAATAGCAAATCCAGATTCAGAAGGGCGCATCTGCACATGCGTCCTTGTGGCCGTGAACTTTCGGACCGCGACGGTCACAGTACGGACGCAGAACTCTGAACTCCGGCCGCTAGACCGCGCGCAGTGGGCTCGGCCTCATGCTTGTGATCTACACAGTGAGTTATCCAGTCATACGATTATGGTACCTAGTGTATAGTTAAGTAATGTAAATAGTTAAGAACGCAGTTGTTATCACCGTGAGTGTTTGAATTATTTATTTTTAATTTATCGTGTTGTCGTTCTATAAATTTATTGTCGACGCTTGGTGTGGAATCACATTTGCATCGGTGTAAACCTGCGCCTAGATACAGCATCAAATATTTGAATATTTGTTTGATTGCTACATGTGGCACGAGGATTTGTTCAATGTTTGAACAAAACTTTGAAATTTTCCGCAGTAGCATAAAAATGTGATCCAATATTAGTTGTGTCGAGTCTCCGCTATATCTAACACTATATAAGACTTTGAGTTACAACGGTATTGTAGTGATAAAAGCTGTGACTTTTTTTATGTTGATCTTAATGATAAATGTAGTGAAAACTTGTAATATGTTTAAGCGGAAAATTCAACTTCAATAAATTGAATTTTTGCATTTGTGATTTCAAACTTAGGCAGCTCGATGAGGTTACAAGTGACTAATGTAAAAAACATAGGTATTAGGCTGTGGTGACTGGTACAGTCGGTCCTATAAGTATAGTCCATTTACAGTTATTTCACGTCTAGTTGTTCTGTTGATTATGACTGCAAGAGCGGCCCATGTATGTTGATAAATGGTTAACTGCTCGTGCAGTCCATCTATGTCCGCTCACACATTATTTCTGCTACAGAATTGTTGCTGTTACATTTATTTTGAATGTTTTATACATGTTTTTACATCTGTCATAGCTAAAATAACTGTGAACGGTTGAAAGCTTGAGCTCTCTCTCTAAAATTGCTTCTCTTTTAAAATTTCTCTTATCTTATTAATTTCTCTTTAAAATTGCTGATACGAAAAAGTCAACATAAAGTTAATATGACATAATATTTTTTATATTAATAAGACCGACTGTAATAGGTAAAAATGTCGGAAAGTTTTCTCATAACGCTAATTTCTCTACTTCCTCTTGATCGCATAATCAGCAAATCATGATAAAAATGTGTTAGAATTTTAGTATGCGTACCAAGTGGTACATAATTGTTCGAAATTTAATCGTATACACAGAGAATAAGCCTTTTCTTTCTCTGATTGTGAAGTACAGATCGTATTTACAATTATATTATCATTTGTATTTTTAGGTGAAAAAATGTCTTAAGTAGCCATTTCACGGCCAATTTAGATCGAGATCGACATTGATCCGTGTAACGTGTTGGATTGGTGTTGACCAATACGTTGCACAGTCAAGTCAACGAGATCACTGATCATGGATCTCAATCTGGATTAACCGTTTAATGGCTGCTTTAGATGGGAATACGATTTAGGTACACCTTAAGAAGATACCTTTTGCTATTACAGTACAGTAACTAAATTTGAGTGGTAATAAATATTCCATTAATTTCATCATTCAAATAATAATTCAGACCAATAACTCTTTGATCCATGTTTTAAATCAGACATACCACTCTTGTGTTTTTAGTTTTATGTACATATTTCTAACTAAATTGGGGTCGCGGAGCACAAAGAAACTCGTACAATCCCGCTATCACCTATCCCTGTCGCCCTTGCACAAGTCCACGAGTGTCACGCTCGCACAAGCGCAATGTCATTGCATCTATGCGAGCAAGACGGCAATATAATCACGCGGGCGGGAGTAACAGAGAAGGCAAACAAGGTCAACGCACAAATTTCTTCGTGCTCCGCGACTAAACTTTACTCATACATGCCTAATTTTATTTATTTATTTATTTAAACTTTATTGCACACAATACATAATGTGTATACAAAAGGCGAACTTAATGCTAAAGCATTGTCTCCTAGTTTACCTTTGGGACATCTTAATCGGTAATAAGGGGTGCAGCATAAAAAATAAAATAAAAAATATTGAAAATACATTAATAATCTAGATGAAATTTTAACATACATATGCAATTACACACTAAATAAACTACCTATATACATATATAATAATAATACTTACATAAACATAATTTTCGTTGTTTTTAAATCTTATCTCAGTATTGGAAATATTTCCCTGTTCTTTCGTGGTCCTACTATGGTAGAACTGTTTCTGTTTGTCTTACTTGGCCACTGACTTTATTATATAAATGAATTCCTGATGATTTATGCTAATATTCGTTACCAACTCAAATGTTCTGTACTGTATAATATTTTTGATGAGGTTGAGGTGCTAGAAAGCCTCGCAAAATGATATTTTGTGAAACTAACAAAATAATGTAGTTAAACTACAATAGCGTAATTTATAATTGTAGTTGTTGGCTAATGGATAATGAGACGTTTTACGTACCCTTGTCACTTGGATTGTGTCTCAATGCCGGGGCCAGACACAGCTTCACTTATTTCATAGCTATGAAGGTGCTCCCACGTAACATTAAAACATTTCTGCTCTTCTGCTCCTATACTCAATACTGTTTGATCAATGTGATATAACACCAGCGCGGGAGTGATAATTCGGGTGTTGCAAGCGTCCATAGGCCACGGCGACCGCTTACCACCAGGCGGGCCGTAAGCTTGTTTGCCACATTAGTGATATAAAAAAAGTTAAATAATCATTTAAAACTGTGTCTGGTGCCGGGTTCAGATACAGAATAAGATGCCATTAGAGTACTCTTCATTAGTTTTGAGATTTCAATCCAATATAGATAGGTGCATTGTAAAAATACGAAATGCAATGAGGTCAAACAGACAGTTTCTGAAACGCATTTGTAAAGTTTATGACGGATGTCACTTTCATACTAAAGAAGAAAAACCGGGCAAGTACGTGTCGGGCCACGTACAATGTAGGGTTCCGTATTTGCTACGCTTTGCTTGCTTGCAGATGAGTATAATGCCATATTCTATGACATTTGACGTTTTCGTCAAAGAAATTTTACTTAATAAGTTCCTCGGCAATAGCCGAGGAACTTATTAAGTAAAATTTCTTTTCTTTCTTTACCGAGTAATAACTCGGTAACTAGTAGAGCCTACTTAACTATATGGACTACTACCATGAATTTTTTCGAATTATTTAAAAAAAAATAAACATAAGACTTTTGGAGATAGAGGGGGGCGGGGGGGGGGGGGGGGGGACCACCGTGCAAATCGAAAATTGGCACGTTAAATGTAAATAATTCGCAAACGGATCATTGTATCGAAAAATGATCTTCCCACTATCTCGATGTTTTTAATAGACCTATCTAACGATACCCCAAAACATGGAGTCGGCGCGAAAAAAAAAATCCTACTTTACATGTAGGGGAGGCACCCCAAAAAAAATATTTTTCAAAATTTTATTCTACCACTGTTTGCATTGTTAATATGCGTATACATACCAAATTACAGCTTTCTAGCATCAAGCATTTCTAGGCGCTAGACCGAGGACGGACGGACAGACGGACATGGTGAAACTATAAGGGTTCCTTGTAGTTTAATACGGAACCCTAAAAAAAGAGATAGCTAGAGATTTAATGTGGAATTATATGCGTTTCAGTTATAGCTGTTAGACGTATTATGCGGACTGGGAAACGGCTTCAAGGGTATTTTTGATAGAAGCGCAGTAATGTCTAAAATCGTGTCTTAAACTTTAATTCTCTTTATTAAATAGGCTGATTATATATTTTCCAATGCTAATAACACTTCAATGAACTATTTCGAGATATTATGCTTGTGTAAATTCATATTGACGTAAAATCAAAGCGTATCGAAATACATTTAAACAACTTTTTAATACCTTCTTAATAATTAACTTTCCTTAGCTGAAAAAAATCCTGTTAAAGCACATTTTAATCGAAAGATGTGTTGTTTATCGCCTACAAAATGGTTTAATTGAATACCATGCAATTATTTTGCAAATTGTCGAGTGACATGTGATAGGTTAACAATTAGATATAAATGTATGAAAAAATATGAAGAAAGTTTTTTTTGAGGCACAAAGTTGTAAAATAATTTCATGGTAAGGAAAAGTATTTTTTTACTTCTAATTTTTTTCTCCTGCTTAATTTTACTTATGTATAATATATATAGTAAATTGACATAATAAATATACAAATTCATGTATTTTATACACAATTCATCAAATTGCACTACAAAATAGTAGTTTGATAATAAAAATGTAATACTCATATTTGTGAATGTCCTACGCTGTACATTGATATTATATTAAATCCTCAACATTTTTTTATTTATGTTATTTCGGCAAAATACCTTTAGGGACCTATTCACACATGTGTATCGATTTTCATCATCAAGAAATAACGTCCACGTCACACCAGAGCGATCAAAGCGACTATGTATTCATATTTTGAAGAGATCTCACCGAATTTGCTGTTTATACTGCAGCTACTGATTGGTTAATGGATGTGAGTTGCATGATATGAGCAAATTAAATATTTTTATTAATCTGAAATCATTATCATGGGCTACAGGAAGTACTGTAAGAATCTGTTTATTATGACAATAATGAAGTGAAATGTCGTGAAAAACATATATTATTATGTCGTGGAGCACTTTTTGAAATGCATTTTTAAAGTTTATGACACATTAAATTATAGCTGTCACTGTCATATTAAAGAAGAAAAGAAGAGATAGCTTGAGACTTAATGTGGAATTAAAATTAAAATGCGTTTCAGAAACTGGCTAATAGTTGTGTAGCCTTATGACATGTATATAGTCACGACACGCGAGGCTGTTGTTGAGGAATGTTTTATTGAACGTTGACGACCGTAGGTTATTAAAATATGCAATCCACAAATATTTTTTAGTTGGGTTGCTTTCTTAGTATAGTTTTTATCAGCCAGATCTACACCACACGATCCAACGCGATCCATACGCGCGCGGTAGGATCTCGATCCAATAGACGCTTGATAGGATCGAGACCGCGCGCATTTGGATCGTGTTGAATCGTCTGGTGTGGATCCGGCTATTCATTTTGCGAGTATGACATTATTGTAAAATGTGATGATTGTTAAATACCGTACGTATGGATTGTAAGATTATAGCTTGTGGGTCGCTTGGTCGCTTACGTATGTGATATAATTGTACATAATTTATGGTTTTCAAAATATTCTTTTTTTTGTGGATAGATTCCTTATGTTCTAGCAATAATGATAAATAATAATGACTTTATTTTCTGTGATTTACCTTTCTATCGAGCGATGTATGCTGTTGCTTTTCTGTATGTATATTCTGATGAAACTCTCAACATTGTAACTTGCATTATTTACGAATGTTGTCTACATTTTTCATGTTAATACAAACGGATAATGCAATTCATGTAGTTTTAATAATTACCTAAGTTCCTATCTAGTAGGTTTACCATATCGCTGCTTAGATGCGACAAAGTAACAAACTCACATGACCATGGCAGATGTACCTACTCATCATCATCGCACATCACGTTTATTTCCCATAAAAATGTGATGTGCGATGATGAGAGTTGCAGTTAGCATTCATTCCGAAGATTTTCGTCTTCGTCCAAGATGGTGGCCTAAAATCTTAATGATCGATTTATATTCAAAGACTCAAACCATCGAGTGTAAAAACAATATTACTCTGTGGTGCAACTATAGATTTGGAAGGCAACTGGTCACTGGCGTAATGAAGGTGCGGTCCACATAGTCTAAGGGTATGTATTCAATTAATTATAATTTAGAAGGTTTTACTCTGTGCGTGCATTAAGCCGCGTATCCAGTGAAAGTTTTTTGAAAACATTCAACAAAACTACATACACAAAACTTTGTTTTTGAAACATGTTTCTCTACACACGCTGTCCATAGCGATTGTGTAGCGAGGCGAGAGAGTTGTCAAAATCACGACAAAAATGGCGGATGATATGACAGTACTCTGCCCCTCGACCCGCGCGGGGGTGTTTTGTGTACGTGTTTTCCATCGGGCCGGGCATGGAAAAGAAAAACATTGTTGATGTTCACAAAAATGTGTATTGAAAGTAGTGTAGACGATTTTGTTGAATGTTTCGTGTTTTTGTTGATTGTGTAGGGTAAAACACGCGCTATGGACCCGGCTTTAGACTATATTTATTTAGGCGCTGCGCACACGTAAACACTTTGTTGTCGACATGGCCCACCCTAAGTAAAAACCGTAGTTGCTGCGTGATCGGTGATCGGGCAGTACTTATTAATTTTATACTGCATTTACCAGCAGGTACGGCGGCAGTTCTTTATATATTTATTTATATAGTAAATCAATGTCTTCAGGCTGTATACTAAGGTTTGATTGAATTGAATAGGCTCCGAAACAATTGGACTGATTTGAAAAATTCTTTCACCGTTGAGAAGACACTATGCCCGGGTGACATAAATAAATAAATAAGACAGACTATATTATATTTCCAAAAAAAATTGAGATCATTACAAAAACCCGCGCGAGACTGGGGCGGGGCGTTAGTATCAAGTATAATGAATTGGACATCATCCCCTGGAGTATAAGGGAACGCACCCCTGTGTATTGTGTTACACGCTTTGTCACACTAACGATGTCACCTATTTGGACATACCTATCCTCACGATTAAACGAGTATGTGCATATTTGTTCAGTGTTGGAGGGCAATAATGAGTGTGATTTTTAAAATAACATTTGAGAATTTAATACCTACTGTATTATAGATTATATCGTAAACAAAACAATAATAATAAGTAATATTCATTTATTTCAGATTCTACATCCATAACTTTTGTTAGTTGCAATTTTTTTTTTTGACGATGTGCAAGCTAGTGAAGCGCTAACGGGATACGCTTCACCAGCAACATTGGTTTTACGTGGGCGAGGTGTCAACCCGCAGCACAACCCCCGAAATGCTGGAGGACCACACCCGTCGTTGGTCAGCGGGTCCATCGGAACCATAGCCGGTTAGTGTAGCTAGGCTGTACTACCGACCATTCCCCTATAGTTGCAATATTACTTACTATCTAATATTAGTGTTGGAATAAATAATAATATTAGTGATATTAGCTAAGAGTACAGTAAAGATCATGTCAAGCTTTACACATTGGACTTTCTACTGTTTTCATCCCTCGTACCCAGTTATTAGCTGTCGAGCTCGCATTTTAATCATAGACATGCAAACGTTTTCAGTGTGACCGGCTGGTAGCGGCTCGCATTCAGCGTTTCCTGCGACTTTCCATAAGTCGTATGATCGCCTTGTGGTGTGGTTGATGAATGATGAAGTCCAATGCGTATAGCTTGATGTAATCTTGACTTTTTCGATTTTATTCAGTGTAGGTCCGCAAATTCCGCAATTGAACGTCAATAGAACTTATATTTGATTATGTGTGCTATGTGAAAAGTGTACGCTTACGTAGCGCTGCAATGCGGGCATCTCTCTCTAGATTACAGAAGTTTAGGGCTGTAACTTCACAGAAGTATATTTTGTCCTGGAACTGCGACCTAATACAAGTTTTTTCTGAAACCCAGTGCGGACACTCAGCTTAAATAATTTTGTAATTAAAAATGTAACCTAATTGTAAATGTAACCAATTTATTCGTCCATAGTTCGCGTATAAATTAATTGAATTTGAGAAACATTGCGTAAGGTATGGTGGTATTAATTAAACAAGTTAATATATTTTGATACGGTTTATTAATCATATCAATAAATAAATAAAACATAACTTTCTAAGAAGATACGATTTGTATGGAAAATTAAACCACATGGCATGCACGGTCAAGTAGTAGACAGTAGTAATTTAATCTCCAATTCTAACGATATGACAACCCTAGATATAACGGCATCACGTACAAGTCTATCTCGTGAGAATGCCGGATCTCGAGGCTCCGTATGGCTCCGTGCTCCCAAATTGTGCCAGCATATCGGATACTTTTGATTCGATTATGATATCAAAACTATGAAACATTCAATTTGGCTTAGTGTACTTTACTATAATTTTTACATACTCGATGGATGTAGGTAAGGAATAAGTCGGGATTAAAACTTGAACAGAACTGCGATGCGGGATCGAAAAGACTTGCAAATTGATTCGCAACTTTTTTGTTTTTGCGTATCGCGTCCGTAACGCGGAAGAGACACGCGATATTTCGCGTCGCAGCGATTTGCGTTGCAGTTTTGTGTAGAAGCATTTATTCGAAATTATAGCAAGATACTTGCAACGTAAAATGTACCTAATTATACGTGTTGTACGCTTATCCCTTCATGCGAGTAGGTAAAAGTTTAACAGCAAACAAATTTCAAATTCCGAATCGGCATAAACCGCAAGAAGTTTAATTTGCGGATTCCACATTTTCACGTGAACGTGTAAGTAAATGTTGTATTTCTGTTGTATAAAAAACGAATAGGAAATGTGGCACGTTCCTCTCCAAATCCGATTAAACTCGCCAAACAACATCTATAAGGATATTTATTATAGTAAAGACGTAGGTAAACGAGTAGGTACTAACGGTAAGTATGTAAGTACATAAGTAATAAAAAAAAAACAAATTATACAAGTTGTAGTTATTTTACTGAGGCTAAAGAAAGTCTTGAATTTTTGGTTTTTATTTGGTTTATTATTATTACATGCTTAGTATACATGTAGGGCACGTTTCCGAGGTTACTGATAAGTTTTAGATAGCATGTTAGTTAGATTTCAGTCAATCACATACGTTTTTCCTCCAACTTACCTAGCTGATTGATAGGCTAACTGGAATCATGAAGTAGTGGCCCTTAGTTTTTTTTAACGCACCAAAAATTCGCGCTATTTTAACACAGTTTATAGTAGAAATAAAAAATAAAAACATCTCAGAAATAAAATGCGAGCTTGTTATATAGTTAAATATTTTTCGTACGCTACGCTGCCACTACGATACTGTAGTGTTTGACGCTGCAAATATGGAGTGCTCTTCAACATGTCTGACCTTGCTCTGAGCTCTCTTGGCCAACTATCGTTTGCTGATACAATCAATAATCTTTGAGATTTCAAAACTCTTTGGTATTAAAATATCGAAACTAAGATTAAATAATTCGATTTATTTAGACAATGTTCAGATATTTTATATTTAATCACCCCGTCTACGGGCTATGATAAAAAGTGCTTTAGGAAAAAAAAACTTGACCAGACCACAAGACCGTATGACATAAAAATTATACATAGTAATAAATGATTATCTCGATATATTATCGCTATACCTAACCAATACGTAATACTAAAAGCTAAGGAGAAATGCATCAAGTGCAGCATAAAATGAGATTACGTTTGCCTTTGACGTCTTATCGTACAACATGATTCACAAATTGAGCGACGACGATCCATAATAACTACTACAAGTGTCTCTTATATAAACTCTTATATTTGAAACAAGGTAAAGTTTTTATTACAAACTTATTGCATGGCGTCTCATAGTATTTTTATATCAGAAGTGCATAAGGAATAGGCATAATAGGGATCTAATGATAATCAAGGAACCAGGTTTATGTGCGCATTTATTTATTTATTTTATTTTTTTATTTTTATTATTAGGTACAATTACAGATAACAGAACATACAATTGTTTTAAATAATATTACATTAACATAAATATAATTCTGGAATCCTAAACAATTGTACACAACACTTATAAGAAATTTATACATGCAAACATTATTGACTAATTTAGATTTAAATGACAAAAAGAAAGAAATATAAACGTGTGTTATTTGAGAGAACTTTAAAACTAAAACATTATACATTATTACGTGACATGACTATGTTTTTAAACTTGAAGTAACCGTCCGCAAATAAATCACAAGAAACAGTGTTGCTCATTTTATTATATGACTCACAAATTCTAATTAAAGGATTGTTTTTTCCTACGTTACTTCTTGCAAACGGTATACTGAATACCTGAGGAACCCTGGCCGAACGACATGGTATCTTAAACACAAGTTTCTCGAGTAGCTGAGAACCCAACGATCCATTAGCAATCTTGTGTAAAATGCACAAGTCCGCTGTGGACCGGCGGTATTCTAAAGATTTTAGGCTAAATCTTTGAAGTCGATCTTCATATTCAGGAATTTTGCGCCTTACACCAAGTCTACCGCAAAGTATTCTAACGAATTGACGTTGGACCTGTTCAATGCGATCTTTGTGGATTTGATAGATAGGTGACCAAACAGATGAACAGTACTCCAAGATACTACGTACCAGTGACGAATACAGTATTATCCATGACCGCGTGTTTTTGAACGGTTTGGCTGTACGAATCACAAAGCCCAAAGTTTTTTTAGCCTTGTTGATGATATGGTCATAATGAGATCTAAACGTCAATTCACTATCGAAGATTACTCCCAGATCACGCACTGTCGTGACTCGCTTTAGAGGTATGTGATCAATAGTGTACGTATATTGTATTGGGTACTTATTCTTAGTGAAAGTTATAGTTAAGCACTTCTGAATATTAAGGGACATATCATTGGCCTCACACCAGTGATTAATTATATTTAAGTTATTTTGTAAAGCTCGACAATCTTCAGTACTATTAATTCTAGCAAATATTTTTACGTCATCAGCATAAGCAAGGCACTCACAATCAATCGACTCCAAAAGGTCGTTAACGAATATTAAAAACATGAGAGGACCCAAGTTTGATCCCTGAGGGACGCCAGAATAAGACACATATGGTGTAGAATCGTAACCATATAATGCAACTAACTGTGTACGATTAAGTAAATATGATTCCAGCCACCTAAAAAGATTCCCATGGATTCCATACAGGTCCAGCTTTTTCAAAAGTATATTATGGTTTACTCTGTCGAATGCCTTCGAGAAATCTGTATAAACAGCATCCACCTGACATCTGCTGTCGAAAGAGTGGGATAAGTAATTTGTGTATACCAGTAAATTCGAGTTTGTAGATCGTCCCGAGACAAATCCGTGCTGACTAATACTGAGCCTATGCCTAAAATGATTGTATATGTGTTCATACACAATACCTTCAAAGATTTTGGAAAAACAATTAAGAATACTGATTGATCGGTAATTAGTAACGTCTTTCTTGTCACCAGACTTGAATATTGGTGTTATCTTTGCTATTTTCCACAAGGAAGGAAATTTGCCATCCACTATAGATTTTTTAAATATGAAAGTTAATGGCTTGGCTAATGCTGACGCACACAACCTAAGAAATATGGGAGGGATACCATCTGGGCCTGCAGTCTTGCTCACATCAACAAGTTTTAACCTACCGAGTACTGTTTCTACAGATATATGTATTGAAGATAAAGAAAAACTAGATGGAGTGAATAGTGGCTGATATGTGTTGTTAGTACGTGTACTAAACACTGACGAAAAGTAATCAGCAAAAAGGTTGACAATCTCCTGTCCATTTTGCCCCTTCCTATCATTGTAATACATTACGTTTGGGATATTATTTGTTAATTTCTTACTTTTGGTGTAACGCCAGAAAGATTTTAGATTTGTTGCTAAGTCTGATTCGACACTGGAGATATAGATCCTAAAGCATTTGTTCATCAATTCTTTGGCCCTGGATCTTAATAAGGAATATGTGTCGTAATCACGGGGATTCTTATGTTTTTTGAATCGTTTGTGATATTTTTCTTTACTTCTCAAAAGTCTTATGAGACTCTTAGAAAACCAAATGGGATAATTATTTTTGCATTTATTCCCCTTTGCCTTTGGTGTAAATTTGTCTATAGATTCATGGATAATGTTATAAAAAAGATGCACAAACTCATCACAGTCTAGATCCTGGGCATGTTTGTCCCAATTTACATCCTCAATATACTTTTTACAACTCGAAAAATCAGTCCTACGGAAACACAGTCTTTCAACCGTATTTTCCACCAAAGGCAGCTCCTTATAATTATAAATTAATTCCAGTGGCGGATGATGTCTATCAGGTCGACTCAGTGGCGATGCAAGGGATAGCGCAAATGAATCTGGATTATTCGTTAATATTAAATCCAACATTCTATTATTTATATTTGAGATACTATTGATCTGTCTTAATGATGTTGCAAGAATCAATTCATACAATGACTCTGATTTTGGGCAGTAGTGAGCCAACGGACAACCGTCGCTTAACCACACCATATCTTTCAAGTTAAAATCGCCCAATATCAAAGTGTTAGAGTCAGTGTTATCATCCACTAATTCCCTGCATCTGTCCATAAAATCCACCACTAGACCAGATGGCAAGTATTCCGGAAAGTACACTGCACACAAATTAAATACTAAGCGGTTAGCTATTTTAATAGCATTGTGAACACTAAATTCGTGTTTTCGGAAGAAAATACAGTAATTATATGGATGAACAGTTTGGTACATGAAAGATGTCTATTTATACTATATTTTATTCAAATTGGTTTAGTCGTATTAGATGATTCCACACGATATCACCATTGATAGTTTAGTAATATGTTACCAAACAATTAAATAATTCACAGTAACGTAGAGTCTTGCAAAACTTATTTTGACGGCACACTAAAAAGAACTATTCATCGTTTTTCACGTATCTTTACTGTGTAATGTTTGTACTGTATTGTAAATTGCTGCAGGTAGGCGTTAATGGAGTGTCTACTTTGTTGAAAAGCTGATTTTAAGCTGGCATCAAATGCTACGTTAAAAGCATGCCTTTATGGAACTTCTAATGGCATTGTATGGAATGGATCATGAATCCATGTGTGCCAGAAATGAGAAAAAAATTGTGATAACTACTAAAACCAAACAGACTTTAGTTTGTAAATTGTGAGCTAAATTTTTGTCATCCCCTATAAGGACCCAATCTAGTCTATTTTAAGAAAGATAAAAAATAAAAAATTCTGCTTTACCGTAAACAAATCCCTTTAGGTTTGCCCTAAAGAGCTTAGCATCTGCACAAAGGGCCACAGATTAAATCATTAAAGCGATTTAATGAGGCCGCCTACGGTTGTAATGATGGCTAAGGATATTTTAAACGAGCTCTAATATTATTTGAATTGTCGAAGTTGGTAAACGCTTTTCAACTTCCATTATGGTACGACCCAGTTTTTCTCTTTAGCGCTCTGTGAGAATTTTGTTTGTACGATCTTTGTGCAAAAGGTTGTTTATTTATAATGTATTTGTTTGATCTAAGTTAGACGGCTTCGATAGTCTAGTTTTTACAATACAATATTCTTTATTGCACAAAAAATAATTTAATATTGACAACAACAGGCGGTGTTCTCGATAAAGCAATCTCGTCCAGACGACCTTAAGGTAGAGCTAGGAATTAGTATTCGTAGAGGTAGATTTTTTTTTGTGGACTAAATGCTGAGCGAAGGGACATGATAAGTTCATGAGTTTATACCTGGAGGCATCAATGCGTGTGGCAGAGGTCGGCAAACCATCATGCGAGTCACTTGTAAGTAAATCAAAAATCATCACAAAAGAACAGGGAAGGTGCAAAGGTGGAAATAGAGAGAAAGTCCTCAGCGAGGAGTTGGTCTCTTTATGTCTGGGTATCTCACTCACCGAACATCGATATTCTGTGAGATAGTCCTTCCCGGGTAGAGCCATCTCATTTCATCACTCCATTTTAATCTCAGTTATGGAATATTTAAAGAAGCACCGCGACCAAAAAGATATAACATACTAGTATGTGGATTATATATAAGTATAATAAATATGTAGTGTCCCCAGTATCCCCGGGAGAACCGTAGAGCGCAGTTTTCTTCGTTTTGTGGGTCAGAATATTAAATAATGCTAGTAACGTTCCGCCTTTCTTTACTGCCTCTGGGCAAACATAACTTATTATTTTTTCTATTTCTTTTAGGACGACGAATATTATTACTAAAGATTTACAGAATGCAGTTTAAGTAGATACATACTAAATTCATCCATACAAATGTTAAATAAAAAACATAGTCAGTCTGTGACTTTCTACGCGGCATAGAAAATTAGGATAGTTTTTATCCCGAAACTATTCCGGGAACAAGAAAAGTGGGATTGCGCTGGTATAAAAAAAAAAGATTTTATATGATTCCATAGTAGTAGAATTATAAAAGTTTAAAGTATAGGTACAGTCAACAAAGGAGTTGACTGACCCCCCTCTGTATATATGATTAAAGATTTCTAAATATTGCGTGAAGGGATTTACTTGAAATTTTATTTATCAATAGTATTCATATTGTACTATGTAATTACAAATTTTCAAGTAAATCCCTTCACGCAATATTTAGAAATCTTTAATCATATATACAGAGGGGGGTCAGTCAACTCCTTTGTTGACTGTACATACACAGAGAATGTTTTATGTTATTTATCAAATGATTGTTTTGTTTCTGCTTTTTGCTTTGATAGGACTTTGACTTTGACAGAGGAAATCGCGCGTTAAAATGAACTGGATGCTCATACATCCCGTTTTTAGAATTGAACTCCACCGAAACGGTTGGTGAACAATAAAATGTTGTCTGTCTATTAATTTAATTCGAATATTCTTTGAAATGGATAGACTAAAATTAACGGTAATTTCATTGGAAACTTACTTTAGTAATTCCCATTAGAAGGGGAACAGTGGAACAGCCTGTTTCTCCGCTAGTAGTTTACCAACAGATTTTTATCTTATTTCACTTAACTTTAGAAAATGCGGTATTTGCGGTATTGTATCAAGGGACATTATTTCTGCATCTCGGTGTATAACAACTTGCATAATATTGCCATAACAAATAATATTTTGCGCTGGGTTCTCGTACGGAACAAATCAACTGTTATGCCCCATAAATACCTACCTTTGGAATAGGTCAACTGAGAGAAAAAACTGTTGACTATTTTATTTAAGGAAAAAAGTGTGTTCTTCGGCGGCGCCATAGATAATAGAAAGTTTTTGTAATATATGGGGGGAGGTCAATAAAAATCGGTTTTATTATTCCATTATCCATATTAATTTCCTAGAATTAAATAAAACAAAATGTTAATATCATCAACATTTAACGTAAATATAAGTACTTACTGGTCCAATAGTTAAGATTCCGATAAATCCTAAGTCATAATTATTAGGTACCGATTTGGATTTTCCGATACAAATAAATTGTGGTATTCAAATACAACTGACAAATGCTTCATAAAAAAATTACGTTGACAGGTTGACAGGTTATAAAGTTACTTTAGGTAAATAATTGGTCTCCAAAAAACAACCCGTTACATATGTTTTTGTTTTGTCGCTGCGGTGATAAAAATATGCTTAACAGGACGTCCTATGTGCCGCCCATAGGTAAAACCGTAGCTGTTTACACAACAAAAGACGTGACATGGTCCTACGTAAATAAGTGCTTAGGTATGCCAAGAACGGTGCGTGACGTCGCATACGTCCTGGCACGTACCACCCTTGCAACATTGTAGCACCAATTTATGCGTCTACGTGTAACCCGACTACACTTCAGAATGGTGGTGGAGTATTTATTTTTATTAATAAAATGTGTTTAATGCAACTAACAGAGAGTTTTGTAATTTTTTGGAAAATGGTTTCTACTGAAGATTTCCCAACTTTGCACGACGTTGTGTCAAACTAATCTAATATCTCTCCGCCGCCGCCACAGTCATAAGAGAGGTAGGGCACAGCGGATAATCCGCTCAAATAGAGCATCCCGTCTGGGGAAGGAAAGAAGGGGGAGGCCCCTTACAGAAGATCGAAGCCAAATAGCATTGGTCTCGGCCATGTTGTGTTTACTACGGTGAGCAAGGTCTCAAGAGCTCCACTTAGGTGGTAGAGGGGGGGGGGGGGGGAGGGTTGGCAACGCGTGAGTGCTAATGCAATAGAAAAGGTTTAAGAGGAGTTTCCTCCCGCGAACGCTGAAACTGTAGATATTAGTAGAGAGGGTTTCTTTTCTTAATACTTTGTTTTGTTACTTCGTCTAATTTTGCCTCGAGTTGTTTAGACCTAAGGTAAAAGTTTGGGTACGTTTTTCGTCGTTCGTCAGTGGACTTCTTGTGGCTGAGATAACAATAAAAGTCTTTGTCTATTCAATTTTTTTTGAGAATAAATTGACAGTTCACATCACTATTGTAATATGTCAAAACGGCCATCATAGCGTGCCGCTACTTAAATAACATTTATTGTCTCCTTCCACAAGTACCTACATTCAAATTGTCAACTTGAATAATTACTTCACTATTTATTTATTGATCGACGGTTTAAACGTCAAACATCATTTATAATTTACATAACTTAGTGAATTCACTCGGCTAAGAACTTTGAGGAAATGTCCCTTAGGGTACCTTCCATACAGCCCGAAAGACATGAAACGAAAATAGATGACGCGGTTATTCCCGTCTTACAATCTGTTGAAAGAGGATGATTTAATATATAAGTCATTTCAACTTTTAACAGGGGTTTCAGTCACAGAGAATTTATATTACTGTAGGCTTAGTAAGCTATGGGTAGTTATCCCTCTTCATTTGACTATCGGTGAGTTGCAAAAACGTTTAAAGTATATTAAACTGTCGAAAGAAAGACAAAAGGAATAGCTTGAGACTTTGTGTCACTAATTTCAAAATGCTGCACTTACACAAAAAAGCGTTTGCGCCCATAGAATAGGAATCCTATTCTATGTAGATTTATATTTCTATTCTATGTAGTCTGACAGACTTTATGTAGATTTATGTCTATGGTCCAAATGACAGTCGTTAGTGGGCCGCTTCGGGACTGGGACACATACAAATTGGGAACGTTACTATTACCGTAAATATGAGGCAGAATGAGGGACTCGTTTGTAGTTGAATCTCATTGGTGTCATAATAAGTTGAATTTGTTTTGCAAAAGAGATAGTTTAAACTTGAAACTTCGTTTGTGTGGGTCGCTTTCAAAGATCTAATTATTATTATCTTATTATTTTATAATATGTAAAGATTCAATAATCGAATAGAATAAAGCGTTCATACGAAATTAAAAATCTTTACTTATATAAAAACGCTTTTCGTTAAAACTCGTAAAAGGTTAAAAAAATATGTAAATGTTAATTGAGATTGAGAATTGATTAATATTTTTACGGAATCTCGGAAAATGCGAAATAAAACCTCTTTAAAAGCTCGCTCATTTATAAAAAAAATAACTACCATTTTTTAAAACCAAGTCTGCATTTATAAAGCTTATGCAAATTGTTGAATTAGTACCCTAAGCCATCCGGTTGAATAGACACCTAATTACACTCGTATGAGGACGTCCCTTTTTGCTTATTAGGAGCTCGTTTGTAGTTGCAAGACAGAATATTTAATAATGAAATTAAATGATATCGTTTATTTCAGAAATTAGACCTTCACAGGCACTTTTTTTGTCATTTACAACTTGTATATATAAAGAAATTAAACTACGTTAAAAACTCCATTGCGGATTGTTTTACACAATGGTATGGAATGAACAAGTCTTAAATCTAAAATTTAAAAAAAGTACAATGGATACGTACAGTCGACAAATGAAAGAGGTTTCCATGGTCGTAGTTATGTATGTATGGTTGAAAATTTCCAAATACTCCTTTTTTCCATAGCATTTTTATTTATCAATACTTACTTACTCCGATGATGGCTGAGCGACCCAAAGTGAGTCTTGCCCTCCGGCACAAGAGAACGCCATTTCTTCCGATCTTGAGCCATTCGCCAGTCTCGACTGACATCCAGGAGTATTTTTAAACAATTTATCATGTCACTAGTGAAAAATTCACATTTTCACTATTATAAAAAATGTTCTATTGGATTGGTAACTTATGGAGGCTCACTGCATTATTGGAAGTAGGTCGGTTGGATGTCAGATTACCTTAATGTACCTACTTTATACAGCGCGCATTGCACGGGTCAATCTAGTTAACGGATATGTGACGCATATCGGCTTTTTAAACTAAACAAAATTCCCTTTCACTAAATAAATATACTTATTTGTTCAAGTCAGTGTATAATTTTAAAACTTTACCCGATAAATATATAATATACATTTTTGAACGAATCACACAACACCATCAAGTTCCAAAGTTCTCAAACTGAACAAAGCTTGTACCTACTACTTTTTTTTGTAAATAAATAGTTATTGTACAAACATCCAGACGAAGACAAACATACAATGTTCATTCACATGTTTGTTTCGAGCAGGTAACGAACCCGCGGCCATCATAGCATTGCTAGTCACTCGACCACCGAGCCTGACGACCCAATTTTCGAACGACTTTACGTAGTTCGAACCCCAGCAGTTTTCCGACTGAGCTGCGACTGTGTTCGCCTGAATCTAGGTCACGTACATCACCTGAAAGCATCGCCAGGATTAGCCGTGTCGGTAAACATTATCGAAGTAAATTGCAAGTGGAGAGAATTTTATTTTATATACGTTTTGTGCGCAGAAACTGCACTGAAATTCCATACCAAAATTCGTTACCCTAAGGTTGCCTTAAAGCTGTTCTTAATTTCATAGTTGTTCATAGTACATGGGTGGTATACCTGTCGATTGATTTATATTATTTTTATCTATTTTTCATGTTCCTCAATTATACATACTCCAATTTTTTGCTTAAAAATACGTAGATCCAATGAAACGCTGGTAATTATTACACACCAAAGTCATCATAAGTTTCATTTATGAACTAATGGCTGAGAATAAATGTATACAAGTATATTTAGTGGTTGCAGATACAACCTGACGTTTGTCGAGGATGCACAATTTGTACAGGGATGCAGTCCCCTGGACTCGAGCCAAAGTAGGACTTGGAAATCTAATAAGTTGGGACGAGAATTTTAAGAGGTAAGTTGTGGTTATTTGAAAGTAAAGTTGCGCGTAGGTATGTATAACAAAAATGTGTCAAAAATGATTTTATATTGAGCTCGATGACGTCGTTGTGTGTCGCACTTTACATAAACACACGCTTCTCCGTGCTTCGGAGGATACGTTGCCGTCACGTCGATCCCTGATGTTGTGGATGGAAGATGGATGACAGTCGTTAGGCCAAGTCGGTGGCTTTCAGGCAATTTTTAGTGAAGAGCATGCTTCATGTTATTAATTGTTTTTTTAGCATTTTTATTGTACACAAAAAACATAATTGCAAACCCTTATTGACGTTGAAAAAAAAAAGTTAATCTAAAAGTTGTCTATTTGTCATCTGAGAAATTGGGGCACATCTAAATTTAATAAGACCGCACCGCAGTAGCAGGAAGGAAATTTAAAAAATATTGTACCTGCTTCTAGGGTGGTACCGCGCCGAAAGGACGGAGTTAAAAATTCAATATATTTAAATTAAATTTAGATTCTTTGGAGTATCAGAATGGTTAATAAAATACGCTGGTAAGCGAAGGTAGTCGGTTTCGAATTAGTTTGTACTGAGTGTGCTGCCTTGCAGGGTAAAGGATATGCCTAGCATTACTCGAATAAGTACCTACAGATTACTAATAATTACTACGTAAGTATAGACACTTCAAGGCACCTTTTTACTGACAAAGCATTGTACCACGAGACAGCCTTCTGAAATTTCGTTAGTCAGTCAGTCACAGCTATTGGCTGGCGCGTACTGGTGTTGTAACTTTCTGACTAACCTTTTTCAACTTAGAACCTTTTTTTACAAGTTCATTGCCGTCCGCCGAACTAACGTGTGTAATATACAATACATCTATATATATAAAATGCTTTGTCCTCACTGACTGACTGACTGACTGACTGACTGACTGACTGACTGACTGACTGACTGACTGACTGACTGAGAATCAACGCACAGCCTAAACCGCTCATCGTAAAAATCTGAAATTTGGCAGGTAGAACTATTATAAGACGTAGGCGACATATGAAAGGATTTTTCGAAATTCGAACTCTAAGGGGGTAAAAAAGGGGGGTAAAGTTACTATGGGACAACTTGATTCCTTGGTCCAATCTACTTCAAATTTTGCATAAAAATTGTTTAAGAGAATTGATGGAAGATGTGATTCTTATTTTATAGTAGAAGACGGTAGTGCGATGATTGTGCACTTTGGTATAGAAGCATGAAATTTCTACCATGGATAGAGTGTCCCACGGTGATCGTTTTAAGATGTGGAGGGAAGTCAGATTCTTCCTCTGTGAGTGGGGGGAGGGGGGCAAAGGGGGTGAATTCCACGTCTTGATGATTATTTTTTTACTGATCCGTTAATGTTACTAGGGCTTGTATGGTGTCGTTTTCATATAAACCGAATACAAGGAATTCATTTTTAACAATAAAAATGTATGGTCCCATACAAAAAAATTAAAAATACTGCCAAAAAGTAAAAAGTTCCGCTACGTTTTTTTTGTAAGCACGTTATTTTTACTTTCAAATCTTAATTATTATGATATTAAAAAAATACTGTGTTATAGCTTATTTAATGTAGTTTACAAATATATATAATTGTAGTATACTTTTCATACAAAAACTATTTTAAAAAAAAGAAGAACGTGCAAATTCCAGAATATGCGCGCGGTGATTCAGTGAGATGTAGGTACGCGTAGCGACAAATTTTCATAATGTACTATGGTCATTTGTTATAAATATTTATAGCAATGCTACTAGCCATTATGCGACGTAGTTTTAATGTAATCAAATGTAAGAAATGTGTTTTTATTGCTTCCACGGAAAAAAACATTTAATAATTTTGACATAGAGAAGGTTACTAATAAAACGTCAGAAATAAAAGTAAAATGATGTTTAACCAGCAGTCACCAGTACAAAAGCAAAGTGCTGTACATTTGAGTGCAGCTTTGTTACATTTGCATCTTCCAGTACACCCTTTTTTAACGCTGCACCTAATTAACTCAGCACATAAAGTTGCTACTTCAAGTAGCGTTGTCCAGACTGGCTACCATTCGTTCAAATCTTTAATCCAACCCCAGTTAGATGGTTCAGGAATATCTGGAACTTTTGTTAAAGATTGCATCCAAATGTAAGCCTGATAAGAAGCGCGTTTTATATATTGCTAGAGTGCCTTTTTTGTGGGGGGGTATGTTCTCTATGGCTCGGGATTTTTGGGTAAAGAGTTTTTTTTCTGGCTTCATTTATAGTCAGCATTTCACTAATGCGGTCATACATTAAAACCACAAATCTGCAATGAGTCGTCGCTTATTTGTTGTGGCATTGTTGTCATTTCTTCAAAGGCGCTGTTTACTTCTGGAAAAGATCGCCATGTTTCCCATGCTGTTTTTTCCCTCTACCAACAAAAGTGAACTCCGTATCACACCCTGTGAACGCATGAAAGACGGGAACGTACTCACATTGTGATAAACTCATTGACGCTACCAGGTCGTGTAGCGGAACCTTGAGCCAACACCAAATGCAACCTGTAGTTCAGATAAATATATCTTTCTGAAGAATGCCACAGCCAGTACTAATACATCTGTGTCTACGGTGCGTATTGTCACTCTGCTAAATCCTTTCTTTACTGCACCAGCTAAATGCAAAAACATTCGGGTGTCAGCTTCGTCGTGAAAACATGGGGCTATGTCACGTATATCTGAGATATTGATAAAACAGAGAACTTCGATTCAATGTGTCGCGTATATTTCTTTTTCTCCTGCCTGTAAAGAACAAGTTGTTGTGATAAAAATAAAAACAATTCGGTCTTGTTCTCATTCACTGAAAGTAAACTCTTCCAGTTCTTAGGCGTCGCATGCGTGGGAAGCCACTCTTTTCCTTGTGCCTTTTTCTCGTAAAGCAGCTTTAAAGCTCAACTCAAACAACTTGCGCCGATAGCTAGATAGATAGATGTTTTCACGATGAAGCTGACTGAATGTTTTTACATTTAGCTGATGCAGTAAAGAAAGGATTTAGCAGAGTGACAATACGCACCGTCTGTAGACACAGATGTATTAGTACTGGCTGTGGCATTCTTCAGAAAGTTATCTTTATCTGAACTATGGGTTGCATTTGGCGTTGCCTCCAGTTTCCGCAAGACCTGGTAGCGTCAATGAGTTTGTCACAATGTGAGTACGTTCCCGTCTTTCATGCGTTCGCAGTAGGGTGTGATACGGAGTTCTTTGCTGGTAGAGGGAGAAAACAGCATGGGAAATATGGCGATCTTTTCCAGAAGTAAACAGCGCCTTTGAAGAAATGATGACAATGCCACAACAAATAAGCGACGACTCATTGAAAGATTTGTGGTTTTAATGTATGACCACAATAGTGAAATGCTGACTGTAAATGAAGCCAGAAAAAAACTCTTTACCCAAAAATCCTGAGCCATAGAGGACAAAAGCGGCACTTCAGCAATATATAAAACGCGCTTCCTATCAGGCTCACATTTGGATGCAATCTTTAACAAAAGTTCCAGATATTCCTGAACCATCTAACTGGGGTTGGATTAAAAATTCGAACGAATGGCAGCCAGTCTGGACAACACTATCCCCACTATCACTATGTTAATTACGTGCAGTGCAGCGTTAAAAAAGGGTGTACTGGAAGATGCAAATGTAACAAAGCTGCACTCAAATGTACAGCACTTTGCTTTTGTACTGGTGACTGCTGGTTAAACGTCATTTTACTTTTATTTCTGATGTTTTATTAGTAACCTTCTCTAAGTCAAAATTATTAAATGTTTTTCTCCGTGGAAGCAATAAAAACGTATTTCTTTCATTTGTTTACATTAAAACTATGTCGCAAAATGGCTAGTAGCATTGCTATAAAATATTAATAACAAATGACTATAGTACATTATGAAAATTTGTCGCTACGCGTACCTACATCTCACCTTATCACCGCGCGCATCTTCTGGAATTTGCACGTTCTTCTTTTTTTTTAAATAGTTTTTGTATGACAAGTATAATACAATTATATATATTTGTAAACTACATTAAATAAGCTTTATCACAGTATTTTTTAATATCATAATAATTAAGATTTGAAAGTAAAAATAACGTGCTAACAAAAAAAAAGTAGCGGCACTTTTCACTTTTTGGCAGTATTTTTAATTTTTTTGTATGGGACCATACATTTTTATTGTTAAAAATGAATTCCTTGTATTCGGTTTATATGAAAACGACACCATACAAGCCCTAGTAACATTAACGGATCAGTAAAAAAATAATCATCAAGACGTGGAATTCACCCCCTTTGCCCCCTCCCCCCACTCACAGAGGAAGAATCTGACTTCCCTCCACATCTTAAAACGATCATTGTGAGACACTCTATCCATGGTAGAAATTTCATGCTTCTATACCAAAGTGCACAATAAGGCTCAAATATGGCACAACCGTCTTCTACTATTTATTGAAATTCTTGAAAAAAATATATTTTGTGGGTAATTTTCTTCGAGTTGATATCAATACTCATATTCCATAGTGCTTTTGATTTCAATTACATTTCATTTTGACACATCCGTGAAGTGAAGTGTATCATCTGCATAAATATTATTTCGATGATCATCTGTCATGTAATTATAAATTGTGAATATTCAATCATAATGTCGTCTATTTATTCTGTTTGTGATATCGGAAAAACAGCTAAAATTCTAACTATGTTTATAGCGGACTGAATCATATTCATCGATAATAAATAGTAAGTAATTAAATATTAAATTTTATAATATTTGACAGGGTTCAAGTTAAATTGGTCAATGGTTAAATGGCATACATTTTGAAATTGTCTCTTTCTCACATAAAGGAAATCTCATTACGTCGACTCGCTCTATTATTTCGTAGTGTTGTTGTAGGCTGAGGTTGTAGGTATTGAATTACCGATATACTTATACATTTTTTTTACGGAAGTGGTTGGAAAACAAGCTCAGGAATATTAGATATTAGGTGATTGCCGTCGACTATGGAGCACATAGGTTCTAGGGTCCCTAACCCGTTGCCGACCTATGACAGGAAAAAACAGGATATAGCGTGAAATAGTATAAGGAATGAGTTAGATTTTTTTCCATCCCACAAAGGTGACAAACAAGAATTTCGGATATTTCACTCCCCGAACGAAACGCATTGCTGCTTCACGTCAATATTCTGTAAAAAGGTGGCTCTTCACTGGTCGGGCTAGCCTATTTCATAAACGCCCACTCCAAAGATTGTAATGAGAAGTATAAAAATAGAAAAAAATTCCATACATATGACATTTGTTTGGGTGTGACCAACCGATATGAAAGGATTTTTTTAAATTCCCACGGGAAAGGATAAACGCACACGAAGTTGCGCGGGTTTCTCTAGTTATTATTATAAAATAGTTATCGGTATTTCAACATAATAATAAGCTAAAGTCTATAAATAATCATATTTACGGTGCGATTTTTACTAGGGCTTGTATGGTGTCGTTTTCATATAAACCGAATACAAGGAATTCATTTTTAACAATAAAAATGTATGGTCCCATACAAAAAAATTAAAAATACTGCCAAAAAGTAAAAAGTTCCGCTACGTTTTTTTTGTAAGCACGTTATTTTTACTTTCAAATCTTAATTATTATGATATTAAAAAAATACTGTGTTATAGCTTATTTAATGTAGTTTACAAATATATATAATTGTAGTATACTTTTCATACAAAAACTATTTTAAAAAAAAGAAGAACGTGCAAATTCCAGAATATGCGCGCGGTGATTCAGTGAGATGTAGGTACGCGTAGCGACAAATTTTCATAATGTACTATGGTCATTTGTTATAAATATTTATAGCAATGCTACTAGCCATTATGCGACGTAGTTTTAATGTAATCAAATGTAAGAAATGTGTTTTTATTGCTTCCACGGAAAAAAACATTTAATAATTTTGACATAGAGAAGGTTACTAATAAAACGTCAGAAATAAAAGTAAAATGATGTTTAACCAGCAGTCACCAGTACAAAAGCAAAGTGCTGTACATTTGAGTGCAGCTTTGTTACATTTGCATCTTCCAGTACACCCTTTTTTAACGCTGCACCTAATTAACTCAGCACATAAAGTTGCTACTTCAAGTAGCGTTGTCCAGACTGGCTACCATTCGTTCAAATCTTTAATCCAACCCCAGTTAGATGGTTCAGGAATATCTGGAACTTTTGTTAAAGATTGCATCCAAATGTAAGCCTGATAAGAAGCGCGTTTTATATATTGCTAGAGTGCCTTTTTTGTGGGGGGGTATGTTCTCTATGGCTCGGGATTTTTGGGTAAAGAGTTTTTTTTCTGGCTTCATTTATAGTCAGCATTTCACTAATGCGGTCATACATTAAAACCACAAATCTGCAATGAGTCGTCGCTTATTTGTTGTGGCATTGTTGTCATTTCTTCAAAGGCGCTGTTTACTTCTGGAAAAGATCGCCATGTTTCCCATGCTGTTTTTTCCCTCTACCAACAAAAGTGAACTCCGTATCACACCCTGTGAACGCATGAAAGACGGGAACGTACTCACATTGTGATAAACTCATTGACGCTACCAGGTCGTGTAGCGGAACCTTGAGCCAACACCAAATGCAACCTGTAGTTCAGATAAATATATCTTTCTGAAGAATGCCACAGCCAGTACTAATACATCTGTGTCTACGGTGCGTATTGTCACTCTGCTAAATCCTTTCTTTACTGCACCAGCTAAATGCAAAAACATTCGGGTGTCAGCTTCGTCGTGAAAACATGGGGCTATGTCACGTATATCTGAGATATTGATAAAACAGAGAACTTCGATTCAATGTGTCGCGTATATTTCTTTTTCTCCTGCCTGTAAAGAACAAGTTGTTGTGATAAAAATAAAAACAATTCGGTCTTGTTCTCATTCACTGAAAGTAAACTCTTCCAGTTCTTAGGCGTCGCATGCGTGGGAAGCCACTCTTTTCCTTGTGCCTTTTTCTCGTAAAGCAGCTTTAAAGCTCAACTCAAACAACTTGCGCCGATAGCTAGATAGATAGATGTTTTCACGATGAAGCTGACTGAATGTTTTTACATTTAGCTGATGCAGTAAAGAAAGGATTTAGCAGAGTGACAATACGCACCGTCTGTAGACACAGATGTATTAGTACTGGCTGTGGCATTCTTCAGAAAGTTATCTTTATCTGAACTATGGGTTGCATTTGGCGTTGCCTCCAGTTTCCGCAAGACCTGGTAGCGTCAATGAGTTTGTCACAATGTGAGTACGTTCCCGTCTTTCATGCGTTCGCAGTAGGGTGTGATACGGAGTTCTTTGCTGGTAGAGGGAGAAAACAGCATGGGAAATATGGCGATCTTTTCCAGAAGTAAACAGCGCCTTTGAAGAAATGATGACAATGCCACAACAAATAAGCGACGACTCATTGAAAGATTTGTGGTTTTAATGTATGACCACAATAGTGAAATGCTGACTGTAAATGAAGCCAGAAAAAAACTCTTTACCCAAAAATCCTGAGCCATAGAGGACAAAAGCGGCACTTCAGCAATATATAAAACGCGCTTCCTATCAGGCTCACATTTGGATGCAATCTTTAACAAAAGTTCCAGATATTCCTGAACCATCTAACTGGGGTTGGATTAAAAATTCGAACGAATGGCAGCCAGTCTGGACAACACTATCCCCACTATCACTATGTTAATTACGTGCAGTGCAGCGTTAAAAAAGGGTGTACTGGAAGATGCAAATGTAACAAAGCTGCACTCAAATGTACAGCACTTTGCTTTTGTACTGGTGACTGCTGGTTAAACGTCATTTTACTTTTATTTCTGATGTTTTATTAGTAACCTTCTCTAAGTCAAAATTATTAAATGTTTTTCTCCGTGGAAGCAATAAAAACGTATTTCTTTCATTTGTTTACATTAAAACTATGTCGCAAAATGGCTAGTAGCATTGCTATAAAATATTAATAACAAATGACTATAGTACATTATGAAAATTTGTCGCTACGCGTACCTACATCTCACCTTATCACCGCGCGCATCTTCTGGAATTTGCACGTTCTTCTTTTTTTTTAAATAGTTTTTGTATGACAAGTATAATACAATTATATATATTTGTAAACTACATTAAATAAGCTTTATCACAGTATTTTTTAATATCATAATAATTAAGATTTGAAAGTAAAAATAACGTGCTAACAAAAAAAAAGTAGCGGCACTTTTCACTTTTTGGCAGTATTTTTAATTTTTTTGTATGGGACCATACATTTTTATTGTTAAAAATGAATTCCTTGTATTCGGTTTATATGAAAACGACACCATACAAGCCCTAGTAACATTAACGGATCAGTAAAAAAATAATCATCAAGACGTGGAATTCACCCCCTTTGCCCCCTCCCCCCACTCACAGAGGAAGAATCTGACTTCCCTCCACATCTTAAAACGATCATTGTGAGACACTCTATCCATGGTAGAAATTTCATGCTTCTATACCAAAGTGCACAATAAGGCTCAAATATGGCACAACCGTCTTCTACTATTTATTGAAATTCTTGAAAAAAATATATTTTGTGGGTAATTTTCTTCGAGTTGATATCAATACTCATATTCCATAGTGCTTTTGATTTCAATTACATTTCATTTTGACACATCCGTGAAGTGAAGTGTATCATCTGCATAAATATTATTTCGATGATCATCTGTCATGTAATTATAAATTGTGAATATTCAATCATAATGTCGTCTATTTATTCTGTTTGTGATATCGGAAAAACAGCTAAAATTCTAACTATGTTTATAGCGGACTGAATCATATTCATCGATAATAAATAGTAAGTAATTAAATATTAAATTTTATAATATTTGACAGGGTTCAAGTTAAATTGGTCAATGGTTAAATGGCATACATTTTGAAATTGTCTCTTTCTCACATAAAGGAAATCTCATTACGTCGACTCGCTCTATTATTTCGTAGTGTTGTTGTAGGCTGAGGTTGTAGGTATTGAATTACCGATATACTTATACATTTTTTTTACGGAAGTGGTTGGAAAACAAGCTCAGGAATATTAGATATTAGGTGATTGCCGTCGACTATGGAGCACATAGGTTCTAGGGTCCCTAACCCGTTGCCGACCTATGACAGGAAAAAACAGGATATAGCGTGAAATAGTATAAGGAATGAGTTAGATTTTTTTCCATCCCACAAAGGTGACAAACAAGAATTTCGGATATTTCACTCCCCGAACGAAACGCATTGCTGCTTCACGTCAATATTCTGTAAAAAGGTGGCTCTTCACTGGTCGGGCTAGCCTATTTCATAAACGCCCACTCCAAAGATTGTAATGAGAAGTATAAAAATAGAAAAAAATTCCATACATATGACATTTGTTTGGGTGTGACCAACCGATATGAAAGGATTTTTTTAAATTCCCACGGGAAAGGATAAACGCACACGAAGTTGCGCGGGTTTCTCTAGTTATTATTATAAAATAGTTATCGGTATTTCAACATAATAATAAGCTAAAGTCTATAAATAATCATATTTACGGTGCGATTTTTATATCACACAGGTGGCAAACAAGCATACGGTCGGCCTGATGGTAAGCCGTCACCGTAGCCTATAGACGCTTGCAATACCGGGGTATCACTCACGCGTTGCCAACTCTCCCGAACCCCCCCAGTGGAGCTCTGGAGACCTTACTCACCGTAGGAACACAACATGGCCGAGACCAATGCTATTTGGCTACGATCTTCTGTAAGGTGGAGGTCCCCAGACGGTCTGCTCCAATTTGAGCGGATTATCCGCTGTGCCCTACCTCTCTTTGTGCCCTACCTCTACCTAAGATTATTCACACAAGTTCTATGAGCGTCACACTGGCTTGTGGTATGTAACTCCATGTTTCTTCACGAATATAGTTTATGTAGATAGCTCGTAGATGCATGAAGTTTGCATTCGGATTCAAGTAGTGTAAGCTTGTACTTAGATAATGTAATGTAAATCACGTTCTACGCCGCTACCTCTGAGTGTTTCGTAAACATAACGTAGCTCGCGTAGCACCTCAATAGAAATAAGAAACGAGTTAGAGTCAGCATCTATCTTTAGAATAGTTTTTAGCCAAGTTTATTTTAGCCTATTTATAAATTGAGTATGCCTTATCGACAATTTATGTGAGAGTTAGGATTGATCTCATGAGGAACCTATGAAACCAGGTACCGCTCTCAGAGCTAGTGCCAAAACATCTATGACATATTATGTTTTCTTATAGCTTGGCTACATTAGCGGGCTGCGGTGAATATTCGTAAAGGCTTAAGCCTTCGGGTGCGAAGGCTTAATGCGGTATGACAGGGTAGAACTTTTGCATTGCGTGTGCACGTACATACACATGTTGTTAACGTGCCAACGCGACACGAATCGTAGCCGCTATAATCTAACCATTACAGATATGGAATTTGATTACCGTAGGCACTTGGTAACTTTATTTTTCTATTTCATGTCTTCGTATATTTTCTCAGCTCTATGTTTTCAGCCTGAGTAAATGAGGCGAACAAGTAGAAGCGGGACCACAATGCAAACATGATTTATTGCATAATTATTCATCTTATAATGGAATACAATGTTGTAGTGACTGCCCTTTATGTTTCACTTTTTTTTTGGAGAGAGGAAAGATGTGCAGTAATGTACACCTACTGTAAGAAAGTTTTCCACTCTGTGTTGTGTAACTTTGCTTTTCCTTCGAAATTTTAACTAAAGAAGAAGTCCACCCCTATCTATGAGTATGAGATAAACGACGTCGTTAGGAAAAATTTAAAGTCTCTACTATCTATAGGTACTAATATTATAAAGAGGTAAGATTTTTATTTTTGTTTGTAACTAATAAACTCCAAAAACTGAACCGATTTGAATTCTTTCACCGTTCGCTTGGCACACCCTGGACACTCCATACAACGCGCATGAAATAATTACCTATTTCCACTACATAGGCCAATGTATACACATTCGTTCACTAATCGCACACCTTTGCGAGTGCACCCGCCTCGATACCCGCCTGAGGTAAGGTAACGCGATTCGGTGCGGGGCGGAGAGTGGCCATTCTATCGGGTTATCACAAACCCGTGCGAAGCTGGGACGGGGCGCTAGTCGAAATTATAGAATAATAAACACAAATTAAATGAATAGATTTTTCTTTTCAAGTTTAGAGATAAGGCTACGTATAAATTCATAGATTTTGTATTGATTTATTTGGTTGGCGACTTCCCGGCGCCATGTGTGAATATGTCGGTTCTTGAAGATGCAACTACGTATACGGTATAGGTCGTACCTTAACCTGCGTGTATATTATGTGTAACTAGCCCGTCCCAGCTTTGCCCGAGTTTTTGTAAGGAATTTAAAATATAATAGCCTAAATGTCACCCTCGGATAGTGTAGGTTCCCAAATTCCCAACGGTGTGAGAATTTTTCAAATCGATCCAGTCGTTTTGAGTTTATTGTTTGACGACCTCCGTGGCGTAATGGTTACCACGCCAGACCGCCACCCAAGAGGTCCCGGGTTCGATCCCCGGTCGGGTCATGATGAAAAACGAACTTTTTCTGTTTGGCCTCGGGTCTTGGACGTTTATCTATATTTGTATTTGTTATATTATAAAATACAATATTGTTGAGTTAGTATCCCATAATACAAGTTTCGAACTTACTTTGGGGCTAGCTTAATCTGTATGAATTGTCCCTATATATTTTATTTTTTTATTTTTATTTATTCGTTATAAACAAAAATGCAAATCTTTCCTCTTCATAATATTAGTATTGGGTTACATAATAAAATTTAAAACTCTTAAAGTCATAATTTAGCGCCTCTTATTGTTTCTTTAAGTTTTTATTTTCAATTCTTTCTGCTCAATTTATTGTCATTCTTTGTGAGTTCAACAGAAACAGTGACATTTTCCCTCGGAGGCTTGAGCTTCCACAATGGCGTCCTGTTATTGTTAATCTGTGGTTGGCTTTGTTAATCTTGCCTATTATACATGAGATTTAAATATATTTTATTGTGGGAAATATAAATGGGTTTATTTCCTTGAAATACAGTAAACGAATGAAAGAAGTGAGGGTAGAGAACTAAGAACTAAGATTTTTATGGTAAGATAATTTAATCGTTATGAAACTTTGTAATCACATAGTACAATATGAATACTATTGACAAATAATAATTCGAGTTACTCCCTTTATGCAATATAAAACCAAATACTAAAGAAACGAGTAATACGCACAGCTCTTGACGTTTCTCATACAATGACTTGGCAACCTCCGAAATAGCGCCCCTAGCGGCACGAGGTAAACATTTCCATACAAAACGCACAAAAGTTTTGAAATCGTTCACCTCATGCCGCCCTCACGCCGTAGGGGCGCTAGTGTCGCCGTCTTGCCCGAATTCTTCCGAAGCTGTGCGTATTAACTCGGTAGAGTTTCTATAGTATTTGATAAAACCTAAATCATATTTACTACTAGCGGACAGCCCCGGCTTCGGGTTTACTAAGGGTTCCTATTTTGAAAATGTAATATAGCCTATGTTACTTGGATGCAATCTAATAGTTTTTGAGTTTTTTCGTTACAAAGAAAAATACTAATCTTTATAATATTAATATACCTAGATGGTAGATGGACTCGAGTTTGAGACTGTATACCAGTTTTTACCAACGTTTCCTGGAGATAAGAATAACCTTATGTCATCAAATATTATACAATATTTACACTGGGCGTCAAAAATAAGTAGTAAGTACAGTTTTAAAACTGCAATATCTCCTAAACTACAGAAACTAGACCTTTGAAATAAAAAAAAGTTAAAAGACAATTTAATTTAATTTAATAAAAACTTTATGCACAATATTATTTGCTTGTACTTTTGTTTTTTATTATTTTCTTTATTGCTGATAAATCAATTGCAATTCAAAAGCAAATGTGTCTTCAGCGAGTAAACTTTACTAATCATGCCTCTTTCACCAGAAGAATGTGCAAGAATTATAACTTTTCTCGAAGTAGGCATCAGTATGCGTCGTACTGCAAGAACGGTGGGTGTAACTCTAAGAACGATCCAGCAAGTAAAGCGAAGGTACGAAGAGACTGGAAACCATCTAAGGAGACCAAGTAATGGCAGACCCAGGTGCACTAGTACCCGAGAAGACCGCTTAATTGTCTCTACTGTGTTAAGAAATCGTCACCTTAATGCAGTTGAGGTCCAGCAACAGCTTCTTCAGACCCGAAGAGACTACGTTAGTGAGAGTACAGTGAGAAGAAGACTTGCTGAAGCCAACCTGAAGTCGTACAGGCCAGCAAATGGCCCCAAACTTGAGACAGGGCATCGAGTAGCAAGACTACGCTACGCCCGTCAACACGTACAATGGGGCGAAGAAGAATGGACAAGAGTTTTGTTCACAGATGAGTCTCGGTTTTCTTTATTCACTTCCGATGGAAGGCGGAGAGTATACAGGCGACCTGGTGAGCGATACATTCAAGGTTGCATCTCGGAAAGAGCTCACGACGGGGGCTCTGTATACGTATGGCATCTCTTCAGAGGGCCGCACAGAGCTAGTGGTCATAGAAAATGGCACTGTGACTGGTGAAAGATATGCATTAGAGATCCTTAACGAGTATGCAGGGCCTAATTTAGTAAATATAGGTGATGGAGCGATACTAATGCATGATAACGCCTGGCCATACACCGCTCACCTCGTACAAGAGTACATTCAGGAGGTTGGCATCAGCTTGATGGCTTGGCCATCAAGAAGCCCAGATCTTAACCCGATTGAACACGCCTGGGATGACCTTGGGAGGCTAGTCAGAAGACGCAGACCACCCCCCGCCACCCTCAGGGCTCTAAAACAGGCCCTGATAGAAGAATGGGTGAATATTCCCCAACACCGCCTCCGAACCTTAGTGTTCAGCATGCCAAAACCGGCTGCAAGCTGTCATCAGAGCCCGAGGCGGCAACACAAGTTACTAAAGTGGGAACAAGGCCCAAAACGTAAAAATTAAGTTCTTGATAGTTCCTTCAAAATGGTTAGCTTTTTAGTTTTTTCTTAATTTTCAGTGTAAAACTTTACTAATGCTAAATAAAATATTATTTTTAGAAAACTTTGTTAAATTTGCTTTAAAATGACTTTTATTTCAAAACTCTAACTTCTATATAGTTTAAGAGTAATTGCAATTTTAAAACTGTACTACTTATTTTTGACGCCCAGTGTAGTTAAAGGTTATTACGCTAGGAGCCGTTGGTGAAAACGGGCATAAGAAAGATGTTATTCAGAGTTTTCATTGTAACAGTTCCTGGGGTTGCATGCACAATATGCACATGCAGCTGTATTTCGTGTGTCCCAACTCAATGCTCGTAGAGGAAACTTAAAGTGGAATCCCAAAGTTTATTGTACTCGTTAATGTTAGAGGCGTGTTTATCTTGCACTTGTATAACTTAAATACTTATATACATGTTTATTTGTTTATATATAATTACAGATGTGTCTTTCTGTCAGTCTGTGGCTTTACAATCAATTATTAATTTTATTGATTTATACATATAAAATAGCCAGATTCTGAAGTGCATTTTAATTTTAATTCCAAATTAAGTCTCAAGTTATGTCTTTTGTTTTAAAGAAGAGATAAAAGAAAACTAAATAGTTTGACTTTAATGATTGTTTTGTGTAATCCACAGTTAATCTATCAAGAAGTGACGTATAAATATTAAAATCCATTTAGGTGATACCATTACATCACTGAAAGCTACAAAAAATTCTATTAATATTGGCATCCACAAACATTATTATAAAAGATTCATATAAAATGATAATAAAAACTATACATATAAATGGAAATAATATCATACATTTATTTGTTAAAAGGCAGCATCCAGCCCCAGACGGTTTAAAATGATGATAAAGAGATTTTAGCATTATCGCGTTGCTTTATTTTGCGATTTTCGCGACCTGACGTCGGGAAACAATACCGGTCACAAAGAGATAGGTAGGCATAATATGAATAAACCGGGTGTGGGCGACATGTTTGAGATAGCTAGCTATTGTAGTAGCTTTTCATTTTTGATAATAGCACAGAATAATGAATAGTACTACGTAATAATAGAACGATTTACTAAGCTAATACAGTTTTTTGAGTGGTAGAGCTTACTACACTGTGAACTGGTATTATTATGAGCTGGTAGTGGCTCGTAAATGTGCGGTACCCGGGCGGGCAGTACCATCATCTCACAAAATATCGACGTGAAACACAAGAGATTTGCTATTTGCTTTGTGTTTCGTACGATGAGGAGACAATAATACGATTGTACAGTCAACTAACAATTTGACAGTATGCACTTTCGAATAAAGAAATAATTTTGAAAATCGGCCCACAAAAAGGTTGTTTCCAGAGTCAAAATAATTACATTATATTTAGTCCGTATTTTAGATTATATAAAAATATTGCACAAGTATTTTTTCTTTTTTCGATTAAACAAAAAATAACAAAGATACAAGGCATAAAAATTTAGGAGTGCGCCTTTGACGTCACCCCGTGCGAAAAAATGCCACACGGCGTGACGTCACACGTAACTTTAATGGGTATACCCATTAAAGTTACGTGTGACGTCACGCCGTGCCCATTGTCATTTTTGGTCTAATTTACAAATGAAAAAATGAGTTGCCCTTATTTTAGAATAATCTACAAGACGGACTAATTAAATATTTTACGGCAACTAGCCTATTGACTGATCGATGAACATACAAAAAAAACACAATGAAACATAGAACATTCCTCCTTTTTTGAAGTCGGTTAATAAAAGAGGTACCTATCCATGCCCGTCATTATGCGAGTTTTCTAAATATTGAATTGATTCATTAGGATTAATATGGAGTACGACGTACTTAAAAAGTTTCAGAACCTATATTATATTCTTTGTTCTCCTTTCATTTGTTGCACGAACCACAATTTATTTATTTAAAAGCCCATGGTACTTCCACTCAATGCTCGTTTGCTAACCACTTTCATTAAAAACATAGATTCTTTTATAATGAGATTCTATAAAATACATACCTACTAATTACATTTCGTACTAATTAAAAGCTGTCAGAGTAATGAAAGAGCGAGGACTAATTAGTCCATTGAATTTGTAATTCATAACTAGAATATACCGCGATTTTGTCAGCAGAAGTGCCCTCTAATGTAGCAATGAGGGGAATTCCCGCGTTGAAAATTACCTTTTATGTTAATTCTAGTTTTAAACTATTTGTGCCATAATTTCTCGTATTAAAAACGTTAAATCTAGTCTTTTTCTGAAGCGCTATCTTGCTACTATTAATGACTGAGGTCGCCCTTGAGATTGAGGCTAACTATCTATATTTATAAAACTAGTGAAACTCGCGCAACTTCGTTTGCGTGTATTTATTAATGCACAGCAGCGCCATCTATATCAGACTTTTGATCAAACCCTACGGGAATCGCGTACTTTTCTGAATAAAAAGTACCCTATGTGTTAATTCAAGGTATCAGCTACCTACATACCAAATACCATAAATATTGGCCCAGCCATTGGAGCATGATTCTTCATGCTCCAAACATACACACAACTTTCGCCTTTATAACATTAGAAGGATTCAACTCAACTTTGTAACATTAGTAGGATTCAAAGTCCTAACAGACTGATTTAACTAAATATCAACGCACAGCCAAATTTGAAATGTAGGTTCCTTACGATGCAGAAGAGAGAGTCTTATCCATTAGCACACAGTACGAAATTATTGTATCATGAAAACTGAACTAAATACTAAATTCTTTTGCGACTTAGGTGAATTATGGTTTCTTTACGCGGCGACCACGTAGAGTAAAGCGTAGCGCTGGACGGCCGCCCGCAAGGTGGTTGGACAACATAAGAAAAGTTGTAGGAAACGGCTGAATGCACACCGCTTCCAATCGGTCGTACTAGAAACGTTTGGAGCCTATGTCATTTGATAATTACAGCGACAGATTTATCATTAACTTTAAAATGTACCTACTTCTACAAGTCACTACTAATCTGATAGATTGTTATAGAGTAGATTTAAAATCTATAACGCTTAGCGAGTCGAGTCCAAGTCGAAAGATTAATATCCAATTAGGACACCCTAAATTAGCTTTGAAATTAATTATTCGGATATAAATTTACTTCATTGTTTATTACACCCTCTCGGTTTGAGAAATTCTCTGTTACACAATCTTCAAGCGGCATTTGTCCAAAGTTGTTTAATTAGGGCTCGTCAGTCGAACGCTGTCGGGTGCAAACCACTCCTATATAAACAACTTGTAAACATTATATTATTACGTAATATAACTCCCTAGATTATATAACTAACAGTACGGTATACTGCAAGGGTGCAGCCATCGAGTACCAACGGAGCACTTGAATACCGATGGGTGCAGCTGAGGCGACCGACACCCGCATTCTGTAGTGTTCTTAAAAATCATCATCTCCAAGTCAAATCGTTTATTTTTTAAGATTTCGATGTTACTAACCCCTCTATGGATAATTGAAATTCACAAATAAAAAGTTATTTTATTTATTTATTTAGAGAGTAGACCTACACAGACTCCGTTCTGGAGTTCAAGAGTTAATGTGATTCTTATGCTGTTATTAATTATAAATTTTAACCATGCATTTAACTCGGCCAGCTAACATGACAAACGCGACAAAAATTTACCGCTCCGCTCTGCCAATAGCGTATCTCGGTTATGTCTACAGTAGACAAAACAGGCATTGCTATTGGCGAAGAAGCTTTGTCGCGTGCGAGAAACTATCTCGAGTGTGAGCATGTTAGGCCCGCTGGTTTGGTATTAGTTAAGCGTCTATCTCTAATATCTATTCATCTAAATACAAGAAGTTGAGTCGCTGTATTATCACGTTAGCAATAACAGCCTCCATGTTTCAGTCCCGTCTCGTTACGTTACGTACATATGAATAATAGATACTCATTTTCTGGTGCGCGCTTAAATGTTGAAATTCGCAGACGGTTGTAAATATTTCTGTGGGTTTGTGTGAAAGATATGACGTGGATGTTTTGACGTCTCATTGAAGCGGCTGTGAGTGGCAAGCAATTTGGGTTTCGCCAACGGAAGAGTGATAGAATGACGGAAGATCATAATGTTATTGCCGCGACTTTACGTTTATAAGGGTTAATCAATATCGTTTATGAAGATAGCATTGTTGTATGTGTTAAAACCATGTTAAAACTAATGAACTGGAAAGTTAAACAAAATTTAATCTCCGTGTTACGGTCGGTCTTTTCCCAACATTTGTCAAGCCAAGTCAGTGACCATCATGAGACTGGAAAACTTTATTCGGCCAATTAGTTAAAACTGATCATCACGAAAGCATATCCGTCAGAGATTCAGAACATATCCAAACGTTTTATTGATAGGCGTAATGAATATTCCCCGGGTGGTTGAAAAGTAATTCCCGAACTTTTAATCCCAAAAAAAATTCCCTAAGGTTCCTGCAGACGACAGATAGTAATATTATAAATCATAAAAATGCTTAACACCTTGAAAATATTTCTAAAGCGTCTCTCGTGTATGAGAAATATCATTGCATTGTATTTCCTGCGGAATATGGAACCAGTGAATTGGAACGCGGAGACTTTTGCAATAGTCAATGGAATTGTCCGTGCGGAGTGGAAACCCAGGCGATGAGCCGGGTCTTTGGCTATACATATTATAGTACAGTCAGTTCTTAAAACATTACGTGAAGGGATTTACTCGATTTGTTTATTTGACGAGCTCCGTGGCGTAATGGTTACCACGCCGGACCGCCACCCAGGAGGTCCCGGGTTCGAATCCCGGTCGATGAAATACGAACTTTTTCTGATTGGCCTCGGGTCTTGGATGTATATCTATTTGTTATAAAACATAGTATCGTTGAGTTAGTATCCCATAACACAAGTTTCGAACTTACTTTGGGGCTAGCTCAATGTGTGTTTGTCCCTATATATTTATTATATATTGCTTATCAAAAGTTTCGTAACGATACTTACAATAATAGCATAAAATATTTAATCTTAGTTCTCTACCCTGGCTACCTCTTTCATTGGTTGTTTGTTCACTGAAATGTGTGTGAGCAAGATTTTCGCAAACGTTTTCATAAACTAAAATTTATTTTATAAGTTAGAGGAGTTCGTAAAAAAATGGCTTAAAAATTATTTTATTATCTATTTTATCACAGGCTGAATACGTTTCCTATCCCATAAACATTAAAGGATTGTTTGACAAGAATGGGATTAGTTTGTTTCAGATGCAGTTACCATAAATCCTGATAAATGTGGGACCTAAAAGCGTATTACGCCGAGCTGTATATGTAAGGCTCCCGGAAATTCCAATGATCAATCGAAATTCGAATCCTATAATCGAAACTGAAATAGCGATGCAATCCGATGTAAGAATTTGATACTTGACAGAGCTAACAAAATTGATGAGGAACAACTTTTTCGTACCATAATGATGTCAGAATTATTGATTACCTACTAAATACATACTTGATGATTTCTAACTCTTTAAACACAGAACGATACATCGATACAACGATCTTACAGTAGGCTGTAAGATCGACTAATCAGGGACAATTTAACGCTTACCACAATTTGACGGTTTCAATTTGATAGATTATAATGAAGAAATCCCCATTTTCAGTGGCCCCACAACTCCAAGGGACACCCTTAATAACTACCGGCAGCTTAGGGATCCTTGGAGTCGAGATCTAAAGCAACGTCCAGTTTCGCAGTCACATAGAAGACAAGGTCAAGTTGGCGTCGAAAAAGCTCGGTGCTGAATAGGGCGAAGCGGTACTTCAATCCGGGGCAGAGACTTGTACTGTATAAATCTCAAGTCCGACCCCACATGGAGTACTGCTCTCACCTATGGGCTGGAGCGCCGGCGTACCAACTTGGACCTCTAGACTCGACTCAAAGACGTGCTATGAGGATTGTCGACGATCCCGAGCTAACAAGCAGTATCGAGCCCCTCAGTCTGCGGGGAGACTTCGCCTCCCTATGCGTGTTCTACCGCTTGTATAATGGGGTTTGTTCCGAGGAATTGTTTGACTTGATGCCTACGGCCACTTTCTACCATCGAACTGCTCGTCACCGGCGGGGAATCCAACCTCACGCTCTAGAACCAAAATGAATGAGATCCCCGCCGAGGTCCTTTAGACTATAATATGGGGCTCTTCAAAAAGGGCATTAAAAGATTTTTACAGGGTCGGCAACGCGCTAGTGATGCTCCCGGTGTTGCAAGCGTCCATAGGCTGCGGTGACCGCTCACCATCAGGCGGACCGTAAGCCTGTTTGCCACCTTTGGGGTATAAAAAAAATTTAAATAGTGTTACGTTGGTTACAATCTTTCAACAATTTGATTCATTGTAACGCTTCCAAGATTCTTTTAGTCATGGATGACCGTAGGCAGCGGCTTATCATCAGGTGACTCGCTAGCTCGTTTCTCCTCTGTCATAAAAAAAACAATGAATAAGTATCACGATGATTCCGTCCATGTATCCGGAAAGGATGGTTTAGCGAATACTGCAAATAGCGATCGGTGTGGAGTTGTGGCTATGCGGACTGACAGACAAGTGCAATGTCCTGCCAAATCATTGAATCAACGTCATAGCTCGTGTACGTTTAAGCACAGACTATCAAAGTAATATTAGTAGGCTATTAAGAGCTACCATTTCTTTTTAATTTATCAGTTCCCAGATCTGAACTCGAAACTCATTCTCTCTCAAATCTCTATCTACTTTCTTCAAAGGTCAGGTCACCAGTTTGTTTGTTCTCATCATTTTCTTTTGTTAACGATACAGTTGCCTAAGCCATGAGAATTGGGTCAGCTAAGCATTATCTTTTTTATGCAAAGAAAGCCTAATATTCCAACCCTCTTCCTACTTTCTGTTCCCTTCCCACTTTCCAATTTCTCCAAACAAATTCAAGACTCCTGGACTCCAAGACTTTAGTACTCTGTCACTTTTCTATATCATTTTAAATATTGAAGACCTAGGCCTCAACATCAAGTTAACCCTAAAAATATGTATCGAGAGTTAAGGAAAACACCGCTTAGATAACACAAAAGAATATTGTTTTTTCTTTTACAAGAGAAACAATTCGTTGCAGCTGTAGACAGGCGAAATTTATGCACGCACGTATCTACAAGGTAACAAAGAGAGAGAACAGATGTTTGCATGAATAAAACAGTTGAGGCCGCCTTGAATATTTGAAATGGCGACGGGTTCGGACGGTTTGGGGGTCTATACGAAACTTATTTGGTAGTTAAACCCGCTACACTCTTGCGTAACAGCTTAGATTGAAGGTTTGCACAACCCTAATGCCCGCGTAACAACATCGTGTATTTACAGGAATTTAACATTTTCAAAAAACCTTCCTTTGGCGCATTATATGTATTATATTATCTCGCTCTCCATTATAAAATAAAACTGTATTTACTACTATTATTTTGTAGATTAATACTGATGATGTTCCGCCACCTGTTCCTATCTTCGGCGGCGTGGATGGGTTTATAAAAGTTGCTGTCAAGAGCAGTGCGTATATATTATCTTATTCTTTTATGAGATTATAAAATTCAATCATATGGCCATCATATTTGCATCTAGCTATGTTTTTCAAAACATTATGCAGAGATACACAACGGAAAAAACAAATTGAGTTCACCGCGACGAGGTGAAGTTTGTCATTAAAATTTTCGTCTGGCCACTTTGCATTCGTTGAATTTAAAAATGTAAATTGAAAACTTTATAGCTCACAATTCACAGCATGGACTCGGATAGTGTAGTGCTTTTGTAATTTTAATTTGTTGTATTCTTTTGAGAAAATAAAATGTAAAATTTAATCAAAAAAATCTTAATTTTTTGTTATGATGCCTGTAAAGTTCCACTACAGGGCAGTCCTTCCATTTTCTGTACTCTGTTAAAGGTAAGGGCCTAGCCAATCTAAGTATGCATCCAACTCATTATACAGTAGGACAGGAAAATCAAATTTAATTCGAATATCATAGGTAAATTTTTTTTAAATTTGTACATAAAAAAAATTACAATTTGTTAGCAATTCTAAAAATGAAATCTAGTTCTACGGTAGGTTTGAATATTATCTTACAATGAGTACCAAACCAATGTCTACTATAAGTACATTGAAGACACTCAGACACAAGACAAACAAATATATGCCACCACATTTATATCTGGTTACCCGAAAGCTTATTTTATTCGAACGAACTAACCTTACGCAATTTTAGCAATAATCTAAAAATACTGTTAATCAAGTGTGCGCCTAAAGTGACCCTTATAAAAATTCCCTTAGCTATTTATTTCCCTTGAGCCCTTTTTTTTTTTTTTTTTTTTTTTACGTCAGAAAAATGCTTTGTGGCAGCCCCACCGCCCGGGGAGCACGCGGTGGGGACTGTGGAACTTACCACTAAAAAACTGACGGGATGCCTCTTGCCCTGTGTGGCGGGGCCACGGGAAACTGGGATACAACCGCGACCCCGCCAGGGCCGTCCGGCCAAGGTACCAGCCGGACCCGCTCGCCCCCGATACGCTCCGTCAGCAGTACACCGCATCCAGGTGCACTGCCGACACCGAGGACCATCGCTCCCTCAAGACGACGGGCCTTCCCCGGCCCGCCGTCTCGGCTGGGCTATGGTCCCCGTCCACTCGGCGATCGCACCCACTGTGCCGACCGCCAGCCAACGGCCACACCACACTTATTCAGCGTGGCGCGGCCGTCAGCTCCGCTCGTGATTTTTATAGAGGTTGTCTTCCTCGCGGCCCGGGCGGTTAAGCCAAGGCCCCCGGCCCGTGGGTGGAGGACCCACGGGTTACGGTATGCACCGCACGCCGGCTGGTTAGGCCGGCGCCCACTAGGGCGTCCGCGTCAACCCGCGAGCCGAGCGCAGGGAGTGGACACACCCGTCCGCCTGCAACCCGCACCCGGCGAAACGCAGGGACCGGACCCCGCTCGTCCCCCTCAACCCGCGGCTCGCCGCAACTCGAGCGCAGGGAGGGGACCCACGTGTCGGGACTTCAGCCGCCGGCAAGGACGCGCCGGCGTTGCCCGGGGTGGACCACGTGGAGGTATCCCGACAACCACCCTTGAGCCCTAACGGCTTCAATATTTACAATGTCCGAGTGTCCACTGGCCTCTCGGCACATTCCGTTGGTAATTAAACCTGCTTTATTGCCACTCCAAATAAATACACTGTCTTATTCGTTTATGTCTGAAATAATATATTTTTCTCGACAGTACCTAGTTGTAAAAGTATCTTATTACTTACTATTAACCTTTTGATCCTAAAACGTCCTTCGCTTGAAACATATCTGAGTAAATCTTGAAATTCTTTAACACTTTCATTAATAAAAATATATAAACCAAGGATTAACTAAAACCTGTTTTATGACTATTGTTTGAAGAAAATTGAATGATGTGCGAAAATTAAATTTACTTTTTGTATATTTTTTTTGTAACCTTAAAAAATACTTTTTCTTTTATTCGTTTTGTTTTACCAACAATTAATATTTTTTGCCATCACCATCAGAATAAATTAAAAAATTAGAACAAAGCCCTAAATAAGCTTATTGTTGTCGTTAAAAAGCTTGTATAAAAAAAGCAACAAAGTGTTGCCCCAAAAGGCGCCGATTTCCCAGTGAAGGGCGCCGACCCATATAACACGCTTGGTCGGCTTTATTTGGTCTGATGTAAACAATATTATATAACTTTGGTTTCTTAGAAAACTTCATATCGCGTGCCATCATTGACTCTTTTGACAAAGGGGCAAAAATTTGAAGAACATTTTTTTTTTCATATCCCATTCTCGTTTTCTTCCATCCGTTCAGAATTGGTGAGGTCCGCCAGCGCGTATTTAAAATCAGCAGCGGCGCTACGTCCGTCGCGCAATGGTGACCTGCGCTGGGCACCAGAAATCGGTGCCGTCCGCGCTGCCTGCTGCCTTCGAGACTAACATGACCAACGCGACAAAATTTTCTCGCTCCGCTCTGCCAATAGCATATCTCGGTTATGTCTGTTGAAGGTTGGAAATCATATTCCAACAGCGGGATAAGTATGGGTTGATAATTAAAAGGAGTCTGTCATAATTACTCTGTAACAAAACATAAAGCGTTGTGTCTGGATTTGTTTGTGGTCACGTCCCGGGAATGTTAATCGTCACAAAAGGGGTAATCGCATTAGTGGCCCCATGTTGTAAATACAATTTCCGAGAATATATTTTTTGCCATATCTGTCCATTGTGGCATTGCTACTTATGATTGTCCGGTGGTGCAGTTGGTCGTGACCTTACATTCAGTGCGGTGCGGTCTGATACCCACAACACTTCAGCTTACTTTGTGACTGGCTGTGCGAATTGTGTGGAATTTATTTATTAACACGTAGTTTATAACTAAACTAACGCATCGACATATTTTTTTACAATGCAATTTGACACTTGTCTTCTTCTTCTCTCACAACTCTCATTTGAAACGGATAATACCTTTAATCTTATGTTCAACAGTGAAACCATAAAAAGTTCCGATACAAGGTGATTTTTTTAGTCACCAGCAATATTGAAGGCGGTCGAGTGCCTATGATAATGATCATCTTTTACTATGGGGGAACATGTCAAATTGAAAAAAAAACTTCTGTTTCATTCAAAATGTTCATACCTACTCGATCGATCAAAATTTTTGAACCAGCAGTTTTTTTTTCGCGATTTGACATGGGTCCCCATAGTTAAAGTTGATCATATTCATGGGATCTTTGACCTCCTTCAATATTGCTGGTGACAAAAAAATCACCTTGTATAAGTAGATACCTATAACGAATTATTTTTGTTTTATTAGATTTTACAGTCAGAATCACGCGCACTTCATTATCCTTTGAGTCTCGAGTGATTATTTTTGCAATTTGCATGTTTTTCTCAATACAATTTAGATCTTACGCCTGGCAACACAAGCAAGAGAAAGGGCAGGTAATTACCCGCGGTAATGGCAACCCTACCGCTTCAGAACAAAACCCATTAATTTCACTAATTCTAACGTTACGCTCACCCACTCTTTACTAAAACGTCTTTGTTTGTTGCGGTCAAGACGTAGAAGTCAGAAATTTAAACTTTAAGCCAGTGGAATAAGGCTTAACTTATAGCTGTGTATTAGAGAAACAAAAGCACACTTGAATATAATAGACTTATGGTAAATTAGTAGAGCTTTGAGTTGTGAACAGAAGTCAGTTGTACGAATTATGTTAAGCTTATTATTGTCTTATGAATTTATAAAATGATTTACAATGAATGACTGTAGCGCAGTGGTACTTGGTAGTGACCTTACTTAGCAGACTTTAAGTTAAATATTAGCAATCAGTTTTTGAAAATAATTTTAGTTTTAATAAGCCTGTGCTTAAGCAATCTCTTTATGCGTTTCTAGAACTGGCTGGTAATTATTATTCTTATTAAGCGTGCCCACGTCAGACTTTTCGACAGCCGCTCCGATCGATTATATTTTTATTAGAAGAGACAAAAAGAAAGGAAAAAGAAATCAAATGGAAATTCTTTACCTTAATTCCAATAAAAATTTTCTCATTCCTTCATTACAAAAGCAATATTCGTTTACTATTAATTAATTCGAGATATGGGTAAACATTACTTCTACTGTTACGAAGCCATCGTAATAACAAAACAGTTAATTACTATTAATATAAAGCTAAAATGACTTGCTTCGTAAAGGTGGGGTGCCAGTTTATAACATGAAATGTATTATACTAACCATAATATTATATTATAAGATAAATAGATAGAATAAGCTTTTTTTATTATTATTTATATTTTTTTTTTTTTATAAATGAGAAAGTGAGTTTGTTTGTTATTCGATCATTATGAAAATTTGTATAAATATTATCCGGGGTATAGAGCCCAACATAGACAATTTTTTATCTTGTGAAAGTATGTCATTCCAATGGGATTTTTTTTTCTACTTTAAAGGGCGCTGTATGGGATGGGCTATCGGCCAACAGATTGCGCCACAAGTCCTGCTATGGGTTGTTTTGTTGTCAAACGAGATCTATGTCATAAATAACGCGAGCGAAGCCGCGGGCAAAAGCTAGTACCATACATTTCGACGACCTCCGTGGCGTAATGGTTACCACGCCAGACCGCCACCCAGGAGGTCCCGGGTTCGATCCCCGGTCGGGTCATGATGAAAAACGAACTTTTTCTGATTGGCCTCGGGTCTTGGATGTTTATTTATATATATGTATTTGTTATAAAATGTAATATCGTTGAGTTAGTATCCCATAACACAAGTTTCGAACTTACTTTGGGGCTAGCTCAATCTATATGAATTGTCCCTATATATTTATTTATTTATATAAATCAAATCAAATCAAATAGTTTATTGTTCTCTCTTACAATATAAAGATGTACTATTTACACACTAAGTAAAATATATCAGTAAGTATCATATTTTTTTGGTATTAAACAAAAAAATTAAATCTTAACTGGTTTTGCATGTGAATTTATTTTGTAACTGTGCGTGAAGGTTTCAACGAAACATTGAAAGTTTTTTTTTACGCCACCCCTTTGTCCGACGTAATTGAAAGGGTGCGATCGAACTATGTAAAAAAAAGTTAGACAGTTGCCTCTTTTAAAAGCCTTCCGACAATTTACAGTTTGAGTATTTAGCTGGTGCATTTATGTAGAGTTTTCGTCAATATACCGAATCGTCGTTGAGATAGATAACATGAGTATAACTACGAATTTACTAACTTAATGGCCCTTAATTTTATTGTTTCTTATTAAATTTTAAATTTAGTCCTTACACACACTCTGCGCCTCCTACTTATTCCATATTATTATCTTTCTATCTCTAAGGTTGTCTGGAAGAGATTGCTTTAGCGATAAGACCGCCTGTTGTACTTTTCCTACCACCTTATAATTTTTTATTGTTATTTGGTGCAATAAAGAATATTGTATTGTATTGTTACTTCAATACAGCCTATTTGCTGAGGACGTCATTGCACTCATCATCATCATCACCCCCAAACGTCTTCTAGTATGATCGGTTGGCAGCGGCCTGTATCACTGTATAACAGAAAATTATTCATTATTTTAGTTTTTGAATTGTTTGTATGGAATCCTCCTTGCTACAGTACGTCAAAGACAAGAAATTTTTCTTTTTTGCAGCAAAATGTTTTTTATAATTAGTAGTAAGCATTTACCGGCAGTTATGAATATGCAGATATGTGATAGGGATTTATGATTACTCTAGATCAAATAAATCAAATCAAAATATTTTTATTCAAATAGGCATATTACAAGCACTTTCGAATGGTCACTTTTCTTCCCCTACCACCAGTTCAGACGGCAGATTTGTGCTAAGAAGAACCGGCAAGAAACTTAGAGTCTAGCATAATCATAAATCCTTATCACTGGGCCACCGACGACATCATCTCACCCGCTCACACTTGCACCACACGCTGTTTAAGCATCCCTCTCTATTTTCAGGCACGTTCTCAATCACAGAATTGCTTGCGGTCCGGTCGCCTTATTTATTTCCGACTACATTTTTACTACAATACAGCTGCCGCGGTAGAAGTCAATGCATTTCCACGTCTGTGCTTCCAACTTATTTGCCAGGAGAAATAGTTTCGCAATAGCGAATAAGAAGACTATAATATTGTGATGACTTTCAAACAGTTCAACAACTTTTTTAATTGTGAATAAAGTGTTTTTGTGCCTTTTGTATATTATTCATCAGTTCCACGTCTATTCAGGTCGTATTGAAAATCTGTACTGTGTGATTGTACATTGTTGGTATTAATCTAGTGTGTGATCCATATTATATAAACGAAGTTTGTTTTATCGTATTTGTTGGCATAATTATTTTATTAATGATGGTTTACATACCTAAGATTTAAAGGCTTATCAGCTTAACATTACACCATGAATCTTAGAACCGAGAAAATCCGAACCGCAAGTAAAATTTTCTATAGTGTCAGAGTTACCTACATAAAAAGTAATAAAAAAATAATAAAAAGTTATAAGATGACTATCGGATATAACGTAACAACTCGAAAAGGCAAAGGGAATGGAATTAAATTGAAACTCAGTATCTTCTGGCCACAGTCGGCGAATTCAAACTAACTTTACAAAACACAAGCTCAAGAGACAAACTTTAATGAACGCCGACTGTTTAATGCGGAACGGATAACACAGCAATAAAACCACTTTCAGAATGCATTTGACTTTGTTATTTGCAGTATAAGGTTTCAAATTGATTGCACCGTTGTGAGTGGTCATCTGAACGTCCGCAGGCTATGAACATAGTATATAGTATTAAACAGTGGGACGTCTTCATACATGCAAACAACATTTTGGGATGATAGAGTAGTCTTTGATACAAACAGTGGGGCAATTCACGTAACAAGAACTGATTTTAGTTCGATTCAACGACACTCGCTGTCCCGTTCAATTCACATTTTGTGTGACTGAGACAGCGAGTGTCGTTGAATCGAACTAGAATCGGTTCCTGTTACGTGAATTACCCCACAGCACAGTGAAATAGCAATGCCGCGGAAGAACAGCGTTGTGGATCATCACTTGGTCCATGACACATGCTGAGCGGAGGCCCTTTTGGTGCATTTATATGTACTTAGTGTCTATTGTATATAATTTAATTTGTAAAATAATGTAATCAAATAAATGATTTTTCTTTCTTTCTTTCAATGCATTTCGTTCAGTGAGTGAGAGATCCGAGTGCTTAGTACGAGTTTCGATCATGTCGTCGTAAACAAACCGACCAAATAGAGAAGAACTCTCATTTTGCGAATTTATAAGACGCGCGCTACATATCAAAATTATGCGGCTTACTTGCTCACGTTTCGAAGTGAGTAACCCGGCTAATTTGGATATGTCACACGCGTCTGATAAATTCACAATATGAAGCAGTTTTACATTTTGCTCGGCTTATAAACGTTAACACGTTCGAATGTGACCAAAAAACTCGTACACTCTGGAAGGTCTCTTTCGGGGCATTTTTATGTGATGACATTTATGTTTGTTCTCGAATCTGGGTGTTGTCTATGTATTATAAGTATATATTTACAATAATATATTCGTTGTCTGGTACCAACGCAGCCACACCACAAGCAGCTTAAACTTACTTTGGCGCTGTATGTAGAATTTATTTATTTAGCACACATGTGTTCTCTCCGCACATCTCCGCTTGTGTAAATCGGTCTTACTGTAAATATAGTCATTGGTCCGTAACCTATGAATAACATAAAGCTTCGTGTAAAGCCCGTCATGTGCATTCGGTAAATTACGCGAGTTAAAATTTTAACGAGGCGGCGAACATTGCGGTTTGTCTCACGGAATAATATAAGTTTTTAATGCTGCGAATTGGTTTAGTTTTTTAATTAAACTTTGTGTAAAAATTCACGCTGCAACTTAAAATTTGCGATAGAACAGTAATAGGGAGGCCAATCAACTATATTGACACCTATGATGTTAGCATTATTTCTTTACCAACAGGACTGGAAATTTCTTAGTAATAAGGCCAGCGTATTATCTACAATCTACAATAATAGGTACCTATAACCGTTGTCTGGTACCCATAACTAACGTCGGTAAGCATAGCTTACTTTAGGACCAAGTTCGTTAATTATTTTTATAAGTGGCAACCGTCAAATTACAGGTTCAACGCTCCACGAAACCGCTTAACAAACTTATCTTCGTTCAATTCACATTTTGTGTGACTGAGACAGCGAGTGTCGTTGAATCGAACTAGAATCGGTTCCTGTTACGTGAATTACCCCACAGCACAGTGAAATAGCAATGCCGCGGAAGAACAGCGTTGTGGATCATCACTTGGTCCATGACACATGCTGAGCGGAGGCCCTTTTGGTGCATTTATATGTACTTAGTGTCTATTGTATATAATTTAATTTGTAAAATAATGTAATCAAATAAATGATTTTTCTTTCTTTCTTTCAATGCATTTCGTTCAGTGAGTGAGAGATCCGAGTGCTTAGTACGAGTTTCGATCATGTCGTCGTAAACAAACCGACCAAATAGAGAAGAACTCTCATTTTGCGAATTTATAAGACGCGCGCTACATATCAAAATTATGCGGCTTACTTGCTCACGTTTCGAAGTGAGTAACCCGGCTAATTTGGATATGTCACACGCGTCTGATAAATTCACAATATGAAGCAGTTTTACATTTTGCTCGGCTTATAAACGTTAACACGTTCGAATGTGACCAAAAAACTCGTACACTCTGGAAGGTCTCTTTCGGGGCATTTTTATGTGATGACATTTATGTTTGTTCTCGAATCTGGGTGTTGTCTATGTATTATAAGTATATATTTACAATAATATATTCGTTGTCTGGTACCAACGCAGCCATACCACAAGCAGCTTAAACTTACTTTGGCGCTGTATGTAGAATTTATTTATTTAGCACACATGTGTTCTCTCCGCACATCTCCGCTTGTGTGAATCGGTCTTACTGTAAATATAATCATTGGTCCGTAACCTATGAATAACATAAAGCTTCGTGTAAAGCCCGTCATGTGCATTCGGTAAATTACGCGAGTTAAAATTTTAACGAGGCGGCGAACATTGCGGTTTGTCTCACGGAATAATATAAGTTTTTAATGCTGCAAATTGGTTTAGTTTTTTAATTAAACTTTGTGTAAAAATTCACGCTGCAACTTAAAATTTGCGATAGAACAGTAATAGGGAGGCCAATCAACTATATTGACACCTATGATGTTAGCATTATTTCTTTACCAACAGGACTGGAAATTTCTTAGTAATAAGGCCAGCGTATTATCTACAATCTACAATAATAGGTACCTATAACCGTTGTCTGGTACCCATAACTAACGTCGGTAAGCATAGCTTACTTTAGGACCAAGTTCGTTAATTATTTTTATAAGTGGCAAACGTAAAATTACGGGTTCAACGCTCCACGAAACCGCTTAACAAACTTACCTAGCATTAAGCATATGAGTAAAATACATAAGAACCCAGTCATTGTGAGAAGAGAACTACACATTTCTCAAAGTGAGCGTTGGCTTACATTTCAAATGCACTAAAGGCTTTTGACTCGAAATAACACGGAGAGTTAAGAAAAGGGACTCGCAAGCTCTAGGCTGCGTTTATATCTGAGTTAAATTTAGCAATAAGACCGCCTTGTTGCTTTACATTAGTGTTAAGATTTTTATGTAATACTATGTTCTACTATTGTGAATTGCAATTAAAGCATATTCTAATCTAAATTGCTGCGAGAAATTGCCGACAGCACTGTCGGACAGCAACTTGCAAATGTCTACATAGCAGGTTACTTGCGATAAATTGCACGACAGATGTTGCGAGTTCTCGCGAAAGCTATTGCATTCTAAATGTATTTGCAACAACTTGTGCGTAGTTTATCGGTTCGGTTCCGTTCTCAGAATGTTTGTACAGTATAAAGATTAAGAAGAGATACGATTCTTTATTTGCAACAACAAATATAAACTTGATTCTCATAATTTTAGTGACATCCATTAGTTCACATGTGTATATAAACAACTTTGTGATAAGTCGCGACAGTCATTACAAGAATTTTACTTTTTTTTATATGATACGACCTAAGAGAAATCGCAAGAAGCCGCTGGATGCAGGCCGCTGACACCCGATCGCGCTGGAACGTTTGGGGGATGATAAAACGATGAGATGACGATGATGATATGATAAGTAAACGATATTGCAATAATTTCGGCGAGTTCTTATGCGATAAATTGTATATATAAACGTGGCCTTATATAGAAATCTAGGTACAGGATTAAGGAATAAAATGGATTAGTCTTCGTAATTGAATTCGGGTTTCTTGATAACGAAAAACTGAAAATTGGCAATGGCGACTGGAGAACAAAATTCTTTTTATTATAGGTAAAGTAGGTAATCATTTGATACCTCCATATATATTAGTATAGATTTAAATACAAATAAAATTATATATTAGTATAAAATTCCGGGCCATTATAATTGGCACGAACGCTCCAAACTTACGTAAATCCTATCCTACTAATATTATAAAGGCGAAAGTTGGTGAGGATGTATGTCTGGATGTATGGCTGTTTGTTTCTCTTTCACGCAAAAACTATTTAACGGATTTTAATGAAATTTGGTATACGGGTAGACTATAACCTGGAATAACACATACTTTTTATCCCGAAATTCCCACGGGAATGGGAATAATAGGACTGCTGTGTATAAATAAATACACGCAAACGAAGTTGCGCGGGTTTCACTAGTAAAAAATAAATTGAAATAAAATGAGTTGAAGAATGAACGAAACTATAGGTACATGAGTTGATAATAGACGATTTACAGCTTACAAGAGTTACGAGTTGGTAAATAGACCAGTTGCCACATAGGCGAGTTACAAATGCACCGATATGATACTAACTCCAATCGATGAGTCACAAATCGCTTTATTACGATAAAAAAGAAAATATTATGCACAATTGTTGATTTTCACTGGAAAACTTGTTCCCAGTATAGAATAAAGATTTAAGTTGTTATTGTATATTGTTTGCATTCTGTAAAGAAGAACAATGTTATTTAGGAAACAGAGGATGCTACATGGGGTCCGAGGGGCGAGAGGCGTCGTTAACAAAAGTCACGTCCTAGACGGACTCCCAATAAGGAACTTACTCATACAAACATAAACTTACAGTCACATAAACAATTGTCATTGCAAAAATATACCATAACACATTGTAATAAGAACAACAATGTTACATTTTCATTGTACTTACGGTAAAACTTAAGTTGTTCTGATAATATCCTTAGATTGTCTAGACCGAGGATCCGTAAGATTTTATGTCATAATTAACGTCGATACTACTTGAACACGAATGGAGGTTGTGTACACGTATGAATAAATTGCACAATTGTAATAAATGTTATTTTAATGTCATCATCATATCAACCGATGTCATTCCACTGCAGGATACGGGTTTCCCTTCAATCCAAGGGGAATAAGAGCGTACTCTGTCGCGCTGCTCCAAAGCAGAGCCAGAAATTTTCTTCACCTCTTGTTTTTTAACGAGGTTGTCTCCTCAATCGCTCGACCCCCAGCACCAGTACGGATGCAAGGGGGAGCGGATTTGTCCGCATCCCACGTACTCCAAGGTAGGAGCACGGGGAGCAGACCCACCGCGTCGGGAATTTGGCCGTCGGAAAGTAATTCCAGAGTTGGTTCAATAAGGCCACCCTGCGAATACACTAATTTGTAAGTTATCTGTATTATATTTGTACTAGTGAAACCCGCGTAGCTTCGTTTGCGTGTATCCCGCTTTCCCGTGGGAATTTCGGAAAATCCTTTCTGGTGGGTTCTCCAAATTTCAGGTCTCTGCGATCAGCGGTTTGAGCTGTGCGTTGATTCTCAGTCAGTCATGACAAAGCATTTTATAAATAGATTATAATTATTTTTTGGCTGTGTGTTTATTTGCAATAAATAAAGCATAATATTCTATTTAAACTGGTCGAAACTGTAATTGAACAATGTATTTTAATTTTTTCACTCGCAAATTCACATATAAAACATACAGAGCACGTAAATTTTAATATATCCAGTGGAAATAAATCCTAGCACGTCTGAATATCGAATTTAGCGACATCTCTCGAATATTTATTATAATTGCACTGTTTAATAGAATCTTTTTTAAACATTAAAATAATTCAGTGGTTAATTTTTTTATTGAAATATACTTTTACTTTAATTAATTTTTATTTGGTCCGATGTAAGGAATATCATAGTTATTAATATTTTGTGTGATTGATATAATCCAATAGCCAAGTAACTTCTGGGACGCTAATTACACAAAATAACGAAGCTTCGTAGCAAAAGCGTAGCGTCTGTACACGTTGTAGCTATATCGTAGCAGCGCTACGTATCTACGTAGCCTATCTACGAAGCTACGAAGAAGCCCAGAGAATGGATACCGACTTAATTCGGGGGATTAACTGGGATGACTTGTTGAAATCGTATATTTTTTGTCCCTCTCTTTTTAATGATATTATCTCGTAGCCTAGTTTTGCTAGCTCTGCATTTATTAATTGAAGTTTAAATGGTCTTTTCGTTTATAAACGTTAAATCTAAATAATAGGTGCAGTAACCTATTATTTGAAAGATCATTTTATATTTTAAATACGAGTACATTAACTTCAAATATCGTAGGATGAAAATTTAATTTATTCCACAAACACCGATAATTCGTGGGATTGAGTACAGTTAACTGGTAGATTAATTTACGCCGAGAAATATTTTAATTTAACTGCCAATTGTGGGATTATCATGAGGTTTGGTGATTAATAATCGAGTTCAAATATTATGTTTGAGAGATATATATGGGCTTATTTGTCGCTAGTGACCACTAGGCGGCGCTTTATCTTTCCCATACTAAATTCGAACGCGGTTGTATTCGAACGTGAGGTGAAAAAACTCGTACTAAACACTCCGTTCTTTATGTTCAGGAATGTCTTGAAAATAGATTGTTTCGAATGTCATGACGTACATGAAAAAAGATTTATGAAAACAGCTCGAAATATTTTTTTAATATTAGTTTTAGACTCAATTATAAGTCAATAAAATGTGCAAGTGTTTGATTACGTCTGGTATTCTATGAAACGTTGAAATCTGATTAGAGTTACCTAGAAAAACCTACTTCTTACTTCGTTCTCTGCAACTGTCTATACAATCATGGTGAGATCAGTTTACTAACTTATTTTATGGAAAAAAAATACAATAACAGTGTAAAAAGTTTTCGTATAATAGAGATGATCATCGAATTAGTTTCTCGTTATTGGCAGTTACGGAGAAGAAAAGAAATTGACCGAGGGGTTGGCACATAATGTTTAGAAACTTGGCTAATTTACGAACTTTATGTGAAAAAGTCCATATACTGTTAAAGTATTTATTTAACAATGATTTACGATTACATCCGAGTTAAAATATCATTTTAAAATAATCGTTGTTAATCTATCTACACTTAGAAAATGTAAATCGCTGATCGTAGAGACCTGAAATTTTGAGGGTGAGTTCGTTGTATGACGTAGGCATCCAATAAGAAAGGATTTTTAGGAATACCCATGGGAAAGTAAACGAAATTGCGCGGGTTTCGCTAGTATAACAATAAATAAACACAATTAGGTATCTAAAACGCATAACATCGTAAAAAATAAACCCTCAAATTGTCGATCGCTACAAAATTAAATTTCCTTTCTATCTTTCGTGTCACAATTAATTTTATATTCTACTAGCTTTTTTGCCCGCGACTTCATCCGTGTGAAGTTCCGGACTCGTCGCTCCCGTGGGAACAACATTGAATTTCGGGATAAGCTATAGCCTATGTCACTCCCTGATAATGTAGCTTTCTACTGGTGAAAGAATTTTTGTAATCGGTCTAGTAGTTTCGGAGCCTATTCAATGCAAACAAACCAACAAACAAACAATCAAATCTTTCCTCTTTATAATATTAGTATAGATAAAATATAATACAGCCATCTTGAACTTTTATTTATTAGTCCTGTATCGGCTTCAAAATATAAATAATGGTGGGTAAGCGCCACAAATCCGAGATACGTCCATTTATCAAAATGTCAAAAGATGCAATACGCACCTGTGCTGTGTAGCCGACCTAATTCCAAATATGGAATCATCTTTACGATCTTCCGTTTGTTATTGCAAAATGTATCTTATTTTATGTTGGTATGGTATAATATTGTTCTGGTCATTCTGAAGTGGATATTTGGCACGTGAAATGGCCCCATAAACCCCTGGAGTATGGCGGCGTCATCATATTTCGTGTGTTTTGACGCGGCCCGGGGCAGGCGCTACGGACACCTTACATAATAAGGATTTTTACGTTAGAACCATTAGGAAATTGGGCGTTCGCGAATGGATGTTTGACACGAGATCTATTGCCGTAATAATTTGTTATAAGATTAATATTTTTTGGTATCTACTATAGTGGATTATGTCGTGTCCTATTACAGACTCTTCTTTTATCGTGTGCTTCACGCAATGAGTGTCAACTGTGCACGGTTTTCAAGCCACCTAACAGGCACTGACTTGGTTTAACGGATGTTATCTATCGACAACAGTCGGCACCAAAACGTGCCCTCTGAAGCATGGAGGAGCTTAACTATGTCTAGAATATTCTAGACTAAAATACATTTGTATTAAAAAAAATCAAAAGAACAACCTATGTAACTAGAACATGCACAACACTGCATTTCCTGTCGAACTCACTACTTCTCGTTGTGTATTACGTAAGCTTGTTTGCCACAATGATAAAAAATACATATTCGGAATATTCAAACATGAATATAAAGGAAGCATGCAGCATAGAGATATTCAGCTCGCCCTATAACGCTATTCGAACCGTGCTCGCGTAAAGGTCGTTTCGTTACCGTCTGCATCGTTCAAAATAGACACCAACGTTATAGATATTGCGAGAATATAGAAATATTTAGAATATTCTTCATATTATTATTAGTAAGATAAAATTTGTTAAGGTGACACGCGTGCTAAATCATAAAAAGAAACTTTGCTTGTTCGTTTATCGATGGTGATTGGCATTAAGATAATCTGTTGAAAATCAAATGCCAATCCACAGATTGAAGATTCGGTGTCTGCAAATGATAATAAATTTTGAATAAATTTGCGATGCCCGCTGAATCATAAAAAGAAACTTTGTTTGTTTCGTTTATTATTTGCATATACCGAATTATTAAAATAAATCTTAATGCCAATCCAAATCGGTTCGATGTTTGCAAATAATAATATTTTTTTAAATATTTATTTATCTATTAAGATACGTCAAAGTACACGTATCATATAATTTTGCAGAATTATATAGTAAATGCAAATACATGTACCCATTACAGGCATATACAATACAGCATTTCTTACAAGATAGTTTGAAACACAGGAAACTACTAATATTAGTCCTGGAAATCACGAACTAACGACAATAGACGGGACCGACAGGGCTAGATGAACACGGACTAGGTCGAGAAGAAACCCATCAAAATACAGACTACGTGCGTCGTTGCTTAATTTTGCTTGCTACCATTGTAATCATTCTAATGGTAAACCAAAAGAAACTCAGTGATGACGTTTATTATGTTTCAAAAATATTGTGTCAGATTCGTAAACCCTTGATTCAACCTGTCTCACCTAAGAGCTACGCGCTAGCCATTTGCCAAGTCCCTTATAAGGCTTATCTGCCAAAGAGTGGTTAATACACAAAGTCGACGTTTGAGCGTCCGTACTTCTACCCTTTCGCGGCTCGCAATCATCTCGAGTGGTTTGCAGTTTGCATGTGTCGTGTCATATTTCTGCTGATTTTTATTTGTTTTTGTAATATCTGTAGTTTGTGCTTTGGAGGGCACGTTAAGCCATCGGTCCCGGCTGTTGTCGATAGATTACTAGACGTTAAGCCAAGTTGGAGGCCTTCAGGCCGTTTGAAAATACTGACCTCTGCCAATCCGCATTGGAGCAGCGTGGCAGAGTACGCTTCGCTCTAATCCCCTTCGATTGAAGAGAGACCCGTATCCCTGCAGTGGGATGATAACGGGTTCATGATATGCTTTTTTTTTTTTTTTTTTTTATACAACACAAGTGGCAAACAAGCATACGGTCGACCTGATGGTAAGCCATCACCGTAGCCTATAGACGTTTGCAATACCGGGGGTATCACTCACGCGTTGCCAACCCTCCCAACCCCCCCAAGTGGAGCTCTGGAGACCTTACTCACCGTAGGAACACAACATGGCCGAGACCAATGCTATTTGGCTACGATCTTCTGTAAGGTGGAGGTCCTTCCCCAGACGGGCTGCTCCGATTTGAGCGGATTATCCGCTGTGCCCTACCTCTCTTAAAATGAATAACTATAGATCTTTAATCCTTTGAGAGATCAGTTTATTTTGTATTAATATTTTGATTTTAGTCAAGAGTTAAACAAATATCAATGAGACATCCGTCACAGAATTATCCTTAACTCAATAGGGCGAAACAATTGAGTTTATAGCATCAAAATTATCGTTAAACTGTCAGAAGTCACAACTCGGCTTGGAAACTTCTCGAAGCGTAAATATAAACGGTGGAAAACGGCGTAGCTAAATACGTGGGGAGCGGAATGTGAAGGGCCTTTAAAATGATTGAAAAACTGATTGGAATGATTGGCGCCGTGGGTCCGACGATTGCAATAGTCTGGTCACGGTATATATAACAATAAGCATGTGAACGTCATAGAAAAGTATGATTATCTGTCTGAAGAAAGTTATATAATAACACACACAATATAATTTTTGCTCAAACTCTCGGCTGCAAACTGCATCTGACCAAGCACAACTCTGTACAACATTTTTTACTTAATGACGACCTCCTGGCATAATGGTTACCATGCCGCATGCCGGCCCGCCACCCAGGAGGTCCCGGTCCCGGGTTCGAATCCCGGTCGGGTCATGATTTAATTTCATGTTATTTAGTTATGTATTTTACCAATAAAATAATTATCTAAATCAATAGATGATGAACTTTTTCTTATTGGATTGGATCTTGGATGTTTTTCTATATTATATGTATTTGTCATAAAATATAGTTTTATCTAGTTTATATAGTTTAGTATCGTTGAGTTAGTATCCCATAACATAAATCTCAAACTTACTTTGGGGCTAGCTCAATCTGTGTGATTTGTTTCTATGTATATATTTATTCCAGCCCCCGAACGTTGCTATTAGTTGATACAATGACCCATCTCACTCTATCAATATCGGAAAGTGCGATAGACATACTCAATACTCGTTGGTTGAAAAATAATACACTGTTCGATGCATCTATAGTGACATTATTTTGGCGATGTTGAAGTTATTGACGGGAATTGTTCGCGCCTCCCGAATTCCGACAGTCACAAAAATCGTGCAATGCCGACCTTTTAGGGGTCATCGGGCGTGCCTTTCGATATGACCTCCTCAATCTGTAGGCGTTTAGGGAAAGGGTTCCGAACGATTTTTTTCAGTTTTTTACACGTAGAAAATTATTGTCCCTTGTGTCTGTATTCCCTTACTTGGCAACGCATTGTTAGTGTCTCTGATATTACTGATAATACGCGGTGGTTACAATTTTTCATCAGTGGCCTACTTGCTCGTTTGCCTGAATTATATAAAAAAAAATTTACTAAAAAAAACTAGTAGAATGGTTTTTTAAATTAAAATGGTACTTTGTTAATCTTCTAACTTTATATAAAATTATTGTTTTAAGCAAAAAAAGTTTTGGATATTAATTGTGTCGTTGAATAGCTCACTTCCAAGAGTTTAAATTAACTCTTGTTCGGTTAATCTGTGGACATAATATCTCGTGAAGATAGCTGTTATATACATCGTCCTATTTATTAAAGTGTCGGTTGAAGAAAATTCTAAAGAAAGTCAATTAAAACTAAACTTAAACCCTGTTTTATACTTTTTAACGAATTTTAGTTAGCCTATCTGTCAGATATATTATCAGAAACTCCGAGTCAGAGACCTTAACAAGAGAAAAGGAAGAAGGTAACTTCTTTACGCCGATATTCTGTGAGAGGGTTGTACTTCCTCTGTCGTACAAACAAGCTATTTCATAAATGCTCTACCAGACGAAAATGGACTACAGGAGAAACTGTGTGATCTTTTTGAGTGTACTAAATCGCATTAATATTTTATTAAAATGGTTTGAGTGAAATGAAATGTATAAAATCATTTTCGAAAATTTTATGCCATGATAGACAGAGTCCATGTTAAAATGAACATGCGAAAATAATGTGTTATTGTTTTATTGACTACTAGGTGTTACCTCCGGCTTTGCTCGTGTGGTTAATCGGAAAATTGTTAATAATTTTCTCTTTTTTTCGTGAAAATATTTTTTTTTACTACTAGGCGTTACCTTCGGCTTTGCTCGTGTGGTTAATAGAAAAATTGACAATGAATTTGTCTTTTTTTCGTAAAAAAAATTTTTCCTGGAAAACTCAGTTTTAAGAAGAAAAAGCAGTTTGTGTACACCTAGCGAGACCTTAAACAATTATATTCAACGTGATAGAAAGATAAACAAACAAACATTTGCACATTTAAGCCTGTGGTACAGTGTATATTGTTTTGAAACCAACGTTTAAAACAGTGTTATCAAATAGATTTGGTATGAAACCACTGTCTACACTGTCACTGAGATTACCTATATGAAAACTTTATTTTTGATAGATAGCAGTACCATTAAAATTGTTTACAACTTTATATGCGTAGGTTTTCGTACCTTCGGAGACTGCAGGTATTTTAAAATCGTATGTCTCCGCAGTAACTCGAGCATGGCCGAGTCCCGGGCTAGACTCTTCGATAAATAACATCTTGAGACGGTTTTAACACGGTGGCCATTTTAATAATATGAAAAGTATTTTTTTGTGAATCTAAATACACAACGACAAAGCTGCTGGATGTTTATAAAACAATTAAAAATCGATTGTCGTTATGCATAAATAAGTATGAGTTTCAGACTTCGTTTTATGTATGACGCACATGCCAGGAGGTTTAGTGTTCAGTATAATCAAAATTGGAAAGCACTCTAGTAAGACCAAGAGTAATAAATTATGAGAGTGGAAAAGAGAGAAAAGAAAATAGAATAAAATGAAATAGACTATTTACGAAAATCTATCTCTCTGAACATTGCCGGTTCTGTCAGACGGATGTGATGCCGGGTTCAGTGTGACGTGGATGTCCATGACTCGGTCTAGAACGAAAATTGTTCACGACTCGGACACCTCCGATTGCTACGTGATGGTTAGGCCACCAGCGTAGACAAGGTAGATAGTGTGAGAGAGATAGAGAAACAATGTAACAATGTCTGCGCGAGGAATTTATACTGAACCTGGCCATGCGGTTACTTGGACGATAAGTGTTGGGTATCTCTCTCTTTACTAAATATGTCGAGTTACAAATAATTTCACAATTTAAAATCACAGCACAGCTGTTGTCTATACAATACTTTTGATTTTTGAAGAGGGACCTTCAATTCTTAAATAAATCTCAGATCCTGAACTTTTGCAATATAAGATCTGTGGTTTTTCCCAAGTTTCTTTATGCCACATCAAGGGAGCGACCAGCTTGAGTAATATACTTGCTCAATTTTTGTTATATCATGTTTTTTCATCATGCCATCAACATGAATCTAGTCATGGATTTAATCTGGCGGTTTCCATCTCAAAATGGTGGATTCTAGTTTTAACCGACTTCAAAAATGGTAGAGGTTCTATCACAGTCTATTTTCTACTTAAGTTTTTTTTCCAACATTGCTTTATTTGTTGTTGCGTACATGAAACCAGAATCTATTAGATCAAAATTATATGATTTAACTTCCACAGTAATTAAAGAAAAAAAATTGTGACATAATAAAACATTCTTAAAAATTATACAAGTTACATTAAATATAGACGTAATATTAAGTAGACACTTATTTGTTAAGGTGAGGGTTGACACGATTTGGTTGGATATATTTCGGTCTGATATTGTGATAATAACAATTTACCTAAAGCGAGGAGGCGGTCTAATCAATCTCTTGTTGGCAGTTTGCCGAACCTGATCCATTTAACGAGATCGCCACACCCGTGTGTCGGCTGATACAATTTGAAACGCCCGTCTTTGTTTATAATAACTGTAACTCAATTTTATTAACGACGTCGCTCGTGATCGACTTGTTTAATTCGATAAGTTTGCATCAGGTTTTAGGTAATCAGCAGGGCAATCGCGCTAAATAAAATCTGACGGATGTTTGCTGAAACATGGCTGACAGACGATTGTTTGGTGTATTCGGTATCGCGCTAATATTTTGACAGCTTCTTATATTAAAGTTATATTATAAGAACTGTCAAACACAAAATAAAAATAGACGGATGGTATGGTTTGACAGCCTATAATAACGATACGAAACTGTTGTCAAAAACGTCAAACACTCATTTAGAGTTGATACACAATAGTTCGAAGGAATCGGTATCGCGCTAATAGTTTGACAGCTACTTATTTTAAACTTATTTTAAAAAAACTGTCAAACACTAAAGTCAGAATGTAGCTATTTTTCGTCGATCGTTTTTGAATTATTCTATACACACCGCAAAATTATGCGGAACAAAAATTAATGACTGCAACTTTTATGCAAAAATATCGACGTAATTTTAGATTTTTATTCTAGACCTATTTACATCGTCTTATAATTAAATTGAGAATTAATTACCTGCATAATGTTCAATTAAATTTTATTTCTAGTTGACTCCTCAAAATCGCGAGTAAAACGGGAGCTATTTATTTAGTCATATCTTTTTTTTTTCTATGTGTAACAGTTTTTAATTTATAGCTTGTTGAAAATGCACATTTTTGAATATTTTCATACAAATTGTTCAATATTACGCGAATTTTGCCGGTGTGTATAGATTTATAATACTCAAAAATAAATTATAATAAATAAAAATGTATAACTTTTACCTAATACGGGAATATGTGTTAGAAAGAACTTGGAGAGTAGATGTAGGAGTGGCACCGGCAGAAGACAAACGATGAAACCTGAAAGATAGGTGGAGGGCCTTTTTTTGATGCCTAACAAGCAAATTTATCAAACGATATAAACTCTGCAATGAGAATTAGAAGAAATTGACGCCTCACATCCGACCAATCTAACGTGCCGTGCCCGTGCCGATGCTTTGGACATTACAACAAAGATAAGTGCTTTATGTATCTTTCCAAGTAGAATTTTATAGTTCATTACATTTGTTCTAACATTTTAATCCAAATTTTTATTTGGCTTCATTTACAACAAGACAAATAGTCTATTTATATTGATACAATTCTCTTGACGTTCAGAATAAAGTATTAAAATTGATATTATGTATTTTACAGATGCTTGCTGGTAGACAGAAAGCTGTATTGCCCACAGTTGCAGTGAAACTCATAAGTGCTTGCAGTGTGCTACACAATATAGCACGTAGGGAAAATTTACCATTCACGCCTCTTACACCGAGTGGCTGGTCAAGACCGCCGTCTGACTGAAAGTGCTAGTGATTGCAGGCGAAAAGAATGGCATTTAGTTTTTAGAAATTGGGCTTGCACGCCGACAATAACTCTAAGGTCGTTTGTGTATAAATAATAAATAAAATAAAAGAATTATATAAATAATCGTTTTTTAATTAAATTATAAAATAAACAGTTTATTTAGGTATTAGATGTTAGTGCGTGCTTCTTCTTGATTTGTATGTACTGAAATGTAAATGAGTAACTCATTGTTGTTCCATTGCACCGTGAGCCGCCTCCTCCTCACTCGTCATAAAGCGAGGTCTTAATACTTTTGCTAACACTCCAACAGAAGCTCCAATTTCCGGACGGTGGTCCATTAGCGAGGTTCTCCTTCCATTTTATATTTTTAGTAATTTTAAATAAACTCTAACGCACACAAAATACTTCGACAGGGTAATAATAATGATTTGACATGACTCATGACACTGTTTCTAATCAAACTATCAAAGAGTAAAAGAAGACATAGAAAAAATCAAGGCAAACCACAATTTTTATTTTTTATTTATTGAGGCATTGGCACATATCACAAACTGACAATTTGAAAATGTGTATCTATGACGGATTATACGGAAATTGCCAGTAAAAAAAATAATCTTGAGTTCTATCCAAGTTCTATCTATAATTGTTTATGAAATGGTATCGTTTATTGAGGTATATTGTATCGTATGACGTTTGTGTGTTAGCGCGATACCAAAATCGGCACAGAGGATGTATTATTAAATTGCAATTATTACACGCTTTTTTCTAATGCCCCCTCTACACGTTGGCCAAAACAGTGGCCAACATTTTTGGCAACTGTGTTGGCCAACGTGTAGAGGGGGGTTTGGTAGGTGTTGGAATTATGGTACGTGTTGGCCCACAAGCTGGCGCGAAATCCGTGTGGTGTCGGTTTTTTGACACAGATCAAAGGAGTTGGCCGTGGTTGTGGCAGAGTTATTGGCGACACGTCCACTCGTCCACACGTTGGCCGCGTGTTTAGTTTGCAACGAGCAAAAATAAACAATATAATAATATTCATTTAGTTAGGTAGGTACTTGTACCTTGTTTTGTTTCGATTTATTGACAACATCAACCACCTTATTTTTTTCCATGTCTATTTTATTACGTAGTAACGGTAGGTATGCTGAAAATAAATAAATCGTAGCAGCCGTCAGCGCCTCAATTATCGTCCGCACATTGGCCCGAACCAAATCAAACTGAACGACCTTCCAACGTGTGGACGTCGTCACAAACTATCACCAATGTGTTGGCCAATGTGTTGGCCAACGTGTAGAGCCGGCATAAGATCAAGAAACGAATGGCCGTTAATGTTATTAGTAGGTACCTATAAACTTTATATCAATAAATAATAATCATCATATAAATTATAAATATTGGCTCTTCTCATTATGAATGTGCATAATGCATGTATAAAGGGAAAAAGATGCATCGTGGACATTCATAATAAGAAGAGCTAGGTAATATTTATAATTTATTTGAAAATAAAGATATATTGTAATTGTTGTCGCCAAATTAATTTTTACGAAAATTCTATCAATGATTGAGATGCAATTTGTAAAAAGAACAAAAAAAATTAATTTCCCGCGTGGACCGAAACGTACCACCTTAAAAAAAGGCAAACTACAAACATTTTTTATTTATTTATTAGGCATGGGCACATAATCACAAATTGAAAATTGTGTAAATCGATGATAGATTATACGAAAATTTCCAATAATAAAAAAAAACGAGTTCATCTCTTGTTCATGAAATGGTATCGTTTATTGTATCGTTTTAACTTCAAATTGACGTTTTACGTTATTATAGGAATAATTATTATTTTACAGTTGAAGTAAGACCAAGAAACGAATGGCTCTTGTTGTTATTAGCGCGATTGCCCTGCAGGGCTATGTTGTAACTTATTTAGAAATCCAGTAGGTAGTACAACATATGTTACAGTTAAAGAGAGGTGGACTGACTAGCCAACTTACAGTCAATGATGAGATACGTACAGTCAAGGTTACTTTGATATGTAAGTGCTGCTAAGTTTTTTTTTTTAATTTCCATGGGAACGGTTGTAACAGATTTCTTGAGTAGTTTATTTAAAAGCTGCTAACGGTTCATTTTATGGCAATCATCACCGTCGTCATGTGCAGTGAAAACGAATGTGTGGATGACACTCTTCGGGTTACTTCGTCTTCACTTTTCCTTTATCTTCTAACTTCACTTAAGTTCGCTCAAATTACCGAGAGTGAAGAGGTAGTTTAAGAAAAAGTATTTTTTTTTTAAATAAAGGGGAAGAATTTGGACGTATAAAAAACTTGATATAGGTATAAGTAAATAATTATTTTTTATATTATGTTATCCGCAATGTGTGGTCACTGTATCCAGTGCAAGCATAGCATCTTGCAATGGAGCGTCGCCAGCAGAGATGCCGGACCACGTTATTAGGTAATAACAAAATATATTCACATAATATCAACGTGTACCTTTCCTTCTACATAAATTATTACTACAAGCACGCGAATTCACCCCAGCTATCCAATGTTACGTTGGGTCTTTAGGCGTTTCGCACCAAGAGTGATTCGGACAGCGCGGGGTGCGAATAGCCAAGTACCAAAATGATACCTTTTTGAATGTGTTCTTTCGCATTGCGTTGATTAGAGCTTATCGAATGGATCAAGATATCTTTCGAAATTGGTCGATTCGGGCCACGGGACGAAACGATCTAATGCTCATAAAAAAATTATTTGCCAAATTTATTTTCTCTAATAACATGTTTTCAGTCTAAAATTAGAATGCAATTCATAATGGAAAAGGAAGAGCCTTTTTCTTTAATATTCAACTCGAGTGAAGTCGGGGTGGTTCGCTAGTTAAGTAATAAAATTCTCAGAATCGACTGGGCAGCAAATAGTGCATGCTCCCCCGCGTCTAATTGATTGTTATAACCACGGGATCCGACTTTTATTGTGGTCGCGCACATGCAAGCTCGGGTTATGGCCGCTCTATTTTATTGTTGGTATTCTATAGTTTTGATGACGCGCGTTGGCCTTTAAATAACCTTTTTAATAATTACCTTAAAAATATTACCATTGGGAATATCATGTTTTTTTAAACGAGACTATTTTCTAAATTAACTAGTTAATTTTATCTAGCTAAGGATAAATAAAATTTAGCTAATTGAATAAATTAATTAGTTAATTTATTATACTTACCACTCGTCACTCGACAGTGTCAAGCAGAGCCACCAAGCGTGTGTTTGCCGCACTATTTTTATTAGAAGACGTATAGTCTATGTATACACGATCTATGTGTCCCCAAGGGAGGATATGTACGCGCCCACAAATCAATCGTACAACAATTCGACATTGTTGGATCACAAACACCTCGATCCCTTCGAGCCTACCCAACAAATAGCAGACAAATCGTATTAGAAATATTATTTATGTATGAATAATGCTTCTTGTTCCATTTTTATTTTAGTTCGTAAAAAAAACTTCAGACATATTCTTTTCTCTCGACGTAAATATGGTTAACATAATCATTGCAACTCGATTTAACTATTATGTGGTTGTTGTAAATAGTATTCACGTAAATATTGACATAATAACGTGGTTAAAGTTGTCGTAATAATATTATGCATGCTAAAACGTAGCTCAATCGAAGGTGATTAGAGCGTACTCTGCCACGCTGCTCCAATGCGGATTGGCAGCGGCCGGTGTTTTTAAACCGCCAGAAGGCCACCGACTTGGCTTAACGACTGTTACCTAACGACAATAACCGGAACCGACGGCTTAACGTGCCCTCCGAAGCACAGAGAAGTCGAATAACGAAACCCATCCAAACGTTGACTAGGTTCGATGTCGCTTAACTTGCGTGTTCATATTAGAGCGCGACACACTGCAACGCCCTCCTCAGCAATTTTTCATAATACCCTTTAAATTAGACAAAAATGTTTTGACTGAATAGAGACGAAATTGTAATTTTCAGAAAGAAAAATAGGTCCTAAAATAAATGTTTATGCTATTAGGTCGGTAGATGCATATCTATGCTTAACATGTAATATGTTACTTAATTTTGAACAGCATTAAAATTATTTTTATGTTAAAGTTAAATTAATGTCAGTCGACATTTATGTTAATTTAACCAAGTCTGATTAATCGATAAAAAATTAAACTCCCCATAATTTCTTTATTAAACCTTTATGTGTTTTTTAATAAAGATAAGTTTTATGGCAGTTTTGATATTTTATCGGCAAAGTTTGAAATATAAAAAAATATATGAGGATATGAGAACCGATTTGCTACCAACTGACTGAAAACTGGGATGTAACTCTTGAAAATAATTCCGTTTTATCGGTATTGGATTGTTACGTGTACTCTTGATAGTTTATACTAGCTTTAATTAAAGACTATGAAATAGGATTGCACGCTAACCTAGCTAAATTAGTCACTATCACTACATAGTATAAAACAAAGTCGCTTTTTCTGTCCCTATGTCCCTTTGTATGCTTAAATCTTTAAAACTACGCAACGGATTTTGATGCGGTTTTTTTTTATTGATAGAGTAATTCAAGGGGAAGGTTTTAAAGTATCATACATTCCAAAATTCCCACGGGAAAGCGGGATACACGCAAACGAAGTTGCGCGGGTTTCGCTAGTAAAGTATAAAGTAAACTACGAATTAGGATTTGCTATTAGTTTTAAATTGAAATTATACAGAATTGAAATTAAAGTAGCGATTTTATTGGAGAGTAGCTAGCTGGAATGATAAAGAACTCCCGAACATGGAATAATAAATAATGTAACTCTCATAGTCGTCGTCGGAAGGAGCTTCTTGTGAATGCAATACAATACCTGCCTGAATTCTGAATGCAGCTGCACCAACTTATTATATTTATGTCTTAAGAATGTCATTCTAAAACGGTACCTATAGAATTAGTATTTAATGAGACTACACGTCTTAAAATATTAGATACTAGCTGACCCGGCGAACTTCGTATCGCCTAAAGAACTTTCATGCTTAATTTCATTCGAATAACTTCAAAACGGCAAAGTTTCATACTAACTTTGCACCCCCGTTTAACCCCCTAAGGGATAATTTTTGAGAAAAATATTTTACTCGTGTTTCATGCCTTTCAATAAAGAACCTTAATGCTGAATTTCATTCAAATAACTTCAAAAACGACAAAGTTTCATACGAAATTTGCGCCCCCGTTTAACCCCCTAAGGGATGATTTTTGAGAAAAATATTTTACTCGTGTTTCATGCCTTTTAATATAGAACCTTCATGCTGAATTTCATTCGAATAACTTCAAAAACGGCAATGTTTCATACTAACTTTGCACCCCCGTTTAACCCCCTAAGGGATGATTTTTGAGAAAAATATTTTACTCGTGTTTCATGCCTTTCAAAAAGAACCTTCATGCTGAATTTCATTCGAATAACTTCAAAAACGGCAAAGTTTCATACTAACTTTGCACCCCCGTTTAACCCCCTTTTTTTTTTTTTTGTTTTTTTTTTTTGTTTTTTTTTTTTTGTTTTAAGTCAGGAAAATGCATTGCTGCATGCCCCGCCACTTGGGGAGCGGCGGGGGTATGTCGGGCTCCCCCTCTAACCACTTGGGGTATACCGACTAAAAACCTGACTGACTGCCACCTCATCCGCCTAGATGGGCGGGGCTGCGGGAACAATGATACAACCGCTGCCCCGCCAGCGGTCGTCCGAAGACCCCCTTGTTGGGCTACGGCACGATTGGCGGCGCGCGCACGACTAGGCGCGCCGCGCCGCAACACTCGGGGACTTCCGTTCTAATGGGCAGCGGTTCCCCAACCCGCCGCCCGGAAGCCCCCGTTAGGGTGGCAGTCGCCGGGCATGGGCCAAACGCCTGCCGCCCGGTCTTTTTCGGCGGAGCGGGGGCGCGGCTGGATCCGCTTCCCTCACCCGCTCCGCTGCCTCCTTCTGCGTCATTATTTCGCCGCAGAAGGAGGCCATCGCATCCCACGACCTCTCGCTCTCGACCATTTGTTTGACAACAGCCGGGAGCGAGAGGTCATCGCCAACAATTGCCACGAGCGCGGCGCGTGGCGCAGCCCACGCCGGGCATTCCTCAAGTGTGTGCTGCGCCGTGTCCTCCACGCAGCCGCACTCGTGGCACTCCGGAGTTTCCTCTCTCCGAGCCACGTTGTGCAGGTACCAGCCGAAACACCCGTGGCCAGACAGCACCTGCACAACGTGGTAACTAAGCGCACCGTGGCGCCTCCCTATCCAATTTTCCAGGACCGGACAGATGGCGCCAACGGTGCGCCGCCTCGGTCTGCCGGCCCTCGCCAGCCCTTCCTCACATCTCAGCGCCCATTCCTGGATGAGGGACTCCCGGGCAATCTCCCTCCAACGCAGGACCCCATCCGGGAATGGGTTCCCGCCGGCACGGGATTCGGCGGTTAGCTTGTAGGCTGCCGCCAGCACCACAGCGTCTAGCTCCCAAGGCGGACTCGCCGCCAACACGCACGCTGCCTCGCCCGAGATGGTGCGGTATCCCCTCACCGCTCTGACCGCCATGGCCCGCTGTGGTTGTCGCAGCAGGGCCATGTTGCGTGGGGTCAGAGCGTCGGCCCATATGGGGGCTCCGTAGAGGGCCATAGACCGCACCACCCCTAGATAGAGGCGGCGGCAGGCGACACTCGGTCCGCCGACGTTGGGGAGCAGGCTGCCTAGCGCGGCGGCTGCCCCCTTCAAGCGCGGCACAAGTCGCCGGAAGTGTTCGGCGAATGTCCACCGACCGTCAATTATAAGACCAAGGTATTTAATACTCGGCTCGACGGCGATGGACACACCCCCGACGACTATGTACGCTCCTGGAGGTGGCTGGTCTTGTGCAAGGCCACCTCCAGGCCCAACCGCCGAATCCGCGCCACCACGTGTGCTACTTCGACCGTCGCGAGCACGGCCGCAGCGCGGTAGGATTTGCCGCGGGCCGTTACTAGGGTGTCGTCGGCATAACCCCCTAAGGGATGATTTTCGAGAAAAATATTTTACTCGTGTTTCATGCCTTTCAATAAAGAACCTTAATGCTGAATTTCATTTAAATAACTTCAAAAACGGCAAAGTTTCATACGAAATTTGCGCCCCCGTTTAACCCCCTAAGGGATGATTTTTGAGAAAAATATTTTACTCGTGTTTCATGCCTTTTAATATAGAACCTTCATGCTGAATTTCATTCGAATAACTTCAAAAACGGCAATGTTTCATACTAACTTTGCACCCCCGTTTAACCCCCTAAGGGATGATTTTTGAGAAAAATATTTTACTCATGCTTCATGTTTTTCAGTAAAGAACCTTCATGCTGAATTTCATTTGAATAACTTCAAAAACGGCAAAGTTTCATACTAACTTTGCACCCCCGTTTTACCCCCTTAGGGGATGAATTTCCAAAAATCCTTTCTTAGTGAGCACCTACGCCCCAAAAGGAACCCCCTTGCAAAATTTGAGACTCCTGGCACTTGTGGTTTCGGAGATTTCGTGATGAATCAGTCAGTGATTTTCTCTTTTATATATATAGATATTTTTTCTCAAAATTATCTACACTATTACTATGAAAGTATTAAAACAGCTCTGTGCTTTGAGAGTCAGACCAGACAGGACAGGAGAGTTGATGGATCAGATTTGTAAATATCGAATTCTTTCACGGTAAAATTTTCATGTAACAATATTATTATATTACAATACTAGCTGATACCCGCTGCTCCGCCCGCGTGGTCAAGGGAAAATGTCAATAATTTTTCCCACGGGAATCTCTTTATCCTGTGGGGAAAAAAGTAGCCTATGTCACTCTCCAGACTTCAAACTATCCCCAATAAAAAAATCATATCAATCCGTTCATTATTTTCGACGTGAAGGGAGGACAAACAAACACACTTTCACATTTATAATATTAGTAATAAGTAATATTTTGTTAAATGAGTAGCTTTAATTCACTAATATATATATTTTTTATTTCCTTTAAAATTTTACTATGAAAAAATACTAAAGAGAGCCTATAAAATACTAAATGCAAAGGGGTGTGGCTTAACGTGGCAAGCAACACGTGAACATTGGCTATCAATAAATCATCTTGAACTATATCTTACACTAAAATCTAGACGTATAATACGTAACTCAGATTAATGTTGAAATCGTGCGGTTCGGCTCGGACTTGTACCAGTTCGCATTGTATTTCTGTGAAGTTCTAATTTTCTTATGCGGCGATAGTGTAAAGTCTCGCAAAGTTGATCGAAGTCAGAGAATAAATTCTCTGGCACGGAGTTAGGAAGAAAAAGGTAAAGTCGGACGAAGAGCCTGTCCACACTCTCGTTTTCGCTTAACTTCGTGAGAGTGTAGAGTCTCTCATTGCTAATGATCGTGCGATGCCGTCTATAAACAAAATATATTTACTGAATAATCATCATGTCATAGCGGTTCATTTAATTAAGTAATATAAAACTTTCGTATTTGGCTACTCTCGGTGTGGTGTTTTGAAAGTAGCGTGTCGTCGAGCCAGGACCTAATTGAAGACGCACTTTTTTAAATTCTTATCATATTGAGAGGCGAGAGGGTGCGAAACCGAAATTGGCCGACAAGGCACGTACAAACTTTGTAGGTGCACCGTGCATGTACACGTTTGGGACACCTATTTCATAAATCTGCTGAAGCGTTCGACGGTAAATTTTCTCATTAATGAAGATTGTAACTTGTCGTGCTACGATATTGCTGAATCAGTATGACTGCATAGGGGTGCTTACATAGAGAGGCAGGTTTGCGGCGCCGACAAGTCTAGTACACACTAGTACATACGAGGCATAGCGTCTTCGCCTTTACTTTTACTTTACTATCTTAACCTCACTTCTGACGACTTTCCTACTAACTACCAACGATGTAGGCAAAAGATATATGACAAGACTTTTGGAAATTCAATAGCATTAAACAACAAATAAACCATTTTCTTTCTTTCTTTCATTAACGCAAACGATGTTCCGGATCTACTACAATATTTCAGATTCAATTTAAATCTTACATTTAAATAAACCGTCCAAAAAAAAATATTACAGTTTTAAAATATAACTTTTCACTTCTGAACTTGTTGGAGCAACATGCCGTACTGCAGTATTCTAGAACGACTTCCATTAATCTTCAGTCCAGATGGCGCCATATTCACTTAAAAACGGATTTGTAGCAAGTATCCATAGATTATCTTCATAAAAGGAGAGGCTGATTGACATAATTTCACCAACGCCTCGTAGCGTAGAAATAACCTATTGGAACAGCATTTGATGACATTAGGTTATTCCTACCGCTTTAGGAGGCGTCGGTGAAAACGGCCATAACTGATCAGCACGTAAAAAAATACTGGACGAAGAAGGATGACATTTTATACAAAATGTGCCACAACAAGAGACATAAGTGAGAAGTAGATAGGATTTATTTTTTCTGGTTTTTGGTATTTAATTATTATTATTACTATTTTATACCACAAAGGGGGCAAACAAGCATACGTCCCGCCTGATGGTAAACATCATCGTAGCCAATAGACGCTTGCAATACCTGGGGTATCACTCACGCGTTGCCAACCCTCCCAACCCCCCAAGGGGAGCTCTGGAGACCTTACTCACCGTAGGAACACAGCATGGCCGAGACCAATACTATTTGGCTACGATCTTCTGTATGGTGGAGGTCCTTCCCCAGACGGGCTGCTCCGATTTGAGCGGATTATCCGCTGTGCCCTACCTCTCTAAAATTAAGTAAATTATCTGGTCTGGTAATCACTGAACTATGGTGTCATTTTAATTGCATGATTTTTCAAGGCACCCTGGTTTCAAAATCCAAATAGAAAGCGAACTATAAGCCTACAAATAAAATGTCTCATACAAATCTGAGAATAGACACAAAAGATACGTGACAAAATTATCTTCTTTTCAAATATTACAGATACACGTACAAAAGATAAACTAGCGACGATCTAATTAGTCCACACAAAGAAATATCCAATTTTACGGTATACGACGGGTAGATATAAAATTGGCGGCCATATTTCAGGACGGGCCTTGGTTAATTATGTAATAAGTTAAAAAGAAGTCGGCAAAGCAATAAATCTTTGAAGTGTCGTGTTCCCACTGGCAATGATGAAAAAAAAAAAGAATATTCATAAATGCCAAGTACCTATTCTATTTTATGTGTTTGGAATGGTAGAAGCTTGATTAGGGAGGTACCACCCTCTCACAAAATATCAGCGTGAAGTGTTTCGTTGAGTGAGAGATCTAAAACACAATTACCTCATCTGTGTCTTCTCCGCTTTGATGGAACCTGCCAGTTTCGTAACAAATCTCCTCTCCTCTCCCGATTTGGTGGTAATCGACTACGCAGCGGCGAAGCGAGGGCGCTCTAATCTATAGATTTATATGAGACAGGTCTCGATGGCAGCGGCGCGATGCGCACCGCTTTGTACGCAGTGCGCATGCGGAGATAGGCAAAGTATGAAAGCTACTCACGAACAACTACTTAGTAGGATACGCGTATGCAACTCGAGTCGCTTGTGAATTGCGTCGTGGGCGAAGATCTAACTGCCACAGCACACGGCTTAATTTAAACGCGCAGAGGACGCGCGTTTCGTGCTACATTGAGCTCTTTGTATTTTAGACCTCACGATGAAATGATTCCAACTCCGCGATGCGTCTTCTGCGCGTTTAAAATACGCCGTGTGCTGTGACTCTAAGGGTAACGAATCCTTAAATAAATTACCCTCGGATATACAAGGGTTGCCAAAGAAAGAATTTAAGATAAAATTGTACAAATGGCTTAATGAAAAAAATTATTATAATATCAAAGAATATCTAGAATGATTTATATTGTTAATAATGATTGGGATTTGATTTAAATTAATTAGGATTATATGTAATGTAATGTAATTTATGTTTGCTGCCTACCGCATGAATTTTGCACGCCTATTTTAATAAGCAAAACATGATGTACCATACCCGCTATATTTTTTTGTCACCTAAACTACCATGTTTTATGCAAATAAAGATTCTATTCTATTCTATTCTATTCTTGTGTAATAAGTTAGAAAGTCGACATAACAGCCTTACCACACGTTACCCTGCGTGGTATCCGAGCCTCGCGCCTTCTACGAGAATGAGCATACTTGCCTCGTTTACTATAAAATGTTAGGGCACGTTATTTATGACAAAAATGCTCGAGACAAACTTAACAAGTGCATTTACTTTCCGTCACATAACATGTGATTTTTAGCGTTCCTTAGCACAATAGAAAAAAGCCAACCATGCAAACAAAAGCCTTGTTTTGGGATCATTTCGTTGCGATCTTCTTTCAGGAACGCGTAGAAGTATCATGTTGCCAAATGTCTTCATTGTTTTAAGTAGAAAAAAAAAAAACTTTTGAACCTAAAAAAAAAAATAGATAGATAGATAGAATATACTTTATTTGCAATTCACAACAGTAGGACACAGTATACATAAACACAATATACACACTAGTGAAATCGCAACAAGGCGGCCTTATTGCTAAAAAGCAATCTTTTCAAGGCAACCTTAGGGTAACGAAATATTTTATGGATTGGGCAGGGCTAGTAAAATAAGTACTCATGAATAAGAAATAACATATGACACAATAACGAATATCATAATAACAATAAATATACATATAAAATATTATTGTATTCACAAATCACGTTGATCTAGACGAGTTATGAAAAGCATTAGAAGTAGCACAAGAAAAGTGAAGAATCTGAAAAACGTGATTTTATTACATTATTTTATTAACGATTAAATACACAGTACACAGATAAAGTAGTTTTGATTTGATTTGATGAGTACTCTACTCTACCTAGAAGTTTGTACAGAACCCGAGCAGGATCGACTCAAACGTGGCTGGGTTTTTTTTCGTTTAAACTCGCGGGGATAAAAAGGGGGAAAAAAGGAATTCACGAGAGCCTCTCCTGTTTATCAGCGGGGCGCAGCACCCGTGTGGTTAGCTTTGATATCAACGACCCTTTTGAAATCCAAATATTAAAATAACTTAAAACCGACAAGGTTTTTAAAATCCCTTAGGAGTAAAATCATAATTGTGCCAATCATTGTATGTTGTCCGATATTGATGGTTCGGACCAATCTCATCTCTCGTATCCATATTTTATTAAAATTGAAACATCTGTTTTGATAAAATAACATGTTTTTATATAAGTAAAACATATGACTGTTACTTATATCAATAAAATTATGCCATTTCACTGTAGATCCTTAATAAATAAATTCTACATATTGTAAATATATACAAACATAAATGCTTACCCGGTAATCCAACCCGCGACCTCCGGTGCCGAAGGAAGGGTCACTAACATACCACTGGGCAGTCGATAATAAAACTAATTGTGACAATTCTAGAAAGTCCCATGGGAATCAAAACATAGTTTAATTTACTAAACAAATTCCATAATTTAAATATGTTGATCAGAACTTAATTTGCGTAATAAAACTTGTTTTTGCTACTCGTTGTAATTCGTTGAAAAGCATTGAAAAGGCTCGTTAGCGCCCTGTTGGCAGTAATCAGCCTTTGCCGGCCGCAATTTGCCCGGTAATGAGAAAAATCTCCCCTGAGCGCCCGAGTATTGTCTAAGCTGGTAACGGTAAATGGTAATGATTGACTGCGGATATTGTGTGAACATACGTGAAGGGGAAATTCTGCGGAAAGTATTTTTTTTCTAAGCTATGAACAGGTTAATGAACTTTTTACTCCCTACAGCACTAGATTATAATAAGCTAAGTAATTTTGTATGCGCTAAACAGATAATAAAATTAAGTACCGTAGGGATACTTTGTCCCAAAATTATACTTCTTTTTATTTATCGTTCGAGTTCTCGTTCGAGTTTCTTCGTTCTTTATTACGAGCTGTATATTTTGGTCTATTACAATAATGTGTAATTGGGAACATAAGCTACTTAATACCCATGAGTAAATGAAGTCAAACAACCTTCATGTTGTTAATTTTTTCATAAAATTTGGGCTAAAGTTAGATGGTTACTTTTGCCCATGTAATTTTTGAGTAGGTAGTGTTTTTGTGATAAACATTACATAATGTACCACAATTAAATGTTAAATTATAAAGGTAAATTGCTTCTTTTCCAATGGACATGACACAGACTTCGAGGAAAGTAGTTTATTTTTCTAAATCTGTATACAATACATGTTATACTGAAAAAAAACAAAGAAATTGTAAAAACCCACCCGTGACGAGGGCCCCGGCTAGAAATTATCTCCTTTGCTTTTAGCAAAAAACAAACAAACGTCACTTCACCGTTCGTTTTTTGTTTCTATAACAGTTTTTATAAAAAAAAAACAATTGTTTAGAATTCCTTTCGGAGCGATTCCCTTCCGTTTAAATAATTTTGCGATTCCCATCTAGACAGGATCAATGGGGTTTAAGTCGCGCCTTACAACATAATGTACTCGAGTACAAAATCGATTTTTAAGGTTGGGAATTCCATGCTAGAATACTGTGGATTTAGTGCCCGCATGTAAATAGTCACGCGATCTAGGCGACCTAGAGTCGAGGGGAAGGTCAACAGCAAGTCGACCTAGACCATTATCATTAGTGAAAAGACAAAACAAGACGGAAAACGAAAACCAGGGCGTTTATTGAGGTTAGTTTATAAAGTGTAGGTTACACACAACTAAGAAAAGGCCGGTCCTTTTCTTAGTAAGTAAAGTAGTTGGGCTTCCGAATGTCTCAGACACCGAACGAAACACATTGATGCTTAATACCGATATTCTGTGAGAGGCTAGTACTTTAACTGTCGAGTTATCTTATTTAAAAAGATGTTAATCCACTTGTTTAGCTGCGTTTCGTGTCTTTCATAGGAACTAATATAATAATAATAAATAATACAACAATTCCTAAAATTTAGAAGTCTCCAAACAGATTGATTTATATCCAAATCCTAGATTTTGGTACCTAAGTGTTTAAATGTCTCCAGAGCTCCACTAAGGGTGGTTGGGAGGGTTGGCAACGCATCAGTGATTCCCCCGGTATGGCAAGCGTCTATAGGCTACGGTGATGCTTACCATCAGGCGGTCCGTATGCTTGTTTGCCACTGTGGTATATAAAAAAACGAGTTTGTCATTATTATCAAATTATTGATTGTTAAAAACCGTATTTTTATCGACTTTTTCACACAGCACCAGACTGTTAACAAACGCTGCGCCCGAGGAAGTTGTGAGCAAAATTATGCTACGTAAAATTGTATAGTAAATTAATTTAAGTTGCCGACATATGAAACACCCGGTGCCGGAGGGTCGACTATGAAAAATCGTTGATAACAGTACTCGTAACCTCCCGGCGCGGTGGGCGGCAGTGCTCAAACGTGGACTTTAATATTCTAACAGCCAGTTTCTGAAACGCATTTAAAGTTCTAAGATCTAAATTAGCAATCATCAATCGATATTAATTAATAAAAGTCATGAAATATCTCTTATATGTATATTAGAGCTTTTTTTTTTTTATACCACACAGGTGGCAAATAAGCATACGGTTGGCCTGATGGTAAGGCGTCACCGTAGCCTATAGACGTAAGCAATACCGGGGGTATCACTCGCGCGTTGCGAACCCTCCCAACCCCCCCAAGTGGAGCTCTGGAGACCTTACTCACCGTAGGAACACAACATGGCCGAGACCAATGCTATTTGACTACGATCTTCTGTAAGGTGGAGGTCCTTCCCCAGACGGGCTGCTCCGATTTGAGCGGATTATCCGCTGTGCCCTACCTCTCTAAAAATTTAGTAAAATTAGCAATAGTAGGCATTAAAAACCGTCCAGGTTTACTAAAGGTCCAATTCCAAGACGGACCGCACGACGCAGACTGCAGCTGCAGACTATAAGCGACACTACCTAGTTTCTATATAATAATATCTCTATGAAAGTGCCTCCGACCGCAGTGTCGCCACGCGAATCACTTTCATAGAGCTACATAGAAATAAGTGTGTCGCTTGCAGTCTGCACCTGCAGTCTGCTGTTGGTGTGCGGTCCTTCCCGGAATAGTACTTAAAAAGTATCATTTAACCCGACATCACTGTAGTGGGTTGGGTAATATAGGCCCCCATAATGTGCGATTGTCGGGAATGAAAATAAATTATTCGAATTAGAATTTGGAAAGCACAATCATAGTAATTGCTGTTCCACAATTTAGTTTTAGAATTTAATCGGACGGCTAATCGACGAAACGAATAATCGCAGCAGAAATTGACTCATTTACGCGCATCGATTATGTAATCATGAGTTTGACGATCGAGAAAAAGGTAATTACAATAATAATAATTAATTATATTGGTCTGTGAGAACCCTGGATAAAGTTTGGGTAGTTATAAATATAAACTTTATCTCAAAAATCACTATAGTATTGAAAAGATGGCGCGAGTAAAACCATGGTTTTATATTGTAAGTATCTCATTGTTACCCACGATAAAGGTTTTGAGTCTTCCGTTTGTTTACCAAATAAGATAGGGCTCACAATCGTATTGCGAAGTTCAATTGCCTATGAAAAGCCAGTATAGTTTGTGGAATTGCCTGAACTTAGGATTGCCGTCTATCACACCGTAATTTTTTTCTGTATTAAAGTTCTCTACTCAATAAGTACGCACCAAAATTTGGGCTCACAGTTTATAAAACAATTGAAAATTGATTGTCGTTATGCACTGGGTAATAAGTACGAATTTCGAACTTCGTCTCAGTCATGTCGGCCACTAAGGCCGGATTCGACCAAACTAGAGTAAGTCTTTACTCGAGTGTAACAACTGCTTAATCTAAGAGTAAGCAGATTTTGCATTCTACCACTACTAACCAAAGAATAAGATAACTATACGCGAGTAAATATTTACACGGGCAATTTTGGCGGAGTAAAGGTTTAATCTGAGAATAACTATTGTCAGAGCAGAGGTGTCACTTGTGAAAATAAGCTGTCAACATTTGAAATTTCACTGTATTATCCTACAAAATTGAATTGTTGCGTCATTCCAACGCAAGCTACAAGATGCAAATACAATGATTTTTTTGTCGGTTTATACATTCATTCATCATTATTTTTACTCCGCAGAATAACAATACCGAGTTTAACGTACTCTTCGAGTACATTGGAAAAACGTGAACGAAGATACCCAAGGGTAAATTCAAGGAGTAAAATTATTCCCGGAATAGTAACACTCGTGTAACTTTGTGTTTGGTCGAATCCGCCCTAAATAGTATAGTTTTATTAATCTGTGTTTTATATTGTTGCCTATTGAACGGACCCCTTGGTAGCCCATCTGGTATTACTGATGTTGATAGGCGGAGGTAACCATCTGTCAGATTGGCTTGCTTATCTGCAGTATGACATGAAAATAAGTAACAAACTAACAGAACTGTTAACTCCCTGTCTGATAATGTTCTTTGTTACCCGTCTGTGTGATGGGGGACATCCCCAGGCTACGTATTATGCAGATATTGAACATTGCGTTCAAACAGCCATTGTTACTTAGTAGCTAATTGATGCAGTGTGATTGGCCCTGATAGTGGATAATAATTGATTTACGTACTTGCTATAGGTACGTACGTATTGATGCCTCGACTAATGAATAAACTACCTCCCGAGTTACGAGATCAAATTAAACCTACATTAAAGTAAAATAAAATAAATTTTATTTGGACAACCTAATAACATAAGCGGAAACCATCCAAAAACCATCCCTAAACCATCCGAAAACCATTACAAAACAGCAAAAAAAACGTAGTTGTGCAAACAGGAATACTTATTTTGGAGCACAACTAAGCACAACTTAGTTGTGCCAACAGGAATACTTATTTTGGAGCACAACTAAGCACAACTTAGTTGTGCGAACAGGATTTTATTTCCGAATTATTCCTGTTGGACCAACTAGTTGTGCATAACAGTGGGTCCAACAGGAAATGGTGAACCAGCGTGGTTTTTATATGTTATACTTAGCTAATAAGTAAATTTTTTGTGTATATTTTTTAAATGGTAAATAAATGAAAAAAAAAAATGTATAGATACTCTTACAAAATACAAAATACCATCACTTGCAAGGGATGCAAGTTTAAACAAAGTTGTCTTCTACTTCCTTTAACACTTTTTTTTTATATTTAGGTTTTCTCACTTGCCAATAATGTCCTGAATTAACTATTTGCCAATGAAGAAACGTCAAACCCATGATAAAACTGTGAAAAATAGTCAGTTAATTTGAAGAATAAGCTATTCGGCAGCGGCTGTGACTGGCGAGTTTCCCTGTACAGTGGAAATTTGAAAATCGTGGTGTCATTGAACCTAACCTCAACCTAATTCCAGCAACCATTCGCAAATAATTATTATGAAAACCATTCGTTATCTACACATCCCAATGCATTGGCTCTGGGTCTACATTAAATAGATAGAGTTTAGAACCTTATCTGCCACGCTGCTCAACTGTCGGTTGACGTTCAACAACGTTTATTATTCAATTTAATTCATATAATAACCCCAAGAAGACAAATTTCTTCAGTACAATGAATTCTCTTTGAGAATTATGTCCCTAAATTACCCTCAAAGGTCGTCGGTGGCGATACGTTGGCTTTTTACTCCGTAAAGTAACCAAAATGAACCGGACGGTTTCAAAGGTCGCTTTCAAAGACCAATGGGGCACTTCAGAAATTAGTGGTCAAACGCTTCACAAATCTCGGGATGCGTTCTAAACACGTATAACGTGGAATAGTTTATACAAGAATGGGAAATTAGAAACAAAGTTTATTGGGTAAAATTACAATGATTATGATTAAACTAATAATAACATGAAATTTTAAACTAAAATTTTAACATAAAAAATTTAACTACATCAAAACTAAAAGGGGTGATGTGGCAAACCCAAAATGATAGAAGCGTTACTTCGCTGAATGGCAAGAGAAGGCATGGAAAATAACAAATAGGATTATTCATTTGACATGTTGGATATTTGGATCATACCGCAAAACGTGGCAAAACTACGCGAACGCATACATGGGCACAGCTAGTTTTTAATAACGGTATAAAAAAAAATAAAAAAAGATATGTATTAATTTAATTACGTATATTGTAAATCGGTTCCAACATTTTTTCCTCATTTTTGTTACCAGAGTGCAGAGTGGTTGATTTAAATTCTGTCCGTGCCATCGGAAATTCTAGATTTTCAGTCACTCTGTAACTTCAATCAGTTTAGTTCGTTTCATCTGTTAACAAAAAAAAATTCGAGTTTCGGTTCAATGTTTGCTAAATTGTTGTGATGATTTTTTTATTTCATCGCTTTCATTTCAGAGTTTCAGCATTTTCAGGCCTCTTTTAGAAATATACAGTTAACGATAGTCTTACTGCTTACTTACTATATTGAAAAAGTAAAAATCACGTAAATGCATAAAACAAACAAGCAAGGAGGAAATTATATCGCCTCTGGACAATGGACAACTGGAATAGGCCTTCGCAGGCACTTTCTTTAGTGATTTACAACTTGTATATTGAAGTTAATCATACTAATATTATAAATGAGAAAGTGAGTTTATTTGTTTGTTATTCCTTCACGGCTTGACTAAGCAGCCGATCATTATGAAAATTTGTATGCATATTGTCAGGGGTACAGAGCCCAACATAGGCAAATTTTTACACGGGCGAAGCTGCGGGTAACAGCTAGTATAAAATAAAAGAAACTACTAGCAAAACTAGTAAAAGAAATGGCGAAAGAAAACCAGTTACTGCCTTTTTTTGTCATTCAACATTTTAAAATCTATAATTTTATTACTTACTAACACAGTTAATAAAATTTTATGAAGAAACACAATGCCAACGATACCTTTTCTGTGTCACTTGTCTTTTATAAAACACATAAATGTTTACGCTTTGCGAGTACCGAATCCTCGCACCTTGCCAACGGAGATATCGCAATGAACTAACCTACCAGTTCTCTATACCTATGTCAGATCCACAAGTTGTATATCCCCTGTATTTGCACTCTGACAGTTACCAAAAGGCATTTATATCCCATCGTAGCCCGTTCGCGTGGATGCTCACAATTCATCAATATTCCACTATGCGCCGCTTCCACAAATGGCTCCATGCGCCATCCCTGAATTTTATTAAACATTTCTACATATTATAAGTATGTTTATTTTATTTTATGTAAACTAGCGAAACACGCGCAACTTCGTTTGCGTATATCTCGCTTTCCCGTGGAAATTTTAAAAAATCCTTTCTTAGTGCTCCCCTACGTTATAAAAGGAACCCCTGTGCAAAATTTCAAGTTTCTAACCCTTAAAGTTTAGGCCCTGCGTTGATAGTCAGTCAGTCAGTCAGTCAGTCAGTCACCTTCTCCTTTTATATATATAGATTATTATGCACTTATCTTGGTTAAATGGGTGTCAAATTGGTGCAAACGTAAGTTGTCTATTATGGAGCAACTCGTCAAAAAAGCAACTCTTAACTGTTGTAAGAAGTTGAATTTATTTCTTACAAAAGTTACGAGTGGCGAAACAGATTATTATATATATTTTATTATATTTATTTATTTTTAATTTTTTTTAGGATGAATTAAGATTGCGACTTAAATTAATTGTAAAACTTACGTTTACATTACTCTCTCAATGTGTTAGATATTTCAGTCAGATCAAAGGAAAGATAAGGAGGTTATGGAATGTGCCATGGACTGAGAATCTCACATCGTTAGCTACACCGCCAAAAGTCCTGAATGCTTAGTACCAGTTTTTTTCACCTCACATTCGAATACGAGCACTTAATTTTGGGAAAGATAAAGTGCCGCCTAGTACGTTAGTAGCAGTCACTGCGGACGGTTCTCCCAGCAACAACGGGGAAATATAGCTACAATTTTCAACCTGTATCATATATATTACAGAGCTGTAGCCTGTAACGTAATAAGATTTAGAATCTTCATTATATAACATGAAATCAATTGCTATTATCCTGTTCTTTAGAATCTGTTAATTAAAATCGGCAGAAAAACAATTAGTTAGTAATTGGAAACCTTTCGTTAATCCAACATCTTAACAAAAGTTTCATTGGAAAATACAAATTATTTATTTCCTTTAAAAACGTTCACGTAAAGATTGTTATTTACTACCAAATTTACTGTGGCAGTAGTTATATCAATTCTACTTAATATTATAATATAAATTCTTCATACTTCATATTATATTCTTCATCTATACTCTAACTATCTATACTATAATATTATAAAGAGGAAAGATTTGATTGTTTGTTTGTTTTAATTGAATAGGCTCCGAAACTACTGGACCGATTTCAAAAAATTTTTCACCAGTAGAAAGCTACATTATCAGGGAGAGACATAGGCTATAGCTTTTCCCGAAATTAAATGGGGTTCCCACAGGAACGTGTCCGGAACTTCACGCGCAAAAAAGCTAGTAAGTACTTAATTTGAATTTAACTTTATTTGTCTATTTAATGTACACAGGATAGTTTTTACCTTAAAATCACACCGTGACCAGGAATTACTCTGTAAAAGTATTTAGTAGACTCACAAATTATGGTAAGTACCTTTCACAAAATATTATCCCCATAGAAATTGGTGTAAGGAGAACAGACAAAAAGTTTATAATCTTATCTTAAACATTTTTTATCATTCTTATAATTTATCAAAAAGAAAGAAAACTGTTTAACAAAATTAATTAAGTAAAGTGAAAGTACGTTTCTATTTATTATTTCTGAGGCAATACTATCTCCATTTTAGCAGAGTGGTGCCCAAGACTCGGCGGTAAAACGCGGTCTCCATTGAGAGACTGGAATTTTTGGCGTCGGCAAATGGGCGATTTGTTGGGAAATAGAAGCAAGATTACCGCGAGTGCCTCGGGCTTGCCTGTTGTACAAACGGAATCGTTTACGCGTTGCGTACTACAGATAGATACATAGCAGAGTGTTTCATACAAAATTTAATATTAGTGCCGTTGGCTACATCCAAGAAACGGCTCCGACATTTAAAAATATTTAGATACAAATATTTTCTAACACTTTTATTTACTAACAAATGTTGTTGTATTCTTATATTAGGAATCGTTAGGTGTGTTATTAAGTGCTTCTAAAATTTCGTTTAGAGACGCTCGTATTTGCTAACATTGTCTAATACGAAAACTTTTTCATAACATCAAATTTTTAACAGGGAGGGTAGGTATCAAAAGTTTTTGTTATGTTAGGTCATAGAATTTATCAGACACTCTTTTCTATGGTTAGCTTAGTAGGTAATAGAGGCTCCAAACAAGTGGCATGTTCATGGAATATATCAATAGAAATTGGATGATTTTGTATGAGAAAGAATTAAACCTTGTAGATTCGATAAATGCCGTTTCCATTTGTCTAGGGCCTCGGATCTATATTCTGATAAATCCTGACGAATCATCAGGGTACCTCTAATGGGGCTCATCTAAGGTCTATAGCAAAACAACAAATTTATGTATGTTTGAAGTTAGACTTTTGACGTCACTGGTCTCCACTTCTAGAATAATTACCTTCAAACCCGACACGTAGAGACGTGCCGAACTCAATTTGAACTATTCCTAAGTAGGGACGGGGAAGCCTAAACGATGGGTAGGGTTGCTACCCAACTTCAGGGATGTTTCGAAATATATCTTGAGAACTGGTTATTAATTCATACCACTAAATTATAAATAAAGGGGTAACGCTGCAAGCATTTTGGTAAATTTGCATCAAGGACCTACTCTGTATACTTTTTAATATTAGTTTAGTTTTAATGTTCATTAAGTTTATTTTATTATGTTTTTTTGTGTGCATATTGCAAATAAAAAATTTGTCAAGAGACGGATGGGACCGAGAATTTTTTGTTTGTATGAAATTAAGTGTCATTAAAATTTAGTTAATAAACGTCCAAATAAGAGAGGTAGGGTACAGCGGATAATCCGCTCAAATCGGAGCAGCCCGTCTGGGGAAGGACCTCCACCTTACAGAAGATCGTAGTCAAATAGCATTGGTCTCGGCCATGTTGTGTTCCTACGGTGAGTAAGGTCTCCAGAGCTCCATGGGGGAGTTGGGAGAGTTGGCAACACGTGAGTGATAGCCCCGGTATTGCAAACGTTTTAGCACGGGGAGCGCGCCGTTGGAGAGTTGTGGTGGGTCATCCGAGTTGTGGTGGGTCATCCGAGTTGTGGTGGGTCATCCGCCGGCGCCGTGGATTTGCGGAAGTATCACCAGTTCCTGGAACTCCGCCACTATTGGGCGGAGTTGGTAGAGCTGACAGTCTGTTTTAGTGTGTTTTACAATGTTGTATTTTATTCTAATTTAAAACTAGAATTCCGATAGGATGCGAGCGAGATTCTACATTTAAGTTTGATTTCTCTTATATCCAATACTTCATTTTGCTATTTAAAATATAGATAAATGTGGCAACCCAGATAACATAGCGTGAAGGAGTTCAAAACAGCCGGCCGTGAGCTCTCTCCTACAACTTTAAGCTCAGAAGTTTGCTGTTCAAATTTCTTCGTGCAACATTTTGCACGCCGCTTATTTTTTCTTTTCATTTTAATAACGAAATGAAAACTTTGGTGTATAAAATTTTGAAATTAAAAATATTTAACATTTTGTGCAGAATTCGTAATGTTTTTTGATATAAGTACTGAGATTCAAATAAACATACTCTTCTCCTGTATTATATATATGACGGCACGGGTGGTGGAGAACAACACCGACCGATGAATCATTGGCAGCTGGCGGCGCAACGTCAAAACAGCACGTGCGCCGTGAGTCATCGGTTGCACCGGGCGGAGCGGTGACGCACTAGCCACAGTATAAAAGGCGTGGAACGCAAATGGAAGGGGCATTCTCTCCCCGGCTCTGGCGCGATGCACACGCTGTCATAACGCTGTTCTATTGGCTTAATCTATTGTTTAAATTATTGCTTATAGTTTAATGAAAGACCTAGACTGGGGTTTTTCTTGCGGCACTTCTTTTCCCTCAGTGGTCATTGTGAAGTGCTGGTAGTTTAATAAAGTTATTTAAAGTAGAACTAAAACTGTTGTTTCTCTCATACCACGATTACCCTCGATACACCCTTGTGATGTTGAATTGCACAAAGAATAACCGTTAGGCCATCCGACATCAGAAGTGGGATACAAGTCGTGGTATTGAGAGTTTAACAGATTAGTTAGCCTTGTGACATATAAATTGGATGGAGTTATTTCCGAGTTAAGAAGGTGCGAGTTCAGTGTACGACGGGGATTCTGCTGTTGTCGACTACGAGTAGCGTAGTTTAGCAGACTATGAGTAGCGTAGTTTAGCAGACTACGAGTAGCGTAGTTTAGCAGACTACGAGTAGCGTAGTTTAGCAGACTACGAGTAGCGTAGTTTAGCGGACTACGAGTAGAGGAAATCAGCGACAAAGAGTATCGTATGGTGGGTACTTAACCTCAACGTGTAGGGATTTTAAAATGTATCATTTCAGGTGTACGTCCGTCCGATACTCGACGGTGTGTGACGAATAGCGGAAGCTGAGCAGCGACGCGCACCAAGCGGTGGCGCGGCGGTGCAGCAGTGTAGGGTCGACGCGCTCCGAGTTACAGTGCAACCGAGGCAGCGACATGCCTCGAGTCTATGATCTCAAGCTGAGCGAGATGTGTCAACAGTGGCGGATTATCCTTAAGGCAAACTAGGAACCTACCAATTACGTTAACTATACGAATATGATGGAGCTGTTCTTATGGTGCCGTGTTTTTTTTTTCACGAAAACCAAACTGATGGTCAGGTATTATACCGTCAAGATGTTGTTTCATCTTTTTGAGCAGGATCTTCTAAACAGTTTTTCAGTTATAGGTCTATATGAGACGACTTATCCTGTGGTGGTTTGCCAGGCTTTAGACTTGCGCTATTTTCTATTGCCCTGGGAATTGTGAAAGTTGTAGGCAGGCATTAAAGATGTTCTTTAAAGCCACAACACTCGGTTTCTTAGAAGCGTGCTTTCGACCAAGTCGAGGATTTTTCTTCTTGTGCTTGTTTTATTTCTTCTTTTATTTCCCTAAGGCTGGAGTATTTTAGTGGTGGACACAGCTGTAGTGGGTTTTGAAGATAACCGTTTATCTCATCCTGCTGAGAGTATGATCCTGGAAAGGCTTAACCACTTAAATACTCAGCGAAGACTGTGGCTTTTTGGCATCCGACCCATACACCCGTTGGTTTCCTGATCGGTGGGACCTGAGTTATTGGCCTTTTCAGTTTTCGCGTGGCTTTCCACAGTGAGTAGTTGGTATCAAGGGAAGAAGCCAGGTTTGTCGTGTGTCATTTGATGTTCTGATGAGATCATTCAATTCTTTAGAGCATTGATTGAAAACTGCTTTATCCCTAGAGTTATTATTTTTGGGTATTCGTTTGATCTTGGGGAACGCCTTCTGCTCGTCCTTATAGCCTCAGTAGCTGCTGTGTAAATGATCCTGTTAAGGTTTTCGACGGCTTGCTCGATCTCGTAAGTGTTTTTTTATAGTCTTTCTGAGGTTGACCATTGACGATACCATATCTTGATATAGTTTCCAATTAGTGTACCTGTTGAATAATTTTTCCGAGGTTAGTCAGTACCACTTTTGAATTATCTCAATATAACTAGAGTATGTTCCGACGATAGGTCTGTTCTGTACATACTTCGACTGTTGGTATAGTTACTACTAATATTGCTCGTGATGAAGAAATCGAGCAAATCAGGAACCTTATTACGATCTGTGGGCCAGTATGTTGGTTCGTGAGTGGTAATGTACTCCGTTGGAGGTTTTGTATGGATTTGAGTAGTTGTCTTCCTCTTTGAGTGATAAGCCTAGAGCTCCAATGTGTGTGCTTTGCATTCCAGTCACTTCCACTTATGAATCTAGGCCCGAGTTTTGCGAAATATGCGTTATATTTGTAGTCATCCTCTGTGATTGAATACATAAAATTGGATGGATTTCCATGTTCGTTCTGTCTGTCCCTGTTGCTTTTTTTTTTCACTCTCATCACATATTTCATTCACGGCTCACGTCGATAGTTAGGTCGGTCATGGCCTCTCTTGGAAACAATTCTCTCTACTAATATTATCTTGGAGTGATAGAAACGGAGGCTGTTATTGTTCTTTAATATTAAGTGACAAGTGTAGACTTCAAATATGCAATGAGACAAATAAAAACCTCTACCATACAACACATGTATGTAGTAATGCTAACTACAGTCACCTATGTTTACTATTACCAGTGCTATTTAGTTAAAATTTGTAACATGGCCGCTGAGGGCGCCCATGAGGTGCTTGCCTAGGGCGCTATCGACATTTAATCCGCCTCTGTGTGTCAAAGATAAGTGATATTCAGTTTTCTTGTATATCTCACTCTGGTTCAGAATACAGCCTCATTTAACGCAGTAATTGAGGCTTACTTAAGTGTGCATGGTTTAATGAACAAGTGGTTCTAAAAAAAAAAAAAACCTTTGTACAGGATGTTAGATGAATATCGTAACGAGGATGTTCTATTAGGTCGTGATATTTTGGATGAGGGAATTCCCGTTGTAATTAACAATATTAAGTTAACTTGTTCAGGAATTAAAGCTTCTTCTTCTTGCTCAAAATTGGTAGAGCTATTCAAGGTAAAGCCATTTAAGGTAGATCATTACAGGTAGAGCCATTAGAGGTAGAGTCGTTCGAAGTAGAGTTATTCAAAGTAGCATTCATGGCAGGGACAATTAGGCGACATCCAATTAACTTTCAACACTACTCGATGTAGAGTCACTGAGTTCACCCCAATAGAACCTATTTTTAGTATTATGGGTAATTCACGTGTATTATCAAAAAATTATAAAAAACTCTCTAGACACCGATAGATTAGATCGTTATCAGTCAGGTCAAATGCCTCTACTAATATTCGGCAATTATTCCAAACTCTTGCTGTTCGGTACAATAGAGACAAGACTATGGTACACTAACATTTCTCCGTTGGAGCTTTGTTCTTATAACGAATCAAACCAAGGTAGATCGTAAATATAAGGGGCTTTTTAGAGTTACTACAATTTTAGAAAATTATAGGTATGAGTTGAGTGAGACATATTAACGGGAGTAATAGATAAGTCCTCCTCCTCGCGTCGTGGTCCTCATTACTGAGGGTCGTGAGCCCCCTTGTGAAGTGACAATTTTTGTTTCACGATGTCCCTTCATCGACATCGGTCTTTAGCACTCAGGTGTTTTGGTACTCCAAGCTCATTCAATATTGACCTCAGGTCAGCCCAGTTGACACAGTCGAAGGCTTTGCTATAGTCTCTAAAACACAAGATTAAGGGAGGGTTAAGCTCGTAGGTATTTTCGATCATCTGGTGAATGTTCAAGATTTGTTCGCGAGTACCAACCTTTGCCTTTAACAAAGCCAGCCTGTTCCTGCGGTATTTGCCAGTCCTGAAAGTGACGTATCCTGTTATTGATAATGTGCAATAACACTTTGCTAGCAGCTAGAATTCTGTAGTTGTCACATTTATACGTAGAACCTTTTTTTTTGTGTAATGGCAGAATTATTGATTTTGTCCAATCGTCGGGCCATTCACCGGTACGCCAGATGCTGTCACATATTTTATGTATAGCGCTAGCTCCTGTCGTTCCCGTCGCTTTTAAGATCTCGGCTGTTAGTTGATCTGACAGCTATTGCAGCATTGATTTCAGACAGCAGAATAGGAAGTTCTTGGGTTATGTTCTCCCATGTAATTGGCATATATGGTGGTTCATAATCGTCTGGGTTTTCGAAGGTTTTTCAATATTTCCGCCACCTTTCTGCGATTACATCCAGATCCTGTAGTCGTGCGTCGTCCTGTAGTCTTAATCTGATTGAAAGTTATAGTGATGATGGCGTGACGGCACGTGATGTTAATAAACGTGTTCATGAAACCAACCACCCGACTATTGATACTGATATCTAGGACCCTAACTGCCAATAGTAATAGTTCCGAGCACTGTCATGTGCGGAGTATGTCGGTAGACTCATTAGTTATAGGACCAAATTAGTGTTGTAGCAAATGCTATATTTCATAGTAAAAAAAAAGAGTTGATTTACATGTTGCAAAAAAAAAGAGGAAGTAAGATAGATTGTAATCATTGAAGGGCTCAGCCGGACCAATGATGTTTGAAGGGTTGATCGGTCCAGGGTATCTGACTCTGAAGGATCATATTCTAAGATCTAAGGATATTATTATTAGAGACTAGACTTGGTAGAGAGTTAGAGTCAGGATGGTCGACCGTTAAAAAAAAAATTCAAAGAAAAAATTAGTATTGTTTCAGATAATATCCTGTAAAGACGCACGAGGACGTGCGCATGTCAGAATGGCCGTGACGGCACGGGTGGTGGAGAACAATACCGACCGATGAATCATTGGCAGCTGGCGGCGCAACGTCAAAACAGCACGTGCGCCGTGAGTCATCGGTTGCACCGGGCGGAGCGGTGACGCACTAGCCACAGTATAAAAGGCGTGGAACGCAAATGGAAGGGGCATTCTCTCCCCGGCTCTGGCGCGATGCACACGCTGTCATAACGCTGTTCTATTGGCTTAATCTATTGTTTAAATTATTGCTTATAGTTTAATGAAAGACCTAGACTGGGGTTTTTCTTGCGGCACTTCTTTTCCCTCAGTGGTCATTGTGAAGTGCTGGTAGTTTAATAAAGTTATTTAAAGTAGAACTAAAACTGTTGTTTCTCTCATACCACGATTACCCTCGATACGCCCTTGTGATGTTGAATTGCACAAAGAATAACCGTTAGGCCATCCGACATATATATATATTAGGACGTAATACCTGCGCAGTCTCACTATTTCCGTGTCATGGGAGTTCAAAAATCCCATTTTTATTAAAAGGGTATAATGAGAGCAGTTGCGGGATCGCAAGGCACTCAAATGACAGTATAGTTTGTATTAATCATCGGATTTACATATGCCTACATACAAAATTTCATCTCAATAAACTAAGCATGTTTTATTGTGTGTGTCCTGCAAGATTTTCTAATAATTCAGTTGCAAGCTTTACCTAGTTTTAGTTATGAGCATGATTGTAATAATTTTGTAAAAGGTGTGAGATGGGGTGAAAGGGATCAAGCTCAAATAGATAAGTATCATGATATATGTCAAAGTAAATTAAAAAATATTGATTTTCCCAAGGAATTTAGACAGTGCGCTGATAATTTATGTAATAATAGTGAACATAAAACCGTGATAGATATGATGTACCAATCAATTGTATCAGTGCTTTCTGAGGCATCAATTTCTGCTTTTAAGGACGTTATATGTAGGAAGGGTCGCCACGTCACAGGATGGAATAGGCATGTTCGTCAGGCACAACTTAAGGCTAGAGTATGTTTCCAAGAGTGGTGCTTAGTTGGTAGGCCGAGGGTTGGTAGGATTTATGAGGCAATGTGTAAGACCAGAAGAGAATTTAAAGCCAAACTAAAATACTGTCTTAAACATAAAAATCAAATAAAGATGGATATAATCGCTGACCATCACAAAGCGAAAAAATTCTCTCAGTTTTGGAAATCCACCAACAAGCTTACCCCAAAACTAAACTTGCCAGCTAGTGTTGAGGAGATAAGTGCGCCCAGGGACGTGGCGAGCCTCTTTAGAGGTCATTTTAAGGTTGAACCACTTTTAGAGTCAGAGGAGTGTGAGCTGATGCTCGATGCTGGGGGGCCTGAGTCTGTCGATCTTCCAGTAAGTGTAACGACGGTAGAAGTTGATAGAGTTATTAAGAAGATGACCAGAGGGAAGTCGCCTGGACATGATGGTCTCAGCATCGAGCATTTGCAACACGCGGGTGTTCACTTACCTAGAGTTCTGTCCATGCTGTTTACCTTTTGTGTGCGTCATAATTACTTACCAGCAGACATTATGAAGACCATAGTAGTACCTATCATTAAAAATAAGACTGGTGACGCTTCTGACAAGGGCAATTATAGGCCAATATCTCTTGCCACGATCCTGGCTAAGGTACTGGACGGTGTGCTTAACAGGCATTTAAGTGACAACATCCAACTGCATGACGCTCAGTTTGGCTTTCGACCGGGGCTGTCCACTGAATCCGCGATATTGTGCCTTAAGCAGACTGTCCAGTATTATACGGATAGGAGGACTCCAGTGTTCGCATGCTTTCTGGACTTATCGAAGGCCTTTGAATTGGTCTCATATAATGTACTGTGGAACAAAATGAAAAGTAGCACTACACTGCCTAGGGAAATTATAAATACATTTAAGCATTGGTATGAAAATCAAAGAAATGTTGTTAGGTGGGGGGGCGAATGCTCAGATGAATATGAAATGATGTGTGGAGTAAGGCAGGGGGGACTAACCTCACCTACCTTATTTAATTTATATATGAATGGGCTGATTGAGGAGCTCAGCGGTGCTGGTGTTGGATGCTCGGTTGATGGTTGTTTTATAAATAACATTAGCTACGCGGACGACATGGTACTGCTGGGCCCCTCGGTCAGCTCTGTGAGAAAACTGCTGTCGATTTGTGAAAGATACGCAGTGAGCCATGGGCTCAGGTACAATGTGGATAAGAGTAAGCTGATGGTGTTTAAAGCAGGTAATAAAACCTACCAAGTTCCTCCCATCACACTCAATCGAACTGCTTTACAGCAAGTGCATAAATTCAAGTACCTGGGTCACTGGGTCACTGAGAACTTATCCGATGATTTGGACATTGATAGGGAGCGCAGAGCATTGTCGGTGAGGAGTAATATGCTTTCCCGCAGGTTTGCGCGTTGCTCACGTGACGTAAAGATCACACTCTTCAAAAGCTTCTGCCAAACATTATACACGTGTAACTTGTGGAGCAATTATACCAAAAAAGCCTACAATGCTCTGCGTGTTCAGTACAACAACGGCTTCAGGAGTTTATTGGGGGTGCCCTGGCGCTGCAGTGCCTCAGGGATGTTTGCAGATCACAGCACAGACAGTTTCCAGGCCGTGTTACGAAAAAGAGTTGCATCCTTGTGGTCACGGGTAAGGAGCAGTACCAACACACTCCTGAAGGTGTTGTCGGAAAAAATTGACAGTCCAATTGTTAGACACTGGTCGTCCATTCATGTGCAAAATAATGCTTGTTTTAAATTTTACTAACATAATATTGTATAAGTTTCCTACTAACATAATATGGACTTGTATTTAAAATGTGCAGTCTGAAATAAATATTTTCATTTCATTTCATTTCATTTACCACAAACACCTCGGTATTGCAAGCGTCTATAGGCTACGGTGACGGCTTACCATCAGGCCGACTGTATGCTTGTTTGTCACCTTTGTGGTATAAAAAAATAAATAAAGCACATTGCCTGTTAATAAAAAACGTCTAGTAATAAAGATAACTTTGTTGTTGACGTTTCATTGCCAATTTCAAGCCGTTTATCCTTCTTAAACTCCGTACTATGAGTCTTAAGGATGTGTTGGTACACCGAATGTTACATTATTGTGGCAATTTTTCACAGTAACTCTCATATTTTCCGGCATAGACTCGTCTCTTCAGCAGTGCCGCAGGCTACGTCTTTGTGGCACTGTCGTCTGGCCTTTTAACAAATAATTTGCCGGAGGCGAAGCAATTTACTGACTCCTCGATATCATATTGGAATTTTGGCATGATTCAAACCATCGATAACATATGTTTTTGTTGCTTAAAATTCATTAATCGTGTTGATTTGTTTATGGTCATGGATGTATATTGGCTACGTCAAATATAAATTAACTTCGGGGAGTTCACTAACCGCGATTCCATTATCTACTCTGCGGTGATCCCAAAAGCCACATAAAAAAATAACGTCAAGTAAACTTTAGTAATCACTTTCAGCAACAATTTTAAGCTCATAAATTACATTAACGCCAAAAGTTAGGCTAAAACTAAAAAGCCAGTGAGCTCTCGTTCAACAAAATAATAACTAACCTAATTGCAATTACTTTTGAATGGGAACATTCCACAGCGTTATTAATCAATTTTAATTACATTGTTAACAAGTCTTTTGCGATGATAGCCCAGTACGTCGCATCAGACCTTAGAGCCAGGTTACGAATTCAGCGTCGCGTTAATTCACGGGACGAAATGACTAAAATGTTCAATAACGCTACTAGACGCCGCACTCAGAGAATGAAAAACATATGAAAACCTCTATTTTTTCACACGTATCTCCTTAATGCCTATAGCAAAAACATTTTAACAGAGCTTAAGGAATATAAAGACGATTATAAAACGAATCAAGTCGTCCGTTTGCATAATGTTAATCGGCATGCCTACATCCCATTCGCGTTTCTGCAAACAAATTAGATGGGCACTTTATTTGTATTTATGTCAGTTCATTAAAACCCAGCAAAGTCCCTGATACGGTTGCCATCTTCCAAATAATGGTGGTTTATTTTTAATGGCAACTCGTAAAATCCGTTATTCAAGTAATTTAAATTTTAATGGACTGTTTTCGCAGGTACCCCATAAGTCCTATAGTCAGGAAAGTATTGAATTCTCAGTAAAACTGTTTTATCTGACAAATATGGTAACTAGAACTTATACAATGATTTTACCAATATTATTATGTATAGGTATGTAAGGCGCATTAATCTAAATTCATGTAGTTACTACTTAGGTATAGTTTTCGCGTATTTTTTTAAAATTTCTTGATGATTCTTATACTATGAGTCTGTTAGCCTAGCTGATAACGAAATAAGGTCTACATTCCTCGCGAAGACGACCTCGGCGAAGTTTAGAAGACAGAGAAAATATTTTGATAAAGTAAAACAAAGAGTCCTCACAACACTCGTATTCGCCTAACTTCGATCTACTTTATTTTTTACACTAGTGAAACCCGCGCAACTTCGTTTGCGTGTATTTATTTATGCATAGTAGCGCCAACTATATCACACTTTTGATGAAATCCTACGGGAATGGCGTACTTTTCGGAATAAAAAGTACCTTATGTGTTAATCCAAGGTATCAGCTACCTACATTCCAAATATCATAAATATTGACCCAGCCATTTGAACGTGAAGAAGTAACAAACGTACGTTTTTAATATTAGTAGGAAGTAGAATTTGTTTTGTTATGTTTGCTTTGAAATTTTTGGGACAAGTAACCCTAATAACTTGAAAGTTTTCTTTGAATAAGAATAAATTAAAGATTCCGGAATCAAAACAGTAATTATGGATTCGAAGTTGACTCAGAAGTCATGAATAGACGACCAATTTTATAAGACAAAGCTTGGGGCAACCAAATTTAAATTTATTCAAAATTTCGCCCTTCCCAACGATTATCGATGGCATATATTTTAATAGACGTGATACATTCATTTTAGACTTGTTCTTTTTGGTAAAACAATATTTGTAAGAAAATAACGCCTTACAAAACACATACAATGATACATATAAATACGCAGAATTTAAATAATTTTTGTTACCGAATCTTTTCTCGGATACAGTGGTATTGTGCGGGTTTTTGCTACTTTTGATTTTTTACATGCCATACGGCATTCAGACAAGCAAGCGGGCTTCCTGATAGGAATACCTGATGGTTACCGCACGCAGCCTATAAACATCAGCGACACTCAGCCATTTCGTTGACTCTAAAAATAAATAAGTAACAGGAAGGTGAAGAATAGGGAGAATTTTTTCTTCCGAACGAAAAGCATTGCTGCCGACCGACGTTCTGTGAGAGAATGTTATTTCGGTCGAACTAGGTCATTTCATAAATACTCTACAATTCCATTAAAAAACTAACACTAGGTAGAGGACCTCAAGTGTAATTTTTCATTATTAACATAAAAAGTGCATAAAACTTTTAGATTCTCCATGACATATATTTTGAGATACTGTCTCGAATGTATAATTTCGTCGTTACGACGAGACGAGTAAATAGACGTACTTATGGGACAAATGCATCGTTTATGTTTATGGGTGTTTGGGGGATTGGTTGCACACGTAATGTACCTATTTAGATAATTGGGCGAGCCATCAGTTACCATCGAATACGTGATACTTTGTCCTTGTCCATAAATGGCGAAATAAGAGAGGTAGCCGAGGTAGGGCACAGCGGATAATCTGCTCAAATCGGAGCAGCCCGTCTGGGGCGGCGGAATACCCCTGGTATTGCAAGCGCCCAAAGGCTACGGTGACTGCTTATAGCGGGCAGCTGCATCAGGCGGACCGTATACTTGTTTGCCACCTTAGTGGTATAAAAAAAATTCGCCCACAATACGGGCAAATTCATATGAACGTAAGAGAGATAAGGCATTGTTATGGTAAGGCCACGACTTTTGGCTTAGCGGCAAGCGGGCAGCGGGATCTAAGAGTCGATTTGTTCTCACCGCCCGCCGATCCGCACTTAGCCGTCGCCGCCGGTAGCAAATATTCCACACTCCTCCCCATTAAAGCTGCCCTGGCAGAGGTATTTTCTTCAACATACCGCAGGCAAACAAGCACTAAACTATGTCGCAAAAGCAACATTCGTGTTTTTTTTTGATGTTTTACATTGACAATTTTTTTTTACTGAAGTAATAGTCAACTTTTGAAGAATTCTATTGAAAAAGACTGCGTATTTTTTATTATTAATTTCATTTATTGTTTCATGTTTCACATCGGGAACAACATCAAAACAAGTATTTTTTCTAAATCTATACCTAAAAGCTTCAGTTTCTTTGTGTAGTTGAACCGAACTACATACTGGTTATGCAAACTTATTTTAGTTAGTGTCGAATTGTATTAGTAACCAGTACTTGTATATTGCGGTCAAAAAAAGAAACAAAAAATCGTGCCATAAATATAATTACTACATTTTGTACAAATAAATGCAATTTGTCCATTGTTTCCAATATCAATGTTTACAAAGAATAAAACGTAATACGCATAACAATGATCAAAATTATAGGAGTTCGTGTTTTCCAAAATCGCATTTTGCGGTCCGAATCGAAAGTAATGAATATTTGCCTCACGTACAACTTTAATGAAACTTTTCCGACTGTGTAACTAAATTATTTTGTAACGAAATGTAAATAGAACAACCTATTTCGGTATTTCAGTTGTTATGTGAGACGCGTAGGCGTATTACGTTTCATGGACGGAATTTAATTTGACGTTTCCGATTCTATGTTTATTTAAACAGATTTACTTACATTATAATCTATATTTTTAATCCGCTCAAATCGGAGCAGCCCGTCTGGGGAAGGACCTCCACCTTACGGAAGATCTTAGCCAAAATGTTGTGTTCCTACGGTGAGTAAGGTCTCCAGAGCTCCATTTGGGGGGCTTGGGAGGGTTGGCAACGCGTGAGTGTTACCCTAGGTATTGCAAGCGCCTATAGGCTACGGTGTTGCTTACCATCAGGCGGGCCGAATGCTTGCTTGCCACCTTTGTTGTATAAAAAAAATATCTATGTTTGACTTGTAACCTTTAGTTAAATTGACAGAACCGGTGGTCGAGCAATGGTCACTTTATCCCAAGGGCCGCGGGTTCGAATCAAAGGCAAACATTTGTGTGCATGAACATGTCTGTTTGCCTTGGTCTGGGTGTTTTCTATGTAGGTGTATAATCAAGTGTTTATTTACAAAAAAAAAGTATTTATGGTGTATCAGCAATCTAGTACCTTAGCACAAACTTAGTTGCTTAGTTTGGGACTAGATGGCGTTGTGTGATTCGTCAATAAAAATATCGAGTCTGACAGTTTGACAGCCCGGTGGTGGTGCGTTGGTTGGTAGTGACTCCTACCTTCGGCATCGGAGGGCTGGGTCCGTGAAGGATTGTTGTAGATTCGTCACAAAGCAAATTCGGCACGGAGTAAACACATACGAAAATAAATTTACTTTTAATGTATGGCGTGTACAATAATGATGAATTTGCGTTGTGTCAAATGTACATCAACCCGTTAATAAGGGAATATATATAAAACTAATAAGTATGTTCGTTAAGAAAATAATATTTATTTATGATGTCATATAAAAAATCCTCATAGAAGATAATGTTTTTTTATTATTTTTTATAAGAGTTATAATATGTGCCGTCAGTTTTCATATGTAAATTCCTTCGCACCATTAATTCGAGGGTGTGCACGTAATATAATGCAATAAAAACGATTTACTGCACTTTCCACCCCTACGTCACAAGTCACAACATAGATAATAACAGTAAGGTACTTCTGTATAAACATGCGTACGGATTTCTCGGTAGTGTGTTTAATTTTTTTTTACTTTTTGAATTAAAATCTAACGTAAACTGAAGTTTTCTGGGACTTTTAACAACAAAAAATACTCCAACTGCTGTAATGCTTATGTTTATGTAAAAAGAAATACAATATTTTTGATATCTATTTTATGCTAGAGGAGGACAAACTATCGTAGTCTGGCTTCCGATAATTAAAACTAATGACCGATTATACCAATGGATTTTTCTCTATTACTCTGTGATTACTATAATATTCTATGAGAGCGTAGTGTGAGAAAGTAGATATATTTCGTCGTGATGTTTTTCTTACTGTTAGTTTTGTTTATTATGTAAGTTTTTTTTACCTACATCACTTACAGCCTTAAACGTTTTTGATTACACACATTTTTCATTTCAAACGCTCGAATCCAACCGCGACGGAGTTTTTGTGAACATAAAGCACAGGAAAGATAAAATAAAGCTTAGCATAAAATATACATTGTTTATCGAACTTTTGAATCCTTACTAAAATATGTTACCTTTATCTGTTTGTGATAATATTTGAAGTTATGAAGGCTATTGTTCGTTTTTCATGGTACTTTCTACATTTCTGTGGAATCAGCTAGTGGTAGAATTTTAAGTACCGCCACTACAGATCAATTAATTGCTAATTCGTAACCACTACGACTTAGGGACCTTCACTTCAAGAAACCAGTCTACTTTTTCCTAGAGGGACGGCAACACATCTACGATTCCCGTCTTGCTGGTGTCTATGGGTGCTGCTGGTGTCTATGGGCGCGCTACGTTTCGCATCGCTGCAGTGATTACTTTACGAGCAGACGCCCGCCGGCTCGTTTGCGCCTTAAAAAACTTATAAGTAACTTAAATTGTAAGCAACTTAAATTAATAAAATAGATATTACTATAATAGTTATGTATTCAGTTGCGTTCTTTTGTCGTCCTCTATATTCGGATTTCTTCTCTTTGTAAATATGTAATGTCAGTGATACAGAAACAATTCCTGAGGAATAAAATACTATACTATGGGTTAATTTACAAAAAAATTACCTATTTGACTATTAATATATTCTACTAGGTAATTTTGACACGAAAGTATGTGAGCAAGTGATGATGCATTTGGTAAATCCGCGGACTTCTGCAAGCATATCTACGCTATTTGCGAAAGTCCGAAGTAGGTATTATATAAAGTAACTTTGGCTTTATGTAATAATACAAGTTAGTAAACAATCATGGCCTCAGGGCAAAGCATAAAACTATGAGATTGCTTTTTAGTCTCTAGAAAATATCTCGCAAAATTCAGCGCCCACTCGAAAATAATGATGCAAAATGAATTTGTTGCACTCTCCGCCCAGACAGAATTTGAAATATTGACTGCGCTCAAACTGCTCCAATATTCAATGCAATTAAATTTTTTAAACAGATTTAGCTATTTAATTCATGGTATTCGTTTTCCTTCATTTTATAAACTAGACAATTTACTAAATTGGAGATTTTTCGTTTTATTATAATCGCGCAACTTCATTTGCGTGGGAATTTCGAGAAATTCTTTCTTCTCAGATGCCTACGTCATACTAAGAACACACCCTTGAGAGTAGGTTGGGAGTTGGGTGTCATGTCTGTATGATGGGTTGTTTATTGTGTACGGCCTCCGTGGCGTAATGGTTACCACGCCAGACCGCCACCCAGGAGGTCCCGGGTTCGATCCCCGGTCGGGTCATGATGAAAAACGCACTTTTTCTGATTGGCCTCGGGTCTTGGATGTTTATCTATATATGTATTTGTTATAAAATATAATATCGTTAAGTTAGTATCCCTTATCACAAGTTTCGAACTTACTTTGGGGCTAGCTCAATCTGTATGAATTGTCCCTATATATTTATTATTTATTTATTATTGTTGGTTTTCTTATAATTATCTATCTATACTAATATTAGAAAGAGGAAACATTTGTATTTGTGTGTATGTATGTAATGAATAAACTCAAAAACTACTTGACCGATTTCAAAAATTCTTTCGCCGTTAGGAAGCTAAACTATTCCCGAGTAACATAACAATATCATATTTCCAAAAAAAAACGGGTCCTTTAGTAAAACCCGTGTGAAGCCGGGGCGGTCCTCTAGTTATCGATAAAGTAAGAATCAAACCGACTCGTTTTTTGGCTTCATAGAGATTAAAATATTGACTGCATCGCAAACAATGGGTAACAAAATAAATACATAGTTGGGGAATATAGGTATTTTGCTGGAACATTTTGGCTTTTAGCTCGGTGTCGGAAAACGGAAATGGCTTATTGAATAATTGCTTTTAACAATTCAATTAGGTATTGTTGTCGAACACAAATAATATAATTTTGTTGTTATTGTCATTGAAGTTATTCAATTTAGTAATCTAAGATATTGTCGAAATCAATCAAATCATTTTGAGACTACCTACTTTCTAGTCATTTACATCTTTTATCATTAAATAATCAACTATAATGAATTCCAATTATATAAAATCATACATTATTAATTTAAATTCATTGTAACGATTCGAAAGGCCTATTTAAATAAAAATATTGGACTTGACTTTGACTATGAAATTACCAGTCTTTATCATCGTGCCAATTCCCATTATCACGAGAAAGAAAGCACTGCATAAAAGATGACTATCGATAAAATAAATAAATAAATATATATAGGGACAATTCAACAGATTGAGCTAGCCCCAAAGTAAGTTCGAAACTTGTGTTAAAAAAAATATTAAAAGCATTTTCTTATAAGAGATTAATAGAAAATAACGTCTCTATCAAAGGAATGGAGTTATAAAACTGTCGGCCATTACTGCAACTCATTGCTGAGCCACGGGGTGTCAGCGACAGGATATTGGGGGCAGGGGAAACGCGCTTCACCTGTCGCCGCCGCAATAACACCGAGCACAGAGTGAAAGCCCCTAAATACAGCTAAATTAAAACCTCTTTGTTTTGTAATGCTTCAGCTACATTAGCGAAGATTCGTGTCGCGTTAAAAACATCGTGTACATGCATGATGGTCTTGTCTTTACCCTCAAGCGTTGCAAAAGTTCGAGCGTCAAAGCACTACGCGTTGCATTGATGTACAGCTAAATTATAACATCTTTTTGTTTTCTAATGCTGCGGCTACTAAAAAAGCATCTGTTAAAAACATCGTGTTCCATACTCGATGTTCTTGTCTTTACCCTCAAGTGTTGCAAAAGTTCAAGTAACCAATACTACGCGTTGATCTACCCGGTCATACTATCGTGTTAACACGAATATTCGTCATAGCCGCTAATGCAAAAGAATATTGAGGTTTTATGTAAGAGGTTGGCAAACAAGCATGCAGGATCACCACCATCCATGCAGCACAGGGACACCGGGGGAGTCGCTGAGCCGCTGCCTGATTAGTAAGCCTACTACTAATATTACAAAGTACTAATATTACAAACTAGTGGACACCCACCATTTTGTCCAGGCAATACGGTTCGATATTGTCGTCGGTAATTTGGCTGAGGTACTGCTAGAAGAGCAAGCCTGTACCAATTCAGATTTTTCGCTTGTATACGGTTTTACTGCTATCCTTACTAATATTATAAATGAGAAAGTGAGTTTGTTTGTTTGTTTGTTATTCCTTCACGGCTTGACTAAGCATCCAATCATTATGAAAATTTGCATACATATTGTTAGGGGTACAGAGCCCAACATAGGCTACTTTTTATCCAGTGAAAGTATGTCGTTGCAATGGGAAAATAATTTTTCTACTATAGAGGGCGCTGTATCAGCCAACATATGGCGCCACAAGTCGCGCTATGCTAAACGAGATCTATGTCATAAAATTAACGCGAGCGAAGCCGCGGGGAAAAGCTAGTAATATATATTTAGTGACGCAATAACACTGCAATGGAACAGTTTGTGAGAAACTTTACGTGTACGGAGTGCATTCCGCTCGATATCAGTCGGATGCATTCGCTATTGTGGAAAATGCAACGTAATCTGATAATAAAAAACTTTTATTAATAAAATAAAAGTAGTGTGTCGCACAATCACAAATGTTGTCGATGGATGATAGTTTAGCCAAGTCAGTGTCTGTCAGGTTGCCTGAAAACATCGACAACCAGCACATGAAAAGAATAAGAAAAATAAAGTTTTCTAAAAATAAAAAATAAAAACTACTTTTACAAAAAAAATGTATAACCGAATCGCGAACAAAATCACATAAAAATATGACACAAACAGTGATAATGCTATGATAAAATACATCAGGGGTTATTAAAGGCTAATAATAATATGGCAACAAAGATATTTCATTTTTCATTCATTTCCTGCGGAACTGTGAACGGGGCGGAAACGTCGCCCGTAATAGAATCCATCGCGGCCGTGGCGGGCCGAGTAATTAGATTAATTTGTATTTTTATTATATTAAATGCCTTTTGTTTTGGGATATGGTGTGAAAGTTGTGATAAATTATTATTGTTACATATATAGACCTCGTTAACGCGAATTTCTATTTCATATTTGCGTCCACGAGGTGCATGTGGTTACCAGCAAGCACAGGTGTTATTACAATTTAGTAAATACAATTTACAATATGTAAAGCATAGCGCCTTTTGTTTTTACCGAATGACTAAACGGTTCATAATACATTGCTAGCTACGAAGATAAGACTATCAAACTGTCGTAGGCGGCCGGTAATGAAATAACAATCAAATAGCGGTCAGTGTGGGTCAGCGCAGCGATTCGTTAAAAATAAAAACCGGGCAAGTACGTGTCGGGCCACGCACAATGTAGGGTTCCGTATTTGCTACGCTTTACTTGCTTGCAGATGAGTATTCACATTAAAGTGTGAATAGAATATTGATATTTTCTACGAAAATCCTACCGATGAGATGATGATGATTTGGGATTGGGGATCGCACTAGCACAGCTGAAGCATCAGGGTTTCTAGAACTTATCTATTTTATTCCAATATTCTATGTTTATTTGAATTTTAAATCTTCTTCACGTTTCAGGGATTTTAACGGTAGAAAAGCCCATTGCATCACAAAATGCATTTGATTGTTCAGTGCGGAGTTTGCCAAATCAAAATATCGTCGTAATAAAAGCCGTACTAATCGTTCATTTTTACGCTTCCTGTTCTTGGTAGAAATTGTAAAAAAAAATGCGCCTTTTTATCAGTATTTGTAAATTGTAATCATCATCTGACCCACAAGAACTCTAATGCTGGATACAGGCTTCACCTAAACGCTTCCAATGACGATTGGCATAGTGGCTTGCATCCAGTGGCTTCTTGCGACTTTCTTTTATTCGTCTGACCAGCTAGCAGGCGCGGCCAACGAATTGGAATCATTTTATTTTCTGGACTGAAGGTATTGTGTCTCATTGCTGGGCAAAGGCTTCTCCTTCCTATTTTCACTCATCACGGTCCAACACCAACACCTCTATTGTAATCAATAAGTTCAGTAAAAAAAATTTTTTTTTTTTAAATATATCACATATACATTTTTAAAAGCAAAAAGCTATTCGTACTTATAAGAGAAACAACCACAAAAACAAAGAGATTCACGGCAATGTCATATTTTCTATTGCGGTGTCATTAAGTGCCGGTCTGGGTGTACCGACGCGCTGGGGACCACCGAATACCATAACTGGGTCACGCCTAATCCAGGAAAAGTAACTTACTCGTGTTATGTTTCCCCGGACGCACGATGTTACTTTGTTTAATCAATTGATTATAAAAATATGTTTTCATCCTGTGTATGTTTTTTTGAGGATATCTTTATTAATAAAGTTTTTGAAACGTTTTAATTCCACGTTAAGTCTTAAGCTACCTTTTACGGTTC